>OZ022395.1:14566114-15203891 GCA_963989295.1 Ametastegia equiseti
GTATATTATATGTATACATACATACATATATATATATATCTATATATATATATACATGGCAATATATATTATACATAATATACATACATACATATGCACACATACACGTATTTTGAGATATTGAAGATAATTGATAGATAGATTTCTTGTTTTCATTTTGTTTTGCTGTTTGTTTCTATTTGAATGAATCAATCAATTCTTGACCATTGAAAATATATATGTATACCTATACATATATGGTGGTCGACGGTTGCAGGTGCATGGAGGGTGGTTTCGGCAGATCTACGGCGTATGTGTGACGTTGTGACGTTGTGACGTTGTAACGTAGTGGTAAGGTATAAGTTATATGTTAGAAATGTATATAGGGTATTTGGTTATATGCATACACTATACAATGCATCGATCGTTGATCGATCCAATATTATACATACCTATATGTAATCAAAATGCTGCATATGGAGTATAGATTATCGAATGATCAATTCATTTGAATAATTTCGTACAGTAGGGTATATATATAGGTATGTAACGTAAGAGACAAAATTATTGATCCAAGTACATAGATAATCATCTGTTGTTTGATCACTTCAACAATTTAGATCGACCTCTCCATCTCGCAATTTGAATCTCCTTATAGGAATATTGATAAATGCGATATTATCGAAATTGATGATAACGTCAATACAAATACCCATTAAAGATCATTGAATTTCGAGAATACTCACGTATTTATTGATTCGATCGATCAATTAGATCTAATTATAGATCGGACATGTGATATATGAATAGTATATTATGTATCGAATGAAAATTAGTAGAGTGTTATGATTTCTTGTTATTTTTGTTGCTGTTGCTGTTGTTGTTGTTGTGGTTGTTGTTGTTGTTGTGGTTATGTTTTCTCATCTTTTGTGTTTCTTCGTATATAATAATAACAATAATAATAACAATAGTAATAATATGCATAGAGATACGTCTACATATTATTTTCATTGGAAGGATTATAATATGAATATTCCTCTCTTGTATGTCATTGGATTGATAATTGTGTGTATATTATACATATATATGTCTTCTCATTTGTTGTGTTCAATATCTTGAATATATTTTTTAAATGTTTCATATACTTATAGCAATATATAAGTGCCTTTTGATTCTGATTTGGACTTTTCCCCCATATACTCTGTATAAATATATACATATATGTATATTTATATATCTGTTTCTGTTGTTGTTATTGTTGTTGTTGTTGTTGGTTGTTGTTGTTTTTGTTTTCTGGCTCTGTATACCTATGTACACGAATATACATCATATTAGGTATTTGTATGGTTCGTGGGTATTGTTCTTCCTTGCACATATGAATGTACATTAGTCCCAGGTAGCAGTGTAGTATATGATGGTATAGTAGTACTTATATATCCTCGATTTTTTCATACATGTATATAGATACATATATGAATATATCTCTATATATTCTGAATTTGTCGTTTCATTTTTATTTTATTTTGATTTTTTGCTTGTTTTTTTTCGGGAGGGTGTCGTATCTTGTAGTAGTTTCGTGCTTTGAGAGTTGTGCGGGCGGTTGATTGGTTGATTGGTTGGTTGGTTGGTTGATTGATTGGTTGGTTGATTGGTTGATTGGTTGGTTGGTTGTGATTTCGGAGACAGAGTTGCGATCGGTCACGGAGGCTCTCTATATTTATATATATGTATAAGTGCGCATATATGTAGGTACAGCATATATAGGTCGGTACGTGGGTATAAATACATGTAAATGGGGCATTCCAGCTCATCTCAACCACCGAACAGCACTTACCTCTCCGATATAAATATATATATATTTTTTTTTTCACATTTTGTAGTACTACCAAAAAGAAGACAAGTCTGTAAATTGGAGTTCCTGATCTGAAATTTCCAAAGAGAGACGAGATTTGCTCCCAAATTTTTCTCGAATTCATCCCTCCAAACTAGTGATCTAGAAAGAAGAAATTCCGTACAAAAAAACTTGAAATTCTTATATTTGAAAGTAGATTTTTGACCATAAAAAAATCAAGGAAATCGAAAACGGCAATCTTCGAGAATATTGAAATGTTGTATAATCGAGCAAAAGTAGGTCAAACAATAAATGAAAAATTTTCGACTAAATTTCTCTTCAAAATTGACAGCATAACGCAGGTTTTTTGTACGGGACTTCTTCTTTCTAGATTATTAGTGTGCAAGGAATAAATTCGAGAAAAATTTGGGAGCAAAATTTTGCACCTCTCGTTTCTCTTTGGAAATTGAGATCAGGAACTCCAATTTACAGAATTGCCTCCTTTTTGGTAGTACTACAAAAATATCGGAGAGGTAAGTGATGTTCGCTGGTTGAGATGAGCTGGAATGCCCCATATATACACAAACACATACACCTATGTATATGTATATGTCTATATATATATGTATACACACTATACCCCTCTACCCTACATACTTGTATGTACATACATACGTATACACTTTCGGCAGTTGATGCTAATTATAAGCCACATTCGCACACTAACTTACTCACTCACCGGCTCAAATATACAGACACACGTATACTTATATTCGCTCACCCGCAGGTATATACGTATAAATAATAGGACAGATACGACAGGTACAAGACACAGACAGACGGGACAGACAGACAGACGAGGAGTACGGACATATAGAGACACAGGCACACGTGTATGGGGGTTGCGGCCGTTTAAACTTACAATAAAATTTGAACCTCGTGTATAATAAAGATTATGTCAAAAATAAAAAATAAATTTTTTTAAATATACAACAGATATGTTTTTGTTTCCTCATTTTCTGATGATTTTTTTGTTTGTTTTTGTTTGCTTTGGAATTTTTTTTGTTTTCGATTTTTTTCCCTTGTTTTTTTTTCTACTACGGCAAATCGAATGGTGCATCTGTATGTATATTACAAATACACGCGTATGTGTATATGTATTTGGGGCGGTTGATAGCTTGTTGTGTTTCGATGTACATAATTATACATGTATAGATAAGACGACATACGCATATACCTAAGTTATACAGTTATACTATATATACTATACATACATATACGCATATACAAAATTGAATAAAATATTATATACGACAATAAGCACGTATATACATGTATATAGACATTCAGCAAAGAGGCGAAGAGGAGGGCGGAGGGGGGGGGGGGGGGGGGGGATTGAGCACACATACATGTGAATGACATGAGGTAGGTATGTGTATACGGGGCATTCCAGCTCATCTCAACCAGCGAACGGCACTTACCTCTCCGATATTTTTTCTTTTTTTACATTTCGTAGTACTACCAAAAAGAAGACAATTCTGTAAATTGGAGTTCCTGATCTCAAATTGTCAAAGAGAGCCGAGAGGTGCAAAATTTTGCTCCAAAATTTTTCTCGAATTTATTCCTCGCAAACTATTGATCTAGGAAGAAAAAGTTCTATACAAAAAACTTGCGTTATGCTGTCAATTTTGAGGAGAAATTTAGTCGAAAATTTTTCATTCATTGTTTGACCTACTTTTGCCCGATTTAAATCAAGAATTTCAATTTTTCTCAAAGATTGCCGTTTTCGATATCCTTGATTTTTTTGGTCAAAATTCTACTTTTAAATACAAGAATTTTGAGACCTTAACCAAGTTGTCTGGACATCAACTTCCGGAGTTATGAATTTTCGAAACTTTTTTTTTTCTAATTACTTCTAATTTTTTCTAATTTTTTTTTCCCCCAATTTGATTTTCTCGTACCACACATCACACCTATTTATCAAAGATACAACGAGAAAATTCACAAAAATAGGACAACCACCAGCGCACCAAGGTGAAGAATAATTCAAGAACTGTAATGTTTTTCCGAATTTCATATTTTAGCGAGAATAAATTACAGAAATAATTTTCGGAAGTAGGTAGTAGAAAGAAGTTAAAATTGTACACGAATTGTATACCTACATTATTTATTTTTTATTTAAGTTTCATTTATGGTTTTTGAACATTTTCGGGTTATAGGTAAATTTTCCAAAGTAAACTTTTTTGAAAAACACAATATTCATACAATTCGTATACAGATTTTTTTAAATGTCGTTCTTGGAATTGCCTTTTTGATTTTTTTTTCAAATTTGACTGATCGTTGAAAAAATCTGAAAAAAATTCAAAGGCCCCTTTGGGTCAATAGCAACATCATACCAAAAAAATTTCAAAATCTGAGGGGGTGAGGTACCTACATGGGATGCAAGTTTGACGTGGAATGCCCCGTTGTATGTGTACAATTCGTATACAATTTTCACTTCTGTCTACTACCTACTTCCGAAAATTATTTCTGTAATTTTTTCTCGCTAAAATATACATTTCGGAAAAACATTACAGTTCTAGAATTATTCGCGCTGGTGCGCTGGTGGTTGTACTATTTTTGTGAATTTTCTCGTTGTATCTTTGATAAATAGGTGTAATGTGTGGTACGAGAAAATCAAATTGGGGGAAAAAAAAAATTAGAAATAATTAGAAATAATAAGAAAAAAAAAAGTTTCGAAAATTCATAACTCCGGAAGTTGATGTCCAGACAACTTGGTTAAGGTCTCAAAATTCTTGTATTTAAAAGTAGAATTTTGACCAAAAAAAATCAAGGATATCGAAAACGGTAATCTTTGAGAAAAATTGAAATTCTTGATTTAAATCGGGCAAAAGTAGGTCAAACTATGAATGAAAAATTTTCGACTAAATTTCTCCTCAAAATTGACAGCATAACGCAAGTTTTTTGTATACAACTTTTTCTTCCCAGATCAATAGTTTGCGAGGAATAAATTCAAGAAAAATTTTGGAGCAAAATTTTGCATCTCTCGTTTCTCTTTGAAAATTTGAGATCAGGAACTCCAATTTACAGAATTGTCTTCTTTTTTGTAGTACTACGAAATGTAAAAAAAGAAAAAATATCGGAGAGGTAAGTGCCGTTCGCTGGTTGAGATGAGCTGGAATGCCCCATACGTATACAAATACGTATATTATACATGTATATAGATGTGTGCACATATAGTATAAATGTGTGTGTATGGAAGCGTACATTTAACCCTATAGGAACTGATACAAATCCATTTTTTCTTTCTATCTTTGAACTACAAACTGCGAGGTAAATATTTCCTGTTCGTAAAATCGTTCTGAAAGCAGTAACGAGATTCGTAAGTATACACGAATCTCTTTGGTTGTTTTTTTTTTTTTTTTTTTTTTTTTTTTTTTTTTTTTTTTTTTCATGTAGAAGAGATCTATAGTAAAAAACAAATTGAATTTCATTAAAGTTTAGTCGGTGAAAAATCGATGTAAATACCTGAAAGTGATACATATAAATATATAGAAAACGGAAAAAGAAGTCATTTTGACAAAGTTCGCCTGGGTTGGATAATATATACCCCGGTTTTTAGTTCTAGGGTTAATTGTACGTACAAACCTATATATGGGGTATTCCAAAAAATTTTGAACGGTCATTTGCCCCTACCCCCATCGATTTTCGAATGAATTTTTCTCGTGGTAACCCTAGACCCAAGAATCATTGCTGAATTATTTCAGAATTTTTCGATTTTTTTCTCAGAAGTTACGATTTTTTGAAAATCGCGACTCTCGGCCACAGCCCGTTTTTCATTAAATTCTAGTCGGCAACCAAGTTATCCTACGAAAAAATGACCAATACAAAAATGGCCAGTTTTTTGACGGACTTTGAAATGAAAATATTTTCAGATTTCTCCAGATACCGGAAGTGGCCAAATTCGAAGAAAAAAACTCAAAATCGTGAATTGCAAAAAGTCGCCGTAATCGATTTTTTTGAAATTTATATCAAAAATTCTACATTGAAAGACGGACTTTTTAAGACCCTGCCGAACTTGGGCCGAGCACGGGTTCGGAGATATGGCCATTTTAATCTCACGAAAATTCACATTTCAAAACTGGCGCCATGATGGATTTTGATAATTTTTCTTCCGGCACACTTTCGGAGTAATTGCGAACACTTTTCGACTGAAGAAACAGTGGGCCTCACGACCGTTCTATTTTTTTTCATTATTGAGAACTTTATTTTAATTAGTTTTTTAACTCGAAGTGTTCGATTCAAATTTCGTTGAAACTGGCATTTCTATCTCGCGAAAACTCACATTCAGGCTTATTATGATTCGATATTCAGGCCTGTTCGTTGCTCGTACCCTTATCCACATTTTCTACACTCGTGTAGAAAATCTGATTCCTGTTTGGTCTATTTCTACACTAATGTGAATTACTACGAAAATATGCCGGTAGAAAAATTATCAAAATCCATCATGGCGCCAGTTTTGAAATGTGAATTTTCGTGAGATTAAAATGACCATATCTCCTGAACCCGTGCTCGGCCCAACTTCGACAGGGTCTTAAAAATTCCGTCTTTCAATGTAGAATTTTTGGTATAAATTTCAAAAAAATCGATTACGGCGCCTTTTTGCAATTCACGATTTTGAGTTTTCTAAAATGGCCATATCTCCTGAACCCGTGCTCGGCCCAACTTCGGCAGGGTCTTAAAAATTCCGTCTTTCAATGTAGAATTTTTGATATAAATTTCAAAAAAATCGATTACGGCGACTTTTTGCAATTCACGATTTTGAGTTTTTTTCTTCGAATTTGGCCACTTCCGGTATCTGGAGAAATCTGAAAATATTTTCATTTCAAAGTCCGTCAAAAAACTGGCCATTTTTGTATTGGTCATTTTTTCGTAGGATAACTTGGTTGCCGACTAGAACTTAATGAAAAACGGGCTTTCGCCGAGAGTCGCGATTTTCAAAAAATCGTAACTCCTGAGAAAAAAATCGAAAAATTCTGAAATAATTCAGCAATGATTCTTGGGTCTAGGGTTACCACGAGAAAAATTCATTCGAAAATCGATGGGGGTAGGGGTAAATGACCGTTCAAAATTTTTTGGAATACCCCATATGTATGTATCATGGAAATAGATAGGTGTATAGACATAGTATGTATGTACATTATACATACGTATAGGTAGAACCAATCCTATGATTTCATATAATTGAACTGCGGCCTGGTTATCCGCCGCCAGGAAGAGGGGAAAAAAAAAAAAAAAAACTTGAGAGAAATAGAGAACGGGAGAAAGAGAGAAATGCCCGCCATTTATATGCACGATAAATTTCTGGATATCGAGTTCGATTTTACGGTCAATTTACGCGACGTCGTCGTCGGGCGTCGAGAATGTATTTTATACCAGTTCTCTCGTGAGTATGAATGCTTTTCCTGATTACGCTACACGGACATATACAACATACGAGGGTTTCTTCGTCAAACGGTCCACGCATTTAATTCAATGTCCCCGATAATTCCGTGAAAATTTTTACACGTTAATGGGATGAGAACAAATTTTGGGAATTTTTCGCAGATTTTTCGGTAAAAAAAATTGTGGGCATTCCAAAAATCATTTCATTCAATCATTTTCACGTAGCGTGATAAATAAGCGCATGAGAGAAAAATTGTTGAGATGAAATTTGTATGTCTTTTTCTCAGCTTTTCAGTGGAATTCAAACAATCAAAATTCCGACCTAATTGAACCCTCTTTGTCCAAAAAACCGTTTAGAAATGTGCTTTTTCCAAATTTGGACAGTTATATTTTCCTTGAAAAAAATGTTGAAGAGGGCATTCATAACAGCGTTTTGGAAAAAAAAACATTTGGAGTGGGGACTTGAATGCTCCCCCAAATGTGGATAAATGTAATTCAATTCCGAAAATTCATAAGATCAATTTAATAATTTTTTTCTGGGAGAGCATTCAAGTCTCCACTCCAAATTTTTTTTTCGACCACGTGTGCGTAAAGTTTGTGTGTAAAGTCCCGAATTCCGAGCGTAAAGTCAACTTTTGCGCACGCACGGAATTCGTTACCTTACACACCTTACGCACACGTGGTCGAAAAATATTGTATGCGACTTAGGTGTGAAGTGAACTTTTTCGCACGAGTGATGATCGCCGCGCACGAGGGCTCGGGCTTTGCCGGCCCGAGTGTCGCGCCGATCACACGAGTGCGAAAAAGTTCACTTTACACCCTTGTTGCATAAACTACTATTTCCTAATCGCTGTTATGAATGCCCTTCTTCGACATTTTTTCAAAAAAAAAAAAAAAAATTGTTCAAATTTGGAAAAAGCAGACTTCCAAACGGTTTTTTTTTGGAAAAAGAGGGTGCAAGTAGGTCGAAATTTTGATTTTACCGAGAAGCTGAGAAAAAGACATACAAAATTTCATCTCAACAATTTTTCTCTCCTGCGCTTGTTTATCACGCTACATGAAAATGATTGAATAAAGTGATTTTTGGAATGTCCAAAATTTTTGTGACCAAAAAATCTGCCAAAATTCCCAAAATTTCTTCTCATCCCCAATAACGTGTAGAAAAATTGAGAAGGCGTCGTTTCTACAGAGTTCGTTTCTACAGAGTACCGTTTCTACAGAGTTCGTTTCTACAGAAGTTCGTTCCTACAGAATGAATTTCAGACCAATTCTACACAACTGTCTCAGATGGTCGTTTCTACAGAGAAATTGTTTCAGATTGTTCGTTTCTACAGAATTCGGACACGGATGTTTGTTTCTACAGAATTAGGACGCAAATGTTCGGTTCTACAGAATTCGGACGCAAATGTTCGTTTCTACAGAATTCAGACGCGGATGGTCGTTTCTACAGAGGACGGAGCGGATATATGTATCGAGTATTTTGATGACTGATTCACTTTTGGGAGTCCAGTCACGGTTCTGCTTGCGCCCCTCTATGTGTTGTATGCGACGCTTAGACACGATTTTTCCAAATTTTTATTTTGAGCTCCGAGCTCTCCCTGTTGTTGGGAGGTAATTTTTGTTTTTATTTTGTAAACTATCTATTTGAGTTAGTTCTGGTTTCTAACAGCGGGATTGCATCGATAGATTGCAAAAATTGAAATTATTCTTCTCGGATAAGTGATCGATACATATAGATACAGATCGAAGTCATTCATTCATTATTTTCTATATTGATTTTACAAACTTTTTTGTTTTCACTCCGAAAACTAATCCATGCTAGTTCTCAAGGCAATAAGACTTATTCGATTCAGGTTCGTTGATACTATCTTTAATCTAAAAATTACGGAAATTAGGATTTATTTTTATTTATTTTTTTAAAATGAAATCATCCACGTGAAAACACGGAGACTTGAAGCTGAAAATATGATCTAAAAAATTGGAAAATTATTTATTCCACATTCAGAGCCGATTTACGACGATCCAACCCAATTTTCCATTTAACGACGACCCCATAATACGTACAGATATACATATATTTAGGTACATACATGTATGATTTGATACCTGAACGATGGTCTATCCCATATAAAAATTTGGAAATCATGCAATTTTTACGAACAACACGCATGCATACACACATGTATACGTATGTTACATATGAGGGTTTCTTCGTCAAACGGGCCACCCGTTTAATCCGAGGTCTCCGAAAATTCTGTAAAAGTTTCTACACGTCATTGGGGATGAGAAAAAATTTTGGGAATTTTCTCAGATTTTTTGGTCATTGCATTCCAAAAATCATTTTTTTCAATCATTTTCACGTAGCGTAAGAAATAAGCGCGGGAACGAAAAATTGTTGAGATGAAATTTGTACGTCTTTTTCTCAGCTTTTCGGTAAAATTGGAAGAAAAAAAATTCCGACCCATTTGAACCCCCTTTTCCCCCAAAAACGTTCGGAAATGTGCATTTTCCAAATTTGGACAGTTTTTTTTTTCTTGAAAAAAATGTCAAAGAAGGGTATTTATGAGAGAGTTTTGGGAAAAAAGTTTTGGAGTGGAGACTTGAACGCTCTCCCAGAAGAAAATTATTACATAGATGTTATGAATTTTCGGAATTGAATAAAAGCTACTCAATAATTTTTTTTCTGGGAGAGTATCAAAGTCTCCACTCCAAATTTTTTTTTCAAAACCTCTTTTATGAATACCCTTCTTCGACATTTTTTTCATGAAAAAAAAAAACTGTCCAAATTTGGAAAAAGCACATTTCCAAGCGTTTTTTGGGGAAAAGGGGGTTCAAATGAGTCGGAATTTTTTTTCTTCCAATTTAACCGAACTGCTGAGAAAAAGACATATAAATTTCATCCCAACAATTTTTCGCTGCGGCGCTTATTTCTGACGCTACGTGAAAATGACTGAAAAAAATGATTTTTGGAAAGCAATGACCAAAAAATCTAAAAAAATTCCCAAAATTTTTTCTCATCCCCAATAACGTGTAGAAAATTTTACAGAATTTTCGGAGACCTCGGATTAATCGGGTGGCCCGTTTGACGAAGAAACCCTCATCTGCGAAAAAAAAACCAATATTTTTCGGCATTATTTCGTGATTTAATTGACTCGCAAGACTTTTTGTGAGCGCAAAATCGCACACAGGAAAAAATGAAAGTATTTTAGATTGATTTGCACGAATATGTTTGTATGCAAACATTATGAATTTTTTCTCCAAAAACCCCCGTACGTTTCGAAGAAAAGTGTTGAATTTGGTTCTGAATTCCCTACGAGAAAAAAAATGACATTTTTTTCTTCATAGAGTGAGAAATAGGAAGAAGTCTCATTTACAGGGCTCATAGTATTCAAAAAAAGTGAGAAAAAATTTTCAAATAGTTACTGAATAGTGACTCAAAAGTGACAGAAGAGTGACAGTGAATTGATCACGAATTATGATTCTACAAAGTTTTTATTCATAAATTCAGTAGTCTTCTAAGAATATCATAGAATTTCATATAATTATCGCAGAAATCAAATCACTAATAGAGATTATCATTTTACATCTTCCCACTTTGCATTGATGATACCCATTTGCAATCAATCTATTCGAAGGAAAATTTTAACGTTAGCCAACAACTTTAATACGACATAAACCCACGATTTTGCAACTTCTTTAAGTGAGCGTATTTTTTTAAAATGTGAATGAGAAAGAAATTTCGAATTCAAATAACTTACAACTTCAGTATGGTACTCACGATCAGCGACCAAACTACAATCAGTGACCAAGTTTTCAGCTTGTCCTTCAATGCAAGTTTATAGGGAAATAGATTAACAAATAAAAAACAAACGCCTTTTCAACCCAAAATAGTTCGAAAAAGTGACTTTCGCTATTTAGGTGACCAAAAAGTGATTTTCAAAAAAAAAGTGACTAAACATGAGGAAAGTGACAAACTATGAGCCCTGCATTTAGAAATTGCCTAATCAAATGAAGTGTCCAGTGTTCAATAGTAGAATCGAATACAAATATATTTCTTCGCACTATATTAATTTGTCACGTCAAAAATGTATTGAAAAATTGTTTAAAAACGAAATGGAACCATTTTTCTAATGTATATAATATATATATATATTAGGGTGGATCGAAAAAAAAAATTTTCTCGGCTACCCTCAAAAATCGAAGATATCGCTGAAATAAAGGTCTCCGTAGAAGGATTCGATTTTTTGAATTTTTTTAGGGGGCGCGCGGGACGTTCAAAAGTGCCATTTTTAGCGTCCAATTTACGTAATGGCTGATTAACGGAAACAGATTTATCCGAAAATTCTGATTTTTTGATATAAGGTGCCCAGGTATCTACTCTTTCTAACCCATATTCACGGATCACTACCAATTGTTTCATATCTTCGGAAAATTTTTTTGAAAATCAATATTTTCACTATTTTTCAGGTAATTATCGTTGAATTTTGATTTTTCTTCTTCTAAAACGTTTTTGAATTTCTTCCATCATTTTTTTCTTGTAAAACTTTTTATCAGTATCGCTTACAATGCAAAAATCGCTGAAAAATAAATGTTATTTCGAAATATATCCGAAATATCAAAATTTTATTTTTCAGCAATTTTCAGCAATTTTTGCATTGTAAGCGATACTGATAGATAGTTTCACAAGAAAAAAACGATGAAAGAAATAAAGAAACGGTTTAGAAGGAAAAAAATCAAAATTTAACGATAATTACTCGAAAAATACTGAAAATATTGATTTTCAAAATTTTTTTTCGAAGATATGAAACAATTGGTAGTGGTCCGTAAATATGGGTTTGAAAGAGTAGATACCTGGGCACCTTATATCAAAAAATCAGAATTTTCGGATGAATCTGTTTCCGTTAATCAGTGATAACGTAATTTTGACGCTAAAAATGGCACTTTTGAACGTCCCGCGCGCCCCCTGAAAAAATTCAAAAAATCGAATCCTTCCACGGAGACCTTTATTCCAGCGATATCTTTGATTTTTGAGGGTAGCCGAGAAAATTTTTTTTTTTCGATCCA
Source organism: Ametastegia equiseti (assembly GCA_963989295.1). Lineage (NCBI taxonomy): Eukaryota > Metazoa > Arthropoda > Insecta > Hymenoptera > Tenthredinidae > Ametastegia > Ametastegia equiseti. Next base: position 14,578,434 of record OZ022395.1, read on the forward strand.
CCCTAATATATATATATACGTACATACATATATGTATATTGTATATACAATTATACACACAAACTATGTACACAATTTTGAATTCAAATTTCTTTTTGTATACACATATTAATATAATAATTTGGTATCTCTCCGAAGTGCGGATATGTACAATAGACAATTCAACCTCACATGCAATAAATTTCGAACTACATACGTTTAATACCAATGAACGATACGAACTTACGATACGTACGTCCATACATACCTAAACGTTCTGAACAGTTATTCTCGTCTCGTGTGGCGGAAATAATTGGAAAAAAAAAAAATGAAATGGAAAAAGGAAAGAAAGAAAAAAAAAAACCCCCGAAAGAAAGAATCTACGCTGCCGGCAACTGCCAAGAAGTAGACCAAGAGCCGAACTTCGCACAGTCGCGCCACATGTGTCTATATGGATACGTATGTGTGTTTCTTTGTATGTACGTATATACATATAGGTATGTACAGTACATAGCTTAGAAGGTAAAGTAAAGGTACAAATACATAGGAAACGTTATGCAACTCGAACGCTCGCCTGTCCATCAGTCAGCCTAAACCGCGCGAGTCGTCGCTGTCGTCGTCGGCGTCGTCGTCGTCGTCGTCGTCGTTTTCCTTCACCCCAGGACCCAGTCTCATTCGCTTACATATACCTATGTGTATACGTCTAAGCATATATACATATGTATACGGACGTATCTATGCGCATAATACATAAGGTGGGCTAAATTGCTCGCATACCTCCCGCCTCATCGCCAAGGGAGGTTAAAACTATATACTTCTATCTTTGCACATACGTATATAACGTATTCGTATACATAGATATATGTTACCTAATACTAGATAATAGAATAGAATATACATCTTGAAGAGAAACGTATGCAGAGAGAAATATAGGAGGTGTGCATAGTCACGAACGTTGCGAATTCGCCACCGCACATATACTCATGTAACGACAAATTGCGGAGACAACGACACTTGGAAATATGCAACAGTTTAATGCGAGATATGAAGCTAGGAAATGACCATTTTTACCCTTTTCTTCAAATTTCTTTCTCTCTCTCTCCCTCTCTCTCTCTTTCTTTTAACCCTTCGTGGCCACGCCTACAAAAAGTTGTTGTGCGAAAACTATCAGTCCGATCAGGATCGAAAACATATTGAAAATACTTAGAACATCCTGAAACATGTGTGAGTAGTTGTTATATGTCAACATTCAAATCACAACATGTTCAAAAAATACACGTTTTCACTAAAAAAAATCATAACTTTTTGAATTTTCAATATTTTCGAGTCAAATTTTAACCGGAATACTCGTCAGACATTGCCCTACTAACGAAAAAAAAAAAAAAGTGGCACTGAAAACAGGTATTTATTTCGAAATGTATAGGATCGATTAATTCGGAGCAAAAAGGAATGCGGATTTATCCGGAAGATATAAGTTCAAAAAATTCACATTTTTGCTAAAAAAAAAAAACAAAAATCGTAAGTAATGCATTTGTTAAATATTTTCTACCCAAAGTGAGGCCTGGGTAAAATTTACCCGCATGGTGGCCACGGAGGATTGATTTCGGAAACATTGAGGGACGAAAAATTTGTCAATTCGTATGATAAATTGCTAACAGGTAGACAGGTGAATTTTCAGTAGGTACCACCAATCGTTTCTAAAATATGAAATTATAACACACCAGCTGATAACCGTGATGTATCGAACCCCTAATGTTCCGAGCAGTTCGGCACCATTTCATTAACCCTGAGAATCAGCCTGTGCTCAGAGCCTGCGCATGCGCATTGAAAATTCACCTGTCTACCCGTTAGCAATTTACTCTACAGATACGTAGTATCTCGTTCGATTGGGGTACATATATCTATTGAGGAAAACTTGATCGTTGAAATATCTACGCTACGAGGCATCTGGTTGTATCGAGCGAAAAACCCACTCGATGTGAATTTACCCAGATTTTCAAAGCCAACCGGTTTTGTAATGCACATTATTTTCCCTATTTACTATATATTGTTGGAAAGCACAGATCATGCGAAGAAATTCCAAGTACCTACATCAGGAAAAATTCTTTTTTTTCTATTTTTCGGCTGAAAATAATGGCCCGAACAACCTCGTGAATATTAAGTCTTGAATTGCAGAGGAAAGTTCACAAAAACTTCCGAATTATCAGGACTTCCTTCATGCGATCTATAATATCTAATGAACTTCATCGAAAATCCTCTTGCAGGGTATCGATAATTTGGCCGAGATAAAATTTACAGACCATTAGCTGAATTTTCTTTTTACCATTCTAACCTCAAAATCGCAACTTCGTCGCGATTTCTCGGCTCTCATGATGAAAAATAATGTCCGAAACTTGTTATACGTAACGTACTATTTCCAAACAGTGCATTATTCCCTGTTCTCTTCTCATCCGATCCAAATAATGTTACTTGGTTTTGGTGCAAGACAAGTAGGAAATTATCGACTATCATTTTTATAAGTAGTGATCTTCAATATTTCGGTGTTATATTATGATACAATTTGTCTCCCGAATTTATGGAACAAGGTCGAATCTCGAAAATGAATAATCGACGAAAAACAAGTTCCCGATTTTTCTCCGGCTTTACAAGACCATCGCGATTCCCTGACTATTTCCAGTTTTCCCCCATCCGTCACTTATACCATTTAGTTCGAATAATTGGCGGAGGTTTCGAAACCCTTCCTCTTCCGGATGGCGAAATATTCAATGATTTTATTTAATTGGTAGAGGACCTCGGCTACTCGCTATAATCGGCAGCGTCTTTTGCCATAATATTCTGTACTCGAATAATAAATTTGGCGCCCAACCGGATGATGGAAACTCATTGTCAGCCGTTCCGAAGATTCGGTCATTTTCCCAGCAATTGCGACATCGCATGTTCAAAAAATGATACCATCTTCGGAACGGCTGATTATTCCATCGCCCGGGTTAGGCACCAAATTTGGTTTTCCCGTCTAGAACATGAGGGCAAAGGGCACTGCCAATAGCAAATGGCCTTCCCTTTCGAACAGAATGCGCGAATAATCTACAATCCAGAAGTGCAAAGGTTTTGAAACTTCGGTAAACAATCGTATCAATGCGATCAGATTTTCAGGCGATTTTTCTGTACACATACATTCATTTTCTGAGGAACTAAACAAGTGGAATGGAATGTCCCATAAACGTAGGAATTACTCGGTTTAGCACATAAAGTAAATAAATTGAAATTTGCAACCCCTATATAATTATATAAAATTGGAAGACACCCAACGGTCATTTTGTAATTCTCTCTCTCTCTCTCTTTCTCTTTCTCTCTTTCTCTCTTTCTCTCTCGACGTGGGCGTATATAACTCGCTCTAGCAAGCTAGACACCAATTAGCCGAAACCGGAGGTCACCATATATCCATCCGCGCACATACATACGTACATACATATATATACGAAGAGTTTTGAGTGACAAGACGTCAAGTCGGGGTTGGGCGGTAATTGGAACGCATACCTACTCTCTCTCTATCTCTCTATCTCTCTCTCTCTCTTTTGCTGGTGTACAGTATAGTATAGGCTGACAACTCGTTGCTTTAGCAGCTAGCTAGCTACTGCTGAGATTACGCCATTACGCCATTATTATTACTATCATTATTATCATCATTATTATTACCATATGTGTATACATATGTGGGGTATTCCATGTGAAGTGGACCGGTTTTTGGCCGATGGTCATGGAATTTGAAGCAAATGCAGATTTGGATTCTTTGTCACTATAGAAATCGCCACCACAAGTTGTAGATTTTTGAAAAAATTTTTACGAGAAATATGGCGCTGGTAATTATTCAGAAAAATATTTTCAACTCCGTATATCGCAGCGATCCGTGAACGAAAACATGACTTGTCATAGTGCATTTTACTCGCAAAAACGAGCACTTTCCAACCATGTGACAATCAAATTGCATCTGAAATTTCCAAGAATTAAAAACTCAAAAAACGTGTATTTCCACCAGAAGGGTCTAATGAATTTTCTTCAAATTTTCACAGAAATTACTTCAAACCAAAACAAAATTATTGCGAAAGTTTCAGCTTGCCCTTAGTTTTTTATTTTTATTTTTTAAATCGAATCTACTGAATGAAATCAATTTAAAAAAAAAGAATTAAAATCTCGAAAAACCTGTATTTCTACCACAAGGGGCTAATGGATTTTCCTCAAATTTTAGCCGAAATTACTTCAAACCAGAACAAAATTATTCTGAAAGTTTCAACCTGTCCTTTTTTTTTTTTATATATGGTTGAAAACGCCAATTATGAACAACGGTTCGTGCGTCACTATTCGCGATTGCTTTGCAATTGACATATATTGTGTGTATGGTGGAAAGACATTCCCCAAATTTTTTCAGATTTTTTCGAAGCTTATTGTCGTCGTTGTTTTATGGGGTATTTCACGACTTTTTCATTTTTGTTTTTTTTCATCAATTTTTCGTGACTTTCCTTGCCTATGAAAAAAATAAATAAAAATATGTTATATTCGTGAAAAAACCTCAGCTTCTCGATTAAAATATTATTTTTAACTTTCATAGCTCCCGAAATAGGTAAAATTCATTTTTTAACCAAAAAACACGTTTCTTTCGTGTTGCGCATTTTCTGAGAATTTTGTCAATATGATTTTCGAAGAGCTGAGCAAATTTCACATAGAATATGTGAAAATCAGAGTGGGTTCTCTGAAATTTCTCTCAGAATGATAAACAAACCAAAAAATAATGTTAAAAATCGATTTATAATTTTTTCAATTTTTATTTAATATCTGAACTCTTAAAAAAATTCAAAAAATCAGTATGTTGAAAGAATTGTTAAAATTGAAACTCATAACGATGAAGTATCAACACTTTGCAGATAAAATTTTTGGATTTTGAATTATTTTTATGGTTATTTTTTGGTTTTTTTATCATTCTGAGAGAAACTTCAGAGAACCCACTCTGATTTTCACATATTCTATGTGAAATTTTCTCAGCTTTTCGAAAATCATATTGAAAAAATTCTCAGAAAATGCGCAACACGAAAAAAAAAAGTTTTTTGGTTAAAAAATGAATTTTACCTATTTCGGGAGCTATGAAAGTTAAAAATAACATTTCTATCGAGAAGCTGAGGTTTTTTCACGGATAACACATATTTTCATTTATTTTTTTCATAGGCAAGGAAAGTCACGAAAAATTGATGAAAAAAAAAAAAAAAATGAAAAAGTCGTGAAATACCCCATAAAACAACGACGACAATAAGCTTCAAAAAAATCTTAAAAAATTTGGGGAACGTCTTTTCACCATAGACAACAACATATGTCAATTGCAAAGCAATCGCAAATAGTGATGCACGAACCGTTGTTCATAATTAGCGTTTTCAACCATATATAGAGTCCGTATAAAGTTATCTGCAAGTTTTGGAACTATACAACCAATACCTAATTTAAAATTGGAAGGAAAAAAAACGGAAGTTCTCTAGGCCACTAGTTATACGAACGCAAAGGTACAATGTGCAATGAGCTTTCGAAGTAGCGGAATTGATGATCAAGTTGATTGGTCACATGCTGCAGTTGAGATTTTTGGATTAATTTTGTTTAATAAATTTAAAAAAAAATAAAAATGAAAAAGGGCAGGCTGAAACTTTCAGAATAATTTTGTTCTGGTTTGAAGTAATTTCGGCTAAAATTTCAAGAAAATCCATCAGCCCCTTGTGGTAGAAATACAGGTTTTTCGAGATTTTAATTAACTTTTTTTTTCTTGAATTATTTTCATTTAGTAAATTTGATTGAAAAAAAAAAAAAAAAAAAAAATAAGGGCAAGCTGAAACTTTCGTGATAATTTTGTTTTGGTTTGAAGTAATTTCTGTGAAAATTTTAAGAAAATTCATTAGACCCTTCTGGTGGAAATACACGTTTTTTGAGTTTTTAATTCTTGGAAATTTCAGATGCAATTTGATTGTTACATGGTTGGAAAGTGCTCGTTTTTGCGAGTAAAATGCACTATGACAAGTCATGTTTTCGTTCACGGATCGCTGCGATATATGGAGTTGAAAATATTTTTCTGAATAATTACCAGCGCCATATTTCTCGTAAAAATTTTTTCAAAAATCTACAACTTGTGGTGGCGATTTCTATAGTGACAAAGAACCCAAATCTGCATTTGCGTCAAATTCCATGACCATCGGCCAAAATCCGGTCCACTTCACGTGGAATACCCCATGTATATCATGTAAATATGTATATGGGCATATCCACAGAATTTTCACATTTGCAGTTTCGCGCCTTTATTCAATGTTATCTTTTGATGTACCAATATTTTAACTATCATATGGACGTTTTTAATCGAAGGTATGATAGAAGAAAAGTTTTCCATGGGTTTTGTAAAATTTGTCAGCTATCCGAGAAGCCAGGACGTCGTCAAAAAACGAAAATGCTGAAAATCGCCTTGTGACTTGGTCAATTTTCGAATATTCTAGGATAACTGTAGGAGCGCCGTCAAATATTTTGATGTGGCAATAATTGAAAAAAATAGCAGGTATACCTGTGAAATGAACCTATAAATCTTATATGTGTGCTATCATCCTGTAAATAGTTACACGGCCATGAAAACATGTGACCAACTTTTATCAATTTTCCAATTTCGCACTATCTTGTTCCGCGAAATTCACGCCGTCTAATTTTTTTCATTTCTAATTCTTGAAGTTCGTTCATTTTATGAAGAGGAATCAATCCTCACGACCCAGATTGATGTGCCCCTTTTTTTCAGTGAGTTAGAGTCGTTTGATAATTTTGTCCGAAAACGTGATCGATATGAAAATTCCAGTTTTCCATGGAGCACATTCAAAATCAACATTGTATGTCCAGTCTCGCAGCTGTGAACCAAGCTATATACAGTATCTTTCATGAAAAAAAACAAGGCACCATTCTTACGTCAAAAGATATTGATATTCAAAGCTAATAAATGCGAATTCTGTATTATAAAAAAAATCGACTTATGAAAAAATGATGAAAAAAAATAAAAATACATGGTATGAAGTTGTTTTGAAATGTTTTTAGCAATTTTCGAGACTCGAAAACTTCTATAAGTCTACTATGTTCGCATTCCTAACTTAGTTTGCGTGAAGACATTTGAAGCCAAAACGTCCCCGCGCGTTTGAACTCGGCCAATGAGAACGCTTCAATTCATTTTGTTTTCACTTTTTTTCATTTTTTTTTCATCTTTTTTTTTTTTTTCAAATATTTCGCTTCCGATACTATGATTCAAAATCTGTTTTTGAATTTTAGCTCCTGAGATCCACGCCGTCAAGTGAAAATCGATCACGCATACAGTTTTTGTTGGGTCTTGAGGGTGTGAATGTGTGTACCAAATTTGAAGAATGTGCTGTAAAAAATAAAAAAAATTTTTTTTCCAATCGCCAATGTGAAAATTCTGTGGATATGCCCATATGCACGATGCATAAAATACTAACTATTCGACTCAACCTGACGTGTCCCTATGCATACAACACAACCTACTACTTTTATCTTGTAAAAATGTATTATCTATTTCACTTCCTATACGCGACCTGCAGGATATATGAATAATGATTCACTCGTTAATCATATGTGTATCAATTGTACCAAGGAATACTCACAAACCAAGACAGAGAGAGAGAGAGAGTGAGAGAGAGAGAGAGAGAAAGAGAAAATACATATACATGGGTTATATGGTTTCAGATGGGATTCGTACTTTTTTTTTTTTTTTTTTTAAGCGAATAATACATGTTGAAAAACATATTGACCAGGATTTTTCGAAAGATTTTCATTTTTAACCCAGAAAGTTCAGTCTTTCTTACATATAGAAATTGATAAAGTAAATTTTAGTATTCTGTTTCAAGTACATACTACTTGATTTAGGGTCACTCAAGCTCGTGAAAAAACGATAAAAGTGTGAGAAGTAGACCGTGAAGAATTGAGTGCACAGTAAAATATGTAAGAATCCTGGTACGATATTTCACACTCACACACGATTTGCGATAAGAAGGCAGAAAAGAATAAAATAGAAAAAAAAATGACTTTTCAGTTCAATCGGAATCTATGTTGAGAATTGGCGGAAAAAGTTCGGTGTAAAGAGACGGGATTACAGTTCCGAATTCCAAAAGTTCGACACGTTATCGAATCGTATACGAATCTGAGTTTCTATAGAAACGTTAGAGTTCAAAAGTTGCAAATTCCGAAAGATTGAAATACAGACGGCTCAAAGATCCGAAAGTTAAAAACTCGAGAGGTCCGAAAATCCGCAAATTTAAGGGAAACTCATGGCAAAGCTATCAAATAAACGACGTTGCATCTCGCGAATTCCGAGACTCGGAGTTTTGGCCTTCCGGATTTTTAGCTTCCGGAATTTTGAACCTTCGGTGTTTTCCGATTCGGATTTTTTTCAAATTGGCTACGTAGACTTTCGTGGAAATAATCTTTCTAAAAACTGTGAATCGGTAGTAGAAAAATTCGGAATTTCAATCCCGCCCCATGTAAAAAACAAAAACAAAAAAATGACTAATTTTCCATACATTTAAACAGAAATCTAAATTTCTACGTGTGTTATCGACATGTCGTAGTTTCAACTTTGTGTGCACATATACATCTATGTATAGTATAAATATATCGAGTTAAAATAGCCACTTCCAAGCTCGCAATGTATACGTATATAAAGAAATAGCGCAGAATAGCTGACTTTGCAACTCAACTAGGTATACACATATCAACCAATGTACTGCAGATATACATACGTATATAATGTATGTATACTGGTGGTATTAGATACGAGTAAAAAAGGCAAGAGAAAAAAGGACAAAAATAAAATACATACATGTAAATGTAAATACATACATACATCGAAAGAAGAACGTCACATGTTGACAGCGACATATAGGGATATGTACATGCATGTGAGTATGTGTGAGTGTATGTGGCATGTATGTGACGTACAGACACGTGGACATGTGGACGTATGGATAGAGAAAGAGAGGGAGAAAGGGAGGAAGGGAAAAAGAGGGGGGACAGACACGGAACGTGTATACATACATAATATATATTACACATAGGTACAAATATATATATATGTATATAATTATATACACAACATATATAAGGTTTGATGAATTTCAAGTGAGAGCTCACCTAACGTTGGCGTGGTGTAGTCCCAACTCTCCGCGTCGTTCTTGTAGACGTTCAGCTTTGTTGGCTGTAAAATTAATGAGACAAAAAAAAACAAATCAAAATACAGAATGTAGTTTTAAATACATGTTCGAATGAATGATTGCCTAGTATATGTATGCGCGTATATATCCAGTTATATACCTGAATAATGTAATGAATAATCAAGTTCAAGTTCGTATAACCTTAATGTGACAGAATTTTTGGAAAATTCACTATTCGATTACTCAAATATTGTTAGATTTACAAAATTGACAAGGTAATCATGTGTTTTTTTATCATTTCGAGAAATTGTACGATGTGTTTTGATGTTTTAGAACCGTTCAGGTTACGAAATAAATCATTTTTACCCATCATTTTATTGCATTAACGTGACCAGCTCAACTTCATAATAAATACGGCTGTGCATGACACAAAGCACATGTACCATTCGCAATTCCTAATTGAAAAAAAAAAGAAAAAGAAAATCATGTATGTATGTACCTTAGAGTGGTCCTTATTTAGGGTGTTTTCGAATTTTCCTGCGGACAAGGTGGGAAAAGTTTGCAAATAAATCAATAAAAAAGTACGCGAAACCGGAAGCCTGTAGGCCAACCCTAAGTACTCCCGCCAAGGCCATGAATTTTCCCATGTAATTTCAATGGGAATTCGGACTTACTGCACTATTTTTTTCGCCCCCGCCTAAATAGTATTTTGAAAAATCTGAAACTTGGCATATGTCTTTCTTATGTTCATGGATATTCTACAAAAAATTAGTCGATTCACAACGATGAAATTAACAAAGTATCAGCGCATCGTTGAATGGTGATTTTTTACTTTAAGACACAACTTCGATGCGCTGGTACTTTGTTAATTTCATCGTTGTGAATCGACTAATTTTTTGTAGAATATCCATGAATATAAGAAAGACATATGCCAAGTTTCAGATTTTTCAAAATACTATTTAGGCAGGGGCGAAAAAAATAGTGCAGTAAGTCCGAATTCCCATTGAAATCACATGGGAAAATTCATAGCCTTGGCGGGAGTACTTAGGGTTGGCCTACAGGCTCCCGGTTTCGTGTACTTTTTTATTGATTTATTTGTAAACTTTTTCCGCCTTGTCCGCCGGAAAATTCGAACACACCCTAAATAAGGACCACCCTAATGTACCTATATACAAAAAAGCGAACATTTTTTATTTTATCTCACAATTCAAATTACCTATATGAGTATACAGGCTTCTTCAGAGTGAAAATTCACTTTTCAAAATTGAACAGTGCACCAGTTTGGAAATAGTTCATCTTCCACTTCAAGAAGGATGAGGTTCGACTCCGATTAGATCGAAAATTGACTTAAAAATGAGAGGAAAACTCTACTTTTTCTTTCACTCTAAAAGAGTAAAATCTGATTGTAAATATTTTTGGAGTGGAAAAATTTACTCCTTCGAACTGGTGCACTTTTCTCTTGAAGAAATTCAGAAAGCATGTACGCATGTATGTATATGTACATTGTACATATACGAGTACGTGGATGCGGAGCAAGAGATTTGGAGGCTTTGCTCCGAATTGGACGAGTATATACCTACCCACTTCCATATACATACAATAAGAGGATGTAACGGGAAGTTTCTGTATAATATACATATGTATACATAAGTGTAGGCCCATATATATATATATACGTCTCTATGTAAATATATCTATGTATATAAATATATATATGAGTTTGCACGCGAACTTCCGGGAGGATCAAAGTTTCGTCTAGATATAACATACATTCATAGTGAGTGTTCCTCTTCTCTCCATAGAGTGGAAGAGTTATAAATCGTTATTTGAGAAGAAGAAGAAGAAGAAGAAGAAGAAGAAGAAGAAGAAGAAGAAGATGAAGAAGTAAGCCCGTAGGCGACTGCTGCTGCCTTGCTCTATATTCCATCCAGACACACAGGATACAAGATATCAAGGATACAGGTAAACGTATATCTGAGAAGATTTTTCCGGTACATTTAGAAAAATAGGTGAATACATATTATGGTGTATGTATGTATGTACATTAGATGTACATACGGGACACTTTAGGCAAAGTGAACCGTTTTTTGGCCAATGGTCGTAGCAAATTCTAGGCCCGCATCCAGAATTCCGTTCCTTTTCACGACGCGAAAAAGCCCTTGCAGTCACGGGCCAAAACGATAACTCTTTCAAGAGATAGAGCTGTCGTATAATTATACCGGAAGATGAATCAGCCCCAATTTCAACTCCGAATATCTTATTGTTAGTTACAAACGAACAGGACCATCCCTACCTATATATATGCAAAGCAACAATGAGCTATTTCTGAGTGTCTGGCACTAGAATCATTTCTCAAATTTTCAAGTACGCTAAATTAAGTAAATGTCTGATATTAGTTGGTCTCTATCCAAAGGATATATAGAATTAGCTCTAAATCAACCGAATTCAATTGAAAATGGAACAGAAGTATAATCGTAGCATTTGCAGCACACCGTTTTCTTTTCTTTCTTTAATTAATTCAATAGTCAAAGAGAAACACAATCAAGTTCGTCAAGTGAAAATTTGTAGTAAATTTATTCTGAGTTCTGCAAAATTGTGAAATGATTCGATCGACCTATATTTGTAAAGAGCTGATTTCTGCGCGTAAAAAACGCACTATAGAAAATTGTAAATTTCGTAATTTTCAGCCGAGATAATACGTCGAGTTGAGGGAGGAATTCGGTGAAATTTGGATGGAACTCATTTTTTCATTAGTAAAATGACTTAGACAAATCTGATGAAAAATCGCTTCTAAAAAAACTTAGTCACCGTTAGTATATGTTTTGAAAAAAAAGTATGAAGGTTCTGCGATAAAAGTGTAGACGCAAGGAACCTTTTGCAGGAAATTTCCAGTGTACCACTGCGAAAGGTTCCTTACGCCTACACTTTCATCGCAGAACCTTCATACTTTTTTGCAATACACATATACTAACACTAACTTTTGTAGGAAGCTTTTTTTTCATCAGATTTTTCTAAATCATTTGAGAAAAGAAAAAATGTGTTTTATCCAAATTTCACCGAAGTCCCCTCCTTAAAAACGCGAGAGATTCGTTATCCGGTGTATCATTATTATCAGTATCAACAATAATCGTTCTTGCCTGTAACTGCAATAGTTTTTTGACCAAATGAAAACGAACGGAATTCCGTATATGGGCGTCAAATTCGCCGACTATGGGTCAAAAACCTGTCAACTTTGCGTGAAATACCCCATACATAGACAAGTTATCGAAAAATTCGACACATTGGTAACGCTCCACATACGGGACATACATACCTACCCATATACAGGGTGTAACAAACTTCGCCGAAGATCTTTACACGATCAAATTCCTTATTGAAAATAAAATATACGTTTTTTTTTTTTTACGAAAATCTTCTTCAACGCGTATATTTAGACGCTGGAACCAATAAAGAAGGCACTAATCAGAGATCAGTTTCGGAAACTAATAGCAGAATTCACCATGCCGCTTCAGAAAAATTTGACTATAATTTTCGTGTTGATTTTGACACTTTGCCCGAATTTGAACAACATCATTTTAACTAACAATTACGATAAATTTATGTAGTTTCAACCGGAAAAGTGTCAGAATTAAATTAAAAATTATAGTGGACCTCCTGGAACATTTTTTTTTTTTCCCCAACAGTGTGTGTATGTACCTGATTGTCAGACCTACTCCCAATAACCATGCCGGTTCATTCTTCGGGTCGTTGGGTCGTTGGTTCGTTGCGTGGTAAGCAATCTCGTGCCTGAGTTAGTTATAGGGAAGACCTTCATCGAACTGGCTACTATACTACACTACCCTAATCTTCGTAAGCTTATATACACTTCGTACTGCCGTTTCGCCGTGCGACACAAATCGGGACATCCCTGGGTGAAAGATAGAGAAGAAAAACAAAAAAATGGATCAATTTTAAAAGAAATGTCCACTTTACAGATATTCTAGTCTGTCCCCCCAAGACGACCACGATGCTGCTTTTATATAGGATTTTATACGCGCCTCGATTGAAGAGAAAATTTGAGTCCATCAGACATTCGGAGAAAAAATATATAACTTCGTTGATAAAATATCTACGGAGCTTGTGATTTCAATTTTCACGAGATACACGATTGTACAATCTGATTTTTGAAAATGTATGTATGTATAATAAGGTATTTATTTACATACCTTATGTGCTTCATACGTTATGCCATTTTTCTCTTATACGACTATCTGATTTCATTTCTCGAGTTACGACTTCGTAGGATGAAGTTATCGGAAACGGATTTTCACAGACGTATACCTACGTACATGCGTAGGTACGTATATGTAGGTACATACGCATTCATATATATTATTATTATCATTATCATTATTCCCCACCTACATGATCGTCATGTCGCGTGACTAATGCAACTTAAAAGGCACATTGGAAAATTCGACCCCTTGGCCTTTAAATTTTTGGATTAAAGAGAAAAAAAAATAAAATAGAAAGAAACCGTGGCTTTTTCCTTTTTGACAGTTTGCCTATCCATTGGAGAACAGAACGGTACATACATATCTACGCCCTTTTGCCATTTAAATTGTACTTTTTGTCGCTCAGGCCCTTTTCCCATTAGTCACGCGATGTATACCTGACGTTGCAAGAAACGAGAAGAAAAAAAAAAAAAAATCAAATAACGCGAACCGCATGTAGGGGTCCGTATCAAAGTATCTAGATAGGAATGTGTGTTCCAGCAATTTCACCTCATCATCGATCTTCAATATCAATCAGAAGTCGAGATAGAGAAGAAAAAGAACACAGAAAAAAAAAATGATCGGAAACAGCGTAACGATTTTCGCATCATTGTTTTTGGCAAATAGTGGCCGAGCATTGAACTTTTTCAAAACTTTGACGAATTTCGACGCACATTTCACAAAATTGGAATACAAATTTTTCGGTCAATAGGGATGGAAAGGTCCCATGAGAAGCGAATACGTATTGGGTTGGCAAGAAAGTAATGAGACACTTCATGTTAGTTCGAATTTTATTCTTTTATTTATCTATTTTCTACTTCTAATCATCGATGTAGCTGGCAACATGTGTATCCACAACCTTCAGCCACCGTTGGGGCAGAGAATGGATAAAATCGGACCAAAACTCTGAGGACTGGGAAGCCAAAAACGACTCCAGGATATTTCTGATGTGCTCTGAATCAGGGAATTTTTTCCTGCGTAGGAAATTTTTGAGGGCCCGAAAGAGATGATAGTCCGATGGTACACGTGGTGCCTACATCGTTGCTTAGAAGTAGAAAATGGATAGGTAAAAGAATAGAAAAAGTGTCTCATTACTTTCTTGCCAACCCAATACTTTTCAGAATTTTCAGGAGTGACGTACTTGGCCATTTTCTGTCAAAAGAATATATATAATTTCCAGCGATTTGATAAAAAATCGTTTCCGGAAATTACGAATCGCCTTTTCGAAGGGGTCAACGCAGCTTCAATGTTCACAGAAAATGTATGTATGAATATTCCTCGCGATATTCAGAATTCATCAAAACTACGAATCACCCGCACGTTCGCAGTTTTTTTTTTTTTTTTTTTTTTTTTTCTTCTCCCTATTGACCTGACGGAAGTTCGTTGAATAAATCATAGCAGCCTGGTGTACGACACATTTACCTACCTACAACTATACAGATACATAAGTTTCGGGAAGGTGCACGTGGAATTTCATGCCACTTGTGAAAAATGGCCTGAAAATCCGCTTCCACAAATAACGTAATTTGACAAAGTTTCAAAAACCCTTCCTCTTCCGGATCGGGTAACATTCAATGATTTTGTTTAATCGCCGCGGGAGAGGAGGAGGACCACTATCACTATCGGCAGTAATTTTTGCCATAATATTCTGCACTCGAATGATAAATTTGGCGCCCAACCGGATGATGGAAACTCAGCCTTTCCGAAGATTCGTTCGTTTACCCAGGAATTGCGGCATCGCATGTTCCAAAACTGACACCATTTTCGGAACGGCTGATTATTCCATTGCCCGGTTTAAGCGCCAAATTTGGTTCTTCGTGTCTAGAACATGAGGGCAAAAGGCACTGCCGATAGCGAATGGCCTTCCCTTTCGAACAGAATGTGCAAATAATCTGCAATCCGGAAGTGCAAAAGTTTTGAAACTTCGGCAAACAATCGTATTAATGTGATGAGATTTTCAGGCAATTTTTCTGTAAGTACACATACATTGATTTTCTGAGCGGCTGAATATATAGGTGGAATGGAATGCCGTATACATGTAAGTACAGCTGCTACTTGAATACATATGATCTTAAACAGCAGCCAGCTAGCCAGCACAGTATGTAGTAGGTAGGTAAGTAGGATGAGAAAGATCCACGGAGTGTTTTAGCCGAGTGATATATATATTTACGAGGCAATAAACACCGCTAACGATCCATGACCTACCTTTTACTACCGTATATATGTATGTACATACATCAAAAATTTTCTCGTATATCTATTTTATATACGTGACGATGATGATGATACGGATGATATTTATGAATGCCTCATCGTCAGGCACGGGCCTTGGATCTCTCCCTTTCCGTCTATCTCTCGTCTTTTAACTCAAATACATTTATATACAAAAGACATATACTGAATTGATGTGATTGCTCATCTCTACCTCTCTTAATAGGTAATATCTTTCTATCTCTTTTGACTCCTTCTCGCTCCCGCAGCTGAATTTGATTTAGTATAATCACATCGTCTTATTATACACATATTTGTGTATTTATATATGTATATAGTTTATACGGATTATATACCCATCTATCACTTTCCAAGATCATGATCATGATCACGATTACACATTATATACGTAATATTATCGAGATACATAAATGCAAATCAATCCATATGCTAAAGTGTACATAATCATGTACTTATGGTATGAATTTGTATATGATGAGCGAGGAACCGGCGAGATATCGTTTCCGAGTATGTATTACGAAACGAATAATACATATATAGGCGTATACCTATACATACATACATACATGCATACAAAGATAGAACCGAAACGGACAGGCGGGTGAATTATTATCGGGCAATAACTCATTCCACGGCTGTAAGGTAATGCGGTGATATATATATGTATAAATATATATGTATGTATAAGATGTATGTATATTTGTAACTATATAAGCGAAAAAAAAGGAGAAAGAAAAAAAGAAATAAATAATACTTGCTCTTCGCTGAACAACTGTAGCTGCTGCCTATGTGCATATAGGTATATATTATATATATGGTATCCAAGTGATTAATTGATGCTTAGACATTTTTTCCTCACTTCTGGAGATCAACATCTATTCATCTACCTAAGTTAGGTATATTTACGAACATTTAAGAGGCACAGAGACACGGAATACACATAAGTATAGGTATATAATATATGCGACAATATGTGTAGATACATAGAATATGTATGTGTATAGAATACAGTATACGAACTAAACTGCAGAGTGATAAAATGAACCGCAATGCTCTTCCAAACAACGTCAACGAAAGAAAAAAATAATAACAGAAACTTGTAGGATAATAAATCTAGCGAACAACAATTAGCTGCTGTAGGTACTTATTCGTAAAAAACATTTCATGTGTGACCCTCAATCAACAAAAAACTGCAGACTATATAGCCCAAAAAACTTTCCATAAATCAGAGTGTAAAATCAGAATATAATTTACGTACAATATAATTTTGCCGAATATTGAGACCGACAGCAAGTAAAGAAGAATTAAAGTATTTCAGAATATTATTGGGTTCCTGGTCCGAAGAAACTCATTGCATTTTATTTTATTTTATTTTTTCTTGAAAATCGCGTTTTACGGCTCGAATGTATTCTTCTTTTACCTGTCATATAGTATAATTTCCGGTACGAATCACAGCTTCTCCTTCATCTTCTTCTTTAAATCTCAAAATCATTTTGAAAGAAAAATCTCAATCTACGGGCCTTGATACTTGACGAAAGTATCAAATCCTCTTCTCAGAAATTTTTTAGTCTCTAGTCATTCTTTGGGTGCAGGGTGAAGTCGTCTGGAACGTGTCCGTTATGCGTAAAATAATAAGAAATCAAACGGAAGTGGTCGCTCGCGATAATATATACGTATGCTTGTGTATGAGCCACGCGGTAAAGATACCAGCTGTGACATATATACAAATACATATATACAATTATACACATATATGTATGTATTTATCGTACAAATCGAGATATATAGATAAATAGATAGAGATGAACAAAACGAGATGCTGGGTTCTAACTGTCTGTCTGTCGGGCCCGTCAGTTGCCTCGTCTGTTAGCGTCACGTCACTGAAATAGGTATCTACCTACATAATACATACATATAAACATACACACACACACGTATATGTATACACGTACGTATATACACCAAACCCACTCCGGTTAAATCCGTCACCTACCCAGCATACATACACACATACATACATACACGTATGTGTGATCAAGTACAAGTATATGAGTACGAAATACGTATTTACTATAATATTACAATACACGTATGCGTTACCTGTCTGCGCCTATACATATTTGTATGTATACCTATAACTTACATAGCTTATAGCTAGTTACCTAGGAGGGACCAAGTCGATGTGAAGTGAAGTGAAGTGAAGTGAAGTGAAGTGAAATGAAATGAAGTGAAGTGAACGGGTGGTTTGTACGCAGGTATTCGCACCGAATGAGATATATAGAGAGAGGAAAGGAATAAGAGGATCCAGATGAAAGGGGGCTATAAATATGAAATTCATCTCTCTCGCGAGTGTTTGCGGAACCGTTGAGAATATTCGCGTATATGCATACATACATGCATATATACATGTATATATATATATATATGTATATATAGGTATCATCCCTGCATGCCATTTGGAACTCGAAATTCTGCGACATGATGACAAATAACATAATCCGCGATGTATAATACCTATAGGTGTACAATATGTACATGAAACACATACATATATGTATACCTAAATATTCTACGACGACAAACCAACCAACTGAAAACACTGATGATCTACTCCGAATTGGGTGGCAATTTTTTCACTGATAGTTCCACCCCCAAAGATCACTTCTGATTATTTTTTTCTTCAAATTTTTTCTCCAACAATTTTATTGGATTTATGATTTTTGCTACTGACAAACGAGCACCGTGATGGATTCGGATTATTTTTTCCGTTGGTACGTATATCCAATCATTCCATGCCGAACTCACCGAACCCGTGACCCTGACCATTCTAGATTTTCCTAATTCTTCTTTATATGATCGACTCTCCTCCAAAAACCACGAAAAAAAGAAAGAATCAGGAAAATCTAAAATGGTCAGGGTCAGGGGTTCGGTGAGTTGGCATGGAATGCCCCATATATTCTCGGACCAGTTACAAACGATTTTCGACGTAGAGAAAAATTGGGCCTCGCATTTGTTCAATTGTCTTCATTATTTTCAACATTTTTTCTTCGCCTTTTCTGAATACTACAGTTTCTGTTCATAAATTGTCAAACATTATTTTGAATGAAGCATGCAAAAAAAGGATTGAATAACCAATGATAATATATAGCAAATGCGTTAATATGTTGAAAAACATAATCGATTATGTTCGGCATCCCATGCCACTTCAGCCATATGAAAAATGAATTTGATCGAAAAAATGGTCTGACAATCTGATTACACAAATACGATGAATTGCCAAAGTTTCAAAACCCTTGTTCTTCCCGGTCACGGGATATTAGCTTATTGTGTTCGGAAGGGAAGGCCATTCGCTATCAGTAGCGCCTTTTGCCCTCAAGTTCTAGACACGAAGACCAAATTTGGCGCCTAACCTGGGCGCTGGAATACTCAACCATTCCGAAAATGGTGTAATTTTTTTTTAACATGCGATGCCAAAATTGCTGGGAAAACGACCAAATCTTCGAAAGAGCTGAGTTTCCATCATCCGGTTGGGTGCCAAATTTATCATTCGAGTGCAGAAAATTAGTGCAAAAGATGGTGCCGATAGTGAGTGGCCTTCCTCATCTCCCGATTAAACAAAATCATTGAATGTTTCCCGATCCGGAAAAGAAAGGCTTCTTGAAACTTAGTCAAATTACGTTATTTTTGGAAGCGGATTTTCAGACCATTTTTCACGTGCATTTATTTTTCGAGTGGTTCAAGTGGCATAGAATGCCCTAATTAGATATGTATAAATACATGCATATGCCTATTGATATGAGATTGGATATGCAGATTCGAAGTGTATGCTTACGTATATAATATATAGAAATACCTGTCTACAGGCTACAGGAAACAGACTACAGCTGTCGCAGTATTGCTTGCACAAGATTTATTTGCGGTATAAACCATATGCATAATGTACGTGTACATGTATATATACATATATATATGTATTGTATATATATATCGAGGGCTAAGGACCAGTAGGGCGTATACAATCCGTCAAAATAAAAAACGCGTAAATCCATTGGAATACCAATTTTTTTTTTTTTTTTTAATGACATACGCCCTTCTAGTCCTTAGCCCTCGATATGATGAATTGAGGCAATACCTTCAAAAGCCACGTGCGTTACATGTTCCAAGTTCGCGGTAGAGTTTCTTTTATACTATAGCATCAGTATTTAATAAAAGCCAAATGCGAGCATCATCATTCAGTATACTTGCTCCACGAATTATACCAATTATTATACAGCCTGCATGTAGGTATAGTGAGAAAAGAGAACTAGAAATCACTCTTTTTTTTTCCCCCACGTGCGCTCGTTAGTTATAGATTAGTAAAGTAGTTAGTCAGACGTGCACTTAGGTATGATGTGTTTCAGATACACACACATACTTACTACACTATCGGGATATCGCTATATTCTTCAGAGAGTTTAGATACCTACATTATAATGCAAACTCTTGTCAAAAAATAACACAAAAAAGGGCTGCTGCGCGAATATAATTTATACAGACGAAAAATCAGATCCCACCTGTACCTACCGTAAAATTAAACAATTGGAAACTTGGAAAGATTGGGATTTGCGAAAATCGAGAACTTCTAGGAAGAGAAATTAGCAAGATAAGCTTGATCTCAAAAGCTTGGGACATCAGAAAAATCGCAATTTCAAAATCCATCTTCTGATCCGCCGAATCATATAATATTTAAAGTATAAATTTTGGTATTCTCTTTATTAAACAGGATGATTGAAAAATTACTAAAAATAAGCGGAATTCACAGACCGGTTATATCCTACCTAAAGAATTAAGGAGAGCTAGGGTTTACATGGCTCTCCTTCTACCTATAACAAACGATTGATTGCACGGATGCCTGCACGTATATTAAATTCGAAGGGTGACGATAAGAGAAAGATAGAGAGAGAGAGAGAGAGAGAAAGGAAGGGCAAGGAAAGTGGAGGAGAAAAGTGTAATGAGTTTAGAATTCAATATTCGAACCCTCCAATCACAAATGGAAGGAAGTAAAAATTTCTTTTTTCCCCCGCTCTCTTATTGGAGACATCTGCAGGATCGAAATTAAGAATGATGATTGAATTATAAAGGAAATTAGTGAATTAGGTATGTGAATTCAACCTCCGACCACATAATACCCACTGCACGCGCACGTTATCAAAGAAAAAGAATAAAAGAGCGAGGAAATAAAAATTCATCTAATTATAATTGAATAGAGATTAAATCAACCCACATAGGTATAGCCAGGCCAGTCGTTAAAATGGGTTAGGGTGAATTGTGAGTCCCAAATTGTCTCAAATTTATAATTGCTAAAAAAAGAGAATAGAAAAGGAATGGTATATTGTGCACGAAGGGAGGAAGATAGGTGTTTTCTACCGAGTGTGAAGTTTGCTGCTTGAGGCGGAGCTGAGGGCAGCACAATCACACGAGATAAAAAAACAGCTATCCTCCCTTGATGCACACTATATTTTTTATTACACATGCATGGAAACCGAATTTCCAAGCCGTTTTTCCAAACTGTAGCGTGTAGTGATGTCTAGTGTACAACGCTCTTTTCTTCCCGCTTTTATAGGGAAGAAAAATGTCCTTCCCGCTTTTGTAGGAAAGAAAACGAATTCTTAACGACTTGCGCATGCGCGAGTTCGATTGTGGCTCAAGAGAAACAAAAGGCAATTTAACTGTCGCCAAACAAGCGCGGAAAATCGGGTTCTCCGTGCATGTGTGATAAAAAAATTCGGGTAAAATTGCCAATACGAATTTCCAAAAACTGGAGGTTATTCTGCACGATTCCCTAGTATTTTAGTGAATTTATTCAGATTTCAAGAAACGGTCTACATTCCTGAGCCAAAAGAGTGACATATGTAATAACTGAAAAGGGGTTGGTCCAAAGTATGTAGGGGAAAATGAAGAAGAAAAAAATCAAAATGTTTCAGGGTCAGGAGAATGAGATAAAAAGTTACAGGTCCAATCGAAATGATCTTTGATAGATTTGGAAACTGGTTGAGTTTTGATCGTTTAAAAAAGTCCGGAAAGGAATTCAGGTCGGGTATACGAGATAAGGATCGGCTAATTTTTTCCAAGTAAAGGCAAGAGAGAAATATACAGAGACCCAACGTGTATAAGTGTATTTATACTTATACTGTATAAGTACATATGTAGTAGGTACAGTACATGGTATATACCAGCTAGTGTTTAGTATTTAGGTCCGGTTGAGCGATAGGGAAAACGATTCGAACGAAGTGGCGCGTCTATGCCACTGCCTCGAATGATCCACACACGTATACACGTATGTATGTACATATAAATACATAGGTATGTATATACATATGCATCACGCGGTTGCGGTTCGTAAAGCACACACAACGAGGACCCGATTATCGTACGCATGTGTCTGTGTCTGTGTGTCTGTGTGACAAACAGCTGATCTATCTCTCACGATCCACGGCATATATGTATCCCGCACCACGTGCGTACGCGTTACACATACCTATGTATGTATAAATATGTACATATGGGGGCGGGATTGAAATTTCGAATTTCAAAAGCTGCGAGAGGTTCAAATTCCGAATTTTTGTACTACCGTGTCTAATAGTTTTTCGAGAGATGATTTCCCCTCCAGTCTACGTAGCCAATTTGGAAAATTCCGAATGGAAAAGCACCGAAAGTTAAAGATCGAAAAGGCCAAAACTCCGAAACTCGGAATTCGCGAGATGCAACGTCGTTTATTTGACAGTTTTATCATAAGCTTCCCTTCAATTTTTGGATTCTTGGATTTTCTGAGTTTTGAAATTTTTGGTCTTTGAGCCGTCTGCACTTCGACCTTTCGGGATCTGCAAATTCCGAACTCTAACGTTTCTAGAAACGCTAAATCGCATTTCATATCAATTCGCAATTTTGACCGTTCGAAACTTTTGCAATGCGAAGCTTCAATCCCGCCCCTGTATGTGTATGAATACACACCCCTGTCTCTATAGATGCGTGTACATGCGATTGTGTAATTCGTCAGCGGTAAAACGAAAGATCATCTGATACTTTACTTCGAAACTACATACATAAATATGTATGTGAATTGTCTGGAAGAGTAAAAGAGTGAAATTTCCCCTTCAAATATATAGACTAAGATTTTACTCTTCGATAGGAAAGATCCACTCTTTGAAACTGTGAAAAATTTCAAGAGATTTCAATCATGAAAGACTGTGATGTACCCATTAAATTCATACAATATACGAAAAAAAACATTAAAAAAATTACAAAAACCAAGAAATCTACCTGCGGTAAAATTTTCGTCAAAAAAAATTATGCCCTTTGGCCGCAGGGCGAAAAAACAAAAATTAAACGCCAAATTCGGGGACAATTTTTTTTTTTTTTTTTTTACCTGAAAGATAAAGGTTTCTTGATTCTGGAGCACTATTGGGAAATATTTTTCTGATGACGAAAACCGGAGATACACGCACCTATAGATCGTCAGATGCGCTCGAAAGACGATTTTTTCATATTTTGAAAAGCGAATAACTTCCGAACCGTTCGATTTCAGGGCGTATGACTCTGGATTCGTCGTTAGGGGTTAGGTAAGAACCAAAATCTCGCATGGCACCAAAATCGGTGACCTATGCGCAGAAAAGTGTCCCGGATGAGCGAGAATACCTCATATACATCGACCGAAGGGCCCAACTTTTTCTCTAGGAAAATTCAACTATATTCGGTAAATCTTTCATCCACAGAAAAAATATCCTGAAATTTCCAAATTCGCTATTCGGCTATTCGCTCCGTCGTTTATCGATAATTTTTTTCTTTTGAAGTCGAACATAATGCACCGAATGTACTGAAGTCGCTGACCCACGCGCAGATAAGAGTGACCAATGATCGAGAATACCTCATTTACATAGATAGGTATATTATTTATGTAGAGGTGAATGCCTAGTCGAAAGATTCGCGTCATCATGCGAAGGTTCGCCCACGCGTTCTATAATTCAATATCGCGGAAATTTGAAGGCAAGAGGTTCAAGTGTCTACATATACATACCATGGGTATTGGTATATCGAAAATATCGCGAGGCACATCCAGAGATTCCTGGCTATATTCATGTACAAGGTGTCCCATTTGAATGCTCAACACAAATATCTGAAGATCTTCCCATTTTCGGAGGGCGTATATATCTTACACAAAAGTTGCACGATAGCAAAGGGGGTTAAAAGTTAGTGGACTAATTGTCGAGTCATTGATGGCACCAGTTTCGACGTATCGCATAAGGGAAATTTCTGTAAATGGAACTCGATTTTTACGTCGAGACAAAAGGTCAGAGTCCGCGGTTATGAACTTCGCGGGTTTTACATTTTGATCTGGATTCGCGGATGCCCTCGCAGCCAAACAGAAATAAGTAATCAATAACTCGAGGGTGGATTCTGGTGAAATTCTGACAGAACCGAGTACCTCGTTTTCTAACCGATCACGAAAAATCTCAACGTTTCAATCAAAATTCGCGGACACCGCGTTCGAAATTTCGTAGGAAGGAATTTTGATTGGATTTTCGTTACTAGTTTTGAAAATGAGAAAAATCCATTTCACCCAAGTTCGCGGAAGTCTCCCCGTAACAATGAGGAGGAAGTTTAGCAGAGTATCAGAGAAGAATAGAGAAACAGGAAATGAAGACGGTCGAACGAGGGATGGTAGCCACAGCAGAATTTGTCACCCTGTGGCCCCCGTCAGATAAACGAATCCGTAAATTCTGCCCAACGTGCAAGATTCGCTAACGGAGTAATACGGGGACTCCCGTGATTATATCTTCAAGTTTGCCTAACAGAGTAGCACTGTGACGTTCGTATGAACGAAAAAGTTAAGTTCCATTCCAAAAGTCCGCCCCCCAAAGCAATATCTCGGAAGTCGCGTCATCAGCGACCAAACGAATTCCACCAAGTTTTGGCTGAAACATTGTTTCCGAAAACGCGTAGTTGTTTTTTTTTTTTTTTTTTTTGTTGGTAGATATTTGAGGCGGGCGTTGAAACCGTGACACCCTGTATAGGCTCTATATTGAATTCTGTGTACCGGTACGAGAAGAACGCGTGCCCAGCATTTTTCGATGAAATGTAAATCAATTTACAACGTCACCGTATATATCTATATGGGTGTATAGATTCTCGTTGATACACGCAAGAAGAATAAGAAGAATATGAAGAAGAAGAAGAAGAAGAAGAATATGAAGAATATTAAGGCTGGAGTACACCAAGTGTACGTGTGATAATGAAATATGTAAACGCGCGGGGGTTGCTCTGCGCAATTGCACTCACCTTGGCATAATCGATTTTTAGAGTGCAGCATCCCGAGTAGATATCGGCACCGTGTAGAGTGTCTTTTGCTCGTGTTGCTGATTCTACCGAGTCAAACGTAATTATCCCCAAGAAACGAAGACGAAGTCCACGTCACTTTCACAGTTAAGAATTCATAGGACATACATAATGTATAATATACACACGCATACTACAAAAAATAATTACACACACCCACACACATGTATGTATAATAGACGAAAAAATCAATAAATGAATGAATAAATTAATTAATAAATATGCATCTTCTATAAATTCGTTAGCCATAGAAATATCTTAGATAATCATCATTTTTTTCTATTCCTGTTCTGTTTTACTTAAAATCATGAATCTATAAATCATGTGATACGTTGTAAAGAATTGAGATGATATTATCATGTAATGATTTGAAAAGGATATTCCACCATTGCTTGTACACCGTTTTTCTTGAATATCACAATCCGTTGAACTTGTCCGCTCGGTGCGCTTATCGTGTGAAGTACTTCCTGCAATCAGAGAAACATCAATATATAAGAGATTATGTGTATATGTATGAGGTAGCATATAAACTCTTATAATAAGCTGAAAGTCTTTCGAATTGGATAAAATATATAATTGTTTTATGCCTACATTATAATTTGTGCCAGAAGTATTGGCTTTTCACGAAATTTGATAAAATTTTGATTATTGGTTTTCCCTAATTTATTTTCATCACTTTTACTACATTTACCCCGAGATTTACCCGCTAGCTCTATAGCCGTTATAGTTTCAGCCTCATGTCACATATGTGTGACTATGTATCCCAGTTATTAAGCACCACATATATATAACCACCCAAGTAGAAATTCTCGTCAGGCCACGATCAGGCCTGCATGATCAAGCTAACACTAACACCTGATCAGGCGCTCATCAGGCTGCCTGGTCAGGTCCTGATCAGTAATGTAACGTAACGTTCTAGCATTACCTGATCAGGCTGAGTCTCGGGCTAAGTGTAGTGTAAGTGTATTTAATTGTTAGGCCCTGATCAGGTTGTACAGTCAGACCATGTATTACGTGTCAACCAATTTTCAGGTACATGTACATCAAATGTGCTGCATACATATAGTGTGCATCGATGATAATGATGACGATGGGCGAACGGATTTCCATTATACATATTATGTACATATAAGTTCGCGTCTTATCTATCGAGACGTATTTATACAGATACATATAAGTATGTACACCTATAATATGTATACAGGCGAGGTGGAGATCAGGCACGCGTTTGGTTTTATCGAGTGCTTTCATCCCACAAGTATAGGTAGGTGGGTACATATGTACACAGATGTGTGTGTATGTATGTAAGTGTGTTCGTGTATATGCGGCGAGCAGCGGTTTACCTCAAAGGATCGTGTGGCAGAAGAGGTCGATGATAAACCTCATCATATTGTGTACAGATATTACATATATGTATCTAATATCAGTTTCGAATCACGTTTAATACGTATATGCATCGAAAAAGAGCGTCTCGCGCCCGGAAGCTGAGTAAGTTAGCTGCGCAGTGTAACCAATAAGCACAGATCCCTACTTTATCATTTTCTGAACCGAATTCAAAATTGGGAAGAAAATTATACCGTTGGATTTACCAAAAGTCGGTAAAAAGCGCAATTTTTTGTATAAATTACAGAAAATCTATGATATGCCACGATTCACGCAATCACGATTTCATCAAAGTTTGGGAATTATTTGAGACAATTTCGAGTTTCCAGAAACGTTAAAGCTCTGAATTTTTGAATCCGAAAACGTCGGATTTATGCGGACAGCTGAAAGATCCGAAAGTTTAAGACTCAGAAATTCTAGTAACCCAAAAACTAACGGGAAAACAATCTGAAAACGTCGGGTAGGTACTTCGCATGCGCCATCAAATTCAAGTTGTTCAATTTTCACTTCCTGGACCTTCAGCTTTCGAAATTTTGAACCTCCTGTGAAATGTGGTTCGATAATATCGAAATTCGGAATTTGAATATACAGCCCCACCGAAATTGTTGGGCATTTTTTCACCAGAAAATTAAAAAAATGTATCAAAGTTTTTCGATTCAAATTGTAACCTAATCCCGTACGTTTCCCCATACCTCACTTCGTGCCACTGTAAATACCTCATCCTGCATAAGCACGAGTGCATTTCGGAGCAGTTTTACATCCTCCAGGCTTGATATCCTATCGAATATATATATATATGAACCTCGGCGTTTTTTAATTTTATACCTATACCCAGGTATAATATACCTACTTCTTTTCCACGATCCTCGTACACGTGAACATAATATCCACATCTATATATACGGTGGTAAAAAATATATGAAGAAACTGCCGCGCGCGATGAGAAGGATAGGCATACTTATATATACTATGTATACATACCTACGTATATATAGGTAGAAACGAAGCGAGGCGATGCGATTCAGCTAAATTGGAACGCGATTTCCCGAAGGGCTATAACGCGGTGTGAAAAAAAACCTCGGAGAGAAGAAGAAGAATATTCATTTCTGGCAAACGTATACGGTATTATATGTATACAGATGCCGTGAGTAAAAACTACGACTATAATATACCATTGCAAACTTAATTCAAACCACCAACTGGTCCTGATCATATCCGATACCACTTAATACCAAGTAGGTATAGTCGCGGATTCTGAATCCTTAGCGAGGATAATTATCCTAGCAACTAATCTAGTCTCAACCCTTCGTGGTCACCCCTGGAGTAAAATCGACCCATTGATTAATTTTTGGTCTAAATATCTAATAGTAATCGGCTCCGAACGAGACTCGAGTCGCTATATTCACCTATGGGATTTGCAGTGTCCCCCAGTAGTAGGTATACGAACCGACCCTTCACATGTCGGAATAACTACTCATATATTGAAAATCGCACTGTGCTACTATTTTCCCCCCGAAAGTATCATGTCTAAGAAGTATCACCTCCAAATTTTTGTTTCAAATATTCAAAAATTGACAAAATTATGATTTTTTCAGTGGAAAATGCGCATTGACCTCTTTGTGATTGTTTTTTTTCACATGTTACCGTTTGATTTCTTATATTAATAGCCTTCTCGTACGTAATTTTGAAATTGGGAACGTTAAAAGCATATTCGATAAGCTTCTGAACCACTTCGGACGGACAATTTGATCACAAAAAGTTTTTTGAAAACTGCAGGTTGAGTAGCGTTTGGCAGCCAGTTTCATAAGTATTTTTCTCTCCTATGTATCATCTTATTTCCTATGTTATATTGTTAGGATTACACTCAGTGTTTCTTGTAAAATTACTTTGACTCTTTCTATTTGTATTTTCTACATCTCAAGAGACAGTCTAATATGACAAAGCCGAGTGGTCGCAAATTCGGTGGCACGACGATTTCCAAAAGGAATCAATTTCTCATTATTTCGACTGCGATTTCCGTAATTTCTGGATCAATGAGATTTCCAACGATTTCCGAAATGACATAATTTTTTTGTGTGATTTCCTATAATTTCCTATATATTCTGAAAAATCATGAGGAAATCATAGGAATCATGCGATTTCCAGCTACTTTTGGCGATTTCCTATCTGATTTCGAATAAAATGGTTCAATAATTTCTTAAGTGAGCAACCCCTCGGATTAAACTATACATGTAATTTGTAATTTAATACCTGTATCTGGTCTTACGACCCACTTAAGGGTTGAGGCATAATAAAAGTGTTCTATTTTATTTTACATGTCCCTAGACCTATAAGTATATGATATGCATATTCAGCGTATGTGTCTATGCAAAGGCTGACTCACACGTAAGTATGTATCAAGAGTGCCTCCCACTCGTTTAGTCCATGCAAGACGATGAATAGGATACTGCCGGCTGATTCAGTAGTTATTATTATTTTTTTCTCAGTATTGATTGGCTGAAATAGCTACGATCCTTCATGATACTTGAACTGGCTCACCTTGTATACATATATTTCGAAAGAAGATCGCGAAAGAAATCAGAGTGCAAAATTCACTAAGATTTGCCTGATTTTCAAGATCTTTCTTAATTCCGAAAGAAAATTCCTCGAAACTTATTCCGTCACTTCATTAATGTTGGGACGTAAAGCTGATGAATTCATTAACAAACGTACGGAACAGAGTTCTTCTGAAAGAGTTGAGTTAATTTTTTTTTCCGTTTTATCTCTCAATTTCTTTGCCGACTGCCTGTGTTTGACACAAGCGTATAAATCAGAGGATATATCTTTTCAGATTTACCAGACTTATAATTGTCTAGAATTTCGTAACTTTCTCTGAAAATTCCCTGATAATTTCCCGGTTTT
The DNA here is from genome assembly GCA_963989295.1 of Ametastegia equiseti. NCBI lineage: Eukaryota > Metazoa > Arthropoda > Insecta > Hymenoptera > Tenthredinidae > Ametastegia > Ametastegia equiseti. The sequence continues at coordinate 14,607,775 of OZ022395.1, forward strand.
CGTCGTTGCCTTGAATATTTATTAACCGCGATGTTTGTTCATATATATGCAAAGTTGGAATAAGATTAAAAAAATTACTTCACCCTAGCAATTTATTCTATATACAAATCAGAGTGTAAAAGTGAAAATACTATAAATTCGGCAATTTTGAGACGGTAGAATTTGAGTTTCACTTTTAAACACACAAAAAACAAATATCCGATACGAACTGCACCGATAGATTCTTCTCATTCCATTTTTCAAAGCATCAAATTGATTTTTTTCTCTTTTTTCTAAAAATCGCGTTTACTGCTAAAATGTATTCGCGTTTTGTGGACAATGAAATTCAAATTTCACCTCATCACGGGCCAACCCTATAGTGATGTAGATATTTGCCGTTCAGGGGACAAATTCGACAGCGAATAAGCATTAGGTGAGTGTGTATTTCTATGATACGCATTCAGCTCGTCCGTATCTTCTACATGCATGTAGGTATAGTAGAATTGCTAATTCGCCCTTTGGCCTATCTCCCGCGAGTTTAGTACCTATACAGGTATATCGCATTAGGGGAGATCGCGCGAGTATCATCATCATCATCATCATCAGAACTCCCGGAGCAAACTGCGCGACCGAAACACAATTCGTAAGATTCAGGATTCGACATTAAAGATTCAAGATTCGCGATATCCACCTTCGTCCGCAGTTTAGTCGGATTATATATGTACATAGAAGTGAAGGAGACGAGATAAAGCAGCATCATTATATTTAAGAAGTACACAGAATATCTATGGGACATTTGACACCGAGTCAACCAACTGAAAACCCTCGCCCTCTCAGATTTGCAATCGTCGAATTTTCAAATGGAAGTTTAACATTTTCGAACCTTTTCGTTTGTCTCTGTAACAGTCACGCATAATTCTTCCTTTTGTATTTTATTTTTTATTTTTCTTCTCAAATTTCTTTCCGAGACATAAATTTTCGAACCATTTTTCAAAATTCTCACGTGTTGAAATGATACAAATTTCACCATTATATACATAATTTGGACACGTATTTTATTTCTATTCATGCGAAAATATTGGAGACTTCCTTGGAAAGTTTTAGAATTCAAAAAATCTTCAAGTGCTAAAAAGATATTCACACAAAATGGTATCATTACGGGAATGATCTAAGAATGATCAAGATTTGATATCGAATTTTAGATAAATTTTTCCCGAACTTTAGAAAAGGTTCGAAAATTCACAACTCCAAACCGTTTGTAAATAAGAATCTAGAAACAAAAAAAAATCATAAGGTTGTTCCGGAGGTAGTAAAACCTCGTAAAAAATAGCGGTGTTAAAATGCCCTGCTTGGACTACCATGTATAAAAGTAAAAGTGATTAATTAAAAAATCCAGCACCAATCGAGGTGAACATTTTTTCCATCGCGTCAAAAACACTTTAAACAGTGTCAAATCTATACCAAATTGCATTCTTCGATAGTCCACACCGAAAGTTTCTTACAGTGTACATCAAATCTGAGATGGTAAGGGGTTTTGCCCCGTAGTAGATTTGGCCTGAAATGCCCCCTATACGTATGTACAACATATGTGGACTACTAGTTTCCACACAGAGAACGTTCGGTTATCTACACCGTATAATGGAGTATATATGTATGAGAGTAAAGATAGGTTTGCACCCTGTACATATACGTATGTATATACGTACATGTATCTATGTATAGTGTATGTACCTACATATGTGTACAGACTATAGATGTATCTGAAGCGACAAATCGATCTGTGGCCACTATTATACAGGGTGTATCATTTCAAGTATCGAGTATCAGAATGAGAAAAATCGACGCAAAGCCGCGTTTCTTAAGCCAATGAACAACTATCAAAATTTCGTATATGAAAATAGGGTGTCCAGTTATATTTGTCGATTCCGAATTCTCTGAGGATTCGCAGGTTTACCAGACAAAAATTGTTATCCTCCTCGGTGAGGTTGGTGTACAAAATTGTTCTGAAAATTATTATAACAGAATTGATCCGATACAAGTTTTGAAGAAATTTTATGAAGATTCAACCCACAAAATTTGAAAATGAACTACGCAGACATTTTTCGAAAATGTAGTTGAAAAGAAAAAAAAAAAAAAAATTGCAAGGATTGCAAAATTAGAAATAAAACCAGAAACCATTCTCGATACTTGAGATGATACGACCTGTGTGTAAATGGGGTATTTCACACCAACTCGACCAGCTTCCAACCCAGACCATTTTTTATTTGCTCGTTTTTTCGTTTATTTTCACTGATATTGACCTCATCCCATGGAGTATGCCTGAATTTTCTCAAAATTTTATATGAACCTGTTATCGGCTGATGAATTTTCTGAAATTCGTTCTTTTGACATGGCGAAGAATTCTCAAAGGACTGTATCTCGAGATGCATGTCGTATCGTAAAAAATAGGACATTGAATTGTTCGTCTTGACACGTACTGAACTTCTATATGCGCGTATATCGTCAAAGAAAATTAACCTCATTATGATCGATATTTTTAACGAAAAAGTGGGAAATTGAAGAATTGTAAAGTTAATTGCCCTGCTTGATTTTCCGGAAAAATATTCTCAAGAATTCGACTCCTGAATAAAAAAAATGTTAAGCCATAGCGGATCGTGGCTTGAGATTTCTCAATATTTTTAACAGAATGTCAATCAATTTAATGATAATTTATTTATTTATTCATTCATTTAGAAAAGGAATAGCCTCTTACAATCTCGACACATGCATTTGTGTCTTTCTATAGTGTAGATAAGTTTTTACACTATACACATATACATGTTGGATATTTTTCCAAACCAAATATACGGTATAGTATGCCTATATGTAGGTGTACGTGTATCAGGAATAAAGAAAAATAAAATGAGAATAAGGAAGAAAATGGAGAAGAAGAACAGACAGTATCGCGGTGTATTATCGCACGTCCGGGAAAACTCTGACTCTGTTGCAGAGAGAGCGAGAGAGAGAGAGAGAGAGAGAGAGATGGAGATGGAGGAAGAAAATTGAAAATCTTTACAAAATGAAGAAAATGAAGAAAATGAAGGGAACCCGCGCAGTAGATAGGTGCATAAATATACAGATATACACAGATTATGTACGTCCATGTACGACTTGTAAATTTTTGGTAAATACTTAAGCCCCGGGATGAGAAAATTGCGAAAGGAGCAGAGCCTGAGATTTGCTTATAGTCTACGAACATTCATTTTTTTTTTCTTTATTCCTTTCAAATCATTAAAATTCCATTACAAAAATTGATTTCCATATATACTTTCGACATGATAAACTACTCTCTAAATCTGAATCAGCGAAAATACACTGATTCGCAGCGATAAGTATGCAACTGATTGAATCAGATTGATTGATTGAATCAGTTGCATACTTATCGCTGCGAATCAGTGTATTTTCGCTGATTTACAGTGAGTTTCGCTGATTCAGATTTAGAAAGTATCAAACTGCAAAGAATAGCAAAAAATCACGCGATACAACGAAAATACGCGTTTCTTCTCAAAGGAAGTGCAGATAAAATAGAATTTTGGAAAAATATCTAGAAATTAATCAACCACGATCTCTTCCGAATTGGCAAAAACGCCATTCGTTTTCTACAGCAGAGACGACAGTGATACGAAAGAAAAAATAAATAAAATCACTAAAAATGTATGACATTTCTAAACCACCAAAAACTATAAATTATCGATTTGATCGTATAAAATTTTGCGCCCGAACATCGTGTTTTCAAGTTCCATAATAAGAGCGGTGGAAAAATCGCTCCTCTAAGAAATGATTTGCCAAAAAAATGTGCAAAATTCACAATACACGGCTATACTTCAGCAACACGAGGGATTGGAAGAAAGTAAGAATAAAACTCAAATGGTAAAGGCCATTCGGTGGAGATCGGAGTAAAACTTTGTTCCCTCAAATTCGAACTGTCCAATACCTGCGAAGGTATATATCTATGTACAACTCAACTGACTAGGCAGACGCTGTACATAGGTATATATAGGTAGCTATGTATAATACATATAGCTATACTATACAGCCCTATACCCAATGACCTATCTAAAGCTCAGCGCTGAGCATATAATGCTGACGCTTTGGTGTTGATGATGATGGTGCCGTTGCTGGTCGCGGACTACTGAATCGGCGATTAATAGCTTGTCGTCTTTTCCGCACATGCGTTTCTCACTATCGTTGCAAGAGCTGATGTCGGTGTCGCGGTATGCTGCCCATTGCTCCATTGCTCTATTGCTCTATTATTCCTCTACAGTCTAGCTATATAGATATATATAGGTACAATACGTATAGACGACACGTAGCTTGATCGCATTGTTGTCTAGAAGTGCTCAACCGCGAAGTATAGTAGGTATGGTAGCCAATGATCCTAGCCAATTTAATTACTGCACACCCTCGCCTCGCCGCATTCGCGCTACTAGTAGACTGCATCGCGAACCTATTCTAGTCTCGCCAAAAACAAGGCGATTTATAATTGATATATATACGTGTATTACTTGCAAGTACTTTGGTATTTGAAGAAGAAGAAGAATAAGGAGAAGGAGAAGAATAGGAGAATGTCTGCAGTGGTATACTTTTCATATCAGGCAGAGGATGAAAAAAAGTTTTGGGGGTAAGGGTCGGAAAACCGTATGACCAAAATTCATAATGACCGAAATCCCGAAATTCAGCGATTCGAATATCAAACTTATGATTAGGGCGTAATCCTGAATGAAAAAGTTGAGGAACACCAAGAATCCGAGGTACCTTCGCATCAAATCATCCAAATTCCCGACGCTCAGTTATTCCGAAAGATTTTCCCGAACTTGAGAATTAGAAAAATGTAGATTGTGATAATGCAGAAAGTTCAATTTGCCGAAAATCAAATTTCCAAACAGCCACCTGCAGTTCGATAGTGCAAAACTTAGACGACCCATACACCGATGTTGAAGAGATCAGATGGGTCAAAATACATAAATTGAGAATCCCGAAAAATTAGAGTCCCGGAAATGGAATGAGAATTGTTATCGATTTACACAAGTGCAGTGCCATCATCTTCATTGAATAGATTGTTAATAATTACCTATTGATCATACTACCGATGTGGCAAATATTCTATCCAGTATCCATTCTCGGGATTTTGCACCGTGGACAATTTGATTATTCGGTATTTTGACCCCTATAATTACTTCTCTGTAGTCATTCGATAAGTTTATTTCGGTATTTAATTTTTCTGAATTTTGACTCATCTGCAAAAAAATGGTCGACTTACTTTTTCGAATATTTCGTATTTGTGTCATTCGGATTTTTGGTTAATCGAAAGTTCGCGAATTCTCACAATTGTAGTCATACGATCGGCTCACCTTTGACATTTTCTTATTCTGTATAATTTCATGGAGCTTTTGTACGAGGCTTGTTTGGATTTTTGCGAGGGGAGAACCACGAGGCAAAGACTCGTACACCATATCTCCAATTTCTAAATATCTCCTAGAATCTCCCCCTATACATTTGTCTACCATTTCTGGATATTTTAGGCTCTTTTCCAATAAGATTTTCCAAAAATCTTCAATACTTTTCAACATTCTGCACCACTTATCTCCCAATATTTGACAATATAGTTTCTGAATATCTCCTGCATTTTGTACACCATATCTCCTCCGTCGTTCTTCACCCCTCAGATTCTTGGTTTTCGGAACATCGCGATTTTGGAATTTCGGTCATGATGAATTTTGGTTTTTTGGTTTTACAACCCCCACCCTGCAGTATTGGTTTTACGTGAAAAATGACTCGAGCCTGCAATTCCAACTAATATTCGAAACTTTGAAGGTTAATAGCTTGTGATTTGAAGATGAATGAATGTTTGTTTCATTTTTCTCAAAAACCAAATCCAATTATCACACCATCATTTGTCTTATCTTTTTTTTCTTCAGTAAAAAGAAGATAGGGATAGGGATAGGGATAGAGATACATAGACAAAGACAGACAGAAGGGAGAGAAAAAAAGAGGGTCATATATACATATATATACAGTACGTCTACGGGATCTAGAGCGATTCAAAGAGGAATGACGTAGTTACTCTCGTTTCTCTCTTGACTCTATTATATATACGTATGCGTGTACCTATAGCTCAGTTAGTTAGCTAGCTAGCTAGCCACCTACCTAGCTACCTACCTACCTACCCACCTATAGGCTAGTTCGCTTGTAAAAGTATGCGCTGCTAGAGAACGCAGTGCCGGCAGTTAAAGCTTCGAGTTACTATTAATAGGCAAAACAACCCGCGCTGTTGGTTAGGTTAAACCTAAAGTGAGCCTCTTTTACTTGACAAGGAAAAAGAACAAGAGAGCGAGAGAGAGAATGTACATATAGGTATACGTACAATACACGTGTATAAAAAAAGAATAGTACATACTCCAATACGTCTGCGTCTAAATTCTGAATCACAGGTATCGGTTACGATCCAAAAATCGAGCAAAAAAGAAAAAAGAAATTAGACATAAAAAGTACAATTCGGGAATCTAGTCTGCAGATTTGTGTCAAAAATGGCTCCGTTAAGGAAACTGACCTTCGAATGATCAGAATATAAAGAATGAAATTTTTGATAACCTGTTCGGAATTTTGAAAACACACGATGGAGATGTGAGAAGATTTGAAAATTCATTTTTTTCTTACTCCGTCTCTCTAGTTTATGGCACAATATTCAAAAAGAAACTTAGAAGGGGGTCACGCGTTACCGTGAGTTTTGTGTCGACAGATTCATAATTGATCAACAAATTTTTGAGAATTTTTCAAGAATTTTCGTAACGTTGAAACACGGTTGTTTGTTCATTCAAAATGTTTGAAAGGCTGAAAAAAAAAAAAAAAAAAAAAAAATTAGTTCATGCAGGACGGATGTCAAAATGATCGGAATGAAGAGTTGGATTTTCGAACATCTTTTCAGATTGAACAAAAAAAAATTCAATTCTGATAAATGAGTACGATTGATCATAAAAAATTAATAGTTAGAGGAAAAAATCTGAAAACAATTCAGAAGTGCTTTTTAGAGATCGGAAATCGTATAAAAAATCGCAGAGCGAATCAAAAATGGTAAGGAAATAGTACATTTCGTTACGACTATATTTAATAGTTACATTTCGTTTACGGCCCGAGCCGAAGTCGAGAGATTCGTCAAAAAGCTTTTACGTACAAGTGACGGACATGATTTTCATCACGAGAGACGCAAGATCGCATCTTCGTCGCAATTTTAAGGTTAGAGTTAGGAAAACGCATTTTTCTAGTTCACATGGAACGCCCCATCTCACATACGTGTTCACATAGAATATCAATAGTGCATTACATATATGCGTATGAAATTCATTCTTATACATACGTATTCTTAAAAAAATATATATTAAATTTAATAACAATTGATTGTATATAAATTTGGAAAATGTCGCCGACACACGATTCCTGTGCTACAATATGTAGCAATGCTACTTATTATTTTCTTTTTTTTTTTTTTTTGTAGGAGACAGAAAGACGATATGATTGAAAATAGGAGAAAAATGAATAAACGTACATACATATTACGTATATACCTACGTATATAAATTTCTGTACAAAAACGTTCGAGTAAAGGCCTTTGAAATAGATACAATTTACCTATACACACATACATACATAGTACATACATACATACATATATAAGAGAAGCGAGACAGACCACGGTCATAATTTAAAATATTATTTTCGCGGTTCATGCATATAAATATTACGCAAGACGATATTGAACATGATGCATTGAAGAGGCTTTCGTCGTCTAACTCGTTTCTCTTGTAGCGAATAGATGAAAAATCTGTATCTCATCTTTTACGACACACCAGTTACACCTCCAACTCTGTTATTTAAAAGAAGAAGGAGTCGAAATCCTACCAGCATTTTATTCGTGTTCTGATTGGGTGTTTATTTGCGAGGCACAAGGTTCGAGATAATTGCAGCGTTGCGTTGCATTGCAGTTGCTTCGATCGGTTGTAATTGTTGTCAATCGACGAACGCGCGTAATTTGACAGTTGAACGTTTTTCACCTTTTTACGCGTACGCGTAGTAGTGAAGTAAAGTTTTAGATGAATTGAGTATGGTAAGTGTTACTTAAAAGAAGGAGTCGTCCGCGGAATTCTGTCAGCATTTTATTCGTGTTCTGGTAGGGAGTTTGGACACTTTCCGAAAACCTATAAGATGAACATGTTTCATGTAGTACTTTCATAGACATACACGTAAATACATATGCATTGTATATATTTAGGCATAACCGCAGACACTCGTATCTTATATTTATATACATATACACATACTGCATCATCACCAACAGTGTCAATGAGATAGAAGAAAATAAAATGAAATAAATCGAGTGGTAGGTCGGAGAAAATAGCTCAGAAAAAGAAGAAAAAAAGTTATTTAAATCGTCGTAAAAATAATACACCTACTATTTCCAACTTTTTATTTCATCACGTGACGATACCGTATAATATGTGGATAGTTTCGGCTGTTGGTCGTTTCGAATGAAGGCATCTTGTTATGCATGTATATTCATTCATTTGATTATTCAACTCGTAAGTCTGTTTGTAGTTTTCAATTTTATTATATGCAGTATATACGGAATGTACACTGCGGTACTTGATTATTGATAATTTGCAATAACTCGAGTGTTTATGTACCAACTACGTTTTGCTACTTCGAAAATTAATTAACAAATCTCGATTGATCGTTTGAATTCTCCATGTATTGATTATTCTTTGTAATCAACTTCACCAGCAATTAAGTATACTATTTTTCCTAACTGAGTGTGCGAAATGAGATGTGGGGGAAGGTAGTGCGCGAAATTATATTCTTGTCACTTCTACAGTATTTTGCGCACGCCAAATCTTATTTTGCACCCACGAATCTCATTTTGCGTACGCGAATCTCATTTTGCACCCGCGAATTTCATTTTGCGCACGCAAATCTTATTTTGCGCACGCTCACAAAATGCGTTAGGAAATCTAGCATTTTGCGCACTCGAATCAGTACGCAAGATCGAATTTCGCACACTCAGTTAGGAAATAGTACATTACAATCATTATTTTTCATCGTGAGAGCCGTGAAATCGCGACGAAGTTGCGATTTTGAGGCTAAAATGATGAAAATGTATTTTATGCATAAATAAATAGCTATAGAGACCGTGCATGAACCGATGCCAGCGTCAGATCAAACACTATCGGCTGAATTAGTCCCACTCTCTAAATTTGAATCAGCGAAACTCACTGTGAATCAGTGTATTTCCGCTGATACAAATTTAGTGAGCAACTTTCAGTGAGTTTCGCTGATTCAAATTTAGAGAGCAACTGGCAAGGCGGATCAGCCTATCAAAAGCTTGGCGCGAACGAATGAACCAATCGTTTTGAAGCACGCCCTGCCGTTAGGGACAATTTGGCGGCGCCACTTGTACATGCGCACGGTCTCTATGGGAGCATTCGTCATGCACGCTTTTTTCGCTTATAGCGCTAACACGGTATAATTTCAGTGACGAACACTATACCGTGTTAGCGCTCTAAGCGAAAAAAGCGTGCATGACGAACGTTTCCTATATATACACGTATATAGTTATATACGGGGCTTTCCACGCCAACTGGACCAGTGTTAAACCCCGACCACCAATTTTGGGTTTCAACATTCCGAAATAGGCGCTAAGAAAATAGAAAAAAAATTCGGACCACGTTTTCCTTGAGGGGGGGTGTTTTGTGTCATTTACTGAATTCTTGAGAATTTTATCAGATTTTAAAAAATGGGCATTCGCAATCGACTTCAAATATTTATAAAAAATAGACAGCTTTTTCAAAAAAGTTGAAAAAAATTCGGGCCGCGTATTTGACCGAGTAGAACTTTAGAAAAAAAACATGAAATGATTCTGAGATGGTCGGAGTTTAACACTGGTCGAGTTGGCGTGGAAAGCCCCAGATATATGAACACATCTCATCTAATCAATGGTAGATACTCTGCGGATATATACTTGCACGGAATGAACAATATTATATATGCGTATGTTACATGAATACAAAATCATAAACACGTGTTAAATTAGTTTGAAATCATCGTCCCGCGTCTTGCGTAGATAAATTTATATTGATGAATATGTACAGGGTGTATAAAAATTATGTGTCACTACTTCACCGGATGATTCTCCAGCTCGAGATTGGTGGAGCGCCCCAACAACATGTCCCCGCAAAATCCATCTAGACCTTGTTGAGACTTATGGGAAATTTTTATTATTGGCTTAAAAAAATCTTCTCATCGGGAGGGAAAAAAGTGTCAATGGGACCACGGGTCACAAATGGATCCTTCGTCACGAAAAATGATCATGAAGTTGGAAAAAATGCGGAACTAAAGTTCATTTCCGACCTATGGTTCCTCAGAGACTTTGATTACTACTGACAGTCAGAATTTTTCAAGCTTACAAAAAAATTTGACCTTGAGTTTAAGGGTCAAAGTCAATTTTGCGGGAGTATATTGCTGGGGCGCTCCACCGATCTCGATCTGGAGAATCACCTCTTGAAGCGGTGACACATAATTTTTATACACCCTGTACATATACGTATAAGCGCTCATACGGTATATGATTTGTGTAATTGTGTCATTTAATAGTCTGAAGATTGTGTGAAACAGATAAAAAGCGAGAAAGAGAGAAACAGGAGAATAAAAAAAAATATAATAAAAAATAGAGAAACCAAGCGCGCGGTGGTGACGATATAATATGTTGGGCCAGGTCGGCGTTGGTAGTTTAGAAGATAGATAACTACAGACAACCGTATAAAAATAAATATAAATACATCCATATACCATCTACACCACACACACATACAAACACTTCTGTATGCGTAGGTAGTTATGCATATGTAATCATATACTATTACACTATACATATATACATATACGTATACTACTACTTATGTTATGTTATTTCGAGAATTTGACAAATCCAATTTCCACCGAATACATACGACGTCGTACACATACGTATACAAAACAGAGCCATGTACATTCATCTCTTTATACAATCTGACAAACTGTGTATTAGATATTATAGAGACAAGTAGAGATTATATAAATATAAAGAAGGAAAATTAATCATAACAATTAGCAAGTAAATACCCAGATGGATGAAAAAAAAACTGAATACATATACGACTATACATGCATGTGTGTGTGTATATAATTATGTGATATCTGTACGACGACAGATGGAAAGAGATATGTTTGAAAGAAGTTGGATTAGATCTTGTATACTTCTCGCCTAGACACGACATAAGACACGACAAATACATATATACATACGCCACGTTACATACAATACATACATACATATGTATGTATACAAAAAAGTGTAGCCTCCGTTGCGTATCTCTGCCGTTTGCATCAGTGATTTATTATACATCTGTTGGAAGAGGTGCCTGATCTTAGCCCATGGTCTAGCACTAGAGATACACTATACATATAGCTAGCTGAATGTATATAGGATGTATGCTACTACCTATACGTGTACCTATATAGGTATACGTATACACATAGTCACAGGATAAATGTGTTCAGATATATCTACTACATACATACATACATTATACGTAGAGAGGACGGATTGGGCAATATGTATAGAGGATTACATACAGCATCTGGAGCAAAGCTCAGATCTCTACTCTTCTCACACGCGAATTCAATAAATACATATGCACGTATACCATACATATCATATACTGTATACATACATACACACATACATATAATATACTGCATAAATTAATTTATACCGGACGCACAGACTGAGTGAGCGAGAGTACAGTAATAGCTGCAATAGCAATAGCAATAGCAATAGCAACGGTAATAGTAACAGCGTTGGGATTAGAGAATCTTTTTTACACCTGTCGCGCAAGAAATATACATACACACACACATACACACATGTACGTGTATATATGTATATATACATATATTATACCTACGTACTGCGGCGTCGTCGCGTCGAGTCGAGTAAGTATAAGCTTGGCGTATCAAAATATCTGGTTCTACATACAGTAGGAATGCGGATGACGCATATATGCGCTGACTAATCTCCCCCCCCCCCCCCCCCTCTCTCTTTCTCTCTTTCATCGAATTGATAGGATTAAGTAAATGAAAATGAAAGAAAGACGAAGAGAAAAAAAAATTACAAAATAAAAAAAAATGACAATAAAAAAAAACTTTGTATCCGAAAATCAGAAAATACACACATACTGCACACACACGCGGTCTTGCATAAGATATACATGTAGAAATGTATATTTACATGCATACAGGTATAGGTATGTATATAATATACGTAGTACATGAAACGTCGAATATTTCGAAAACTATACCTACACAGATGATGCGATGTCTTGGATAAACTATCGTTCGTTAGCATAGGTCAGGTATACATATAACCTGCGTGTACACTTCAAGCGGGCCACTTTTTTGGGTCGTAATCACCGATTTTGATCTCCATCGAGGATTTTGTACTACTCATGGAGGTAAGTCTTTGGGCCGAACCAAAAGCCATTGCGCGACTCGGTTGTCTGCCTAGCTGAGGTTAAAAAATGCCGTTTTTGCGCGCCAACTTCTCTTCGGCGGCTCATATCTCTCAGTTGTTTTTGGAGAAAAGTATTTACCAACATATATAGTGATTCTTGTATAGCTATTTTCACACGCTTTCGGGTGATTATACTGACATCGCTTCCCAACCAAAATTTGGCAGTCAAAAACGGAGTCAAAATAAAATTGTCGTTTTTCAAGAAGTTCGCCCATTTTTAAAATTCTGTTTTTTGTCTCTAAACAAAGTTCAAGGTATCCCCTACATTTACTCGAAGTGGCAAAGTGGGCCGCTCTTTCGATGTTTTTTTATCCAAGTATTAGTCGATTTTTTCACCATTTTTTTCCATTTTTTTTTCTCAATTATTCCTCTAATTTTTTTGAATTTCGTTCCCAACATTTCCCAGCTACCAGAACCGAGCTCGTAATGCGGAAAAACTGTTTCAAAAAAATGAAATGCGTGACGAAAAAAATGTGTCAATAGAATAATTCAGATTATATTTTTTTTTACATTAGATAAAAAACCCAACGAAAGAACGACCCACTTTGCTACTTCGGGTATGTACATGTAAGGGATACCTTGAGCCTTTTTTGGAGACAAAAAAAAAGAATTTTCAAAATGGGCGAACTTCTTGAAAAACGACAATTTTATTCTGACTCCGTTTTTGACTGCCAAATTTCGGTTGGGAAGCAATGTCAGTATAATCACCCGCAAGGGCTGGAGAATAGCTACAAGAATCACTATATATGTTGGTACTTTTCTCCAAAAACAACTGAGATATAAGCCGCCGAAAAGAAGTTGGCGCGCAAAAATGGCATGTCTTAACTTCCAATAGGTAGACAACCGAGTCGTGCATTGGCTTTTGGTTCGGCCCAGACTCTCACATGCATGAGTATAAGTACAAAATCCTCGATCGAGATCAAAATCGGTGATCACGACCCAAAAAAAGTGGCCCGCTTGACGTGGAATTGCCAATACGTATCATGTATGTGTAATAGGTGAATATAATGTGGATATTCTAGAAATCCGCGACGTCGTTTATACGTACATACCTATACATTCATATAATAGATATAGGTAAAATTATATTGAAAAGAACGAAAAACCCGTATTTAAAAAAAAACATTTCATTTTATATTTTCCGTCATTTTATTTTTCTTCGCATTTGAGTTTCTTATCCAAAAGATGTGCCGCAAAACTTTCGGAAATTTTTCAAGGGTTTTTTTTTCAAAAATGCTTTTCGTAAACATGAATTTTTCGGTAAACATGAAATTCACCGTTCGCGTAAAGTGTGATAAAATTTTATTGGCGAGTTTGACATAAGTTTTGGGCAAAATAAATAAATAAATACAAATTTTGTACAAAATTTAGCAAAATGGGGAAAAAATTGTATGCCAAATACCTATCGCATTGAATCAAAATAATACCGTTCACATTGTTCACCTCGTATAAAAGTGAGCGTTCAAATGAAACGGGATCTGAAAATTTTTTTCATGCCCACTAGATGCCCACATAAAAATAAGCAGGTAAACCCTAAAACCATGAAACATAAAAATCCAGTCGTTCTCACAGAATTCTCCGACTTTTTTCTCTGTCGAAAAAAATTTCCTGACTTTTTCAAATTTTTCATGTGCGTATACCAACCCTGTTATACATGGCGATAGAAATTCGCGAACGCGCCACGCGAATAGGCAACTCTAAAAACATCACATTCGCCCAATTCATCACAAGCCTCTTCACTCAATACAGGCACGAGCCTACCTCTCTTCATCCACACTTACCTATGCATGCATGCATAGTTAAAGTAAAGAGAGGGGGATTTTGTCGGTTACGTAATGGCGTACTAATAACTTAGCCTGGGTGTCATACACGCCATTTGGTTGGTCGTTCGTTCGTTCGTAAGAGAACCAGCGAGCGAGCTTACAAGATACAGACAAATAGATAGATAGATAGATAGATAGATAGATAGATAAAGGGAGGAAGGAAGGAAGGGGTGTTTTAATGCGCAAGACAGAGGCTCGGTTGCCTGCTCGCTTCGTTGGTCGCTTGGCATCCTTTAGTAGGCAGCATCATAGGTCTAGAAGTCTAGGTATTAAGTCTGCGTGTGTGCTCAGTAGTACCCGATCACCGGTATATATAAGGTATACCCACCATGCTATGGGCAAAACGCTTTTGCGTCTATATCTCTTCGGTAACGATGTGGGCCTATACATAGTGTGTACTAGATAAAGTGTATAGCTAGATACTAGGCAGACGCGCGCATACCATATATACCATACATATATCTTCCTCTTTCTCTCGATAGGTCTAGGTAAGACGTCTATAGATAGGCACGGTTCTGAGCTCTTCGATATATATTCAAGTGCTTAAATTACTTACATGGTGTATTTGAAACAGCTAAGTCCATTAGAATTTGTAGATTTCTGGTAAAAAATGAACTAGAAAATATTTTCTGCAAAATAATTCACGTATAGTTATGGTTTCGGAGAGATTATAGCAAGAATGGTGGTTTTAGAACACTGGAACGTTCAACAATTGTAGTTACGTGCCGCAGTGTTATGCAGTACATGTGCTGCTCAGCTTTCCTTTTAGGTACGTCAATTTTTCGACACAAATCGACACATAAAGTGATGTGATTAGTCGTTGCCGTCAAATATCCGACTATAATTTACATTGCTTTGTGTCGATCTATGTCGAAAAATTGAGGTAAAAGGAAAGAGTGATGCTACGATAGTGCAGCAACATTACAACGAAAGCTATGTACATACGTTAACTATTTAGCAAAGAATATTTCCGTCTTGGGTTTTATCTATTTTTATTTTTTTATTTATTTTTTTTCTGCACGGGGAGATATACTCAAAAATTTCGGTACACATACACCCCGTACATGTATATCATAAGTATGCCTCCACGTTGGTTTGCCAATGTACGGAGCGTTGGTCACTTGCAGATATGTACGTTGTACCTATACTAGAATTTACTTCCTGCTTCACACGCGATACGCGAAACGTGAGAAAAAAGCCTCTTGGACTCAACTGGGCACTGTGATCATACTTGTATTATACACTATGGTAGAATAGTTGACCATGATACCTTAGATGAGACTACATACGTGGGGAAGTATAGAAAGGCGGTCGATGAAATGAGAGACAACGTGATATACCTACGTAGGATGGCCATATAAGTTAGGTTAGGTAGTGCTGCTGTACTGTACCTATATATCGACCGATTCATGGTTGATTAGAAAGCAATACGGTATAAATACATATTTATGTTGTTTTTCTTCTTCGTGGTGAAGTTAACGTGTGTATTCTCGTGTAATGTAAGAAGGACTAGATTGATTAGTCCCTTTATCATGTTTATATACAGGGTGAGTTTTCTCCGGGGTTCTGAGAGGGTGTGGCCTAAATTAGTTGAGGTTCCGCCCTCTTCTATTCATATTTGTTACTATCGGAATATTATTCCTCGAATACTGTCAGTTATTGTTTACTGAGCTCTAACCGTATTGACTTGTCATGTGTATCGATGCAGAAGGCAGAAGGTGGTCAGTTCGAACACCTAATGTGATACTACCCGAATAAATTATCTTAATACAATACACGATTAGACTGTTTGTTGACTTGATCTAGATTGCCCGGAATAATAGGTAGATTTGGGAATAAAGTTATCTCCACATGAATGGAGAATATTTTCTTGACAATAACAAGTATGAATAGAAGAAGGCGGAGCCTCGACCAATTTAAGCCACACCCTCTCAGAACCCCGGAGAAAACCCACCCCGTAAATATTTTTCATCGCAGTATTGTGCGAATGAATACGGGAATATGTTCGGCCCTACTCACTATCAGCAACATCTTTTGCCGTCATGTTCTAGATATAAAGAAAACAAATTTGGCGCCCAACCCGGGTGTTGGATCTTTGCAGCACGGCTGAATATTCAATCGCCCGGTTTGATCTTAGTGTGTAAAACATGATTTGTATGACATGAACATTTTCAGACAATTTTTCGTATAGATTAATTTCTTGGGTGACTGAAGCGGCATGGAATGCCCATCGTGCAACTTTTGCAACTATATAAGTATATAAAACTTGTCAACTCCTCATCTTATTGTCTCTTATCTCTTCGTATGAGCGTATGTGATGAGAATTTCTTCATTGGTTCACCGACTGCATAATGTTATATATGTATATGCACCATATACTATAGATAGAGAATAAGTGAGTGATCTGTGTCCGCGCGAGCTTGCTATACGAGTGCGAACCAAATAGAATAAGAATGAGAATAAGAATGTGAATAAGAATAAGAATGAGAATAAAAATAAAAAGAAACCAGTGTGACCGCGGAGCAATGCAGTTACCCGCACACTGGCAGAATGCGATCTGACACGAGAATAGCAAACGGCCGATGTATATACATGTACATATGTTATACATGTACTAATAGATACAATATATATGTGTAGACCCAAATTAGCAAAAAAGTTTTAAAAAATCAGTGAAGACATAAAAGAATACAGGTACCTATATGTTTGATTTGTTTATATATATACATATAGAAGATCGATTTTTTTTGGTTTGTTTCAAGAACACACCAACAGTTTATAATTATATACCTACCCACGAATAGGCATAAACATACCGTTGCGAAGAAAAAATGTTCCAGGAGTTTCGGTAAAATATTGAACTAACTTTCAACACTTTTTGTAAACAAGAACAAGCAAAAGGTTCATCATATCGTATGAAAGCCATGTTGTTTGGACCAATAACGTATTAAAATTGGCATACAAATTTTAGTGAATTTTCTGAAACATTGTTTTTTTTTTTCTTGTTCCTAACAATGTAAATAGTAAATAAGGAATATATTGACTCACCACAGTGATGGGGTAGACGGGGTTGATCACCGTGAAGAGCAGGACGTGGTTAGGCTTGTTGTTATCCTCTCTATAAAAACAAATTCATTGATTAATTGATGAGAAATCGTAATTACTGAAATGCGAATAAATACGCGGTATATTTGACGATGTCAGATAATTAAACCGTCATAATAATAACAATAAGATAATACTGTATCAGGGCTTTGACTGCTTAGTATGCCTCAAACTAGTCACGATGGTCACATGAAATTAGGCAAAAACTAATCTCAATGGTTGAGTATTATGGCGCGTTTTAGCGAATGTAGATGATAATGTCATTCACGTGTAGAGAATACCAGAGACTTAAAATTAAGTGCAGAAAATTGGTCATTTCTTTATTACATAGGATTAAACAGAAGCCTCAATTATCTTTCGCAGTGAAAAACTATGCACATAAAACCTTGCGCAGTGGTGTACAGGAAATAATCTGCAAAAGTCTATCTGCGCAAAATTTACATTATATTTTTCGATGCGCGAGCCATAAAAGTCTAGAAATTGTAGGAAGGGTTTCTTGCCTTTCCCTTTCAGGGATTTAAAACAATAAGAAATCGTTCACTTGGCACACTATGTGGCGTAATGTCAAAACGGATCACATTGGAAAATATTATTTGTTGGCACATTCATTACTCAAACACGTAATTTGATGAAGAAACATAGCGTAGTAAAAGCAAAAGAACACTTGATGTATTCTCTACATTTTTGTAACCCGTACGTGGAGCAAAATGTTGATAATTCAAGGGAGTAGAATGGAAGTTAAATACTGTCTTCAGACACAATTTTTGGAAAACGGAAGCAAAGTGGCAATATGATGAAACGTATACAGTAGAAAAAGTGTGAAGATCCGTACCTCTTTCTCCTGGGCTCATCTCCGTATCCTCCATATTCGTGATTCTGGAAAAACAACCAGAGAAAAACATGAAAAAACTATTAGATACAAATTTATAAACATACGTCATACGATAGTATCTAATACGTGAGGTTTGTCTAATTATGGCTATAAGTCTGAAACGAGGACAATTGACTTTCGAAAATAATCTTCTTTCTCAGATTCCGCACGCTCCTTATCTCCCAGTCGCGTATTTATACATATAGACACATACATACACTTATATGTATATGGACGGTGAGTAGGTACCTAATAGCCGCGAAACACTAAAAATATATAATGCGCTAGGTTTTAAACGATTCCGGAGCCCAGCAAAACAGCATGGCGAGTGTATAACGCGGTTAAGCTGTTCTTCTTCGCACGTGTGTGGCCTGTTCGTTCGTTCACTTCAAACTCACTTGTTCTAACTGGGGCCGGGCTCTGAAGATGAGCATTCATATTTGAAACGATTTCAGGATTCCAAAAACGTTAGAACTCAGAATTTGAAAATGGATCGAAATTTTACTGACGGCTCGAAGATACGAAAATTAAAAACTCAAAAAGTCCAAAAATCCGCAAATTTAAGGGAAGCTTATGACAAAGTTGTCGAATAAACGAAGTTGTATGAGCCAATTACGAGATTCGGAGTTTTTGCCTTATTTCGGATATTTAGCTTTCGGAATTTTGAATCTTTGGTATTTTTCTATTTGGAGTTTGCCAAATTGGCTACGTAGACTTCCGGGGAGATAATCTTTCTGAAAATTCCGAGTTATCAGTATCAAAATTCGGAATTTTGACGTTATGCAGCTTTTGAAATTCGGAATTACAATCACGCCCCATCTTCTAAGAGTCCGAAAATTCGAGAGGAGATCATCCCGGAACGTCAACCGAACCATGTCGTGTGTAAGAATCTAAAGTTTCGGAGTTTCGGCCTCCCGGGTCTTCCAAACTTTCGGGACTTTGAACCTTCGGCGTTTGTGGATCCGAAGTTCTTTGAATCTGTTATGCAGACTTTTGGGATAATGACTTTTCTGATTTTATACGCGAACCGCAACTCGGCAATATTATAGGATTCAGAGTTTTTGCCGTTCTAAACTTTCAAAAAATTCCGAATTCTAAATCGGCTCGACACGCAGAAAAAAGATTAGCCTGAATTAACCAAATACATCCATCAAATATTTATAATCGCTTCGACTGAATATTCGTTGATCTATAATTGGTCGTTAAAATATAGGGGAAAATATTCCGTTGAAGCAATGAAACAATATTATAGTTTCGGGCACATTATTTTGGTCAATTTAACAAATCTTTTTCCTGCATTCAACTAAACGAGCAAATGAATAGCTAACTAATCAACTGGATAGCACACGACGAGACTAATAATGAGTTGGTTGGGTGCAGGTGGTCGAAAAACCGAAAGACCAAAATTCATAATTACCGGAATTCCGAGATTTCGAAGTTCTGGAAACCAAGAATCCAAACAAGCCTCGTACAAAAGCTCGATAAAAAGCCGATATTAAACAATACAAAATAAGAAAATGTCGATGGTAAGCCGATCGTATAAGGACAATTGAGAATTGGTGAAATTTCTAATCAACAAAAGCTCGAATAACAAAAATACAAAATATTCGAAGAGGCAAGTCAGCCATTTTCAGATGAGACAAAATTCAGAAAAATTAAATACCGAAATAAAATTTACCGGACTATGGAGAAGCAAGGGGTCAAAATACCGAATAATCAAATTGTCACAGGTGCAAAAATATCCCGAAGATGAATACTGCGTAGAATATTTGCCACATCGGTATAGTAACCAATAATTATCAAAAATCTATTCAACGAAAATGATGGCATTTCACTTGTGTAAATCGATGAGCAATTCTCGTGGCATTTCCGGGACTCTAATTTTTCGGGATTCTCAGTTTATGTATTTTGACCGATCTGATCTTTCATCATCGGTGTAACTGATCTTCCAAGTTTTGCACCATTGAACTGCAGGTAGCTGTTCGGAAATTTGATTTTGTGCAAATTGAACCTTCTGCATTATCACAATCTGCATTTTACTAATTCTCAAATTCGGGAAAATCTTTCGGAATGAATGAGCGTCGGGAATTTGGATGATTTGATGAGAAGATACCTCGGATTCTCGGTCTTTCACAATTTTTTCATTCCGGATCACGCGCTAATCATAAGTTTGATATTCGGATCGCTGAATTTCGTGATTTCGGTCACTATTAATTTTGATCTTACAGTTTTTCGACCCTCACCCAGTTGGTTAGCTGCAGAAGTTGATTTGGTCCGCATGGCTCGCAGATCGCGGAAGACCTATCAGACGAGGCGAGAGAAACATCTTCTGCTTCTCTAACTTATACGTCCGTATCTATGTATAATTCATCTACATATACGTATGCAGTTGTATATATGTATGTATAAAATAGAAGAAAGAGCCCGCGACGCGCGGGCATCCAAATAATTGGCAATGTGCCAACCACGTGGCTCGGTAGCAAAGGAACGAGAGCAAAAGCGACACCCGTCGTCCGGGTGAAAAGAAGTGCGAATAGACAAGCAGACGTACATACACGTACGGATATACGGGTACAGCTCAATGCGAAAAAAGAAAGAAGCTACCTATACTTACACAAATTCGATATTATACCCTATGGGCAGTCCAAATGAAACTGAACGAAGTTTTGCTCCGGCCCAAACCGAATAGGTTGCAGATTTTTTTCTGAAATCTGTATAATTGAAATGGCTGTTTGTATAATTTTTTGAATATTTTTTTGTAAAACCGTTCGGAAGTCATGATTTTGTCGCTCTTATTACCGAATTAAAAGACTTGACGTCTTATCGTGGGCGCGAAATTGTACATAGGATAAAATTATTGTATTTTTCATTGATTTTCACGGATACATAAATTTTCAGATGAATTTCACATTACTGAAACAAGGTTTTTTCAATAGAAAAAAAAAAATACGAGAGCGGATTTCTCGCGGATGCCCTGTTTGGAGAAAATTCCAAATATACCTTTCTGAATGTTATTCAAAGGAAAATAAAACTTTAGGCACTTGGATAGGAGAAGATTCACGGGAACCTCCATATTTAGGTACTTGGTCGTAAAATGGGCCGATGAGATCTTGTTCAGAAGTTACTCAATTACATGAATATTGATTTTTGTTGTATTTCGATGAATGCATCCTATGCGAGTGAACCAAAAACGCAAATATACATTCGAGCAGTCTTACGCGATTTTCAAGGAAAAACAAAACAAAATAAAAATTCAAAATGTTTTTCCTTCTGACTATAACCCTTTATGAATTTGCATTTCATATTCGAAAGGTGAGGTAGAGACTTGTCCAAAATTATATCATTCATAAACCAGCCATTCTGGAATTATAAAATTAATATTAGAAACGCCACTCTCTCATGCGTAAAAAAATAAAAATGGTTATTTTCACACTCTAATTTGTAGGAAGATTTTCGGGTTATGGTCATTTTTGAATAGCTGAATTGACATGGACTATTTCCCATTCGAATGTATGAATTCATAATACACCGAAAAAGGTTGATGGTCTTTTTCCACTATTCCCCATTCCGGTTGATGCGGCTGAACTTCGTAAACGTAATTATCACAATCTAATAATGGGAACGAGAAATTCCCTTCCCATATATGTATATACGGTAATGATAGTTACAATAATAGTCATAATAATAATCATCAGAAGAAGAACAAAGAAAGGATGTGCAAAGCATGGGGTGTGTAAACGCACAATGCATATTGTCAAAGAAGGACCCCACTGGAATTTTGGTAAAAAGTAGTTTTTCATTTTTAAAATGGCCAAAAAAAAGTCGAATCAAAAAACGGGTACCCAAAATTTCAGATTATGATAGTATGTTTTGAAAAAAAGTTGCAATTTTTTTTATATGAAAGTTTATACGTATGACGAACCTTTCGCAGAATCTCTCCTTCGTAGGTCTGCGTAAGGTTCCTTATACCTATGTATACGCACGAAAACGCAAGGTGACAGGAAATTGCAACTTTTTTCAAAACATATCCTACCATAATCTGAAATTTTTGGTATCTGTTTTTTGATTGGCCGGTTTTTGGCAATTTTGAAAATTGAAAGCTGCTTTTTACTGAAATATCAGTAGGGTCCTCCCTTAATGAAACTGATATTGCGTATTATGAACATACACATAACACATACGTTATATACAATGTGAGGACATGAAAGAGAAGAAATGCCTATGTATATTTACCTACATACATACATACGGATATATACGATTGGGGCACATACAAAGCAGAGAAACACCGTAGGTATAGTATATACCTCTATCATATCCATACCGTACTGTATACCTACGTAATATATACGTCCCGAGAGTTGGAATGATGATTATGATCATCATCATCAAGGCGAAGGAATTCCGTTATGAAAAATTGGCGGTATGCCAGTACGTCGTTCGAGGGGAGAGCGAATACACGAACAGAACGAAGGGAAGAAAGAAGGAACATATTTTTCTCGTCATTATACCAGCATCGCGTGGATATTATAGTAACACGCGTGCCGCGGGTAGGTATAACAAATTGGAACGTGGATTTTTGACTTTTTTTTCTCTCCTTTTTTTTCGTTTTCTGTTTTTTACTGTTTGCCCTTCTTTCTCTTTCAACTTTTCCCAAAAGTCTTTGATCCTCGATAATTTAATACACGTGTTCAATATGCGTACATGAGTACATGTATATATGCATGTATATATGTATCCCCTCTGTATATGTATAGAAAAGATTCATGCATAATCGTATATGATCAGCGTACATAACACTGTGGAACAGAGAATGTCTGTTATTTCTATCAAAAACGACGATGACGACTAGACACATAAGACAAAAACAGGGAACATTCATCTGAGAATCAAGAGAATATCACGTCGAAGCGATCATATATTGATATACATACACAAATACATAGATGTGCGCAGATTAGGATGATCCGTAATGAGGTCAAATTTGAATTTCATTGCGCCCATGATGGGCTCAAGTGTCAAAATGGGTTAAAAAAATCATAGCCAAAACTCCAAGTTCATATATCTCAATTCAAAGTTCTAATTTTCGGAGTAGTTTTTAATTTCCTCGTTTGAATGATACACGAATTTTGACACTACGCGATTATTCATTCATTTATGATCATTGTTCCGTTCTAATCAAAGTATCGTTTCGAAAAATCTGTAACAAGGCCCATTTTTTCAGGTATGGTTAAATTTCCTAGAATTCGTTGAAAATTTTGTACCATCCGATGTTAGCATCTTCAGAAAATTTCAGATGGTTAAGAATCTCGAAACAATTTAGGTGACACGGACTATCACAGGTGAAAAATGTGCCGAAATTCATAGATATTTCTTATTTCAAACGATACTAGGACCAAAATTAACTCCAGATCCCCAAAATCCTTTGCTACGTTGTTCGATTGGAAAAATTCGACTAATTTACGACACCAATATGTATAAGAATTATCTAGGAAGACAGAACAACCCTGATGTTTTGGATACATTTTTTCCAATCTAATTATAATAGTCTTTCTAACCCACCACGGGTGAAATGAAACTCAAATTTGACTTAGCTGAAGACAACCCTGATCCATAGATATACGAAATATGCATGAAATGAAAATAACGCGTCCATACATGTACACCCAGCGAAGTTCATCCTGAATCCTGCGATCTGGACATTTCACAAGACAGCCAATCGCTGGATTCGAGCGATCCCTGGACGCTGATTGGCTGTCCTGTGAATTGCCCAGAACACAGGGATCAGAATGAACCTCATTGGGTTTACCTGGAGGTTTCCACACATCTAGCATAACGTTGAAATTTGTTCACCGCATTATCGGATACGGTTTACCCTCCACTCGCTCTCTATCATTCGATACTGCTGCTGCGAAAGCGTTTTCGTGTCCGATGTATACACATATATATGCTATATTCCACTCTACTGAGCTATACCAGTAGGAGATTTCGAACAAAATCTCTGTGCTTGTGCTGCTAGTGCTGGTGCTGCTGTTATATCCGAGCCGTGCAGTGAAACGTGAAATGAACGAACGAACGAACGAACGAACGAATGGAACTAACGGAACGAACGAATTGATCGAACGTATATATATGTTGTTCGGTAGAGTATGTATGTACGTATGTAGGTAAATATGTTCCTACTATAACATAGATCACGTGTACGTATACTATACATACATAAAGCGTATATGTAGAGGGGAAAAGTCAGGTGCAGGAATAAATTGATATACCTATACGCGTACACACATGCGTATATGTATGTATACCCATGTATATGCGTGTATCTATGCCGAGAGCATTTCTTGAAAGTTAACAGCCTAAGCTACTGACTGCGCATGCGTGAAATAATTGAATTTCATTGGTTACCGAGATCGTCACGCCCCGACATTTTGATCTGAAAGTCAGTGGCACCAACTCCGCATCAATTGATGAGGGTTCAGTGCGAGAGTAGTTTAACCCATGTCGTCGATAAAGCTCATTTTAACACTATCAAGCCATACCTTGATCTGGTGGACCGTGACGGTAGATTTTAGTGTTCCATGCAGATTGCACGAAGAAAAAACAACGTTCATAAGATACCCATACGATTATGACGTGTCTTATACGGTTTCCTACGACATATCATGGACCCATTAGGCTATTTCTTTTGTCAATACAGTAGATCACTCATTAACAGTCCTTGTGCCTAAGAGACCAGGTGTGGCGAAGTAAGGCACTAAAAATAGGCATGGCTTGGTAGGATTAACTATTTGAGGCCATATGTATTTGAAATGAGCTTTATCGACAATGCGGCTTAGGCACTCTGGCACTGTACCCTTCAATTGATATTCTAAGCTCGGAAATATTCCGTATTACCAAAGTAGCTGCTAGAAATGGAGTTTGACATCATGAACTCGGGGTGGCAAGCCTGCATGAGCTGATGCGAAGAAACGCGCATGGTCATTCGGTCACTCGAACTTGAAAGTTTGTAGAAATGCTCTCTTTATACACGTGCAGTTGTGCACATCGACATAGGTTGTCGATTCAGAATCGAAAAAATGCTGCAGTGCTTTTTCCCGGCCTGGGCGGTCTTATATAGGTGAACAAATAACAATTGAGCCAGTAGATTATGCATACAAAGTATGAAGTGTATGTAGAGATACATACACATGTATATGAACTATGTATAAAGCAAAGTAAAGAATTGGATCGGTGCCGACCACGTGCTGATAAAGAGATTAGAAACGAAAACAAGCTTCATGTTTTATTGCTTTCTCGTTGCGCCGCTCTACATGTACATACATACGTGTATATCCATCTCTTTCTATGTATGTAACATACATACTTTAATACTTGTAAGTATGGCCGGTAAACCGCGTAAATCAGTCTTATGTCATTTCAGACATATGTATCAATATAACGTATCGTATTATGTTTTGCAATATTCGATTCATTTCCTGAATACAAGATATGCGCATGCATTTTACGTATCGACGTGTCCAGTTTGAAAGAAAGCATCTTACAATCGAAAAGGCGCTCTGGATGATCAAGTGATATTTTAGAATGGTCGAGGTACGGAGAAAGTGGTGTATAAAATGAGGTAGAGAAAGATTTTCTGACAATGAGTGAATTTTGACATTCGGAATCCCAAGATTCTGAGCTAAAAATCCAAAAGGCCAAAACTTCGAATGTCGAAATTCGCTTGAATGCAACATCATTTATTGGACATCTTTGTCGCGAGCTTTCCTTAAATTTTCAGATTTTTGGACTTTCTGAGTTTTTAACTTTCGGTTCTTTGAGCTGTCTGCAATTCGACCTTTTAGAATTTCCAAGTTCTGAACTATTAACGTTTGTAGACACTCAGAATCGCGTCTCGTATAAATTCGAAATTTTTACTGTTCGGAACTTCAATTCCGCCCCAAAAAGTTAGTAGCCCAATACATGATAAATTATTGAACTTTGAGGGCGCGATGTGTGTGTATTATACATATGTACACGTCTACACATATATACATCTGTTACGTCTGTACGTCTGCCTAGTCACATTCATTCAATGAATGAATGTATAAATTAACTAATTAACTAATGATCAAATGAATAAGTAAATAGATGAATAAATCGCAACGGTCAGAGGCGCGAACTACACACTATATATCGATGTTGATATTGATGATCATGATGACAGAGTGACGCGAACCGCGGACGGCAACGACGACGACCGGTTCACGGCGTTTTTATTATATAAACATATACGTACCTACTCATATACCAACATATGTGGTATACGTATGTATATGAACGGCAAAGCAATGTAGCCGCGACGGATGAGGAGAAGAAGGAGAAGGAGGATGCTATATGACGCGAATGTCAAGTTTAACGATCAACGTACTCGCGTATGGCAGTAGACTGTGGAATCGTACATACGTATAACATATCCATATGTATACACCTATGTATGTGTGTATCTATACAGACGTATGCGGGTACTATACGTCCGGGCATATGTACACGAAACGAACTATCAATGAAAAATGTTGGTGGAAGTGTATACGATGTACATACATATATGGGTATGTATGTATTCAAATACGTGTGCATATGTATAGTAGCTGGTAGTTGCTAATTCACGTAACGTTGCAATACACCTATACACGTGTATTTACGCATTATATGTATATTCGTCTATAACGCACAGTATAACAGAGATTCGAAATAATTCGAGCAGGGTGTTTAATATACACTCATTGAAAGGTACGCATCATACGACGCATACCTACACTCTTGAAACGTATAAATTCGTACATGGAACCATTCCATGCCACTTGAGCCTTTTGAAAAATAAATGTACGTAAAAAAAATGGTCTGAAAATCTGCTTCCACAAATATAACGTAATTTGCCAAAGTTTCAAAAACCCTTCCTCTTCCGGATCGGGAAATATTCATTGATTTTGTTTAGTTGGGAGAGGAGGAGGTTCAATCGCTATCGACAACATCTTTTGCCATAATATTCTGCACTCGAATGATAAATTTGGCGCCCAATCGGATGATGGAAACTCAGCCGTTCTGAAGATTCGGTCGTTTTCCCAGCAATTGCGGCATCGCACGTTCAAAAAAATGACACCATGATCTTCGAAACGGTTGCAGAGTATTCCATCCCCCGGGTTGGGCGGCAAATTTGGTCTTCATGTCTATGAGAATATGAGGGCAAAAGGCGTTGCCGATAGCGAATCGCCTTTCTTTCCAAACAAAATAATCTAATATCCCGCGAGCAGGAAGAAGAAGGGTTTTGAAACTTCGGCAATTCATCGTATTCGTGCGTAACCATCAGATATTTTTAGACAATTTATCATATTCTAATCATTTTTTGAGTGGCTGAAGTGAAATGGAAGTAATCACCATATGAAACCGCGACCACGATGGGTACATTTTGGCGAATACACATATGCATAAAAAATTGAAAAAAAAAAAAAAAACACACGATGAAAGAGATTGTCTCTTTTAATCTTTTTCTGAGACACATACGGCGGCGCGCGAAAGATTTTATGCATATTCCACGTCGTGTACTTACGAATAATATATATAAACCGCTTAAATTTACTTTGGCAAAGCCCCGCGGGGCTTGCGGAGCGGCGACAGTCGGTCGTAGGATATTTCCAGGGATATTCCTTCTTCTTAAACGCTTGACAAATACATAGGTATAATGTATATATAACGTAATATATATATATGTATTCGGTATACGTACATAAATTACAGGCGACACATATATATATATATATAATATATATAACTTATAGCAACTGCTGCGGCTGCTGCTGATGAAGCGCGCGAGAGTATTTCCCGTTTACGCTATCATTTCCGGCGAACGACGAATGAACGGACGGACAGACGACCGAGAATCGCGTCTTATTACAGTGCAGCGCCGTGGTTCCACATATATACATATATATTCCGCAAATCTTCTCAATTCGTGAGGTATACGCGTCAAACTTCCGGTTGATTCGAGAAATAGAAGAAATGATGAAGTGAAATTAAATAAAATAAAAACTTAACTGTGTCATGACTTGAGTAGGTATATTTGATGTGTTACATGTTATGTTTATGTACAACTATCAACATCGGTGTAATTCTTTCTACAAGAGTTTCCGAATAACTGTACCTACAGACGTACGTAAGCTGTACGTAAAGCTAAATGAAAGAATTTGTTTCAATCAAAAAAATAAATAAAAGTTTCTTTCCACACTTCACTCGCGCCATAGGAACCCTCATCATCGTTATCATCGCCATCATCACCACTGCAGGGGGGCGAGTAGGTATACCACTAGGTATATACATATACCCATGTACAAGGTGTCCCATTTGAATGCTCAACACAAATATCTGAAAATCTACCCATTTTCGGAGGGCGTATATATCTCACACAAAAGTTGCACGATAGCAAAGGGGGTTAAAAGTTAGTGGACTAATTGTCGAGTCATTGACGGCACCAGTTTCGACGTATTGCATAAGGGAAATTTCTGTAAATGGAACTCGATTTTTACGTCGAGACAAAAGGTCAGAGTCCGCGGTTAGAACTTCGCGGGTTTCGCATTTTGATCTGGATTCGCGGATGCCCTCGCAGCCAAACAGAAATAAGTAATCAATAACTCGAGGGTGGATTCTGGTGAAATTCTGACAGAACCGAGTACCTCGTTTTCTAACCGATCACGAAAAATCTCAACGTTTCAATCGAAATTCGCGGACACCGCGTTCGAAATTTCGTAGGAAGGAATTTTGATTGGATTTTCGTTACTAGTTTTGAAAATGAGAAAAATCCATTTCACCCGAGTTCGCGGAAGTCTCCCCGTAACAATGAGGAGGAAGTTTAGCAGAGTATCAGAGAAGAATAGAGAAACAGGAAATGAAGATGGTCGAACGAGGGATGGTAGCCACAGCAGAATTCTTCACCCTGTGGCCCCCATCAGATAAACGAATCCACGAATTTTGCCCAACGTGCAGGATTCGGTAACGGAGTAATACGGGGACTCCCGTGATTATATCTTCGAGTTTGTCTAACCGAGTAGCACTTTGACTTTCGTATGAACGAAAAAGTCAAGTTTCATTCAAAAGTCCGCCCCCCCAAAGCAA
The DNA here is from genome assembly GCA_963989295.1 of Ametastegia equiseti. Lineage (NCBI taxonomy): Eukaryota > Metazoa > Arthropoda > Insecta > Hymenoptera > Tenthredinidae > Ametastegia > Ametastegia equiseti. The sequence goes on from OZ022395.1 coordinate 14,637,338, forward strand.
TATCTCGGAAGTCACGTCATCGGCGACCAAAAGAATTCCACCAAATTTTGTCTGAAATATTGTTTCCGAAAACGCGTAGTTTTTTTTTTTTTTGCTAGATATTTGAGGCGGGCATTGAAACCGTGACACCCTGTATAATACATATATAGGTATTATATACACATATACATCACATCGTGTAAAATGGACACAGTTATACCGTGTTGAGATCTGGAGCCACGTAGCAGGCATCTATATATGATACACTTATACATATATATCTACTATAGTACGTGCCGGTTATTTTGAAAAAGCAATAGAGAGTGAGAGAAAAGGAAACGGATAAAGAGAGGAAGTGCGAGAGAGATAGAGATAGGATAAAGAACGGATTGTATGTATTAAATTGTAACAGCGATATACATAATTTAAATCCAAGATAGGCCTGAGGCTTGATCACCTCTCTTCCTCTTCTTCTTTCGTCCATATGAGCTCTCCTCTCTAGCTCTTTCTACTTTACGTCTTCTCGTTTGCTCTCTATACCAGACTAATGGAATAAAATATCTTCCTCGACGACGGACTGACGAACCGAACGGACGTTAGAAATAGTTTTAATAATATCCTAGACCCCCCACACACTTATACCTACACACATCTACGTATATGTACCGACACACCAAATTCTGTAGGTACATAAACACTTATGTGAAATTTTTTCTTTCTTTTTTCTTCCACATTTTTCTAGTCAACATACATACCCGTACCACACAAATACACGTATGATGGACCTGCGCACTTTCCATATTCATGCTTAATGCTTATGGTGAATTAACCCGCCAAAACAGAAAAACTATCATAATATTTAATTATTATTGATTTTTGTTCATTCGCGGCGTGTGAGGTGACCCCGTTAAAACTGCAGTAATTGACGCTAGAATTATCTAATAATTATTATTAACAAACGATAAGTATTTATGAAAATCCAATGGCTGCAGATGAGCCGTTACAGCGTTATAATTGTGCGAAAACCTCAAATAGCAACAAGGCGAAATAATTTTTAGATAATTTTCTAATCAATAGAACAAGATGTAGGTATGTATTATTATACATAGGTATGAATATATGTATACATGACACCTGCTGCAGCGAATGAAAACTTTTAATATAATTAGGACGGTGTCCATATTAGCAACTGCCATGTAGAACTGCCACCTTATACAGATATACGTATACGTACTTGTAGATATACGAGGAGAGAATGAATAAAACGGAAGACGAACATAGATAAATACCTCCGTATACATAAGGTAGGTATATACAATACGGTATATATAAGGCAAATGCGAAAGAAAAAGAGTCTCTGTCCGATCAGCACCGGCGGCACTCGCCCCGTAAATGGACATACGTCTATACATATAGATACACAAACAGTATACATATAAATACACATACAGCTGTATATTGGAATTAGAAATCCAAGTCATATATGTACGCTATCGTCGTCCTGCCTCTTCAGCTCAATCTTTCACACACGTATACGTACATACATACATATCCGCAATTACGTAGGAATATTTTTTCAAACGTGAATATGTGCGGCTTTATTACGGTATGTATTAGTGTGGCAAAAAGTGCCTTGTCTTCGGAGCAGAAAAAAAAAAAACGAAAATTAGCGTTACGGTATTCAACGGTATAAAAATTTGCTGTCTGTATTCAACCATACGGTTACGTACTGTATACATATATGTCGGGATATGATAATAACGTGCGAGGAAGCAAAAAGAATTACATACTTCAAAGCAATTTCTATAATTTATGTACGTGTGTACGTTTTCAAATTGTCCAAAATAATAATAATAATAATAATAATAATATTTGTTCGTCTCATTACGATTATGTTTATGATTATTATTATCATCATAGTAATATATGCATATCAATACATGTATAATACAATACGTCATATTCCGGCGAGTAGATATAGCAAGTTTTTGTCAGACGAACGGTTAAAACTCCGCATTTATTTGAGACGCGATTTTGAGTTTCGGGAAACGTTAGAGTTCAGAACTTGCAAATTCCGAAACGTCGAGATGCAGACGGATCAAAGATACGGAATTAGTTAAAAACTCAGAAAGTCTAAAAATCCGCAAATTTAAGGGAAGCTCATGACAAAGTTTTCGAATAAACGATGTTGCATCTAGTGAATTCCGAAATTTGGAGTTTTGGCCTTATTTGGGATATTTAACTCTCGGAATTTTGAACCTTCGGTGTTCTTGGATTCAGAGTTTTTCAAATCTGCTACGTACTCGGAGAAATAATCTTTCTAAAAACTCCCGAGTCAATAGCATAGAAATTCGGAATTTTCACCTTTGCGCAGCTTTTCAAATTCGAAATTTCAATCCCGCGTCCCCGCGGAGAAGCTTTTTTTCTAATTTTTCGTCATATAAGTATATATCTACCAGTTTGTGGATCATGGATGTACATTGTGCATATAACACGCAGTTAGTTAGCACATTGCACGTGTGCAACAGAAACAGCAACAGCAGTAAACGAGGAGATTTATCGCTCTATACATAGGTATGTATAATGTATATACATATATCTAACTATATAGTAGATAGATATATATATAATACATGTATACAACAAATGAGAAGGAGAATTTCTTCTTCTTCCTCTTCTTCTTTATACTCTCAAGTATGATACATAGAGATACATAAAGGGTATGTCTGTATGTATGTTACAACGTCTCATGGAGTAACGAGATAAGAAACGAGACTTCTCCTCTCCGACAATTACTCGAACTCTAACAACTTGACAAAAAGAAAATAAAAAAAAAAGAACAAATAAAAAGAAAAATATCTACTACACGACTAGCTACTACGACCGTGATGATAACTAATGATTTTTCTCTTTCTTATTCTTTCATTCTTCCGTTCTTTCTTTTTCTCTACATTACATCGCATCGTCTGGAACGAACTACTTCCAATCTGTCATATATGTATACACAATTCTACTTTTTACCAATTACACGATAATAATAATCACAATGACGCAACAAAAGAACAAGGAATCTAACGTAATGATAGAACAAAAATCCACCAGACACACGTTATAGAAACCCAGGTGATCATGACCGGTAAGAAACACAATCAATAATATTTCCGGCAACTGGAATTGGGAAGTGGAACTAGAAGTGGAACTGGAACTAAAACTCGTACGTCCCCACGCTATAGCCATCATCGTCATGTTGTATACCTCTGTGTATTTTTATTATATTTATACACATCCTACCAATGTATATATTACGTTACATATTGTATTGTATATTCGTATACGGTGTAAAGTATATAAGCAGCAACACGCTACGCTGTTAGTCTCGTATAGTCTGATAACAGGTTGTCGGCCAAAGTCGAATGACCAGAACCGGTGTTTGTGTGTGCACTTCTGCTCTACCTTTTCTCTCCTCTCATCTCGTCTCATCTCATCTCATCTACTACACTGTGTACTATGCTATGTATGATATACGACATGTTACTGCTGCACCGAAACGACCAAATTTCTTTCACATTTAGTAATAAACTCTTTTCTTCTTCTCCTTTTCTCCAATAAACATAAACATCGTCCCCACATAATATACAACAAACGTGTGTTTTCAGTAACAGAGCTAGGCGCGTTTTACCAGAGAAGAAAGCTACCCACAGGTAGCAGGTACACGTACAATCTCTCTCTCTCTCTCTCTCTCTTTCTCGCGATCGATTTTATTCGCGAAATGGACGGAAGAGAAAGAGAGAGCGAGAAAGATACATAGAGGGTAATAATGTTTCAATTGTGTAAAGTAAGTCATTCTCTGGTCGGGTTCGTGTACGTAAGAATTAGAAGAAAAAAAAAACGAAAAAAAAAACGAGAAAAAAAAAAGAACGAGAGAAAACTACGGGTGTTTTTTTTTACCCCGACGGTCGGTGTTGCTGTTGGATACGCGCATGTAGTATATGAATTTACGTTTCTCGATAAATAAGTCGTATATACTGCAGAGATCCACGGAACGAACTAACGAAAGAAAGAATGGACGAAGGGGTATTACGTATTTTGACAGCGGCGCTAACACCATCAACGAATATCCATCGAACCATCGATAATATGTAGTTTGGGATAAGAAATGAACACAGAGATTCTTCACGCTTTAACAATGGAGCAACCCATCGATGGATGGATGGATAAATGGCGACGGCCGGGACGAAACGGCCAGCCGCGGCAGCTCTCTCGAGCAAGTCAGCGCCAATACCGTGTAACCGACCAACCGACCGACAGACCGATCGACCGACCGCGTGTTTTATATTCATTTTATTTACAAACCTACGAGTATTATTCAGGTTTAAACCCCCCCGCGCCTACGATCAAAGAAACGCTAGCCAACAACAACTACTTCGCGATACGTGGGCTACTATAATACAATATAATAGAATAAAAGACGCGGGAAGCTAGAAGGAAACCATTCTACTCGTTGGAAAGGGTCAGGTGCATTTTTATTTTTCTTTTTTTTTCTTTTACCACGATATAGGGTTTTTATTCTTTCTATCTTTTCATCTTCGAGGTAATAATAATCAGACAGGTTGATAATATAATTGTAATAATAATAAGAAGAAGAATGAGAAAGAGAAGAAACAATTGGATAATGTAAAATCTCCGGAGAGTTTAGAGATAATAGGTTGGGTAAAAACATAAAGAGAGAGAATAAAAAGAGAGACATGATAATGAAAGTAAAAGAAAGAAGAGAAAAGAAAAGAAAAGAGAAGAATAAGACAACATGGGTGCAACGTCACGCTGGTGCATCGCGGAATTTATCGCGTTGCAGTTTACTCAAACTCTTCTATTTAGGGTAAGAGAAATAGCAAGGCGAGGGTTATAATACCCAAAGATCCGTGCAAAGAGAGAGATTTGGCCGCTTACCCTGTGTCCCGACTCCTCGAGACGTTGCCTCTTCGAGTGCGGTCCGTCACCGTTGAAAGCCATATCTTCTCTCTCCTCTCTTTACCTGGGCTCTGCTGTGGTCTGGCGGCGGTCTATCGGCGCTAGTCTCTATCTATATTTCTCTCTCTTTTTTTCTCCCTCTCTTTCTCTCTCTCCCTTGTCGCGAGCAGCTTCTTTCAAACCACCTTTACAGCACGCCTCTAGCCCCGCCGATCGTTCAGGCCGCAGAAACGGGGGGACGCGATTTATATTTATACCGCGGCGCGATGGACCCGTCCTGGCTACGCGTTCGACAACGGCTTGCGGATTACTGACGAGTCTCTTTCGGAACAACTACCGCCTCCGTTTCAGACTTCGGCCGGAGACACAAAGCCAGCAGCGACCGCCCGAGAATCCCGCGAACCAAACTACGATCTTTAATTCTGTAGAGCGGAAGGGTTTCCCCTCCGACCGCTACGCCCTCGCATTGGCCCCTGGGAACTGACGTCACTCTGGCGTATGGTCAGATTTCGCGAAAACAGCCAATCGCGGAGTCCCGTCGCCGGTCGATGTCTATTCCGGCGACTAGTCGCGATGCGATGCTCTACGGATTGGTTGGATCTAACGGAAATGACCAATCGCAGAGATGATACTTCGCGATTTTCATTCGTTCGCTACAGCTGTTTGTGAAAGATAGTCCCGAGTCCGTTTCTCAGATGTTATTGTTGTGGTTCGTGATCGTGTTTTCTTATGATAATAATAGAAAATATATCCGTAACAACAATTTGATACTCGACTGTTTTCGTCAACCAGTTTAAATTTTAAAAAAGAAACTTGTTCGATTATCGGTCCCTTAGTGTCTCGCAAATATCTTAAAACGACATGTTACAATTGATCAACTTACCCGAGGTTGTCCTCGAGACTATATTGTCCAACCTAACCTACGACGAAATAGCAAGGAACAGAACCGTGAGTTATATTTATTAAATTCGATGATCAAACGCTTTTGATTTCTTTATTCAAAATCTACGGACGCAGCATAACCTCTTTTTTTGTTTTCCATCTTTTCTCCTCAAGGTTTGCAAACAGTTCGACAGAACGTGCAAAAAACTTCTCAACCGAGGTTTTAACTTGATGGAAAAATACCACGCTCAATGTCTAAGAGCCGTCAAGTGCCAACTGCCTAGAAGAGAGTCGGAAAGACGGAGCCATCCTCTAGCTAGACACTGCGACATACTCACCGCCATTGAAACTAGAATCTCCATGCTCTCTATGACCTTCATTAAATATGTCGATCTTAATCTCTGCTGTTTCATTCCTGGAAAGGTGATTGACGATCACCTTTTTTGATAATTTCGCAACAGTCTATTCCAATGATTATCATGAATTTAGTTTCAGAAAGCAAAAAAAAACGCAACGGTTTTGGTGAAATTATATTTTTTTCAGGTCATCGATGAAATATTTCGCGTTCTCCGGCTCATTAGGGACTCCAAAACGCCCCCTCGTGCTCACGAAATACTCCAGGAACTCAGAGACATAAGCAGCATGGCAATGGAACACTTTGATGAAAAGATACTGCCAAAATTGAAGCACAGTATTTGTACGTCGGTAGTGAGTCACGTCGGAGCTTACGATCTGCCCAACGCTAGTTTGATGATATCGCATCATACGAGTAGCGGAAACGTTACTTTGGCCCAAGGTTTTAGTTCGGAGAGGCTGAATCAGACGTTCAGGAAAATTCACTGCAGGACGAAAAAGAATCGCATATCCGTTATGTCCGTCAGAGGAAAGATCAACAAACTTAAACTAAGGATGAAGAGGCAAGGCTTTCAAATGCGCACTCAGAGTTTAAAGATTCAAGAACAAGCTAAAAAGCTTCACGACCAAGACACCCAGATAGCAGAAATGAAAAAACACCTCGAGGAATGGGAACAAAAAATCGGGGACCTCAAAGCGGAGCTCAGTCGGGCAAGAGAAGAATCTCAAAAACCTGACGCCATAGAAACTTGTACAAGGAAGCATATCGACAGAATTAAATCCAGAGAGTCCGACAGAGTCAGAGGCAAAGACCTCGAAGCTAAGAAACGAAAGCTTATTGTCGAGCGAAAGTCTTCCAGCAGCGCTAAAGACGTTAAATTTAAAAAGTTTTTGTCCGATCTATTGGACTCTGGTAAATCCAAAGACGACGCTCCGTCAACCACTGACTAACTCCTTATCATTTCACCATTTATCTACCATTTGAAATAACAAACAGAAAACCCCTAACACTAAACTAGCGTCGCTCTACTTGTTTTCACATTTATTATCCATTTATTCTTATCAAGTAGCGCGATTGTAGTCAACCCTAGATACGAGACTGATTATTCTTCTTTGCCGTTTTTGTTTTTCATTTTTTTTTTTCTTCTGAAATTATTAGCAGATTATTGTTGTTATCATTATTAATATAATTATTATTATTATTATTAATCATTAACTATTAGCGTATTTAATTGATTTCTCAACGTCTGAGGCTGATGGTAAACAGCTCGTTTGCATTATATTCTTTATGTATCAGATTGATTATCTTTTTAACACAGCCTTGTGACGGGTAAAAGAAATGTTTGAAAATTATTGTCGATCGATACCGCGAATGGAAATAGCAAGAATAATATATGTATGTATATATTTTCATAAATATTGAAACACACTTTCGATTGAGAATGGAGAGAAAAAAAAGGCCTCTTTGATCATTTGATTAAAACCAATAGCTGAGATAAGATGACGATATTATACAAATATACTGAATATAGACTGTCCTCTGCTGAACGGTAGTAATAGTACAATAATTAGTTTTCGTATGGCAAGTTTCGGAGATGGTTAAAATTTCTGTTTTTCTTCCCACCTTGTCTCATGTGTAAAATATACTCCGTAATTAATTTATTTCAATTCGTGCTGACGGTTTCGTTCTTGTCTTTGGCAGCGTTGTTAGTCTTTGTACTGGTTTCTGTAATGAAATTATTATTGTATAACATGTAGAGCGGAGTTCAAGCAGCTTGGCAAGCCAAAGAAAATATTGTAATACAGTATTGAAGTGAAAAAAAATCTTGCCAAATATATGTATATTCGGTGCAGGTTTTTGAAAATGAAACAAAAATTCAATAATGCGCTTGGACAGCGTTTTTATATCCGTTCGTTCAACTTACCGCTAGAATAGGAAGAACCGGTGGATCCGGAGGCTGTAGATCGGGCTGAAACTTTACTCAAACGAATAAGAGAAAGAAAGATGATTAAAAAAAAAAAGGCCAATGAAATGACTTTAAAATATTCCTCAACTCACCAGATATCGATAATGGAGAATTACCAACTAGGGCTTCCACTTCATTAATTATATCTCGCAGTGTTTCTCGAGCAATTATTTCCCCTTCTGTATAAAATATACATATAGTAGATTTTTCTTGGGAAGTTTTTCAAAGTTACTGGGTTAATGTTGTTAACGTTATTTAGTTGCGTTAAGAAAAACAAAAAAGAACAAGCGAAACAAATTAAATAAAATATCCAATTGTTACATCCGATCATTTACTATTTGCTTTCGTTACTCACCAGTGAAAACGGAGCGGCTAATTAGATGATCTAATATACTGCCGGCTAACGTTTCTCCTGGATTTATGATTTCTCCTATGATTCGTCGTTTTATCCAATCTAAGCTCGTTTCTCTGTTCTTTTCCTAATATATATGTACAAAAAAAAAATACATTTTGTAAATAATGTAATTCTATCAACTAGCAGTTAATGCATTCATTAATATGTAATTGATCCAATATTAACTTTAGTAATATAATGCAAAAACTCGACTATTTTTACCTGATCAACAGATTCTAACTCTGCCCTTCCCTCTTCTTCTTCTCTTTCACTTTCTTCTGTAAATTCGGACTCGCTCGCAGCAGGACTTTGTTCAATCGGCGGTAACTCCATTATCTTGTTGTATATCGCGGCGTGAGCATTTCGCAAATAGCTTTCCTGCCTCTGTCGCATTTTCTTTCTTACTATTTCTTTTTCGACGTCGGGAAGCACGAAATTGTATATCATATCGGAGACCATTTCCTCTTGGAGCAAATCCTCCTCGCTAGAAAGAGAAACTATTAGTTATTTATTCTGTATGAAACGAGAGAAGTGTTTGACGAATAAAGTCGTACTTCTCGTCAGCGTATCGCAAAGCCTTGTCCACCTTCTCAGCTGTTTCTATTATGTATTGTTTAGCCTGAGTCTCCGAGACCCATTCAATCCCCTCTTTGATTATATCTTCCAAGTAGAGCTCAACCGAGTCTTGATCTACTTTTACCATCTGCCTAAACATCTCGTCCAGTTCTCTACGCCTTTGCTCTTCTAGCTGCCTTCTTCCTGCCTCTTCCGCCTCCCTTTTTGTTCTTTCTCTTTCTGCAAGCAATGCAAAGGCGTGTGCCTTTCGCTCTTCCTTCAGCCTCACAAGTTCCTGATTCAATAAGAGGGATTAATTTATGCAGAAACTTCTTTTATTTGAATTATTGAAATTGTTTCAATCATTTTTTACCTTGCTCAGATAGTCTAACATCCCTGCCAGCGTCATGCCTTCCAGCATGTTCAATATCTCGCTCAAACGGTCCTCCTGTAGCATTCTACGACTTTGATCACGTTGCAGAGATATGACGTGCCTCTTTTGCTTCTGACGAAGTTTTTTGCTCTCCAATTGAAGCCAGTGCGTAGATTGAAGCTCCTCGATCAATTCCCTGCATCTGTCTCGTCCCTCAAACATCTAATCGAATGATATACTAAATTGTATGCAGCAAAATTGATCAATTTCGTATATTTTTCACTCTGAGAACTTACCACGCATTGGATTGCTCTTCCGGTGACTAATTTTTGAATGAAAATTGCCGCCCGCTCCTGATTTTCATCCACTTTTTGTCCCTCGATTAATATTGGCGTCACAGGCATAGGCGGAAGCTTGTATCTGCGTTTCATCAGGCTGATCTTTTTTTCCGGCTTTGAATCAGTTCTTATCGACTTAAGGTCGGCGTGTAATTGTCTCAACTTTTCCTCGTTCCATCTCGTCTCTCTTACGCAAAGTTCGGACGCTTTTTGCTTCTGTCTTACTGCCTTCAGTTGGGAATAGCTAGGGAGCAGAATGTGCCTGTCTTCTTCGTCGGGTTCTGTAAAAACAACATAATTTTCAAACCAATAATGCTTGGTGCAAATTCGAGATGTGTTTTACCCACCGGGGACATTCTTGCTATTCAATATTCTTCTGTTTATTATCTCGTGATAGTTTTTCGCACTCTTTTGCCCCTGCCTCTTCGACATTAAGTCACCTAAGCCTCTCGCCTCCTCGCACTTTTTCATCCACTTATCTTCTCCCCCTCGATGTTTCAGCGATAGCTTTCTCAGCTCTCTTCCGAGCCTCCGTCTGATGTTTCTGACCTCTTTGTCCCTACGCGCAACCAGTATATCCTCAATTTTTTCGTACCGATCAGCCAGTTTCCTCTCCCGAGCTTGGTCCTTTATTTTTGTACACTTCTCCATCAATTCCATGCGCATATCCATTATGAACTGGATCTCCTTAGGAAGAAATAGACTTCAGTTTTCGAGATTGGTTCCAATTTTACGTTTCAAATGCTTACTGCTTCTCTGAATGCCCAATCGTCAATCTCCATCGCTTCGATTATAGCTGTTCTAGTTTTAACATTTGCTTCACTATCCATCGGTGGAAGTATCGCCTCCCACGCTCTCTTCATTCTCATTCTATTTATTATCTCTACCTCGTGCATTCCCGCCGGCAGACCATGGCCCCACGTCAAATGAGCGATGGTCAGAACCTCCGGACTTTCATCTTTGAATAGAAATTCCAGATATGTTTCCCTGCTCTTTTTCTCATCTTTGCAATCGTACTCACACTTACCTGGTCTTATTCTATATGGCGGTGTCCAAGGAGAGGTCTGCGCCTCGCTTTCCCTGTAGTCAGTCTGCGTCTGTTTTGTCTCCATCCTGTCCGGTAACCCGCAGCAACGTTCCTCTGCCTCTTTCATAGCTTGTTCTAAGCTATCGCAGTCCAATTGTAAGTTGGCGTTTAATCGCATTGTGGGAATAGCTGGCTTTAGAAACGGCATAATTGGTCTGTGTAAAAAAAGCTGTCTATGTTTTTCGTTCACTTCAATTGACTTGGAGATTCTGCCTAAATTCCATCTATAAAGAAATTCAACTGTTGACGAGTTCGTTGGCTAATTGAGTAAAGCGGGAGACCGAAGCCAGTGAATTGATCATTTCAACTTACCGACGAAGACGAGGGGAACGGTTCTTTTCAAGTGGGCAGCAGAGCGGTGGTTTGTCTCTGACTTCTACCGCATGGTTGGGATATTTAAGTCGATCTCTAAACACGGGTGAAAAATTTTCACAAGTTCTCTACGCGGGTGAAATAGAAAATAGTAGACAAAGGATTACTCGGGGTCAATTTTTATCACATTATTCTAACTTACGAACAAACAAGAGCGTCTTGGGTCAGAAGCCGGTGCTCTGAAGCAGACTTTAGCGCTGGTTATTGTATGAACCGGACCTAAAGAAGGAGCGAAATCGAATCAGAAATTTTCGATATCTTTGAAGCTAACTCACCATATGGATAGTCGCAGGTCCGTGTACCGGACTTCGGATATTTGTGCGCGGTCATTTCTAGTGTCTGATAATTTATCCCCTTGTCGTTTTTATGCCCTGAGAATGCATAGTCTAATCACTTAGAAGATAAATAGCAGCTAAATTCAAGGCCGCGGGTCAAACGGAACCATGGCAACGAAATGATTGATTTTAGCGATTCAACTGGCGCCGCTAGAATATTCTACTCTATTTCTATAACATTGGTTAGTTTTTGAATGTTGATATGGCCGATGTATTGTATCATAATTCTTTACTCGCTTGAAAATAATCTTCGGATATTCTCAATCATATTCAAAAATTGATTCGCTGAATGAAAGCTTTTTTTTCAGGTCTCAAGACAATCATTGTTATACGATTTAGGAAGATGGTTTATTGTAGTACACAGTTTAGCGATGAAAAAAGGTACATCGTTGATAGGTGATTGATTGTAGCTTTTACAGTATAGTATGTATGTATGTATATTGTATTGTCGAACAGAGTTGTAATACTTGAGTGCATCCGTGTTTTCAACATTCGCTAATCAATGTATGCATGTATGTGCGTATGTATGTACAATCAAAGGAATCCCATAACTGTTGACATTAATTTTTCATTCGCTATGAGTCGATCCATTGCTAACGAAGACAATAACATATCTGAGAATAAACATCGAATGAATTACATCATTACATGATTTATCGATAATTTATATATGTATTTATATATATAATATAATATGTATATTTGTGTATTATAATATAAAACAATTAGCGCAGCCTCAGATATTTCAAGACGCTGGTCTTCTCAATGGTTTGAAATACCCGTTTGCCATCGGGCCCAAATGTGCTGGCCAGCTTTGGTCCGATGATATACTCCTACAAGTCTGTCCTTTCAGCATATCCTCAGGACATACGCATTCCAATTTCATTCTGTAGATGGTCATTTGCCCGAGAGGTATCTTTACGTTTTCTCTGTCAGTTCCTTCCTGGAGAACTTTGTAATCTACTCCTCGTTCCCCGAGGCATTCCAACACAAATTGCGCTCTCTGTTGTCCATTCTTCGCCGAATGTGAGCTGGAAGATTGAGATTCCTTCCTCTTTTTCTGGATACAGTCCAGATCCTGTTGTACCAGAATAACAGAGGCGTCGGAAGGCGGTAGCCAAGATGTAGAGAATACTAAGTCTACCGAATTCGATCCTTTTTCAAGAGAGCTTAAAGATGGAAGCAGAATTCCGGTCGGCGGCTGCCTCTGCACGCCGTCTGTATTTTCAGTTTGAGGCTCGAAGGAAGTAGCTTCTCTCTTGGACTTAACGTTTCGGCTTTTTTCAGCCTTTTCCAAGTTTATTTTGTTGCTTCCAAAGCCTTTGCGGTTCTTCATCGACTCCCTTTTGAATATCTTCTCTATATTCTTATCCTCTTCGCTGCTTCTCATCAGCTTTGAAAATATGTCTCTGGTTGGCCAAGCCTCCTTACTCGTTGCATTTACTTTGTAATCAACAACAGCCTCGTCTTCTTTCGCCGTCGCGTTTAATTCTTTCCCAACTGTTTTGTACAGCGGGACTTGAAGCTCGCTGGCATTTTTCGTATTGTTAACGTCTACTAATGATATGTTGAAGACCGATTGTTTGTTCTCAGCTATTTTTTCCGGCATTAAATTTGCTTCTATTTCGTTACCGGCCAGAGATTTACTCTCGTTTGTCCGAGCTGTTAATTTTCCAGTCGGTCGCTTACTGATCTTCAAAAACTGTTCATATTTCCTGCCGTTTTGTATACTCCCAACGATAATTTCCTTCTGTCCTTCTCCGTCGTTTCCAACTTCTGTAGATCTCTTTTCTTTCATAGTTTCGCTTATATTTTCATCGAAATCAAAGTTAGAAGGATAACTCAAGATTTCCCCGACGTTTTTTGTCCGATTATTTTCGGCAAGGGATCGATAATTCTCCTCGGTTTGGCCATTTGTATAATCCATACTAGAATCCAGCTCGTTTTTAACATCGTTTGTGTTGTTATTTATTTCTCTAGATTCCATCGAGGAGCCGCTGCGCTGCTCCCTAATCCCATTCACTTTTTCATCATCATCTCCGTCATCGTAGAGAACGTTATAATCTTTGCCGTCGTCTTCCCACTTGTTGACGTCCCTCCAGTCTTCGTTTGAGCCAAAATCATCAGATACGTTTGTCTCGGGATTGTCCTTCCGCTCCTTGCCCGTATCCGAAGCCTTTGAATTAGCGTAAAAGTTTGTTTGTTCTGAAAAAATATCATCCCCGTTGTTCCTCGGCCTTCCCCGTCTATTGGAATGAACTCTCAACGATCTTTCGGTAATCGATGAGACGCCTAACTCCGGATTAAGCCCTTCGTAGTCTGGATGTAACCGGGAATATTTTTCAGCCTCTTTTCTCGGGTCTATGGAACTGTTGTATTCCAATTTTCTCCATTCTTCGGAAAGGTACAAAGGTAGGCCAGGTGGAGCAGCATGTTGACTAAGAGCAAGAAGTTTTGTCGACAAACTGGAGTTGAATCTCAATTTACAGAGATCGGCTCCTATCTGCGAAGCAGGACTAGTTGTCTTCAGGAATTGATAAGGACTCCTGTCTCCCTCGTGGCCTAAACAGTCCGCAGACCAATGCAGGAACCAGTCGTTACCATATCCATCAACGGTGACAGACAATCCAGACATTTGCCCGCTCATACTATCCTCCAATTCGTTTTCCAGCAACGGTTTGCCGGTTTTACCATCCAGGATCTGCGCCACTGTGTAATAATAAACAGGATAACCAGGACCGAGTTGATGTTTGACCATGAAGTCTGGTACATCGTCGTTGTTGTAATAGCCGGGAATAGGACTGCTGATAATCTCTGAATTAAGAACAACGTATCTCCATATTTCCTCAAAAGTTCTACCGTTGTAGGCGATTATCAAAGAGTTGAACATAGCCGCGATTATATCTTCAGTTCCGTCTTCGTTTACGTCAGCAAGGATGGGCTGGGAGAGAATACCGTTCTCTGAACTTCGGGAGAGTTCTTGTAGTTGCTGAAAAATCAATAGCAATTAAACGTCTTCCTCCAGCTTGAGATACCCCCGATATTATTTTAAACTCACAAGGTCCCCGTGGAGAAGACTGGAGAAAGAAGCGACGTACAAGCCTCCTGCTTGCTCGTGACTTCCCGTGACTAACACGAGTATTTTCTCTCCGTCTGGATGGACGAGAGTTTGAGGAGCGAGGTACAAAGGCTCCTCGTTCTTCATTGCTACCCTGTGAATAACAAGCCCTGTTTTGCCTGAGACTATTACAACGTTGCTCGACCTTTTAGCCCCCGTTTGCATTGTGTGGGCAGCAATAACGTCCCCGACTTCATCCCCGTCGATATCAGAGACGTAATTAGCATCGTAAACGTCTAGGATTCTGTGACGACCAGATTTCTCATGGTCCTCTAAAGACCATATTGTAGAACCATCCTGACCGCTAACTGCTCGTAAAGTTCCTCCTCTCCCCGCTGCAATACAGTCTCTTATCCCGTCGCTGTTCAAATCCAGGGCACAGTCTAGGGAGAATATCACGTGCCAGGACCAGTGCGTCCATATTGTCTCTCCAGTTGTACCGTCCAGAGCTAGAACACCTGCTAGACACGGGGTTTGACCGCCGAAATAAACGTTGCAAACGTCCTGAGGCACCTCCAGGTCATTCAATCCTGCAAATTGTTCATTTTTATTTAACATCGTGAAAGAGATATCCTCTTTTGATCTGACGCAGAGCTCCGATTTGAGTTGTAGTGATTTTCTCAACAATATTCCAGCAAGTTTTTTTGTTTTTCTCATTTTCGTTGTTTGGAATTTAATATGGAATTGTTAAATATTATCTAAGATTTGATATTCTTGAATGAAATAAACTAGAATTGCCATTTTGAAATGGATTTCTATGAAATTTGGAATTTTGCAGTTTACAAACAAAGATTTGTATTTTCAAAGGGATTTACATCTTTGGTGAACCTCTAGGTTGGTATTTTGGTTTAGAGACGATTCACCATTGTATACAAGACTTTTTTTTCATTATTCAAGTGACAAGTGTCCAATTTCGAAGTTTCACTCTTCTTCGATATTAATACTGTAGGTAAATTGAGATTATCGGCGCAAGAAGTCGGAGCCCCTTCACATGGTGTCTACAGAGGTCCAATTGTGAATTTCCAATTTCCAGATACATTTTTATAGAAATTCAAAATGGTTCTAAATTCAAAAAGAAAGCATAGGATTTCTTCTGAATCATAGAATTTCAACTATTTCCAGTTGATTTTTCAACTACTATTAAATGTATCATGAGTAGTTTATCATTTGATCTCGAATTAATAGTGCCAATAATCGTTGAAAATCTTAATGCAGTACTAGAGATAAAATTCTTGAATTGAGAAGGAGATTTATTGGATTTCAAGGCTCTAGGAAATTCAAAGATTTCCAGGACCTGTAGACACCTTGCTTTGTCGTATGAAGAATAAAACCAAAACTGTGAAAATCAACAGTGTGAATAAATAAACAGAAAGCAATTTTACTTACAATGAAGGAAGAATCAAACAGAGAAAGATAGATAGACTGATATAACGGGACACAGAGAAGAACATAAACAGAACTGTAATCTGCAAAGAAATAAGAAAACAACAAAAATTAAAGACGTGCTAAAATCGATCATGGCGAATAACGATAACTGAATACATGAATGGAACAACGGCCTGAGTTGGTAATTGTAGTTTAGAGTAAAACGAGAATAACCTGGGAAAGCTGCAGTCAAAAAAACTATACAGTCAGTAGTTGCACAGGTGAAAGTGAAATGTAAAAACAGTATTCATAAATGTTGCATACTTTAGAATTCAATCAAAATAAACCACAAGAAAGTATCATTCAATCAGAGTCTAACTAGTCTCAATCAAGAACGAGTTACCAAAAATACGTATCTGATATTTCGGGTCAAGGGTCCACCTTGTATGAAATGCTGCACACATTGTTAGTTTGGGCTCTTTTACTATGGATGAATCTACTTTGACTTTCATACAATTTGTAAAAAACGGATTTAAATCGATTGCAGCCCTTGTTCCATCCACCTAAATTCACATTGTATATCTAAACCTGTGCTAAAAGCGACGATAATATCATCGATCTTGTCTCCGTTAACATCTAAGCTTCTCAAAGGAGCTTCGGATGTTAATTTGGGTAAAGATCTGGTCCAGACGGTAGTGGCAGCGAGGGAAGTGCAGGGGGCGATATCGTCGACTCGTTCAATCTTATCCTGCATGGTTTGCGCCAGCCAGTTTTTAAGGAAAGTTAGAGGCACGGGAAACACGCTGACGGCAAATATCACCAGGGTAATAAGCCCGGTCAATACTAGCAGAGCTACAGTTCCGTAGCAGCAAGGAGCCACCAGAGATTTACAAGTCAGTCTTCTTTTGTCCATCGAACGATTCATCTTGCATTTTCTACGCGGCGCCATCAGTGGCCTTTTCACTCCTCCCTCGTCGTCGAGTTTCAATCCTCCATTCCTCCCGTCTCTTATAAACACCTCGTCGTCCACATCGCTTAAATCTTCGTCGTCGAAACTGTCGCGAACCGCTAGTCTAGGCAGGGTTGGATATACCGGCGACATCGCTCTGCTGCAGAATAAAAGATTTTCTTTTAGTTTCCTAATGACGAATGGAAAAGTGGAGCATATTTTTGCCTTCGGTTTAGTGTCGGAAATCATCTAAGAAAGAAACTTTCCAACATTTTGACCCTTTAGCCGACGCCATCTACGATTCTTAACGCACGTTGGTCTGTTTGTTCGAACTGAATGAATTTGGTTTTCTGCAAAACGGCTGGACAGAAAAAATTTGAAACTTTACAGGATTTTAGCTTGTACCTTGGCGATGAAAAATTGCCGTGTCCTGTTAGGATCGATCGACTGGTTCGATCCTAGCTTTGAAATTGAATGAAAACAGAACAGCGTGGTGATCTGGAATAAGGCTCGAAAATTCGAGACTTCACAGGGTTACAGCTTGTCTTTTGACAATGAAAAATCACTACATTCCATTGAAATTTACGGATTGGACGAGCCAAAGTAAGTCATAGGGTCAAATTTGAACGAGAAATGAAGATGATTATGGTGATAAGCCTAGGGCAACCCAGTTGACCAATTATCGTTATTAAATGGATTGTTTCATCACGCATAGTATTTACCTAGTGTGTATTACAGTAATTGACGGAGAGAGGCAACCCTTAGATAATAAATATTAATCGTTTATCTAAGTGAATCTCATCGTAAGATTTCGAGATCAATTATTCAAGTATTATTATGATCTCCGTATTTTGACAACTGTTTTTGGTTTCTTATTTTTTGTATTCCTTTTCCACAGACCGACGACGGGCTCGATTCAACAAAATTCTCATGTGTTTTTTTTTTCTCCGGTATATCTGCCTGTTCTACACACGCGCTTCGTGAGCTTACTTTGAAACATTCCACCTCTGTCATTGGTTATTTCAGTTAGACTCGAGTGCTAATTGGCCGGATATCGAAGTGCGTGTGTGCAGAACGAATCGAGAGCCGTGGGGTAAGTCGATTAGTCGAATTTCAATCGATAGTCGGTGACGTCAGAACCGGAGTCGAGTCGTTGGTTGGTCAGTGAACCGGGCATAAGCCCGAATATAGCTACATATAAAGAGAGAACGGAGAATGTGATGTCGGGGTTGGAAAAAATGATTGTTCTCCGGTATTTTGCTGCCTGTTTTTCTCTACTCGTTGTATTACTCTCGAGCCAGGGGGTTCGGGCTGGTAAAGATGGCTCGTCCCAACTAACCGAGGATAATTGGGATCAAATATTAGTCGGAGAATGGATGGTAGAATTGTGAGTATTTCTTTGATATTATATCCTCTATCCTCCTTCATTCCTAACACCTACACACGCACACATTCGCTATCGACATTTTTGATGGCGTGTCAAAAATCACACGCCACGCGGTAACCGGCTAGCACCAGACTCTCACCCTCAGATCAATTTTTGTATCATTTCTTCATATCAATATCGTCTTATTGCCGTTATTTAGATTCCCCTATCACCCCACGCTCTTCAAATTCCAAACTCTAATTTTACCGCTACGTCTCGTCACGGGCAATCGCTTGTCAATCGGAATAATTCATTCGTTCGTTCATTCATGTCTAATCCACGATGATCATTTGTCAGATTCCCACTCCCTGCTTTTTTTATTTTTGCTTTTGTTCATTCACTGGTACGTCCGTACGTAGGACATACGGCGTAATATTTGACATGAATGCATACATTGCAACTGACGACGTCATCCCCTTTTAGGTTATGTCAGGTTACCTTTTCGATCAGATAAACATGAATACCGAATATCCTCGCTCGTCACTTTCACAGGGAAAAGTCTTTTCAACTATCTCCATTTAGCCCGAACGTTTTTCTCATATTGTACCAAAATGACGGCAAACACCGATCCTATGTCCAGAAAATAGACAAATTAGTATGAAGTTGCCTTTGGGAACGTTAATGTTACAGAATTTTATGAAAAAATTCACCATTTCATGAGCAAAATGTTGTTAGATTTGCTAAGCTGACAAGATCGATGTGTTTTACTCACTTGGGAAAATTTTGCACTGTACTTTGCTGTTTTTGAACCGTTTCTAATCACAAAATACAGAATTTTTTCCCAATTACAATGTTGCGTTAACGTTACCAACTTCAACCTAATAACTGACTGGACGTTTGATCCAAAATAATCCCATATTCAAAGCTGGAATATACAGGGTGAGTTTTCTCCGGGGTCTGATCTGGGAGGAGCTTCAACGTGCTGAAGCTCCGCCTTATTCTATTTTGACTGGTTCGCTTCATCATAATACTGTGTGATTATCGAGCAGATACCCTTATCCCCAAATTTGTTTACATCCACACGTATAGCACACCTCGGAAATACAGTCTTATCGCATAAGGTATTATTTTGATAGCGGGATGTAAGCATTGCCACAAGTACATAATGTTGAAAATTCAATTTATTCAGAAATGAGATCACTCGAACGGCATTCACCATAAATTAAAAGCATGTCAACGTACTCGTCGATAGAATAATTTGCCATATTTTGCTTCAGAATTATTGCTGTGCTAGTGCTTGAAGAGACTGTGAACGACTAGTTACTGGCAAGGTATTTGTGGCAATGCTTACATCCCGCTATCAAAATAATACCTTATGCGATAAGACTGTATTTCCGAGGTGTGCTATACGTGTGGATGTAAACAAATTTGGGGATAAGGGTATCTGCTCGATAATCACACAGTATTATGATGAAGCGAACCAGTCAAAATAGAATAAGGCGGAGCTTCAGCACGTTGAAGCTCCTCCCAGATCAGACCCCGGAGAAAACTCACCCTGTATGTTGTGATTGGAGCACCTGATGTTGATCAAAGTTTCGTATTAATTATGTATCAATGTATAAGAGACCTGGAAGAATGTTCATGTTATACTTGAAGATGTAGTTAGCGTTACATTTCTTGCCTTTCGCTCGAAGAATTTGTTAATCAGATACGTCAACAGATTTCCTGAGATGAGAGTAATTTTTTTCAAGCATTTAGTACCAATTGCGGTTGACGACGTTTTAAAACATCCTGTATCCAATAAAAGTCCAGATTTGGGCTCAAGTAATGTCGGATGGATGTAAGATTCATGGATTATCGGATTACAATTACAGAAAATTCAGTTCAAATGAATCATTTTTTAGTCACTTCTCTCATTATTCTCGGTCAATTGGCCACATGAAACCCTGAGCCTCACAGATCCAGGCGTATATTTATTTTTATACAATTCATATCTCCTCTACACAGAAAATAGATAAGTTCTTGAAAGGAAAACCACATTCTTTGAAATTATTCCCTATTAATAATGATAATAATGATAGTGATAATTATAATTTTTCATTAAATATTTATGCAAATTGTTTACAGCTATGCTCCATGGTGTCCGGCATGCAAAGCGTTGGAACCAGTTTGGGAGAGTTTTGCGCTATGGGAGAACGACCTGGGTATCCGAGTAGGGAAAGTAGACGTTACAGATTCTCCGGGACTTAGTGGAAGATTCATGGTCACTGCCTTACCTACAATATTCCAGTTAGTTTTTCATGCTGTAATGAATAATGAATATAACAATATGATGATAATAATAATTGAAAGAGTTCTCTTCATCTATTATATTTACTTATTTGCAGTGCTAAAGATGGAATATTCCGTCAGTACAAAAGCCCTCGAGACAAGGAATCGCTGATATCTTTTGTCAAGGAGAAAAAATGGCAGCAACTCGAGCCAATTTCTAGCTGGAAAAGCCCAAACTCTATCCAGATGTCTGTGATCAGTTATTTCTTCAAACTGTCACAAATATTGAGGGTGAGAATTGCCAACTCGATTAATCCGGCGATGATTTTCTATGAATAATCATTCTAAATCATTTTTCGGAATTAATTATTTGCAGGGGATGCACAATAAGCTAATGGAAGATTATGGTCTGCCTACCTGGGGGAGTTACCTCATATTTTCTATAGCTACAATCATTCTTGGAGCTATTCTCGGGCTTGTGAGTTTGTTCTGGACATTGCTGTATTATTTTCGATTACGTTTGTTTCGAGGATCATTTCTGACAGGCAAACTTTCGTATCTTTCAGTTCATCGTTTGCTTAATCGACTTCATCTATCCACCCAAGCCAGTTTCCTATCCTGGTAAGAAAAAGCAGAAGGATGGTTCTGGCGGTTTTATGCAGGAGAAAACATCCTCGGGTGATGAAGATCTGGTAAAGAATGTCAACGACGATCTCGTCGATGAAGAAGCCAGCGGATCTGATGCTAACGAAGAAGATGAAGAGGACGATGAAGAAGAAGACGAAGAAGGAGAAGAGGAAGAGGAAGAGGAAGAAAAAGAGGCTAAAGAAAAAGAAGTAGAAGAGGCTACAAACGCAACGAGCAGCCCCAACGTAAGAAAGCGCAAACCGCGTAAAGCCGATTAAAAACCCAGTGGCTTTTCGAACGAAATTCACCATCGAGGATTGATTTTGGTTTATTCTTACTTGAATTTTTGAGTATGGACTACTCGGTCCCTTGAAAGCGCGGATAGAGTTGGGACCGGGAATATACAAATGGTATAGAGTTTTTGAGTAAAGATCGTATAAATGACCCGCACACTTATTTTACTTGGATGTTATTTTCGTCTTTCGGAGCTTTAAACACGTACGAAAAAGCGTTCTCTTTTCCGTACGTTATTAATGACTAATTTTGTCGCGCCTAAGGTAGTATTTTTTTTTATAAATTAAATTACGATAATTATTATACTGTTATTGAACTATCGAACAGACTCGAAACTCTTGATTTGCCACCATTGATTATATACTTGTTATCGGAATAACTTTGCCTCACCGTGTGTGTGTGTGTGTGTGTCTCTTTGTCCTCTGTTTTATTACATTTTTAATACTTTTATCAAAAATCTCGATGTTAAGTTTATTACGAATAATTCCGAACGAACGAATGCTTGCCCAATTATTCTTTCGAAATGATTCTAAAACTATTAACATCTATTCTGACACCTGATTAATCGATATATTCGGATTGATATTTATAGGGGATCTTTGTTTTCTGAATATTATGTACGATTATGCAATGATACGGCGTACCAAGGTGCTAAATTTGTACATAAATAACGGGAGGCTCTAATCTATTTTCTTCTCTCGTTTCCTCCTGTCTTATAGTTCACTGGCTGAGATGAAAAAATTTGTATAAATTCATTTAGAATACGGAATTGAAAAATACCTATTTCTGTTTCAAGTTATGGTAAATTCAGTATGGTGAGACGTGTGCGATTTTTACTTTTTATTTATTTTCTTTTTATCTCTTAATTGTTTTCTACCAAATTCATATAAGTTAATGTTAAAGTCTTCCGTGTATATGTATCATCGCGCCCAGTATATCAATATACGAGTATATCAATTGTGTCAAATAATTAGTACATACATAAACCATTCTATACAAAGATAGGGGATAGATATACATACATACCTATGTAATAATAGTGAGGGTGAGACATGATGAGAAGACGTGTGCTACTGTTTAACACAAACTAATAAGTAAGTTGAATACCATAATTTAATTAATTCTAATTTTGCACAGTTTGAAAGAAGATGAATATTTAAAACTATATACATATACAATAATAATAATTGATAATAATAATAGTAACGAATGAAGATTTTTAAGTAGGTAGAGAACGTTTTGATATCGGCGTATAAATTCACATTTCTTGATCTACAATTTATTTATTGATATTACGTATAATATCGTATAATGTTTTATTACACTTCGATTACATTCCCGTGTACTGACCTGTGTGATGATATGAGTGATTATATTACGCGTTGTGATTTTTCTTATAAAGAAAAGACCGACTGATATTGATGAATTGCGTTGTTGAGAAATGTGTAATCTACAGGGTAGAATAATAAACTCCTGTCTATGTAATACGAACTGCCGAAGAACAAATAAATAAATAATGAAATAAATAATGAAATATCTATGTGTAAGGAAATGCCTAGCTTTGTTCATTAATTTTTGTTAACAATCATTACGATCACTTTGGGTTGGATAGTTTTTTTTTGCGTTCGGAAACTGCGAAGGATTGCTTTTGAAACGATCCTTGCACAGCTGTCACCTTGATTGATTACGTTCTTTTACGACAGAATAGAGTCACGTTTAATGGGATTGAGTTCGCAGTTCTTCACCCGCATTGATGACCGGTCTGCTAAGGGATTATAAATATAAATGTGAAAGATATGAACAACCGATATACATATAAATATTCCATCAGTTTTTATTATTCTGGGAGAAACTCATGCGGAGATTACATTTTCTACATTTAGTTAAAAACTGTATAGCATTAGTAAAATATAAAATGCAATTTTTCAGTTAATATCACATCCGATACCACAAGTAGGTAGATAATTAATCAGTACTAGAAAACTATGCTTTCCGATTGCACATAGACGTGATAATATATTAGGTATAATGATATATCTACATGCAGCCCTGATTGTATATGTTTCAAGGACAGGCTTGAATATAGGTAAACCGATCGGTGTTCGAATATTTATCGCGATAACGAAGATTTACATCTCTTCGTCTTCATCATCATCTTCTTCATTTTCGAGGTCCTCGTCCTCGGAAGTTTCGTTCGGGTCGTCAGCCTGCGATATACATTTATTACACTTGCATATAAACAGATATAAAGAACTGAGAGCCTTTTGTCTAGAGTATCTGCTTCTCTCTAGAGCGCAGTCGTCCAAATAACTTGTGCAAATTTCTTCCTCGGGTCTTATGTCTCTCGCAGCCTTTAGTACCAACGTGCTATTCGAACAGGGAAATTCGACTATCGCGTTTGGCGAGCAGCTGTGATTAGCCGCAGATTGCAGTTTGTAGAGGCCCGATCCCTCGTTGTTTAAGAACGATCCGACAACTGGCGAAAACCAAATAAGAATATAGATAACAATTTCGTTCAAAAACACCAAATATTTGTTACAAGATTCAGTTTTCTTTTCACCTTCTTCCATATCGTCGTAGATTCTATCTATCAATTTATCAACCTCCATTCGTTTATTTGTAGGCAATTCTAGCGCGGAAACATTTCTCACCCAACGACTGAACGCGCTTGTTCCGATGCCTTGCCCGTTGGTCCCAATCAGAGCCAAAAGACTCCTAAATCCGTCAGGAGTGAACCACTGTGAAGATAAGCCAGTGGATTAACAACCAATGAGTCTTCATAGACTGAAATACATTCAGTTCGTAGTCAGATTCCTACTCTAAAGGGCCCATTGAATGGACATACTTGCGACACGTTATCGGTGTTGAGAGCACAAAGCGCCATCTCCCTCAGCACATCAATTTGCCCGACATACTTCTCCCCCAATAGATTGTGGGAAATTTCTTGTGTCTCGTTAACGGCACGTCGACAAAATTGGGCGAATTCAGAGAGCGTAGTCTCCTTGTCTGAGGATTGTTCGACCAGCGAAACCATTCTAGCCAGTAACATTATCGTCGCAGTTTCAGGCGGGTAGTGCATTTGCTTCCAAGTTTCATTCAGCCTCACCAAAGGGTGTCGATCGCTTTCCGGATCACTTTTTGACTTCAGGCACAAGCTTTGATGATACCTGAAGTACGTTGAGATTATTTTTACACATGCGAATCAATTTTTGCAAAAGATTAAAGAAATGATAAACAATATACGGGCAATTCCACCAATTATCAACGAATGTTTGGGCCCTAAAAAATCGATTTGCCTCAATTTCTTTCCTCGCAATCTGTGAACCAAGATTGGTAAATTCACCAAGTTTTAGCCCAATAGGACGTACCGTTCACGAGGAATACGATATTTAATTTTTAGGCCAAAATTTTTATGCGCATTTTTAACGTATTTCTATCGTCTCAATAAAAATTCGGAAAAATACGCTTTCTTTGTGAAAAACTCTCAGCTTTTTGAATCCGTTTTTTTTTTTTTTGGTAACTTTGCTAAAACCCCCTCAAAAACACGTTTTTTGGCAAAAAACAGCGATTTCTCAAAGTGCTCAAAGTTTTATAATTTTTTTGAATTTTTATTCGGAAAGCTGAGAATTCTTCAGTAAGGAATCCAAATTTTCAGAGTGGGACGGCTACGGGGTCGCGCGTGAGCTACGATTAATTGATAAAGAGCGGTGAATCAAATTCACTTTTGAGACTCAACGGAATATCTTTATCCCCCCAAAAATCACCTCTGGTGCAAAAACTTTTCGCTACGTACATTAATGTGATAGACACCGACAAAAATGTCACCATAACAGATAATATTGTCAAGTAGAATTCATTTTGTTATACTACAAATGACGTTGTGCTCGATTTGGTTTATGATTATCTGTTGAAAAAACCATTAGAATGAATAAAGTGGAGATGATTACGTTCATCAAAAAATATTCGTAATGGAAAGTTTATTCAAAAAAATCTGTCAAAACAAATTGGAGTACGTGGTACTTGGCGGGGCAATGCATGATCTTAACACCGTTCAATTTGTATTTCACAGTACTTTTTCAATAAAAGGCCCACCAAGTACCATTACCTCCAATTTTTTTTCTGCAGCTCTTTTGGAATAAACTTTTCGTTACGAATATTTTTTCATAAACATGATCGTCTCCACTTTATTCATTCGAATTGTTTTTTTCAACAGATAATCATAAACCAATCGAGTCAGCGAGCGAACGAGCACAACGTTCTTTAATTTTTTTTAAATGTAGCATAACAAAATGAATTGTACTTGGCAATAGTATCTGATTTGGTGACATTTTTGTAGGTGTCTGTCACATTAATGTACGTAGCGAAAAGTTTTTGCACCAGAGGTGATTTTTGGGGGGATAAAGATATTCCGTTGAGTCTCAAAAGTGAATTTGATTCACCGCTCTTTATCAATTAATCGTAGCTCACGCGCGACCCCGTAGCCGTCCCACTCTGAAAATTTGGGTTCCTTACTGAAAAATTCTCAGCTTTCCGAATAAAAATTCAAAAAAATTATAAAACATTGAGCACTTTGAGAAATCGCTGTTTTTTGCCAAAAAACGTGTTTTTGAGGGGGTTTTAGCAAAGTTGACGAAAAAAAAAAACGGATTCAAAAAGCTGAGAGTTTTTCACAAAGAAAACGTATTTTTCCGAATTTTTATTGAGATCATAGAAATACGTTAAAAATGCGCATAAAAATTTTGTCCTAAAAATTAAATATCGTATTCCTCGTGAACGGTACACGTCCTATTGGGCTAAAACTTGGTGAATTTAGAAATCTTGGTTCACAGATTGTGAGGAAAAAAATTGAGGCAAATCGATTTTTTAGGGCCCAAACATTCGTTGATAATTGGTGGAATTGCCCATACATAATGAACATGTAATAATGATATATTTCAAGTTCGTCTATCTAGATACCGTTCATTCTTTGTTACAATTGGATAAAAGATTGAAAACTAATCACAGGTAATAAGCTAAGGTATGCAAACTACCTGAAAAGACTTTCTTGTCGACATTCTATGGAACAGTATTTTACTCCGCAGTCCGGACAGCAGACAATGGACTCCTTCTTGGTTTGGCAGCACTCGGGATAGGGCAAGACCAGGTCCGGCTTGCCAGCAAGGCGTTGTGCGTTTTCCTCAGCCGTTTCTAAAGGACTCATGCAGTTGTCGCAGGCAGAATATCCATAGTCCGCGTTCCACGAGAATTGACAACATATTATAGGCCTCTCTTCGAATATCGTTTCTCCTTCTTTGAAGGACCGCAAAGCAAAGAGGCCTTTGCCCTACGCCAATGAATTCAATGTCATTATTTGTTTTGGCAATTTATTGTTCACATCCAACTAATGTGAATGGGAGAAAAACATGACAGTAGACAACGTGAGCATAATGAGGATGATTAAGAGTAGCTACCCCTTGTCTGTATTTGAAAGGTGAGAATTTGAATGAACAAAGAATGGTAAAACAATGTGAAACAAGGAATGATCAAGGGCAATGAACTGCCCAAGGCGAGACGAAGGAATATGTACGCGTGATTCCTTGCGTCGGGAATAGAGGTTAGTTCTACGAATGTTAGTTTCGAGAGTAAAGAAATGAATCTACGAATGATATCACGTCGGAAAAATCGTATGAAAAGGGGAATTCTCACCTTCTCCTCGCTTATAACTCTGACTTGGAACCCGTCACCTTCCATTGCCGTTGTTGAACAAAAACCAACTATGGACGGTGGGTTCGTTGTACCGGCGTGGTGATAATAATCAGGTTTGATCCTGTTGTTACGAATACTGGCTTTGTCCACTCGCGTGAAGCGGTGAAATTGATGAAGTTGTCTAATATTTCGATCAATAGATTCAGCAATTTTCACCTCAATCCCATAACTAAGGTTATGTTGGCTGAGGTTATGTTAGATCGGGTTACAATTCATCTTGTTTCAACTCACCTGAACTCACCAACGATACCATTGGTGACTGCAGTTGGATATACCCAATCGTAAACGGTTTGTATTGTATTGTGTCGCTTACATGGAAAGCGACGCTTAAATTATAGCTGCATTCGTTTACGCAGTGACTGCAGCAGGTCTGCTCTGCTAATCCAATCGGATCAAAGAATAGAGTGGAAATGACTAATAAGAGCGTACAGCTGCTGTTCTGGCTACATAAACGAACGCCCCCTTTCGTTTTTCACTTCGAGCGTCATGATTGCTCGGATCCAACGGAAGTATCCAATGAGTGATATCAACGATAACTTCGTTTACGGAACGTTAGAGGTCAGCGGGGAGGCCGGGACCCGGGTCCGCCATCATAATTTTCATTAGCTCGAAGGTTGTCGACAAAAAATCTTGTGAAAATTTCGTTCGTGCGTTAATTACGCTGTTCTTTTCGGTGGCGATATCTCATTGAACGTACCCTGCTTGTGCCGTATTGAAATATGAACGGTACAGTGGCCATGGTAAGACTCATTCCTTACACTAAATATATTCCATCATTATCTAGAAATAACTCGTTAGCTTCGACGGACTCGGCTCAGCTCGGAGCGGTTCAGCTTCTCGCGTCAAGCCTTGGTTTTCTGTTGGCATCATGGCGCTATTAACGTATACTCC
This sequence comes from Ametastegia equiseti, assembly GCA_963989295.1. Classification (NCBI taxonomy): domain Eukaryota; kingdom Metazoa; phylum Arthropoda; class Insecta; order Hymenoptera; family Tenthredinidae; genus Ametastegia; species Ametastegia equiseti. The sequence continues at coordinate 14,665,568 of OZ022395.1, forward strand.
AATATCTCTATTACTTTACCAACAACAGGCTAACAATAAGAAAAATGTACACTAGCGAACGCCCTTGACGGAATTCGGAGCTCGAATCGAACCAGACACTGTTGAACTCTCTTCAAAATCAATCGGCTCTTAGCACGTTAAATGTTGGAAAATGACTTATGAATACATTGTGATTTCAGGCAGCGCCTACCAACGCTCAACAGCAAAACAATATCGAGCCGCCAGCGAAGAAACTCCGCTCAGAAGGTATGTTGCAAACACGACGTCCTAGTATTGCGGGCTTTGGTCAAACGATATTGTTATTAAAAAAGTGCGACAGAGATAAGATAACGCAAACCTAACCTAACCTAACCTTAACCTAACCTTAACCTAACAAATTCACCAAGACCTGTGGTTGACAGAAGTTGTATGTACATTGCTTTGAAAGATGATTAGGCGATGTACGAACGTATCACGGACTCGACCGCTTGCCGGTCGTGTAATACTGTGACGCTATAATATTACAGAAAGTAATGTAATATTACGACATGACAAGATACGATAAAATGTATTTGCTCAAAGGCAAGGGGATGACGTAGATATAGATATGTCATCCGGGGGCGATGGGCTTAAATAAAACTAATTTATGGTTGTCCTTCTGTTCTGAGATGTTACAGCGGAGAGAGACAGTACAGAGTCTGCGGGCTGAGACTGAGCTGAGACTGAACGAAAGAAAGAAAGAAAGTACCCTTCGTTCGTTGAACAGAATCCGAGTTTCAAACTCCCTCCGACTATCTACGCAACGCCTAGTGCCGAGTACGCGGTACTCGATGCATATATCAATGTACATTAGATAGGTCAGCACTCACTCTTAGGGTAGCTCGCATTCCAAGACCATATTCTCATTATTCTCATTGCCGTAATTTCGCCAATGTTCTATTACTATTCATTAAACGATAGGTGAGGCAGGTAAGTTTCCAGTTCCTTCGCAAGAAGCGATCTGTGGAGCAAGGAGCGGAGGTTCTATAGAGTTTTTAGTCCTTAGGTAACTTCTCGGCTGTGTGTATCGTTTTCTGTAACCGGAACTGATGTAGCTAGACATTGGATATCGATCAGAAATTTTATCATACACAACAAACTCCTCAGTCTCGGTGAGTGAGAAAAGGCTGACAGACTTTTGTAATTAGGTTGGAGAAGGCAAACAATAAGCAAACAGACGGAAGTCCACTCAGAGAGTTCTTCTTTTGCTTTGTGCTTACAGATTACTGCCTCGCCTCGGTCTCTCGGATATATTGCGCGCGCAACCTTCTCACGTTGTTCAGCGTTGTTCAGCGTTGTTCAGCTCTGTTAGCTGTTAAGAGAATGAAAATGAGCGAACAGGCGGCATCCGTTGGCCAAAATGTGAAAGTAAACTAAAGAAATCTTAGACGATACGTTACACGTGTTCTGATTTCTGTTTCAGAGACTAGCCCTACCAATTTGGTCACGAAAGAAAACCCACCAATTAATATTTTCTCGATAGACTGGTTATATTAAGTCGGCGCTGCGCGTAGTCGGATTATTACTAAGCATGTACCATTGAAAACTGAATACTTGACACAGAAATTTGGGGGGTTCGTTTATACTAGTTAAGTATTGGAATTTCACCGGATCCTATTGCCTGGGGTCTCTGGTTTCTTTAGATCTTTTCATCTGCGGCAGAAAAAATGACTCACTCGTCGAATAAAAGCACAAGTAATTGATGAAACAGGTTCGAGTGATCAATTTCGGACAATGCATTCGATTTTTCTGCGATTGCTGATGTTTCTTTGATGACTTTCTTGAATTGAAAATATTTGAAATTCGGTTTTGGATGGTGCGTGCGAGGAAAATATGAGGGATTCTGTTCCCTGCTCTGTCGTAACGATCATCTTATAATATGCGATATATGATACATATATATATATCTATATATATTGTGTTTTTATGTGTACATATCGATAAAAGAATGTATGCATTTTTTTCTACATGAAACAATCATGCCGCGATTGCTTTGACTGTTTTAATTTCTTTAAACTTACAGTTTGGCGGAAGGTCCGGGTCGGGGAGCTGCTGCACGGCAACGTTCCTTTTACCGCCCCCGTCTCCTTTAATATAGCCAAAAACTGCCTTGCGTATTTAAAAACAAGATGCGTTCAATTCAATTTAAAAAAAATAACAAAAAGAAGAAAAAAACAAAAAACAAAGAAACTAGTTCACGTCTGGTATTTGTTGATACGAAATTTGTAAAATTTTACAGTCTCCAATATTGACTGTGAAAAATTTCTTGATCTTCTCTACACTCTGCATCAGCAAATATTAATACTCAAATGGTCTTTGCATTGGTCCAGATTATTTTTTCTTCAATATTTGATCCAACTTTACAACAGCCAGTCCAGAAGTTTCTCAGTCATCTCATCTCGCAGATACAAACCAAAGGATAGGATTGGCAATATGTTTCCGTGACTCCCCAATATTTCTGAAATAAGACCATCGATAATGCTTTTACCTTCATCGACGTAATTATTCATCTTCCAATATCCGTTTATGTGGAATCAATGAATTATTACGAGACGGTAGAAGTAGTAAAGGTGGTCCTGCATCAATTGAAATCATTTTCTAATCTATTTTTCCTTTTGTAGGTAACCCGTGCGACTTCCTCCCAGGCCCCATATACGATCTCAATCAGACCGGCCAAGTTGTTGCTGGTAAGTTTACTCGCCGTTGATCATTGAATTCATACTTCATCCACGATTTCACATTACTCATGTTAAATCATTAGTTATATCCTGTCTACCAAATCTTCCAAAGTATGATGTATCAATATTTTGTGACGACAGGGTCGTTGAGTCCCTGTACCATTTAATTTGGCCAAAGGTTGATTCCGCCCGCCGTGGACATTTTGCTGATAAGATCTGATGCCTTTTGACGATGTTTTTAACGTAAATCCATGAAGCGGAATTCTTCCTAATCAAATTTAACTCACCAAAGGTCCTGGGGCAAAGTACCTGAGCCTACCAGGCATTTTGGGAGCCGGTTTGCCTAAGATTACATCAGAACAACAAGACACGGTGAACAGAGCGAAGAAATATGCCATGGAACAGAGCATCAAGATGGTACTGATGAAGCAGACCCTCGCTCATCAGCAACAGGTGAGCTGGCATCAGGTTCACAGAATTGAATATCGAATCGACACCTACATTCATAAGTATCAAATGTTTTCTTAAACTTTTTACCTCTGGCGGCTATTTCCATACATTCCCAAAGCTAGATTACTAATGAATCTAGGAAATGTAACTTCTGACTTGGATTTTACAAATTTATCTAAAGATTGCTCTTCCAGTTGTGATCTTGCTTCAAAATTATATTTTTCTGGGTGGAAAAGAGGCCTGTGCTGTTTGTAAAAAATCACGCTTCTCAGAAGTTTACTTAATGAATTACAAATACGAATTGCCAGTTTCAATTGCTACAGTAATAAGGGAATGTATGGTTGTAGAATCTTGGTTGCATTAGCTGCGAGTCGCGACGTAGGCGCAATCGAATATGAAATCAAATTCCCCGAACATCTTGAACTTGGAAATATTTCAGTAAAAAAGCTTCGAAAGGCTCAAATTTCATAAATCGACGTCAATCACCTCCGAGCGCAGCGCTTCCTTAAAGATTTCCCAGTCCCCCGTGGGGCTGTTTAATTTCTCTTTACTTCTTTATTTTTATTTTTATACAAGATTGATTTATATTATTACAGCAACAGACGCGTGCATTGCATATACCAAAGTATTGCTTCAAATTTGAAACACAAATTCCGTCTACGAATTTTCCAAACTTTGGCTGTTTGCACAAATTTAGATAAGAATTAGGTGTTAGGTAGTTGCAGGTACTGTTCGATGAACTTTTAAGTCTTTGAATCGTCGAGCAAACTCTGATTAGATTTTTAATTTCTAAAGATCAAAGGACGGAAGGAATCCTTTAGCTTTTCATTCCTACCGCTAATCCACCTGACACGTATTAACATCTTTGTTAAATTTGTGGATCCAGCGCCCAACTTTCAGTACGTATATGGAAAGATAGTGAAAAAGAAAGAACAATAAAAAATTAATGGTTCTTTTCATCTTTTGGATATAACCTGAGTCTGATCGGTTGATTTTTTCTCCCCCGCAGAAGAATAAGTTGGTCCTGCGGCAGCAAGTATTATTGCTAATGTGCAGGTTAGTGTCAAATTAAATCAAGGAACAACTCAATTACCGCCTTACAATCAATCTTTCCCTTTCAACATTTCCCTAAGTCGCCTAAGTCGCAACTGTACACGATATTAGAGTTTTTAAATACCATTCGGCGGGAGCGGAGCAGAGCGGAACTGAACGGAACGGAGCAATACCAGCGCAGGGAGGAATAGTTTTGCATGGGTTAGAAGCGATTTGAAAAAGTTTTATTTCGCGCTATTCTATCCTTGACTATTTGACTCTCGTTCTTTTCACTGATACCAATTCATTTGTTATTATAATTGTGTACGTTGGATTTGAGAATTCAGTTACCTGCACCGTTTGAACCAGCTATCACTGCCACACTAAATCGAAACAGTTAAATCGTCGATGCTTTTTCATCCATAGAAAACTTTATAATTGGGTGTGACATAAGGTTTCCTCTTCTCTGATTATATCGAAGAGAATAGATTCCCTATTTCCTGTACTTATTCCCTTATAGTATCTTCGCCATATTTATTTTTCGCCGTTGGGCATTCTCTTGGCGTCTTCTCGCTGTTTCTAGCTTGCAGGTGATTGTGCGTAGTTCTTAGAATATTTTGGAGAAAAACAGTCAAGGAAAGATGTAAGAATGAAAATGTTATGGATTGGGGGATTTATGAAATGTGAACAAGCGTTGGTGTACGTAAGGGGGAGGGATACCAATAGAAGGCCTCTGGTCCTTTGTGTTGCAGCAAATGGCTAGTCAGCGGAATCAGGTGCAGAGACAGCAGGCTCTGGCCCTCATGTGCAGGTTTGTTTGTTCTTTGCCTTAGATCTCCCTGCCCTCCCGCCGTCCCTCCTACTCTCCATTCACAGCCGGTGAGCTGTAGTTTAACACTCTCATCTCCCTACGCATAATAAAATGTCCATTACTTCTTCGCTTCTACCTCAATCCTCTCCATTTTCTTTTAACTTGAAATCACCCTGTGATTGTGGCAACATCCCATAACTTTCAACACTTGAAATTCTTGACTTTTAATTCATTACGTATTTCAGACCCAGAGGCGACGAGTGTGCATTAAAATGTTTATCTATTCGCTAATTCAAAACATCATGTTATTTTACAATGTGGGAAGTTCAAACTAACAATCATGCTCCTCTCCTCAGTCATCGAGTATTCGTGCAATTCAGTTAAATCCTACTCTCAAGCTCAAGTCAAATAATACTTTGAGAGAAAATTTATTACATATCAAACTGCACTTTTGTTTGATAATTTCGTTAAACATTTTCAAAGATACGATACGAATACGCCTCTGGAATGTTTATGCATTAAAATCATTGAATAAAAATCACAGAACACAGATTACGTATATTTATGACCATAATACACAATCTCTTTACTAATTTTGTCCTACCTATCGCTACGACAGAGTCTACGTCGGCAGTATAAGCTTCGAGTTGAAGGAGGATACAATCCGCCAAGCATTTTTACCATTCGGACCCATAAAGTCCATCAATATGTCATGGGATCCGGTCACACAGAAACACAAGGGCTTCGCCTTTGTTGAATATGAAATTCCAGAGGCAGCGCAACTCGCGTTGGAACAAATGAACGGTGTTATGATCGGAGGCCGTAACATCAAGGTATGCTCAGAGCCTTTCTGGCTAGATTTCATACTCTTTGCTGTACGTTTATATACAAGATTCTTCTCTCAGATACTATTTTTCATATTCCCAACAGGTCGTAGGACGTCCTTCAAACATGCCTCAGGCCCAGTCTGTGATAGACGAGATAACAGAGGAGAGCAAACACTACAACAGAATCTACATCGCTTCGATTCATCAAGACTTAACCGAGGAGGACATTAAGTCTGTTTTCGAAGCTTTCGGCCCTATCACATACTGCAAATTAGCCCAAGGCAGTTCACCTCACAGACACAAGGGCTACGGGTTCATCGAGTACGAGACAATGCAGTCCGCTCTCGAAGCTATAGCATCTATGAATCTATTCGATCTTGGCGGTCAATACTTGAGAGTTGGAAGGGCTATCACACCACCAAACGCGCTAATGGGACCTCCGAGTGGAACTAGTATGATGCCAACAGCAGCTGCTGTCGCTGCTGCTGCTGCTACTGCAAAAATACAAGCTATGGATGCTGTTGCGAGCAATGCCGTCGCCTTGGGTCTCACCAAACTGGGAGCAACCGCTCCGCCTATACTCAATCAAGGTATGACCAAGTTACAAAATTTCGAATCCAGATCTCCGTTGTTTTTCATTTCTACATGAATAAAGCACGTGATCATTCGTTATTTAATGATGAATTATGACGTCATTGATAAAATTGAGTATTCATCGATTAACAAAGTATTAGGTATTTACAAATCTGGTGGTATGTCATTCTCAGCGCTACCTGGAATAGCTAGACCTGCGGCAATATCTACCTCCACGATAATGGCTCCGCCAACAATTGCTAGCACTGTAGCTCCCGCAGCAATTCCACCGCCCGGAATCGCTATACCGCAAACACTAACACGTCCACCGGCTATGATTCAACCGATTCCTGGTCAACCCACTGTTGTCATACCGCCACCAGCTGTTGTAGCGCCAACAGTTGTTGGTGCTCCTCTTGTAAGTTAATATAGCGATGTGGAATTGTTAAAAGTAATTTTCAAATAGTAATATGTATGGCAAAGGTATTTTTTTCTTATTCGTCGGTTAACAAAGATTTACGTTTATTTATTTACACCTTAGGTACCAGTGACGACCACGGCTAATGCGGATGTTGTAAGACGAGCTCAGGAACAAGCCGCACATCAGAAACAACAAGAAGAATTACAGAAGAAACTATTGGAAGAGACGGAACCGCAGACTCTTCAACAGCAAGAGAATATGTCTATCAAAGGGCAGAGCGCGAGGCATCTCGTGATGCAGAAATTAATGCGAAAAGTTGAATCACGAGTTGTTATTTTACGTAATATGGTCGCCCCTGAAGACGTGGACGAAAGTTTGCAGGAGGAAATCCAGGATGAATGCTCGAAATTCGGCGTCGTTGAGAGGGTCATTATTTACAATGAAAGACAGTCCGAGGACGAAGAAGATGTGGAAATTATCGTTAAGATATTCGTTGAATTCTCACAAATGAGCGGTGAGTAGTTATCGGTATAAAAACTGATTACAATTTGATTAGAAAATGTCTTTAATCGATCCTTGCCCATTATGTTTGAATTTCAGAAGCCGAAAGAGCCCGGGATTCGTTGAACGGTCGCTACTTTGGCGGGAGGTTGGTAAAGGGAGAACTCTACGACCAGGCTTTGTTCGACAACAACGACTTCTCTGGTTGACGTGCCTGTGATCTCGCTTTTATCACCTTCCAAATATCACATCAGACCAATTTCTAATACAGAAGAATAAGAGAAGAACCCAGAAGTTTTCTGGTTCGAATTCATATAATTAATAATCGGAATCTCGCGTTAAGCGAGGATATCTAATTGGGAATAAATGCCAACGAGACGCAGTCTAGATAGGATTTACACGATCAAAGTCTTGAGCTATAATTTCTAATGTGATTTTATTTCGTATTGATTAATCTTCATCGATAATATCGTCGATAGTAAAAGAGCGATTCTCTGTCGTTTGTGTTCCGGTCAAAAGCGTCTATACGTACCTTATACTTATAATAATCAGTATCTGTTGATAAAAAGAATAATTAGAAATGACGCAAGTTTACCCAGTTTTAGTGTTATAACAAAAAAAGATGATGCGTAACTGTACCGCTAGATCTATTTCATGTATCCCACACGTATGCTGCAGTCGAAACGCGTAATCTCTCGTATCTCCGATTGCAAATTGAATAATTAGTATCGCGATCTGTAGTCAATCGGAGTAATAATAGAAGGAAGTTATACATAATGCATTCATACACATACCATATTTATCAACTTTCACGCACAGGCGGCGCCAACTCGCGAGATTTGGGGGCACGTCGATCGTCAATAAATTTGTTCTGCATTTTAAAAGAACCTGACTATGGATCATTTAATTTAAGTACTACCTGTGTTACTTTTAACGTATGTATGTGTATCGTGTATGCAGTATCTCTTTAGTTTCAAATGGAGTAACGAAATTAAATCGTACGAAACTAAGAGAAAATGAAAGCGTCCAATCTGGAATATTGGATTTACAATAAATGGGTAATCAGATAAAACAACATTGACTAATGAGCATTTCAACTTTTATTCAACAAATTACCATCCTCATATGCATTTCTATCTATGTATGTATGTATGTATGTACAATATTTATACAGTTGGAACAACACGTGATGAGTTAGTAATGCTATTATACAAGTTATACATTCGCCCGAAAGGGAAAACTGCGAATATATCATTGAATTAAATAATCCTCTAGAGAATTGGACTAAAATTCAAGTTAGTTCTCGCTATTTCTTAGACCGTCCAGGTTCGGCGTCACGGTATTCTGGGTATATCGGAAATCCCTTAGACCCGGACAGCGTTTGTGTTTCTTCGTTTGCCGGTCTCGAAGCCTTGACTGCAACCTCTAATTCAGCTGCGTTCTTCTTCTTCATTTTCATAATTGCAACATTACGCAGAACTTCAGATTCTTCGGGCGGATCTTTCCTTCGATACCTAAGCCAGGCTTCCCACTCGGCTGGCATTTCTTGTTGAAAATCATCTTTTGTTGGCGGTTCGAAGTAACGAGCTGCAGTCTTCTTATCACTGTCCGCTCGCCGCGGCGTTTCGTAGTATTTGTTTCCTAGGTGGTCGGCGCCTACTAGATCACCATTGAATCTACGCGGTTTTAACGAGTTTATAAAATGTTTGAAAATTATTTGGAATACTCCGCGTGTCGGCTTCCCAGCCATATCGCTGCTTCAATACGTTTATATGTCTCCTCCTGCAAAATAACAACCGTGTTAGGTTAGGTTAAATAAGGTTAGGTTGTTGTCGTAATAAAGCCGTTCGTCGACCTAATCCCAGTTGTTTTTACACGTGGCATTGATCAATCGAAGTTCACCCACCGTTCGATTATTCTTTACTCCTCCGGTTGTCTTCCTCTAAGCGATTTTCGAAATTTTAGGTTAGACGGAGTAAATCATTTGACATTTGTTTTTCCTGCGACCTTCCAGTCCTGTCCAAAGGCCGCGAATTAAAGAGACGCGCTACATGCTTAGCATGGAGTAAGGTAGATGGCGCTACCGGGTCAAAAGTGTAGCCCCGCGAGTTGCATCTGTCTCGCGACTGCCATGTTTTTCAGTTCAAACCGCGGTGTTGTTGCTATTTGTTGTCGGCGATAAGTATCATTCGTTGGCTCTGTGCTCGATGAGGTTGATCGGTATTTTTGATTGAAGAAAAGCCGTCGGAGGCACGAGCCAACTTGCTGTACTACCAGTAGCAGCGGTCACGGGGTTAGCGACTGTTATCGTCAGACGAAAACCACCTGCTATATAGCCAGCCGAATTAACCTCATTCGATTATACGGTCCCTACGTCGTAATGATCGTTCGATATTCGTGGATCGTAAGAGGATTTTATTCTAGGGCTTCGTAGGGCCGTCGGGACCATAAGCGAGACAAGTCAATTACGTAATTCGATTTAAAATAAAACTACCCACCACACGACGCGTATACATACATATATCCTTTTTCTCCCACCCACACGTCTTCAGGATATAATACTAAATTCTGCCGTTGCTTAGCCACCGGGCAAAAATATCAGCGATGAAAATCGTACCTTCCTAGTTATAGGAAAGAAAAATAATTCATTTACAGTACATAGACAACATATTAGCGGCATTGCGGCTGAGACGTTCCGACGCGAGAATCGCGACGTTTGTTTCTCTGCCTGGTTTCTTTAAAATTTCAATCTTTTTTTTTCTCTTCCTTTTTCTTCTTTCTCTCTTTCCTCATTATTTTCCTCGGGCGTAGAAGAGCCGACGGTAATGTCGGTTACTGGCCGGGGGCGAGCGGGGAGCTAAAAGGCGGCAGTTGTACCGTGGCAGCGGCCAGTTCAGTACATACCAACTACCAAGACTGACCGCGACGCCTGGCACTTGGCACTTTGGCAGACAGGTACATACATACAACCTACCGACGTGCAGCGATTTCATTTCCTTGTGCAGTTAGATTCGAACAGGCGTCTTGGCTGGGTCGCGTTCTTGTATGCACATCAAACGCCTCTGCTGGCAGTGGGAACTTACGCGCGTGCGAATAGAGTGCCGTGGTGTCGACTGCCGAGTACCCCGGAGTAACAGCAGGAGTGCATACTTACCGTAGTCGACGATCCACACTCCACAGTCCTATGGGTGGATCAGCGGTTTACGTCACTTCCAGGCGTGGTGTGTCCGTGTCGCAGCAGTCCGTCGTGTGTGCGATGAAAATGGCCGTGTTCGACCAGACTTATCATCAAGCCAGATAAATTCACGAATCAAATTAACTCGACGTGCCGCGTGACTGTACTTGTATATATACGATACGCCAATTGTGTGTGGATTTATTTAGACTTTATCGTGCTGTTCGCCGTTAATTAAACGTAATAGAAATAGTGCCTCGTTAACGAAGTTTTGGGAAAAAACATGACTTTGGGACCGATTCGTCGATGAGGTGAGCAGCGGAGACACTCAACAACTGTTTTGGCAATACTTCAGCTCAATTTTACCAGCCTTTCACTCAGGACAAGTTCATGCGATGCGGTATAAAATAGTTCGCTAACGATCGGCAATTTTTTTTTTCACGGTTTTTAATCGTCCGGATGAAATGTTCAACCTTTTAGAAACCGAGTTTACATACCTACGGGCTGAAAATTGGGTTAACGAAATCTCTCGATCTCGCCCAAGGATCTCTTCGATTGATTTCACCTCGCTACGCGACTTCAAATATTTACTCACCATGCGTCCCCCCCGTCGTCATTGTTCAGAATTTCTAAACACCCGAGTTTCCATAAACCGCGACAAACACGAAAAACATTCATACGCAGCATATTCGATTAAGTTGATATTTATTTCAATAGATTCAAGTCATTCCAATAAATTTCTCCGACTAGATTCATTCCCTAACGATATTTCGGTTACATCAATTCGTGGAATTTCTCCTTATCAAGTCCCAGGGTCCCAGTTTTTTGGATCATTCACCTGCTGCTGCTGCTGTTGCTGTTGCCAATGTCGACCGACCGTTTTCTCGTAATCCTTACCGTGCTTATCTTTCTTATCTTTCCTCTCGCTCAGACGTATCGCTGCTATCACACGAGCAATCTTTACTTGGGTGTGATCGAGCTATGGCGGTGTGTCAGGATAGTTGAGTACTAATGTTCGATGAACAAAAACCAAAAAAAGACGAACCTAGACAGTGGAAACACCCCTTGCAATTTTTAAGCACAATTCGAGACCCTTGAATAATTATGTTTCAGAAGCTGGTCTGTCGGGCAGTTGACCGAGTGAATTTTTGTTCCTTGATATCGTAAGATATGTGGGGATTGGCCCGCATCTCAAGCACCTTAACCCAACAGGAAAAAAACCGCATACAAACTTGCTAGCAAATGATTGATAGAATCGGTCAAGATGCGGGAGCGATTGGATACGATACCCCGACAAGTATCGGGGATCTAAACGACTGAAAATAAGCCAAGGATGTATCTGCATAATATATTGTTTATTTGGTGAAAAACAATCATCAGTGGCACGGAGAACGTCGACGTCGGTTCTCTGTAAACTTTTGAAATTTACGACGTCAGAGAAATTGTTTTCGTCTTCGTTGTGATATAGCTTAATAGTATACATACATATATCAAGTATTCTTGGGTTAAAGTATTACAAAAAGATTCTAGACTGATTATTTAATATTAGGATCAATGTTGCTTGAAAAACGTTTAAGATGCCGAAGCCAATTATGCGGGTCGAATTAGCGCCTTGTAGATTTTAAATTCAAACGGAGGGAGGAGGGAGGGAGGGAGTGGGACTGAAAACTTCAAGATGTCGTTTTTATCGAACTTGAAAAAGGCATTCCACTTCGGTGGCAATGACGCCAAAAAGAAAAAGCTCTTCAACAATATTAAAATGGATTGCGATCCTGAAGAGTTTTGGGAGATGATAGGCGAGCTTGGCGATGGAGCTTTTGGCAAAGTTTACAAGGTGATTATTCCATCCATATGTAATAACAATATCATTAGCTAAATCGAAAATATAGTACAAATTGCACTAATCAATTTCTTTCATCAGGCACAAAGTAAACAGACCCAGCAGTTAGCTGCGGCTAAAATGTGCGCGCTGGAAGGTGAGGACGACCTTTCAGATTTCATGATAGAAATCGATATATTATCAGAGTGCAAGCATCCCAACGTCGTCGAATTACACGAGGCTTATTTCATGGAGGGAAAACTATGGGTGTGTATTTTTTACTCTGGCAAATTTATTATTTGCAAAGTTTTGTTATATATTCGTAATCGGCCCAATGACGATGTTGTTATCGACGCAAGACTTTCACCTTTACCTTTGATGATAATTTACTGCTTGTTTTTCACACTAATTGCAATATTTGAATGATAATCACATTGTATTGATTCCGCAGATGCTGATAGAGTACTGCGACGGCGGTGCTTTGGACTCTATAATGGTGGAATTGGAAAAAGCTTTGACCGAACCGCAGATAGCATATATCTGCCAGCATATGACTCAAGGCCTGGCTTTTCTCCACAAAGCCAAAGTCATTCACAGAGATCTCAAGGCCGGCAATGTACTTCTCACTATGGCAGGTGGCGTGAAACTCGGTAAGGAAGTCAGCCTCAATCACGTCGTCGTTATACTTTAGGTCACCGTCACCCCACAATGTTTCACAGTTTTTTTGTATTATTCTCGAAAACCACTGGCCTCATTAATTTCATCGAAAGTTGTTTACAGCTTGTTCATTATAACCATTGCCCATTCTTCTTACTTGTAAAATTCTCTGTTTAACAGCCGACTTTGGGGTCTCTGCAAAAAATAAACATACTCTTCAAAAGCACGACACATTCATTGGTACGCCGTATTGGATGGCACCAGAAGTTGTTTTGTGCGAAACGTTTAGGGACAATCCTTACGACTTCAAGGTAATCAGGGATTGTTTGTAGAATCTCTGGGTTTGAATAGCGTGTTCCTTTAATAACTAGATTTTGCTATTCTCAGGTGGACATATGGTCGTTGGGTATTACTCTGATTGAATTCGCTCAAATGGAACCTCCGAATCACGAGATGTCTCCGATGCGAGTTCTTCTTAAGATCCAAAAAAGTGATCCTCCGAGGCTAGATCAACCTGGGAAGTGGAGTAAGGATTTCAACGATTTTGTAGCCAAAGCTTTGATCAAACATCCTGCGGCAAGACCCACCGCAGACGAATTACTCAAACATCCGTTCATCAATCGTTCCTTGGATTCTAAACCTGTTAGGGACTTGCTACTCGAGTACAAAGCAGACGTTGTCGAAGAGGAACTTCTCGACGAGGATGCTGAGGTACGACTTGATTCCTTAACTTTCATTATTCAGTATCATATGAATATTTACTTACTATTTATAAACTAAGGAAACTTAATATCTTTATGCATGTTTCGCCAAGAACGGGTATGTCCTCTCACCGGTAGCGCAGGTTACTCCCAATATAATATCGTACCAAGTCGGGGTTGTTACAAACAGATATAACTTTCAGGGAATTTATTATTATTAGTACTCATAAACTTATATCTACTTAATAATAGCTGTTCGACTATTGAGGCAAAGCGTTCAGCTCGATTTTTACTTGGACATGCAATTTTATTCGTCCTGTGATCCGGAGATCATATCATTTCGATTCAATGAAACACGTAAAAAGTATTCACAACTAGATATTCGTAATTGAATCAATACAGGGAAATGAATTATCTATATATTCAGAATGAAATTGGTCACCTTATTGGAAACTCAATCTTTCCGTACCGTGAGAAAATGGCGAATCTTTAGATCGTAGCCTGAGTCATAGTCGAAAAAATGTTTGAGACGAAAGTTTGCAGCAACCCTGCGCCATGTGTGCATACATATGTCGAACGATGCACGATCTGTGCCTGCCAGGCGTGACCGTTATTATAGATGATTTGAAATGGGTAGAAAGAACTACGAGAGAGACCATAAAATTATATTGGTGGTTTATAGTTTCTAGTTATTTTTTCTTCATTTAAAAAAAAAAGTTTTTATTTCCTTTTTCCTTGTTCCTCTGCATACGATATGCAAATATCGACAGACTGTGCCAAAATGGCCTCATAGCAAACTGATTCTATCAGGGGATGATAATTTTTTGGTCATTAAAGAATATCGATAGCAAAGTAAACGATATTTGGATTTTTCTGGATTGTTAAACATGTGAAATTCTTCAAGTAATTCGTTATTCCATGTATAATGTCTCGGTTTGTATCGCAACGATAGATCAAACGACGAGAGTCTTGAAAGAAATTTGACAAATTAACGTATATACAATATACCTATGATTCCATGCTTGCATTATGATAGAAGGCTAGGAAGGCTAAAAAACACAGGGAACAGTATCAACGGATCGGTAAGCTGCTAAAAAGTGAAAAAATTTATCAGAATTTGTTGCATCTAAAGTGAATGTTGCGTCGTTTTATTACGCCAAGTAAAATATTTCATTTAATCGTAATTGTTAAGCGGAAAGTATCGCAGTATCACGTGAAATATGATTTTTCTCTGCAAGTTTTGCCACGTTTGTATACATTTTAAAAGTATACGGATACAGTGGCGAATGAAAGGATTCTTCAGTTTGTGTTTCAATCTGTTAACGCATCTTCTATCGATATATTATGGTAGTTATTTATTATTGTTATCTGTTCTCCGTCGCTGAACGTAGGAGGTTTTTTATATTATATGTTTTTTACCGTGTTGAATCAAACTTGTGAAACACAATTTTATCCCAATACCGCCATACGTAGGTGTAGAATATCGTGCTCAAATGTGGAATGACAACAACTGTATGCCAAACGTGCATGCTTTGACCAGGTTCAAAGAAAAACTGAATTTTCTAACCAGAAGAGCCAATTTGCAGACATAAATTAAAATATATGTCTAAATTTAATATACTCAATGTGTAGGCGCATGGTTGAGATTAAAGTATGCCTATGACCTTTCGCATCGGATAGCGATGCGATTGGGTCAGATATACATATATACCTGTGTAGTAATTATACATATTCTATATAACTTGAGAATTTGGCTGTGCATGCGGCTCGCCTGGGCCTCGCCAGCCCTGTTCCTCCTCCTCGTGCAATCGTCAGGTTAGTAGATGTAACGCCGTAGACCAATATTGGATAGTTACGTTGTTCTAATCGCTTGAATAATTCCGCTAATCGTCGACAAAGCAGCTCGGTTTATAGACAGAAATTTATCGTCAAGTAGCTGGAACTCATCCCATTCTGGGAGAGACTATAACCAGAATTGTAAATATTGTTTTCGACTTCGATAACTTGAAATCAATTCAGGGGGGAGGCAGCGACAATTGACGCAAGATCAAATCTTCCAAGAACGGGAAACTCCGCTTTCATTAGCCGTGTAGAAAAAACCGTATCACCCATACCGATTACGATACGCCGGCTTTCCATCCGACCTAGAAGACTTTGATTTGTTTTTATACCCAACTAAGTGTAACTGGTGAATTCCAGGAGCAGCGCACGTCCCAACTGCCACTGGAGCTGGACCAACTTGGAGATGACTCTGCCTCCCTGCGCAGCGACAGTGACGTTAAACGTATGTGGTCGTATTTGTTTTTTGATTGTAACAATTTTTAATTATCTTTTACGCAATAGATTTCACAGCATCTTTGCCACATATGATCACATTTGGTCGAACCGTAGGCTTTAATCATCTTATATACAATTTATAGCGACCGAGAAGGAGAGTGTCGCTGCGCCGTCTGTGCCACAACAGAGGGAAGAGAGTCACAAGAGGGAGGGCGAACGAGAGAGTGATAAAGACGAAAGAAACAAGAAGTTGCGAAAGGCTGATTCCAAAGAGAACATTCCTGTGTCTGCTGAGAAAAAGTTGGTACGTTTCACACAACGCCTTCGTTGGCACTTTATTCTTTCGTGTACTCTACTTTTGTATTCGTATGTTTGTTTAGACTCGTGTATGTTTATTCATTGACTTAGAAGGTGGCCATAGACCTGGAAGACCTGGAAATCTCATGGAATTTTAAATGGTCGTGGAAAACCTGGAAATTCCATCGAATTTCAGTCTTCTTAATGGAAAGAAATAAAACAAAAAATTAATCTTGAGAATTGAAATTCTTTTCATCATTTGTCGATATTTGTTGACCTAACGATCATTATAATCCTGATCGTTGAATTTTCCTTGAAGTAACGATTTTTGTGAATTTTAGTATAATGACTTAGAAAAAGCGCGTTTTAGGCAAAGGAAAACCTGAAATTGTCATGGAATTTTATTCCCCAGTATTTTTAGCTCCTTTGATGTAAATACTTGACTTAATCCAAGATTTTAAAATGATTTAGGCACCCAAGCCGCCCATCTGGAACGAATCGAACGAACGTCGTGCTTCCAGGGACAAGGGTCCAGCACCCCTTCCACCTGGCGTTACAACGCGCCAGGATAGCAGCAAGATGGAGGAAAAGGAGAACATTCCGAAGGCATCAGTTGCAGAAAAGATTGATAGTAGTTCGGCAGTTTGGTCAGACAAGGAGAAGTCTGCTGTTGTTGATCAAAAATTAGATAAAAAAGCGGGTCTGCCTAACGATGATAAGAAAAAAGTTCACGGTCAAGAGCAACGAAGTAATCAGGCTGTTGAAACGAAAGGCGGCGAGGAAAATACTGATAAATCAAAACCTGTCCCTAATGAAACTAAGACAGTTGACGAAAGGAGGAAACCACCTCCGGAGAAACCCAAGGATGTTGATGTCAGAAGAAGATCTATGGAGGAAAAGAGGAAATTTGCTACAGATAAACAGCAATTGAGTAACGACGACAAGCGTAAGTCTGCACCGGCAAAACCTGTCTGCACCCCTGAGGGAGTCAAAGAACCAGTTTACGTTAAACAAACTTCGTTGGAGGAGCGTAACAGGTATAGAAATGTTATTGTTTTTCTATTCGACGGTACCATATTGTTCCGAATATAAGTCGACCCTGGTTTTTGGACTTGATGTCAGGACTTTTTTTTTCTTAGGTAGTGAATATAGGTAGAATTGAAATGACAAATTATAGTCACAACAGAATTAAATATGATACGCAACTAGAGACTGTGAATCGCATCTCGCTAATCTTGATTATCGCAGGGTAAATTTGATTAAATTGCTCATCACAGGTCTGAAAAGAAGCCAGTTATCGGAGAGCAACTGCCCAGGTATGACGTGCGAAACGAGAGCCGACATTTGGCAGATGAAAACTTTCAAAGTCTGGAAGAGAAGCGAAAGTCTGTGGAAGACAAGCTCAACGCTGTTCTTGAGAAACAGATCTCTATGGATATTGGAAAACGTGACAACGATCACGCTTCCGTTGAGACTCTCAAACGCGTTTCCGGGCCGAGCACAATTCTACAATTTTCAGATAAAGGTACACCAAAGTCCGACTCTACAGAGGATGTCGCCACTCCGACTATATCATCGAAAAATCGGAGCCAAGAATCTGTTAGAAATGATTCTTTGGACAGTAACGTCTCACGATCCCAGTCAGATGAAATCTATAGGGCTAGTCCAGAAGGGAAGAGAGAAAGTGGCGGCGGGGATGACGGTAGCTACAGCGATACCGTCGATAGATCAGATCGTATTCATAGGAGAGGTTCTTCTTCTGGTACAGGCGTTTCTGTTGTCACTTCAACACCAGTTAGTAGTCGAAGCATTTCCAGGAGCGGCAGTGGAGACAACGTCGTTGTTGTTACCGGTGAGACATCTCGTTGTTAATTATAAAATATCGAGAAAAAAACTACCAAGTTTCGGGATACAGAATTATGTGAATCACAGGAATAGAATTGAAAATGAAAATGTTGTTTGTCTATTTGATTTTACTACCAGAGAGTAAAAAATGTGAGAAATTCCGCAGGGGTACAAGCATGGTGTATCGGCCCAGGAAAAATATTTTGATGATCCTTAGAGGATATGTAGATACTAATAAAATACTAAGATTCTGACAGATTCAGATCCTTAACTCAATTGGTTTTCGAGAAAAAGCAGAATATGTCAAAAACAGAAAAACATTTTTTTCTCAGGATTGACGCCACCGATTGATCTAAATTTTGAATATGTTTTGGGGGCTGACAATAGCTCCAAGAAAAAAAAATTAACAGCTGGAAATCAATCCGTTGCGTCAATCCTGAAAAAAAAAGGTTTTTCTGTTTTTGACATATTTTGCTTTTTCTCGAAAACCAATTGAGTTGGGGATCTGAATCTGTCAGAATCTTAGTATTTTATTAGTACTTACATATCCTCCAAGTATCATCAAAATATCTTTCCAGGGCCGATTCACCATGCTTATACCTCTAGGGCCTTTAGGCAGCATTTTATTCAAGTTCTTGAAATTATTCCTTTTTTAACGTAAATGTGTCTGACTATTTGGTTCTATTCTCCCAAAAGGTAAATCACAGCCTGCGGATCATCAGGAGGATGCGAGATTCAACAAATCTACCGTTCGAATAACTTCCGATACTCCAGACCCGTCCAACAGCTTGGCCAGCAACGTGAGCCAAGTTACTGTAGTTACAACACATCCACCCGTCCTGATCGACGCCACGTCAACTCCACCTCCACCACGTCGTCCTTCCCCCACTTCGGAAGTGGTAATTGTCGCTAATGAAACCAACAAGACTCAGGTGAACGAAAGCTCAACAGACGACGACGGTTTCACCAGCTTAGACAGCCTCGAATACACGCCGCAAGAGCAACCGATATTGATTTGCGCAAGCGACTCCTCTAGACGTATTGGCAAAAAACTTGACGAGTCTGAGGTGGTTATAGTCAGTCCCATCGTCGATGACGATTTGATGGACACGAGTCATGTCTCAGTCGTCACTGTTGGCGACGACAAAGAGCGAGTCAAGGACTCGTCAATTATTGGAAAAAATAGAAACGGGGGTAGCGCTAGCAGTACTAGTACTAGTACTAGCAGCAGCGGAGGCAGAGGGGCTAAGAACGTTGTCGGAATCGATCTGTCCTCTGCAACTTCGGATATAAGTAACTCTGGCAGGCGACGACGGAGGAGAACGAGCTCCAAGAGCGATAGCAGTGACGAGGTGACGACACCTCGCATGTCTGTTATGGTTGCTGGAACCACAGTTAGCTCAACCGATGTCGACGTTCCCTCAACACCGACAAAAGTCACTACAAACGGACTCTTGCAACAGCGTGGAGATGGCACGCCAATTGTAACTAAACATATGGGACAGAATGCGAGAGAAGAAGCAGCAGCGAAAGGATCAAAAGATAAGCGAATATCGCCTGACAGTAGTTACAGCAACGAAGGAGGATCGTCGAGACGTTCTCACAGCGATGAGGGATCGACCAGGTCTCATACACCGAGTAAAAGTGTTGATAGATCAGACGCAGAGTCTATATCGACGACTATTAGCCAAGACAGCAGGGGATCCAGCAGGGATAATCATCTGGGAAGGGATTCTAGACAGTCTTCTGAAATTGACGACGAAGTTGTGTTGAGGAGAAAACCGCCAGAGTATACGGCTAGAGATACACCGCGACAACCGAGGACTAAGGAGGATATACAGATGATGAATCTTAAGAAAAAGACTAGGAAACGTACCAGGAAATTTGAGATTGATGGGGTCGTCGTAACGACTACTACTTCAAAAGTTATATACGGCGACGATGAGAATGGGAAATTTTACGACGATCAAATATTTCGTAAACAGGAACTTAGGGAGCTAAAAATGCTTCAGAAAATTGAACAGAAACAGTTTCAGGAACTTTCTCAAAAGTCTCAATTCACCAAGGATCAACAAGAGAAACGATTCGAGCAGGAAAGGCTTATGCTGGAGCGCGGGGCTGAAGGCGATCTCGACACTTTGGCAAGGCAACAGCGCCAGCAAATTGAGAAAGCCGAGACTCAGCAGGAGGCTGACCTCAGACTTGCTTCGAAAAAAATACGCGGAGAACAGGAACGCGAGTTGAAACAATTTCGCGACGGACTTAAGCAGGAGCTTAGATTGCTTAAGCAGGAAGTAGACTTGATGCCTAAAGAGAGGCGAAAGAACGCTTTCAAAACTCGAAAGGATAAACTCGAGGCTGAGCACGAGGCCAGGGAAAAAGTTTTCCTCGAGAAATTGAACGAGAGCCACGAAACGTCGTTGAGAAGGTTGTCGGACAGCCACAGAGAGAGGATCGCTTTGATGGAGAGGCAATTTTTGCAACAAAAACAACAGCTGATGAGAGCCAGGGAAGCTGCTATATGGGAACTTGAAGAAAGACAGATAAAAGAGCGACAGCAACTGCTCAAACGTCAGCTCAAGGATATATTCTTTTTGCAAAGGCACCAGATGCTGATAAGGCACGAGAAGGAATTAGAACAGATGAAAAGAATGAACCAGCGGAAGGAAGAGGAACTGGTTAAGCGGCAGGCGGTCGAACGGAGAAATTTACCTAAGCGAATTCGAACGGAAATGAAAGCCAGGGAGATGATGTTCCGCGAATCAATGCGCATATCGATGTCAGCTGCTCTCGCCACAGATCCGGATGCCGATCGTGACAAATTGAAGAAATTTCAAGAGAACGAGAAGAAACGGTATACCGCTGAACAGCAGAGGTTCGGACTCAAACATGCCAGGCAGCTCGAAGAGCTCAGGGCACAGAGCGACGCCACCATCAAGGAGCTTGAACAACTGCAGAACGAGAAGAGGAAAATGCTTATGGAGCACGAAACCATGAAGCTCAAAGAACAGGAGGAGGCCTACAACAGGGAACTTAAGGAGTGGAAGGCACAGCTTAAGCCACGAAAGCAGGTGAGTGAGGCAATCATCGATTGCCTTTGTATTTGCATAAAAAAGAACAATAATAATCTATACTTATTGGTCATTTCATGTCAATCTGCCTTCTTAATTCACTAAGAACGAGTTCGTGCAATTCGTTTGCTTAAAAAAATCATATTCTCGTAAATTTGGGTCTTATTTAATGAAGCTGAAGCTAGCATCCAGAATAAGCAGCCAAACGAGTTAACCGTCTTCCAAATAGCATAATGCAGTACAGATTTATGACTTCTCTAATCAAATTCGAGATCAAATTCATTAGTTTTTTTATGAAACATAGCGAAAATCAGATTTTTCAAATTTTGCTGTCTTATTTTCATTAACTAAGAATCATTGGGTTGCTAATTCTGGCTGCTAGCTTCAGCTTCATTCTTATTCAATATTTCCGAATTGGATTGAGTTGCATAGTTTGTTAAGAACTTATTGTGAGAATGGTCGACTGAACTAAAACTGCCGGTTCAAGAAGTTCTTACTTATTCTAGTCTTATACTTTATTCTAGTCTTGAATGTTTCACATTTCTTTCTGAAGATCATCACATCGTTGATTTGTTTATGATCAGTCATTTTTCAAGTACCAAAACAGTTTGGGTATGGACGAGGGAGTTTGGTGAATTTTCAAATAAATCGAAATGAAATATTAAATTTTAGAACAATCGAGTATATCTTCTATGACACACTTTTTTGGAGCAATTTACCTCATTCATTTCACAACTATCTGTATGCCGAGAAATGTTGAATGTATAGAAATCAAACAGGATTAACAGCGAGCCTGAATTTGTGCCACAGCTGCTTTGATACGAGAGGATAATAATGATGCGAAATGAACATTAGTGAGCCAATGTATTATTTGATTTTGGACGAGCTTTAATTCTTCTAATCGCGACTAAAATTGAAAATATTGATAAGGAGGTTGGTGACGCTAAATCAGTACATTTGTATTTAATTGTATTGAGTGATAAGCGTACTATACATTGAATATCAATCACGTTTATTTACTCGTAAACTACGATAAATTAACCACGATTTTCCGAAAAAAAATATCGAAAAATCATAAACAATGAAACAAGTATCAGTATTTCATTTAACAGCGTTTTGAACTAAAATATAATCTGTAATTTTCAATCGATTTCATTCTATGTGGGCTTTTTTTGTTCAGACTGAAAACTACTACGCACAATTTGACTGTGACAAAATAATATTTTTCGTTTTAGTGAGTTGAATATTGCTATTTGTTGCTTGCAATTTATATCGCTGTAATCTCATAAAAATATTAAGCGAGAATTAAACGTGAAAAGAAAAAATTCGTCAATACTCAATATAATTGAATACAAATGTACTGATCTAGAGTCACCAACCTCCTTAAATGATTTTGACACTAATGGCTTCTCGACAAAACAGTTGACCATTTAACTGAGTAGTTTTCGGAGGTAGAAAACATGTCCTAATAGTCTGGATGAAATCAGAGGAGATAAAATTTGGTTGGTGGTTAAATTGACATGAAATGACCCACATACAGTCCCCGAAGCTAAAAGCCACTCTGTGTATCCATCCAAGCGGCTGTATCTGAATGATATCGGTTGGAGTAGCCGGGTTATTGCTATTCAGGCCTGGTACGGAAAATAAATTAGATTATTGAAATGATTTTTCACTTCTGCGGCGATCGGTCTTCGTCATCGTCATCGTTGCGTTGGATTTTTCTCGCCCTCGTCGTATTCTACATTTCTAGAAAGGAAGAAAATATTAACCAGTGGCGTTGGTCCAATTGTTGTAGAAAATAGAGGCTGAACTGGCGACGGAATTGGAATCCTTGGAGATACGCTATCGGGGATCATTGCCGTCACGTCTCAGCGAACTTTCATTATTATCCTTAGACACTTCCCGCAGTCCAACTCCCTCCGGCTTGGGCCTCGATTCACCATCGTTTACTGGCACGTCCTCCACCTGGCGCAGGTCGCCACGTTCAACCGCTACTATCCTCCCAACTTTGTCTACAACTTCCCCATCCTCCTCGTCAACTTTCAGTCTGCCTCGTGTTTCCCTCAGGTTCACCGACTCAGAGGTGCAACTTTCCACCCCGTTGACGGGAGATATCGAGAGCGAAAATCCGGAACAAGATCCTCGAAATCCTGAATATTTTTCGTCCTCTTCCACGCTTTAGTAATTTCTCTGTTATCAACCCTCAATTCGCCATTCCACCGCTTCATTAGTTGCCATGTGCTCGTGCCTATGTGTCTTCTCTTCTTCGAGGTTTCATTCGCACATCGAATGTAACACCTTTTTCTTTTTCGTTTCACTTTGCGCCACGTCCAACTTATACTTTGTTACCTGTTAAGCGATCATATGTACCGGTGTTCCATTTTCCTGTGTAATCGTTTTCCGATATGTATATCTATGTATGTATAGTTCATTCAGCTAAGCTGGGGATTTGAACATGTTTGTGTTGTCAGCATTTGGGCCATAAGTAGGTATGTTTAGGTACACCACATTTGTCCGTAGTATTCCGATACACATATTGTTATTGTTATTTTTGTGGGTTACCAACCTTTTGTCATATTCCGTTCCGCATTGTCTTCGACAAATTCACACTGATATATAATCCTTCGATATACCTACGAGAGGCTTGTTTCATTCTATGGAAGTGGATACAAAGCCCTTGGACTCTAAAGGTTAGTCAACCAATTGATCATAATGTAGGGAAGGTCTTAATCAATCCAGCAGAGTGATGTATGTTTACGTTACCTGACGTTTCAGCAGTCCGTAGTGTTCTTTTATCAAAGGCGAACACTGTTCCTTCGGCTGAAATACCAATGGAAAAATCACATACCTAACACTCAGTTACCTAAGCTTCTGATGAAGGCAGTATATGATTGCTGAAATGTCAGGCTAGCAAACATACATGACTCGGCTGAATTGATTAAGACCTTCTCTACAATATACAGCTCCAAGCGATAAATTCACCATGAAGAACCGATCGTAATAACCCCTTGCAAATACAGGCTCAATTTGTTGTTCAAGGATTAAGTTTGCACAAACTATAACAGGGTCCCTGCAGTGTTTTGTCGCAGTTAATTTTTTCATCGCATCTCACGGTCAGACATATAGAATACAAGATCACATCAGCCGTACATAAAATGATATTAAATTCCTATTTCAGAGACTAGAAGAACAGTTCGCCCAGCAGCTCGAGGTCCAAGAATCAATTTACGGACCATCAGCTGTACCGCTTTGCCTGCCGCCTGATCTCCCGGATCTTCCCGATCTTCCAGATCTTACTTATCACACAGCTGCGACTGGGGGTTCGACACGCAGTTCCCTATCGTCCGTCAGCGAAGGATAGATAGATAGATAGATAAATAAATAAATAAATAAATAAATAAATAAATAAATAAATAAATGAATAAATTAATAAGTACAGAGATATAGATATAGAGCTAGAGGTAGATGAATAAATACCTAGATCGGCGATAGATAAGATAGCGATCGCGAGGTAATTAGGGAGCAATAAAATAAAAGGCGGCGGTATGGATTTTGTGCAACCCGAGTGAACAGGACCGATGTATAAATAACGCTCGGCGAATTCGGGCTCAATCAATATCAAGGACAATTTATCGCGCATTGTGCTTCAGACTATAATCATGTGAGTGAACCTGGTACGTGAAATATTCGTGAAGTGATTCCATTTTCTCTTTTTTTTTTTCTCTCATTTGTCTTTCACACCCCTCGATGATCGCAGGCATACACAGCTCGGTACCCGTCCATATGTATCTACACACTCCGGTGCCTGTACATTTATGCTATTATGCGTATATTGTACTATAATAAATATAATCTAATACATTATACAATTATACATATAGGTATGTACGGACAATCTAGTTGAAGAAATCTTGCCAAATTTCGGTAATCTATTTCGGTCTCTTCGCGATGAAATACATCGAATAACATGATGCAAGAGAATCAAAGATGATGAGGAAAGTATTCTGATTGTAAGAGGAAAACAAATAAGATAAAAAACTATCTTAACTCGTTTAATATGCAGGTGAATTGAACCGAAATCAAACGTAGCTGGTCTTCTAGCTTGAAGGAGGCGCCGATTGAATTGTGAATAATCAACGAAACGATGGGCAAGAGTAACTAAAACTTTTAAGATTAGAATTTACATTCGAAGCCAATGCCTTATGGAACAATTATTATGGGCTCCCTAACAATAGTTGATGAATGAATTAATTGATTAATTTCTATTCGACTAAACTCGTTACTCGCATCTCTCCCCCCCTCGCCCTCTTCCCTCGAATAATTGAAAAACACATTAACAAATATATATATATATATTATAATTACAATATTGTTAATAATCGTAAATATTTTCGACATTTTAATAAGACGACAGTTTAGTATATATAAATGTAAACACTGATTGTCGCCAGGAATCAAAAAATGACGCCAAATATTTCGCTTCGTCGCAGTGTAGAGTAGTTGAAAATTTTATGGAGAATCTCTCTTGGTTTTTTATTTTTTTTTTTTGGTTTTTTTTTTTTTAAAGAAGAGAAGAGGAAGATTCAATGCGTCGGTAACGTAACAATGCCTTGGTATAGTAGCTAGCGAACGTGTGAAACAACAATGACGATTCACGGGATGTCCGGCAAGCGTGTGTCAGATATAAAATTATTATCAAACCGCCTGTTCCTAATTTCACATACACATATACTCGTCGTTGCTATACAAGTATAAATATTAAATGCCTTATTTCTAGTTGGGCAGAATTCGTCCAACTTGCTGTAAGATATACATAATAATCATTACGTTCGATGGTCGATACAATATGTGGTGATCCCCTGCTCGTTTAATGTTATTACCAACTTCCAATAGTGAAATGCTCGTATCAAGTTCTACAATCCCATGAATCTATGTTTTTCTCTTCATCAAAGCAATATCAAAGTAAATAATAATTGGGTACCATTATTCACCACAAGGCTTTGCGGCATCGGTTTTGTTATCTAATATACGTGGGTATATGACAAACATGCCAGTATGACGCTGCTAACGTGCTAACTATATTTACATTTTTCTAGCTTTCTCTCCTTTTTTCTTTAGAGCATTTAATTATTGATTCATGTTCTTTATTGCAGTTTACTAATTGTGGGAACTTTTACAGAAATTGTCACAAAAAACACAGAGTCGAGGCATCTTTGTATGGAAATATTTGTCTATCAGTCATTTTGCAATATCTAAAAGTAAAACGAGCATGACTCTTGTCCAAAGTAGAGATTCTCTTATTTCACCTCGACATTCGCGTCAAATTGTTGAAGTCAACAATTCGACGATCAAACGAATCGATTCATGTCCATACATCCATAGTCCTGCACTTGCCAAGCAAGTAGTGAAAAATCTTTGATGTTCTTTCCGCCCACTAGGTACAATATAAATATAACGTTGATATACCTGTATGTACATACACAAAATTTCTTTATCTAGAGCCGATCGATCGCATCATTTTTACAAATTCGAAATTACTTTTCGACTCTATCTGCTCTCCGGTTTGCCCATATGTGTCTGCGAGTAAGAGAGAACAGAAAATCTGTATACTCCGATCTTCGGAACAGTGTGTTTATACGGACGAGATGAGGCGGACTCTCGTACGCAAGCGGTATTTACAAATTACATCATCAGATGTACATCGGTAAACCTTGCGCATTAGTTACACACACCTACGTTATATATTCACCTACAATACCTGATGTGTACGAGGGTACATTTAGATTCTTAGTAGTTTTCACACTTCCAGTTATTATCTTTGTTGTTGTTATCATCGTCCATCATCATCGTTACAGTTATCTCTTATTGTCATTATCATTATTACTATCATTATCGTTATTATTATTACAATTATTACAATGATTACAATTATTACAGTTATGATAAATAGTGATTATAATACAAGAGGTAAGACACAGTACCGAACAGATCAGAGTTCAGCCTGCGTCATACTTTCGTCAGGTTAAACTATATACATATAGATTTGTTCTCTGGCGAGTCTTATTATATTATATTATATTATATTATATTATATTATATTATATTATATTATATTATGAAGAGCTTCCGGAGGTAATATTATGCCTTTTGTTTGTAAAATATTTGCAAATCCGTTAATTGTTATTAATTATTATTCAGAATTAATATGTAATTTAGGTATAAATCGAATATTATTATTACGATATTGCCACTATATTCGCACGACGGCCTAAACCATATTATCTATCATAATTATCCCGAAGTTATTATCGTGTAGATGAGAAAATAACTTCGTGCGCTAAGGGTTTATTCGATTGCGTTTAGTAGTATTTATAAGAATTTGTACAATCCGTATACATAGGTATGTATTATCTGACGAATGGCTTCTTTGCGTACGATGTATCGATTTCCTTCGCACCTATATATACCATACTATAGGTATACACACACATATATATATATATATATATATATCTATATATTATTATTACAACGATGAAATTGAATGAAATCGATTTATTATTATTATTATTATTGAAATATTCATTGTAACATAGAATATAATTGCTCAGAACTGGATATCTGTAGATTAATTATTATTATTATTATTATTATTATTATTATTATTATTATTATTATTAATAATATTATTAATATTGGAGGAAGGAGAAAGAAAGAATGAGAAGAGAGAAAAAACAAAAAACAACAACAACAAAAAACACACATCATACATTAATATTGTAATGTAATATTATACATATGTATATGTATGCTATTTAGGGTAGTGTTAACATATATTTCAAATGCTATTAAATGATTTTGTTTCAAGTCGATCCTACCCGTGATCCTATAATAATACTTATATGTATATGCACGGCGACGAAGAAAAACTTTAGATGTTCTTGATTTCAATTATATATTAGAGTGATATGAGAGAAACAAAATTGAAAAAAAAAAAAAAAACAACTTGATTATGCACAAATATTGCATTCAGTCGAAGCTTGATTTTTTAATCCGATTCCTGAGTATAAATAATTATCATATCTCGAGATTGTGTTAGAAACATGTATATGATATATTAAAATCTGAGAAAGTAGCGTGATCCTTGTAAAAAATTGTAATTGTGTAATATCCGGTTTTTGAATACGGATTCTTACGGATTTATATGGCTATACGTATATCAGTTTCTATCTGACTCTATTTGCGGGGAAGTCCTGTGTCGAATTTGGAGAACATGCTATTTCCGTTCCGCAGTTTTGTTTCATAATATTCAGTTGTTCACAATTACTTGGACGAAAGTGCGTACGTGTACAGTGATCAATTGAGGGTGAATTCCGTAGCGTTAACGTGACGGGATATTGCAAATAAAATTCTTAAATTCTGTAGTGCTGGACTATCAACGCGTTGCTGAAAATGAGTGTCCCTTCTATGTGTCCTGAGATTTGGATAGCACTCCAACCACGTAATAATTAGCGAGTGAACGGGTAATGTCTCATTGTTTCAACAATCGGCTATGATTATTGAGCCTTGACGATGATGATGATATGGATAACAATTTATTGAAACAATGCGATAGATATATTTCCGAATACAGATTTGTTCAAATATTTCCTTCTATTCGCAAAGCCTCGTTAGCAATGTCTTTCCTCTGATTATCGGATCTGTGAACGGTTCCGACCAAACTTACGTACTTTTAACGTTCTCAAGTAGTTAGTTGTGAGTAACTAAACGAAGAATCAAAAGGCAGAATCTCGGGATCACAAATTGTGATAGGAAATTTTACGTATTCAAGAGATGTCATGGATTTCTGCCGAAATATTATGAGATATATGGTATGGTTTTATAACGAGGTGTTTAATTGAATTATAGTAATTCTCGTAGGGGAAAGGAAGGCAAAACGGTACACTTAAGGAAAAAAAATTATGAAAAATCAGCCAATAGCTTTATTCACAAAACTCTTTCAAGAAATTAACCAGGATGTATCATTCTACCATATCTATTAATCAGACTTCAACCAAATCACAGTAATGACAAGATATAGGACGATTTCCAAAACCTTGGTTTTGGTCCGTTCTGCCCACATGTGAAGGTAAAATGGACCACATCTGAAGGCAAAACAGACCGAAGAACCAAATCTTTCACAAATCAATCTAGCGGCTTCGTTCTCATCGTCAATACCGAGGCAATCACAATGAGCTCACATGGGACATATTTGACACTGTAAACGGCCTTCGTTTGACTGAATACAGGTGTGAACAATAAATTCGCCGAATATCTTTTTTTTTCCCTCTGACGAATCTCTTTCTTTTCTTTTCTCAGTTACTTTTCCCTTGCCCTTGCCTTCCCCTTTCCCTTTACCCTTCGATAAAGAGAAAAAATTCAACTATAAAAAAAACACGTCAAGGCAAACGTGAAGTCCAGTGGTCCATTTTGCCCGATCCGTTCTGCCTTTCGGTCAGTTATGAAAACAAAGCACAATTCTGAGGTTAGGTATGCGAACACCAATCTCATATCGTTTTATTCTTGAAACAAACAATAACCATCAATAATTAACGTGAACACGCGATGTTATGGATATGAAAGACCTGATAGAAGTGACAGCCAAACAAAATTCCCGTTTTTTACATCAAAATAGCAAAAAAACGACTTAAGGCCTGCGCGCACTATGCGGTAGAGCAGCGCTGCACACCGCGGAAAACAGTAGCTATCACCCAATGCATTGACAAAGTATTGTTGTAATCATGTCCTCTGAAACAACCAAATTGATGATAGTCACTGTTTTCCGCGGTGTGCAGCGCTGCTCCGACCGAAAGCAGAAGCGGGGTGACTGAGAAGTTGCCAAAAGAACCGATATCTGGAATTAGTAGTTTCAAAGTTAATAGAGTGTTCCGTTTTACCCTCCGGTGCCGTTCTGCCTTCCTTTCCCCTACTATCTATTTTAACGTTTCTGTCGCTACCGCCAAATGAGTCAAACGATTTTTGCTATACATTTGTTCATAATTGCCGATTCAGAAAAATTACGTCCTATGAATTACATTTGCCGAAATATCATTCAGCTAATCGATGAAGAGCCGAATGGTGCGACAAGAAAATATGAATGTCTAAAACTTTAAAAGGATTTCGCATTATATAGCCTATGAAAGATATGAAATAATTTGAATCCTCCGATGGCGTATCGCACGGTGGTCTCGTCGGCTTCTTGTTATTTCTATCATTATACAGGAATACCGCACGCGCAATCATACCCGCAAAGATAAGATAATAAAACGGACAAATAATACAATAGGTATTTGCTTCTTGTCTTGTCTTCACCAGCTACTACGTGTATGTGCGTATACCATAAAGCTTTTGCTTTTAAGGGAGAATGAAAACACGATTGCCGAACTGATAGCATCGACGATAAACATCCGAAAGTGATAACGAGCCGTGACTGATGCGGTCGTAATAGCGGTTGAGATATGCATACACGCTGTGTCACACACACACACAAACCTAGATGAAGATATGCCGTCTGATATGCATGACGATGTATAATATCTGACTCGTTTGGTCTATATCTCTGCCTCCCCGACCGATGTGGCGCGAATATCGATATATCGGGCGTGTCTTTGATTCGGTAGTATCGTCGTGCGGTGAAGTGTTATTTTCCGGTTTTACGCTGGAACCGGGGTTAGCGGTCAACTTTGTTATTCCGTTATATGGGTGTATATAAGGGGCGAAGTTGTAGAAGCCGATGAGTCCGCTAGTCGCGGGTGTATAGAGAGTGTTCCGGAGTTCCGAGATAGCGCACGTAGTATACGCATATCATTACTGTGCAGGAATATCTCCGCGTCCTTCAGTCATCAGTACGTGGATATTTCAGTTCCGAAGCTAATTGGCCAAGATGCAGTCATGGCCCAATGGAAAAATTCGCGTTTGCGTCGTCGGTGCTGGGGCCGCCGGTCTGTGCGCCTTACGTCACCTCGCGAGCGATACCGCGACATTTGATATCGCGGCATATGAACAAACTGATGGCATGGGTGGCACGTGGGTTTACAGCGAGAACGTTGGGGCCGAAGTTCACACCAGCATGTATGAGAATCTCAGGTGAAAAGCACGGATATTCATTTATTCCCGAATCCCTATTCTCCTTGTATGTTACACACACAATCCCCCCGGTGACCAACACAACACATGCAGAGGACAGTCATTTGTTGTGTCCAGTGTAAACATGTGTTGTGTTGGTGTAACGTACCCGTAACGTATCGGTAACGTATCCATCGGTATCGGTATCCCAATCGTCATTTGTTGACGAAAAATATGCGACTCTGTGTGATGCATCATTGTTGTGAGGTCGTTATGTACTGTTAACGATAGGATAACGATAGCTATTGAAGATAACGAGTTAAAGAATCCCGCTAGGGATCTTATACAATCGTTAGTCACATACTATAAAAATCTACAATCATTCGTGATAAATCACGCGGGATCTCTACCCAAAACTACAAGTGTTCAGCCTGAATTAAGGAAACCGCAGTTACTTATCTTCATGAACAATTGCTGAAAACTTGTATTTTGAAATGAAGAAAGAAACTTGTATTTTTGAATGAAGAAACTATACGGAAAGTTCGGATTTCTTTATAAATTGTAGAAATCTATCGGAGTAAGTTTTTCCACCAGGGCTAATCATTTGGATTATGTCATTTTTGCAACTTATTCTCATTAGCTATTATGCTATATGCGAGTATAATGCACCTTAATGACTAACGGTGAAGAATAAACGGTCCGGCTATGTGTCGCTCGTATTTACTCATGGTATTCTATGTATATAGTTTCCAGTTTTCGAACATGAACGAAAAATGTCTGCTAACTATTGATTCAAAACAAAATCGTCGGAGTCGTTCTCACAGATTTTGCCTTTTCCAAAATCGATTAGCCTAATCTACTTTTGACTGAATACATCCAATAGAATATCTTGTTCATCTTGCATGTATAAGTAATTAAAGGTCAGTTTCGGCCAAAACGTTGGAGCCGTTTCTAGGAAATTTCGAATTTTCTAACCATTATCGTTAAATCATCCTTGATTGCATTGTTTCCGGAAAATGTATAAGGTGATTCTGAATGTCTTTTGAATATGCCTTCAGATATGAATTTTGAACCAAATCGCTGGAGCCACGTTAGAGAAATTTCTAAAATTCGTCATTGGTGAGCTGCTCCCAAATTTGTGACTAGAATGAAAATCCTGAATTCCAAGTAAATTCGGTTTTGGAAAGTCAGCGCGCGAATAGTTAAACCTCCGCATCCCAAGCGGAACCAAAGTGGAACTTGCCAATGAGACATCTTACGGTATTCCTAATGTCCGTCGTTTCGATAGCCAATTCTCAACTTTCATCCAAAAGACAACTTAAAGTCAAGAGTTATATTCTAGTTCACATAACGACGGACATTAGGTATACCATAAGATGTCTCAT
This sequence comes from Ametastegia equiseti, assembly GCA_963989295.1. NCBI lineage: Eukaryota > Metazoa > Arthropoda > Insecta > Hymenoptera > Tenthredinidae > Ametastegia > Ametastegia equiseti. Next base: position 14,698,210 of record OZ022395.1, read on the forward strand.
TGGCAACTTCCACTTTTGTTCCGCTTGGGATGGTCAGACGATTGGTGGAGCGGCGCCGCCCGTACTCTGGCAGGGCGCGCGTAAGTAGTCTGCGACGTTGTTGGTCAGACGGGAGTTGAGTGCGGTTTAATACTTATCCTTCGAGGTAGAGTTGGCTTTTTACCCAACGGGTCACAAGCACAGGATCAAACAGCAGATCCTCTATGAAGATGACGAATGACGCAGCGATTATACAATCAGAATGAACTGAAGAAACATGAGAAACTCTGAATCACGCGCTTAGTTCAAATATTTATTCACAATGATAGACTTTTGCACCGATGTCTATATCTCGTGTTTGAACTTTGCCGATACGCCCTCGTTGTAACAGAGCGTTGAATTGCGAAGTAAAGTACCTACTCGAAACTTGCGGCTGATTCATATCGAACAAGATTGCAATTAAGCTCATGTTACATTTCTATGCCTATAATTGCAGAACGAATCTACCAAGCGAAATAATGAATTTTCCCGATTGGCGGAAGATGGGTGGCGGCACGAAAAGCTGCATTACACACGCTCAAGTTCTGTCTTACTTGGAAGATTACGCTGCGCATTTTGATTTGCGTAAATATATCAAGGTATCGTCAATACGCACACGCCAACAATTTTTACATTTTACATTTTACATTACCAGGATCAGCCTGTGATATAACGAAACGCGCTACGACTTCGTATTCAATTTCAGTTCAACACAAGAATCGAGAGAATTCGACCCGATGATCAGCCTGCTCTTGAATCATCTGCGCCATCGTCTATTCGCCGTACAATCTGGAAAGTGAGAGTAAAAAACATCATCGATCAGACTATAGAGGAAAGGGAATTCGATGCAGTGATTTGCGCGAATGGGTATGCAAAATATCTCATATGTACTGATTCTTATGCTTAGAAATTCATTAAGTTATATATAGTAGAATATTCTTCTATTATGAATCACTCTAATACAGCTCTAGAACGATGTATTAATTATAGGAAAATAGTGATCTTGTTCGTGAAAAGTATCCTATACGAGGAAATTGACTATTGATGTTCCAATTGGCGATAAAATTCACAGTTTAATCAAACAGTCGCATATATTGATTGATATAATTGTTTAATCTGCAGTCACTTTTCCACACCAAATATTCCCTCTATACCGGGTATAAAAACTTTCACTGGACCAGTCTTGCATAGCCACGATTATCGCAAACCCGAGCCGTTTGCAGGTCAGGATATCGTCCTATTGGGGGCATCTTTTTCCGGGCTGGATATTGGAATTGAATTGGCTGAGCACGCTCGTCACATCTACCTCAGTCACAATATGCCGAGGTAATATGATTTTAGTATCTATCAGGATTACAGTGCGATCTCAAATTCTCGCAGAAAACCATGATATCTCTGGTTGAGTTCGAAGAACATGCTATCTCGCTTCCACAGTTTTGTTCTGTGATCGCAGGGTGGTCAAAATTACTCGGGATTGAAAAACGTACACTGAGAGAAAAAAGTCGTTGAATCAAAGAAATGTGCTTTCACGGTCGTTCAAATGAAGATTTAGTTGCTTCAAGAATAAAATTGTAGAAACAATTGAATATTTTTTTGAAAGAACAAATCTCCAGTTGATTCAAATAATATTTTGTTACAGAGATGCAATATTCATTTGAACGCACATTTGTTTGATTCAACGACTTTTTTCTCTCAGTGTAGTACCTCACTATCAGCTAAAGAGTATTACGAATGAGAAATTATGAGATGAGAAGGAATTATGATTCTTGGGTCTTGACGATGACAATAATTAGAACAATTTATTAAAAGAATATGCGATCGATATATTGTCGGTATCGGATTTGCTGAAATATTTTCTTCGATTCGTGAAGCCTCACGATCAATGCCTTTCCTCTGATAATTGGATCTGTCAATGGTTGCGACAAAACTTATGTAGTTTCAACAACTGATTGTGAGAAACCGTAAACAATCAAAAAGGTAGAAACTAGGGATCGAGATAGTATGTTCTGCAAGTTCATGACACCAGCCATCGTGGATTCCTGCCGGAATTCGAGACACTTTGGTCTTTCACTGACAAGGATCAGAGAAACTATAAATGGATACTGCGATTTCAATGAAACTTGACAGATAGGTATAGTACTCTAGTGTTCTGATAAAAGCGGTATATGACGTTTGGGTATAGTAGGGACTCAGAAACCAGGCAAAACAAAAACCTCCATTGTGAGGAATTTGAGTAAAATACATAATAAGTATAAAAATCAAAATAAAATATCACCGGAATAGTACATTATGCTACTAGGGAGGAAAGTACCTGATTTTCACCGAATGCGAGGTTTGCTGCCCGAGCGAAGCGAGAGCAACAAGAGCACGAGGTGAAAATCCGCTCCTCCCGTGTAGCATACGAAACTTTTCTGCCGATCCCACTGAAATGGCGCGAGTGCGAATTGACTATTTTTTTATGAAATTACAATATCGGACAAGTCAACGCCATATATGTTTCGCATGAGTATCCAAACTTATTTTTTGCGACAATTCCATGCGCAAGCTCCGCACACAAAGATACCCAAGGGGTCTGAAGCCCTGGGGCTTTGCCCCGGTGGGGGGTGTCGGGGGGGGGGGGGGGGGGGGGGGCAAGCCCCCCCGACCCCAGAAACAAGAGAAATCAAAATGTATTCAACGAAACTTTATTGTTTCAATTTTTCTGAAAAAAGTATATTCCATTACTCCCTCTGGGAACTCTATTACACTATTACTCCCTCCGGGAGTAATCGGCGGTTTTGCTCTCGCATCCCAAGTAAGAAATATGGATATTTCAGTGCAATCGGGAGAATAGAAATATTTGCCTCATGAATGGTGTTCAGATCACGGCAGATCACTTCTGAGTGACGAAAACCGATATTGACCAAGGAAGTACTTTATTTACAGCAGAATTGTATTTTTTTACCTGGCTCCTGAATCTCTACTGCCCAATAAGTGTGGTATACCGTTTTGATCAGTACACTAAGTACCATCGTATGTATGAAGCTTTTTTTTAAATCGGAGTGACCACTGATTGTTACTCTCCTTGTGAGGCGTCGACGTATGTTATACGAAATGTTGGGTACACCTATGCAGGATCAGTTCTACCTTGCCCCCGAACATGACCCAGACAATGGGTGTCGCCGGAGTGGAGGGAAACCGATTTATCTTCAAAGACGGGACTTCCGTATTGGCAGACACGTTTATGTACTGTACAGGGTACAATTACAGTTTTCCATTCCTCGACGAGTCGTGCATGATCACCGTAGAAGACAACTACATTCACCCGCTTTACAGGCATCTGATAAACGTCGAACATCCCACAATGTGCTTCATCGGCATCCCTGGAGTAGTCGTACCTTTTCCAATGTTTCACATGCAAGTAAGAGTCCCTATCGATTGCATTTTTACACCACTTTAGGGTTTGCATAGGGTAGACCCACTATTTTTCATCATCACTTGCTCTATATATTTGTGGCCGTATAGATATACCCAGTACCATGTAAATCAAGGCCTGACCACAGATGATACTCCGATTACTGAAAACTCCGCTTTTAAACAATCAAGTACTAAAAATTTGAGTTCAATATTTGCTGTAGGGTATGTTTTCTTGATGAATTCAATAATTGAATAGATTCAAAGTGCCAGAAATGAGTAAGGCATTTATCAAGCATGGCCACAAACGCCGCAAATGGTACGTCTACCCTAACGCGGACTCTTCGGACGTTCGTACCTTTCATTTTTTGGGTTTTTTTAATACAAATAGGTGCAATACTTTATCGCGTTGCTGAAGGGTATCGCGTCGTTACCTTCGAAAGAGATTATGCTTCAAGACTCTATGTACACGACACCGCGTAGGAGACACGCGCATCGTCTTGCAGAGGGTCAATGGGAATACAATGACGCCTTGGCCAGGGACGGGCATTTTGACCCTTTGCCACCGATGTACAAAGCTGGTCATACAGCGTGGAAGTTACAAAGGAGCCGAAACTTGTTGCATTACAAAGATGCTAAATTCAACGTCGCGGACGATGGCGAAAGCGTGCAAATCATCTTCAACGGCAGTAATACTGACAATTAACAGAAGTCTTATTCATGGTAACGGCAATTTTCAACTGAAATGGAATTCCTTGACTCTCTCCTGACTTTTCCCTCCAGAAAATGCCTCATTCTCTCCTTTAGTTTACGCTGAATCCGAATAATATTGAGAGGTCTCGGTAAATGGGAAGTAAAAAATTGTCTACCTTTTATTTTGTTCAATAGAATTATATTGAAAAAAATAAAATAAAATAGGATTAATTGAAAATGAAAATTCCCTACAAGTCTATGAAATTCCCTGACTTTTCCCAACTATCAAAATTCCCTGACTATTCCCGGTTTTCCTGATGTGTCGCCACCATGTCTCAATTGTTAACATATTTCACGATTTTTCCGCAGGTAGACTCGGAAAAATTGCGGTCTTGGAACCAGTATTAATAGTAAACCAGAATTGATGTGAAGAAATTTTTTGCTGTGTAAAAGAAACCTTAAATAATATCGAATTTACGCCAAGTTACATTCTACAGTATTTTACATCGCAAATTTTGTACAAATAAATACATAATTATTTTGAAACCTATAGTTGTTTATGTTTTTATTTTTGGTATACGAGTATCGGGGTATTTTGGAAATTTCTACCAAAATCGAAGTTTTCAAATGGATTTTGAAAAGTTTGTGATAAAAATGAGCGATCTCCAAAAATAATACTGAGCGTTGAGATTTCGAGACTATACCTACCCAGTAAAACTTGAACTGGAAGTTGTTGCTGGGGATTTGGCCCCCTAATTGACCAGGCCCAGTATTTCCAAGTATCTGAAATAACTTTCAAACGACGTAGTGAGCATTCTAGATCTAATCGTCATCTTAAGGTAAGTGTGTCAGAGTATTCAGGACTTACGCGGTCTGTTCAAATTTGAATCAGGAATTAAAATGGTAAAGTTATTCGTTGGTCAACACCTTCAAAATTGTATGCATCATTTATTCAACAGGTAAAAAAAAACATACACATGTAATACATAACATCATAATTATCGTATGGGGTTTCGTAAAGTTTAATAGCGTATATGTATTCTTATGTGTCCGTAACCCGCGTAACAGATATCGCAATTGTATACAATGGTATGAGAACGTGAAACGGAAGTATGATAACATATTTTTATTGTAGATTCGTTAATACGGAATGCGAACAACGGATATAGTTTTATCGAAACGAACAAGTTTGGGGTGCGAAATTGAAAAGGCGTATATATCCACCAGTACGAAGGACGTTCTGACTTTAGCCAAGCGATGATTCAAGTTTAATGTTTCCAAATATATTTTTATATTCTTACAATCAGTCTGATTGTGAATACGAAATGAAAAAATAAATAAATAAATTCTGGGCTCTTCCGCCGTTGAGATCGACAGAATGGCGCTTACGCCCTTATGCAATTAGATACGGGATAAAAATAAGGTGATATGTGGAAAAAAATTAACGACCATCAAGTGTAGTGCCTTCGATCGATACTACAAAACACATAATCATAATATTATCCAAATTCACATTATAGCTATGGGTGAATATTCGAGGCACTATCTTCTACCGCGTGACGCACAAGTACTGCGTGCAGCCTACGTATTGTGTGAAAACACGATATTATATAAACTACAGCGGTTGCTTGAAATATCAATAATGAAATTGGACTATTCGTGTACCTGTGCGATGTGCATATTCATCATGTATTAAAAAATTATACCTTGTATGCCTCCGTTACATTTCACAGATCATTCATCTCATAACTAGAAAACCGTTACAAGAGAGACCAAGGCAAAGTGATCAATTCGGCTGGAAATTAATCAAAAATTGTGAATACATTTTTTTTTTCTCTCCGCAAGAGTATTTTTGCTTCGAAATTATCTTGAAAATTGTTCGTCCTAATCTTTCTCATCAGCGTATTATATATATTTTTTTTTCATTGAAAGTCTTTTCTTGCCAAAAACTTGGAGGAAGAAAACAAAATTTCTATCAATTTTCAGCTCAAGTTGCCTCGGTCTCACTTAAAAATGAAATCAGGTTCAGTTCGCTAGCTTATTTTTTATTTTCGTGACCAAGTAATCGCTGGTATTATCGCATTTGGGGTTTTTGTACTTTTTGTAGACAGCGCCGATCGGAGAACCTTTTTCGGCCGATTTCAGGACGCTTTCGATCAACGGGCCTGCGACGCGATCTATTTCCTCCTGCGTGCACCTGAATTGCCAAAATGAAATGGGGATAAGATCATGTGGAAAATTTGACTCGATATCAATTCGGGGGATGGGGCAGAAGGTTGAGAGGAGATTCGTAATTCCCATATAATTTACGCACACGTATATACATATGATAATATGCAAAACAAAAGTGTATACCTTGTCAGTTTCTCCTTATTCCAAGTCGAATTTTCCGACAGTTCATCCCACGATGTGTTTAACACCACATGAACAGCCGTTTGCACTGCAGCGGCTGCCAAAAGCTCACTGGGCAGACTGGAATAACTTTCATGAAGAAGAGCAACGTCGATCTGCAACAGATATACGTAAAATACTAAAAAAAAAACTACCTTCTTTCCCCAATAATTGTGCGATATTTAATTTCATTGCAAAACAAACGCGAAATCAACTTCCGGGAACTGATAGATCTCCGGTTTATTTGTTGTTCCAGAAGAATTATCCCCAGGATATTCAGAAGTTAAAGGGACGAGCTTTTCGCTAAATTTTCGTTACATTGAAAAAAAACTAACGTTTAGATCAATTTGAAAAATACGAAGTCAAAGAATCGTTGAAATCGTTCGGTCTCACTTGTAATCCGATTAGATAATGAAGTGGAAATACGCCGTGAGTAGAAATTATGATGATATGAGACATACGAGGTAACCAACACTTCGACGGATAGTCCTTAGGACCGATGCGTTGTTCGGCTGCAGAGTTCCCGAAGACGACCACTGCTGCAAGTAGTAGTCTGACACGTAGAAAGGATCAGGAAATCTAATGTTGAACCCCAGGGTCTTTAAAATTTTCCTCTCACACTTGCAGAGCAGCTTCGGTCCTTCGGTGTTATACATATCCTTCGCGAAGGATATCATCTCTCCTGCCTGACATTGTAGGTATAGGTACATACAAAAAAATACACCCATTACAACAATGCAATAGTGGGATCAGGGAGAAAAAAGCAATAATACGCTGCACCCGGAGAAGCGAGGATAAAAAAGCCAATGAGACGATCAGTATCATTAGAAAGTAAGAAATATAGACTCACAAGAATATGAGGCATCATATACAAGCATATTATTATAGTTAATTGAAATGTTGATGAAAACCATAGCACACAAGTTCTTGGACTCTTTGGACACTGACGTGACTCATTGAACTTACAGGAATTGCCCTCTCCAGGGGCTGATAAGCATAGGTATGTGACATTATCGCTGTTGCCAAGAAATGTATTGCAAATTGCGATTGTCACGTCGGAAAGCATTCGAGGTGATATGAGCATGTCATTGAAGCGTATGAGCTCCTGAGAAATTAACCCTCCGCTGGCAATCTCTTTTTTTCACTACGATCCTGGCAATTAATCTATGACGATATCGTCATTGGCTATTTTTAATCCACTTAGGAGTGTCCGAAAATTCCCCCAACAAAATCAGGGAATCAGTTTAGGGTCTTGTATAAATATTTCAGCAGTTCTCATTCCAAAATTTTCAAGCAAATAACTAGTAGAAATTCAGAAACAATGCAAAACGGGTAGAAGACGAGCAAACCACCAAAACCAGGATACGATGATATCGTCATAGATTGCCGGCGGAGGGTTAATACATATGATCATAGGGGGATGTAGAAAACTGGTATCGATCACAACTAGTGATGTAGTTGATAATTAAACACCTTCACGCTTATAAATTTGTGACATTTGAAAAGTTTGACGCAAACGAAAAGATACGATAGCAGTACAAAAGTGATAGTGTGCACCAAAGACGTACGATGTTTACTGTACATACCTACGTCATCCACTGCCGATATTTACATGCATTTGGATGAGAATTTTTCTAATCATTGCCGTAAATAATATTCAAACTCACGGTGGGGACTTTGGTTTCCATGTTCTTTATCGCAATCCATGAAGCCCCGAGTGCCACGAGCTGAAGCTCCTTCACTGATACGTCTTTGATATCCAATATTGCGTCAAAGATCTTAGTCGCCTGGTGTAGGGTACTCGAACTGGTCAAAAGGTAGGCCTGAACATTTCAACTATCATAAATTATGCAGTGATATATACAGTAGTGTAGAATCAACTACATGCATTTAGAGTGGGATGTTCAGTGCGAGTATCGCGTGGGCTTGGACTCACGTGAACGCTGATCAGGAAATTGACAACGATCCTCCGTTGCTCCGGTGTGACGGATTTTTCTTTCAAAAACGTATGAGAAATCTTGTAGGAATGTTCCTCCCTTGCATGCTCAAGATCGATGCTTTCCTTCGTGTAGTCCGTTGTGTATTGGATTTCGAATGGTGTCTCGTTGAGGAGGCCGGAAATCGCAACGGCAGATTTAATTGCCCGTGGATCTTGATCGGAGCAAAGATAATTACGACTGGACCTTACCTGCCGATCGGGTATAAGAAGGCTGTGAATTAGCAATACTACAAAATAATAACAGACTAGGCCGAAATACTTTACATTTTTGGATTCTTTTGCTGGAAAAGGATGGTTCGCTCTTTGATGACACAACGCCGTAAACGACGTCCTCACAGCCTCTTCACCATACGTAATTCTTCTAAATCCATCCTTGGTCGTCACGACAGCCGGCTGTCGTTTTCGCGTATCTTTCTCGACCCTGAAGCTCTTTCGTACCATGCTCGCTGACTTTTTCAATTGAATTATGCGTCTCTTCAGCGGTGATACGTCTTCCCCTCTTTTCAGTGTGACGTTCAGTCTTCCAATGTCCGATCCTGATTTGATCCTGCGAAAATTGTTCATCGCAGACGCTCTGCCGTCGTTGGGATCGACTTTCTCGATGAGAAATTCGACGCCAGAGACTTCCTGATCAGCATCTTGCTTCACCGACGATTCGCCAGGTTTCGCCTTTTCCTCGGCTGACTCTGATATCGGAGTGGCCGTACGACCCGCTTCGTGGGATCTGTACCTGGAGTTGTAGCTCTTCCACATATGGGAGTACAGGGCTAGAGGTGCGGTGAAAGGATCCTTTTCTAGAATCTCACAACGCGGAGTACCAGCACCGCGCGATTCTGACTTCGCCATGGTTCCTTCCACCCTTTCATTCGACTCTGATACCTGTGATATTCCAAACGAATCGTCAGTACTTTTTTCTGCGAGATCGTAGACGGGAAATGTGTTCGTTGCATCCTGGTCATTATTGACATCAGCCTCCGTTGGACGTACTTTTGATGGAAAGGCAATGATAGGCTGGAATAATTTCTTCGACGACAATTGCTCCTCGTAATCACCCGACAAACGTCGTTTTACAACCTTCTTCTCAAAGTTGGTGATGTTGCCAGGGTTCGAGGACTTCTTGTGCTTTATCGTACTTTTGGTAGGGATGCCTGCACTGACCTTTCCCCCGTGGTCCTGTACACCGATTGGTGATTCGTTCTCTTTGCCAGGCAGCTTTTGCGATAATAGCGATACCTGTCCAGATGACGAAGATGATGATTGCAGTGTCGCAGTTGATGTACATTCCGCTGTACCCGTTACCGTTCTATTTTCCGATCGTAAGGATAGTCTCCTCCCCTCACAACCAAACTTGGATGTTGTGCCGCAGGAGGGTTGACATCGTGAGAACGCTGGTATCTGCCAAACCTGTGGGATCAACATTCCGAAACATCAAAGTAGATAGGGTAGATTTGCCTAATATAGTCTAGATATCGTGCACCAGTGACGTATCTTGCAAGCTGATCATCCCGAAAATGTAAAACTTCACAAATTACTTCAATTTCATGCTGTTATGTAAACTAAATAATCGACGACCGTGTCCGATCTCTGAGAGAAAAAGTTACAATTTTCTCCGAACACAAACGGATTTTGCAATACTGCCAGAGTGGTCACCAAATTTTTGTGAACGGGTCAAGAAAATTTTCTTCTGGATCGACTGTTGCAGTTTATTGTATTCTGAAACTTCCTCCCCAACATATCTAAAATTCGAAATATTCTATACAGGCAATAAAATATGGCACTCGTTTTAAATATTAGGAACCCCTATACTGGTCCGTATTAGCAACCGGATTATTATTTCATGAAAATAGTTTTTCGTATGGGGGAGTCTGAAATAAATTTACGAAAAATTCTCCTTTTCTCTATACAGGTGATATTCTTTCTTTGGGTATGCAAAGGAGATTTCCTTCTCGCTATGATGTCGAAAAGTCAAATTTTCTATTTGAAAAATTAATAAAGATTTTTCTTACCGTGCTTGCTGACTTTTTCAATTGAATTATGCGTCTCTTCAGCGGTGATACGTCTTCCCCTCTTTTCAGTGTGACGTTCAGTCTTCCAATGTCCGATCCTGATTTGACTCTGCGACAATTGTTTATCGCAGACGCTCTGCCGTCGTTGCGATCGACTTTCTCGATGAGAAATTCGACGCCAGAGACTTCCTGATCGGCATCTTGCCTCGCCGACGATTCGCCAGGTTTTACCTTCTCCTCGGCTGACTCTGATATCGGAGTGGCCGTACGATCCGCTTCGTGGGATCTGTACCTGGAGTTGTAGCTCTTCCACAGGGAGTACAGGTCCAGAGGTGCGGTGGAAGGATCGTTTTCCAGAATACCACAACGCGGTGTACCAGCACCGCGTGATTCGGATTTCGCCGTGGCTCCTTCCACTCTTTTGATCGACTCTGATACCTGCGATGTTCCAAATGAACCATCAGTACTTCTCTCTGCGAGATCGTTGTAGACGGGAAACGTGTTCGTTGCATCCCGGCCGTTATTGACATCAGCCTTCGTTCGACGTACTTTTGATGAAAAGGCAATGATAGGCTGGAATAATTTCTTCGACGACAATTTCTCTTCGTAGTCACCCGACAAACGTCGTTTTACAACCTTCTTCTCGGAGTTGGTGATGTAGCCAGAGTTCGAGGACTTCTTGCGCTTTATGGTACTTTTGGTAATGATCCCAGCACGGAACTTTCCTCCGTGTTCCTGGAGAACGGTTGGTGATTCGTTCTCTTTGCCAGGCGGCTTTTGCGCTAATGTCGATGCATGCTTGAATGTCGATGATGACGATTGCGGTGTCGCAGTTGATGCACATTTCGCTGTACCGGTTACCGTTTTATTTTCTGATCTTAACGATAATCTCCTCTTTTCAGAGGCGATTTTTTGTGGCGTGCCACAGGAGGGTTGATTTCGCGAGAACGCTGGTATCTGCCAAATCTGTGGGATGAACATTTCGAAACATCAAAGTAGGTAGAGTTTATACCTACTACGGACTGGTTATCGCAGACCGCAGTGACGTATCTCGCAGGCTAAATTAAATAATTGACGATCCTGTCTGATCTTTAAGAAAAAAGTTATGACTTTCTCCAAAAGTAGATGCATTTCTATTATTGTTTGAGTGGTCATCAAGTTTTTGTGAATGAAATGAAATACCGAAATACGAATTCTAACAGTCAAACTCACCTTTGGCCAGCTAATTCGCTGACCCCCGGCTCTTTCCATGATTCGCAATTTCAAGTACAAGACGTTGTTGTTCGCTTCGCGTAGACGCCTAGTGATGTATGTACGTATTTGAATCCAGATCAGCCGAACGAATGCATAATCTAGACCGCAGTTTAAAACGTGAGCAACCTAATTCAGGGGACTTCAGATTTTTTCCAACAAAACACCCGGGAACAATAAATCTGAAGAACTATAGCTCGTTACTATTTACCGGTGTATCGTTGCCGTTAGCTTTAATCCGAAAAGTCACACTGGAAACTCTATGTTATGACTAGCGAGGCGTATAGTTGTTTATTTATTTCTCACCGTTTGAACGTGCTGATGTCTCTGCAGGTCTTCCAATCATCCTGCCGGACGATGACCGATAATTCTACACTCCCTTGCTATGTGTATATTCGCTAAGCGGGCTCGTTCGAAAAGTCCCGAAATGATTAGCTGGTTTTACTGTTTCTTCAACAGCGGAGCGAAACCAGCAAGTTTCCATCCGCAAACGAGGATGGAAACCAGTCGATTGCCGGCCCTCATTTGCGGATGGAAACTCGCTGATTCCGCTCCGCTGTTGGTGCATTATTAGGATAATAACATCTTACTGCCAAACACTATACGTACATCTAAATTTGAAGGAGTTAAATATGTTGAAAATTACCATCAACTTTTTTTTATTACACATTTCATTAAACAAAATCTGCGAGCACACCATTACTGTTGGCTCCATACTGTAGTTCTTTCAAAATTACAGCCGAATAAATGGGAGAATTTTTATTTAGCAGAAAACTGTATATTGATGCAATTAGATATTATTGCAATACTTTTTATAATAGGCTCGATACATTGCAACTCATCAAAAACTGGATGAAACAAAAACATGAATTGTAATTTTCATATTTCGATTACAGTTGAGCTTGAGATCACACGCATTAAATCCAATTGCTAATGAATAACGATTTTCCAATTTCAACCAATGAAAAAAAAAAAAAAAAACTACGTTGAAAGTCACTCATCCGAAAATGGTTAGGGTCCAACTGACACTTCGCGATTCAATCTCTTTGCTATCATTGGACAATGATGGTGACCGGTTAGAACTCATTTACAAATAATTGTGCTCCTGCGATTAAAAGTTGGCGTCACTAATGCCATAAGGTCGTAAGCTCAAACAGATATTTTTTTTTGCGGATATGCCTACAAGATTTCACTCTGCGTGAAAATTATTTTGGCACTAAACAAACGAAATTTTTTTGTTACGCTTACGATCTTATGGCATTAATGGCGCGAATTAGTCTTCGAAATCATTAGATTATTCTCCATTGGAATTAGTCGAACAATACGACGAAATGACTATCAAACGCTATTTTCAATTGAAACTCAAACATTGTGATTCGGATTCAACAGGCAAGAAACTAACCCAATTGATTAGACCGATTTAAATACCTATAACCATTTCCGGTTGTGTTCAATCCATCTTATTTTTTTATTTTTTATTTTTTTTTGCCCGGTTCACACGTCCTGCTACTATGGACTATACTTTACTCTTCAGGATTAACACACGTATCTATGATTAGTTGATTACATTCACTTTTTGTAATAAATATCTATCCATCCACCCATCTATTGCACATCCTCTCATCAAACGGAGTGGATTATTACGTTATTATCACACTATCGTCTGCAAGGTTGCCTTTGCTCCAGCCGTGATTTCGACTGCCACATGATAGCGACTCGTTCGATGCAGGCAAGAATAGACCCAATAATTATACCGCAGATTATTAGAATGGTGAGAGGTACAACGTCCCCGAGTTTCACAGAAGTCCATTCGGTATTACCCTGTCAGGGTGGAACGAGTCGCGTCATATATAATGTGAAAAAATTTGTACACAAGGGTCCGTATTCAGAACTTATATGAAGAAATGTTCAACCCTGTGTCAAGTTTTATGGGTTGAATGCGACACTAGCACATAAAAGGGACTTCTGTATTCGGACCAAGGTATGTGTTTATAGATTTGAATAGGCATATTGAATTTATTTGTACCCGATACGTGATGATCGTACCTTTGTAAATTTCACTGGCCACTCGGATTTCATGATACGATTCAAAATACCACCGTCCCTCATCATCAGAATGCTGTACGGAACGAATAATACACCTTCCGTTATTCAAAAATTATGAATAACACGTAGAAGTCTTTTGGGGAGGGCCAAAAATCCACTTCCTAATTCACTTTGTACCACGTAAGGGATAAAAAAGTATTGCTTGTTTGTCGAAAACGACTTCCACTAGTCGGTTTTCGTACCGTGTAGGTACAGTGTGTGTTCGAGGCATTGCTTTCGTATTTCATCATCACAACTCAAAATTTCAATTCTCAGTACCTTATACCGGATATGAAGATGTCGTTTTAAGACACGCATAATTGGAATTCCACCAGGAATATCTGGCCACTATGCGTGAAAATGATTAAGTCGGAAGCTGGATATCAAGTCCAATGGCGAAGGATCGAAGGAGTTGAATGATCACTAGACTTCGCAGCTTTTGTGTGTATTTTGCCGGAAGTGGATGTTCTGTCCACTCTAGTGACTCTACGTTTGAATAAACGAGTAAGTAAGTAAGTAAGTAAGTAAGTGACCGTACTTGGAGTTGATGATGCCACGGTAGGGGCTATTTTTCGGCACACCCATAGCCAAGGAAGTTTGCAGCATCGTTTCAAGGGCCTCAAGTATACAATCGACGCGATTTTCCAGGGCACCGACCATAGTATTCGTGGTCATGAAACCATACCCAGTTTCTTGGCAAACACGCGTCAGACCTTCGAGATAATTTTTGGGAAGCTGTTCAACCGGCTCCATCCGCTCTTCGAATAGGGCTCGGAGAACCTGGTCCGATGTGTTCTGGATAAAGAATCGGTCGAATACGAATGTCACAAGCATTCAGATTGCAAAGCACGCATGTAAAATACACATAACTGTATAGGCAAATAGGTATATGACAGATCGGTATATTACGCTGAAGAGATTGTACTCCGCCGAATAGGGAATCACTCCGAATCTATACGTTCCGTCCTTCAGCAGACCCTCCATTGTTGTGAAGGGCATGGTGAACACTTGGACGGCCAGTATACTGACCACCGCACCGGAATAGGCTGCCAGCAAAATAACGGAAGTCAGATGAATGGCGAGATGAACAGCCCTTGTGGTGGACAACGGTGATGGTGACATGCCTGCAGGAGGTAGGAAAGGAACTGGCATCTAAATCTGGACCCGGAACTGACGTGGGACCATCAGCACCGTGCAGGATTTTTTCTGCATTCTCATAAATTAAGCATGTGTACCTTGGCCACAAAAGGCACCAAAAACGAGGAACATGGTCTCTGTTAACCTTGGACTGGTTGCAACCCCGCGATGGTAGTTGGGACCGGCGTATTCCGTTAAAACTATAACGACGCTGGAAAGGATGATCAATGAACCAACTGCCATCCATATGCTAGCTGCAAAGGGCTCCGTGTAGGCTTTCCACTTCACAAACGTAAGCGATGGTCTTTCGATGAAGGTATGGAATCTGCGTACATTATAGATATGCAGACTAGTGATGAGCAAAACGAGACCAAGACCGAGACCACCTGCAGCAGTCTTAGTCTCACACATTCAATCTTCGTCTTGGTCTTGATCTAGCACATTCAGTTTTGGTCTTGGTCTTGCTGTGAGCGTCTTGCAGTCTTGTTTTCTTTCATATGAGCGGGTCCATGTCATCTCACTCAAAAAAAAACACTCAAATCACGGATCTTTGCGCCCTCCGAGGAATCTTTAGTACTATGGAAACAAAAAATAGAAGTTCACGGATTTCGAAAAATTTTCAAAAATGGCGGAGTTACGGGTGTTTCAATTTTTTTGCACTGCTTAGTTTGAGAATTCATATCTCCGAAACCATTGATCGCAGCCGAATGATCTTGGACTCATTTCATTCACAAAAGAAAGAGCTACGGTTAAAAAAATATGTTTGAAAAAAAAATGAATTTCTTCAAGTTTTTTTTGTCATTTTTTTCCGAAATTCGGCCGCCATTCCCAAAGGGTACGGTGAATTTCATGGAGACAATTTTTTTTAGATAGCTGGATCCTTCTCCTTCAAATTCGTAAAAAAAAATTTATGGAGACCATACTAGGTCCGGAGAAAAAAATGAAAACGTCCGGACGTGCGTCGCCGCGCGTGCCGTTCCACGGTGGCGCTGCTCCGTTAGGGTCGCTCTTTCACGTGGCCGTTGAATTTCATTCAATGTTTCGGTATTTTCTTGGGCTATCCTCTCTTGGAAAATAGTTATTCAACTACTTTAGACTTCCAGATTACGTCTACTGGTTATTTTCGCTTGAAATTATACTTGTTCCGAAAATTCCAGCACGGTTATTAATTTCCAGCACATGATTTCATTGCAAAGCAGCAAATCAGTTATTGGCAGGAGATAAAAAAAACCGTGAAAGTTGGTGAATTTCTAGTCGTGTGCGATTTCGCTGACAATCATGCGTTTGTTGTACAAAATTCCACTCAAGGGTTCAACCAGAGATCCATCCAATCGTAATTTATTATGAAAGTCACAGCGAGGGAGAATTGGACCATTTCAGTTTTGTAATAATTCCATAGTATCTGAAACATAATACGATCGCAGTTGATTTAATACAAACGAAAAATTGATCGACTTTACGAAGGAGAAGTTTCAAGGTTCAATTACAATTAAAAAAGAAGTTTTTCTCAGATGGAGCAGCTTCCCAGTATAAAAATGAAAAGAATTTCATTAACATAACGCATTATTTTGAACCGTTCGGATGTCAAGCTGAGTGGCATTTTTTTGGCTACATCACATGCAAATGGCCATGCGATGGGGTAGATGAAACTGTCTGGCGAGTTTACAATTGATTGGCAATTCAGATCCTATTCGAACACCGCTGGATTTGTATAATCGGGCATGCTCTTATTTCAGGAGCATATCTTTTGCCTGCTGCAGAACATACAGCAGAAGAAGCTATTTCACAAAATCGATTCGATGAAGCTTTGACGGTTCGTGGCATTCTGAAATTACATGTAGTCATTCCGATTTCTGATGGATTTATAAAAACGAAATTATTTTCCGCATCAGAAAATTTTGATCATGTAAAAGTTAGGAATTAATATCCAACTTGCGTCTCCAACTAAGCGCTATCGAGCGCAATTTCACTCAAAACATTGGCCCTTTTCAGAGTTACCAAAATTTTGCAGGAATCGATCATTTTCATTCCACGGAGCATAACTACTAGCGCTTCTCTGCAAAGTTACGAGAGAATCACAAAAGAGCCACAGTCATTAAATTGCACAAACCTATTGCAATGGAACCAGAACGTTGATCGCAGCACAGGTGTGTTCAACTTAACAATAACCGTGCTAGAATTTTCGGAACAAGTATAATTTCAAGCGAAAATAACCAGTAGACGTAATCTGGAAGTCTAAAGTAGTTGAATTACTATTTTCCAAGAGAGGATAGCCCTAGAAAATACCGAAACATTGAATGAAATTCAACGGCTACGTGAAACAGCGAGCCTAACGGAGCAGCGCCACCGTGGAACGGCACGCGCGGCGACGCACGTCCGGACGTTTTCATTTTTTTCTCCGGACCTAGTATGGTCTCCATAAATTTTTTTTTACGAATTCAAAGAGGAAGCATTCAGCTATCTCAAAAAAATTGTCTCCATGAAATTTACCGTACCCTTTGGAAATGGCGGCCGAATTTCGGAAAAAAATGACGAAAAAAACTTGAAGAAATTCATTTTTTCCTCGAACATATTTTTTTAACAGTAGCTCTTTCTTTTGCGAATGAAATGAGTCCAAGATCATTCGGCTGCGATCAATGGTTCCGGAGATATGAATTTTCAAACCAAGCAGTGCAAAAAAATTGAAACACCCGTAACTCCGCCATTTTTGAAAATTTTTCGAAATCCGTGAACTTCTATTTTTTGTTTCCATAGTACTAAAGATTCCTCGGAGGGCGCAAAGATCCGTGATTTGAGTGTTTTTTTTCGAGTGAAATGACATGGACCCGCTCATATATCCTATTGTAATTGAGGTCTCATTTACACGTTTACAAAAGCTTTCGCAGGTAAAAAGGGCAATAGGGATCTTCGGGAGTTGACACTGTGCAAACATTTAAAAACAGGTAGAAGCTACTTAAGATGCCACGTGACTATGTTCAGAATTCCATCATTACCAATTGTCATCACCTCGAAAACGCGATTCGTAGTTCCTTCCAAACTATACAAACTATCGGAATAAAACTCAGGAGAATAATGCTTCACTACGGCAGAAAGTGACCAAGTATTTCACTGTTTGGATATAACGAATAGATTTCAAGTCAGATGCGTATTTCTTATGTTAGCTAGGTTAGGTCCAAAGCGACTTGTACCATGTCGCCTTATCAAGCTCTGCAACTCTCATTTCCTCATTTTATACTAATGATTTCGGCTTTCCAGTGTTTGATATGAACATTTCATTTCACTCTAAACACGTGTAAATGAGCCATTGGGTGGAAGAGAAAATTGCTAGATCAATAGTTGAAAATTGAAATACCGAACGCCTGTGGGAGGTGGTCGGGGCAGCAATACGTCATGATATAAAAACACGAGTTCACATCTATGGACATTTTTTTTTACAATCTACAGGTATTCTGTAACATAGCAAGGCTTGCAATAATCTTGCAATTCAGTCTTGTTCCTGCTAGAGTCTTGCAGACTTGGTCTTGGTCTTGGTCTTGCTAACTACCGTATGGTCTTGGTCTTGGTTTTGGTCTTGCAAAAATGCCATCGCAAATGCATATAATTATATTGTTTGTGGACCGTTAAACTGGGGGATGGTAGAAATTTCGGCTCTCACCTGGAAGATACAATAGGTATCGTGAAATCTACAACTTCGATGCGATTTCTGGTTATAACTAATTCACTGGCTGCTAGGTCGGCTTTGTTTTCGTTCAACAAAGCAATTATCCCGTTCCAGCTACCGTTTGGGGATAACGAGCCCCACGCTTTTCCTTCGATGTATCGAAACCTGTTGAACCAAAATATTCGAATAGCAATAAAGTCAAATAAAAGACTAATACCATAAGTTATATAAAGATGCGAAGTCAGTCGCAGTTGTCAATGTCGAAAAACACCATCGGCGTTTTACTTTTCAAAGAAATAGCCCAAATTTTGAGTAAAAAATCAAATTCCTCTCGTTTCCGTTAATCAATCGTTGAATTAATTAACTGGCGGGCTTCTTGTGTGGGTCTGTGGTTTGAGGAATGTGGCCAATGCGCAACGACGATGATTTGGCGGGGGTTGTGTCGAGTCGGAAGAATTTTTCGGGGCCAGAGGTTGTTTTCCGAACGACGAAGGCGAAAGGGTGATGGAACAAAAACCGATATATTCGAGGAAAGGGGTTCGGCTAGCCAAGATCGGTACTTTCGGGAACAGACCGCTAGACAACTGGAGGAATTGAGGAAAGCAAAGGCGAAAAAGAGCCCGTTGAAGGAGGATGGGACTGAAAAGCCCGCGAAAAATCCTGACGATAAAAACCAAAGCTAGAATAACCCCAACATCTATTCAGACTCACGTGCAATTCATGTTGTGTCTGAGTATTTCCAAGATCCGGCCGAACATCCCTCCGACTCCGATCATCTCTCCTTGATCATTGGTCACGATCGTTGACATTGGCGGGTTCTGAAATGTTATCCCAATCCAATAAACGTGATTTCCTATTGTCGGACGTACTTGGCTTGTTTGACGGGTACGTAGGATAATCCATGACAATTATATTGTTGGGGGTTGAGGTGAGGAGAAGTGGCGCACGATGCGAACCCTACGGAAAATCTCGGTATGAGATCTCATGACCGAATTTCAAAATTGAATTATTATATCAGGTATCATATGAGATCTCACACAAGATCTCATCTTAGAGAAAATTCTCATAAGATCTCGTGTAACAATCCAGCAAGATCTCATCTGAAACCTGATATAACGCTTATTTTCGAAATTCGGTAATGAGAACTCATATGAGATGATGCAAGGACTCATATCGGCTGATACGATAGGCTTAGATAAAATTTAAGAACAGAACTCATCCCGAAATTTTCAGTAGGGAGGTGCCAGTGATAGTAAGTCGTGGAAATACGTTGAGAGGAAAGATGAATTAGGCTTACTTTTCACGGGGCGAGATAGAAGTTCTAAATTCTGACAGTTCCGAACGGTAAAAATCCCAAATTTATTCGAGACGTGATTCTGAGTTTCCAGAAACATTAGAGTTCAGAATTTTCAAGTTGCGAAAAGTCGAAATGCAGGGAGCTTCAAGATGCGAAAGTTCAAACTCAAAAAGCCAAAAAATCCGCAAATTTAGGGGAAGTACGAATTCCGAGATTGGGAGTTTTTACTTTCCGGATCTTTAGCTTTCCAAATTTGGAACCTTTGAACCTCGGGGAAATAATTTTTCTAAAAGTAGTCAGTCGGCAGTATAAAAATTCCGAATCTCGAGCTTTCGTAGCTTTTAAATATCGGAACTTCAATCAGGCCTCTTTTTCTCTCTGCTTTAAGTAGCTCGTTGAATTTCCATTCCCGCAACCATGCAAATGTCTAACGGGCACACCATCGATTCCTCCAGTACGCCATCTCTCCTCGCGTATATTCGGTAAATAGTAAAAGGTACGAAGGTTTGGAGACAGAGAGATACCCAAGATTTCTCTCGAAACAAAATCGCGTCGACGAATCTTCAGGTATGTTCGTTGCTCTTACAATCATCTACGCTTTCTACACTAGTGTAGAAAATCTGATCCATGCTTGGTCTATTTCTACACTAATGTGAAAAGTGTAGCTAAGTGTACGAGCAACGAATTGGCCTTTTATTACTCCGAGTGATAAAGTATTATGTGTTGTTCATAATTATGTAAACTGTGTTTAGTGTTGCCAAAATGCCAAGCGGAGTAGGCGCGAGTCGGCTAGACTCCCGCGTTCGGAGATGCCGCCGAGTTTCAGGCTATCGGCACTAGGTGGCGACCAGCCGAAATTTCTCTCGGAAAAAAATCACGTCGACGATTCTTTAATACCCCGAGAGGTAAGCCATGTGTTATTCGTGATTTATCCGTGTTCGGTGTTGTTAACGGCAATAGGCGCGAAGTTTAATATAAGCATAGTAGTGATGGTGTCAGCGTATGTAATTATTTTGAGAATTAACTATAAAATTCATACAACACAGAGTTTGGAAGGTAACACGTTTTCGATCTGACATGAATTTCGGTGAAAAATAAATGAATTCTGGACTCTGGTCCCCTTAATTGTGTTGACGGAATATTTGTTCACCTCTATCGACGTGACTTGGAGGATTTTTCCAAACAGATTGTTTCGTCTCTGGTAGAAGCCCAGACTCGTTGTTCTGATGCCATCGGCAAAACTCCAAGTGGCGAACGGCGTGGTCCTCAGAACATCACCTCGCGAGACCCGGTAGACCTCCGTGATAACTTCTGTGGTCCCGTTCGCCTCGGAGAACATGAACTCGCAGTCAAAGGGTATGTCCATGTGGGAGAAAAATTCACTAGCTCTGGTACCCTCGCTAAAGAATATCAACCAAGTCGGGTAGGCCATGGTTATCCATGTCGAGACCTGCTGTTTATCAATACCAATACCAATTAAAATATATGCGTCGCTTCTTGTGGATGGGTCGGATTTCGATCAGGTTGTGAAGTAGCCGTTTCGAGCCGTGACCCGCCCTTAGACTTGGAACATGTTAGTTGGTTTTCTTTAATTTGATTTCTTACTAATCCACTTCACAACCTTACCAATCGCGTTAACCATTGTGACTTCCAAATGATTTCGACGTCTGCTACTGCTATTGTCGCAATTGTGACGTGTCCAATTCAAATTTCCAGTTCGTTTCAGTTACATGACTTCTACGCCCGGTGAAGTGATAATCTCAAATTATTTGGTCGCAGTGTAGGGTATGAGATGAGTGAGTAATATATTATGTACAAAGTGATGAGTCTTTCATTTGAAACTTTCGCTGATCCATCAATCTTTGTGCTAAGGGTTATGGCCCTATGTTGGGACCGTAACGTATTCGGCTCCATATTTTCCTTGAATAATCGGTATAGATGTTCCGCATATAAATCGAATCAATTTTATCGATCCGCGATGTATTGTTGAGAAATTGAGGTGTTTGAGAAATGGCAATATACTTACATTCGTCAGGAGCTGACGAACGTTTTCCTGGTCGTTGAGGATGACAAAGAGTGGTCGCTTGATTTTGAAATAGTTTAAGCCGATCTGCGGACGGGAAATCAGTATATGTACGAAAGCATAATATGTCCCGTGAATGACGAATGACTTTTTGAGAAATAAAACCCTGTGTCGATTTCAATAGCAACAGAAATTATGAACCTAATTTTTGTTTCATTCGCTGTGAAAATGTGAAAAACGCATGGATTGATCGAAGTCGAAGAATCTATTAAGGCAAAAGCAAAAGGTCGTACATATGTATTTTTTTCTCTCTTTTTTTCACATCTTTTAACGGCGAACAGTCTTATCCGCCAATTTGTACTTTGTTCGACTAAAATTGTTATTCTGTTGGATTCAACGAATTTACAATCTTAAGCCAAAAATAGCGACAGATTTCGAATTTGACAATTTCTTAAGTCAAAGTCGGCAAATAAACCAAAAGAGAGTCGAGAATGGTGAGAAAAAATGATGAATAAATTATAAGCCCTTTTGCCGGTCTCAGCGCGGGCTCCCAAATTGTTCGATTAATGATGGGCAATTTTCTGTTGACGGAGTAATTACTCTTGTTGAGAATGTCTCGAGGTCCATAATCGCGGTACGCGTATGTCGTTCCCGGGAAAAATACAACTGCAGATTCCTCAGAAGCACGGCAGTCTTTGTGCCTAAAAATGAATCCTAGTTGAAAAATATCGTGAGAGCTTTGGCCTCTGACTCGACATCCTGACATCGTTACCTTCCGAAGACATGGGCTCGACAGTTGCATGCAACAGTAGAATGCAGGTGTTATTGAAGTAGTCGTGCACGCCAGATATAAGGCCTTGGTATACTTGGTTGGGTCTGATCAGCTGGCCCTCAGTCCAACACTGGCCAAAACTCATTACTACAAGTAATTTGACGAAACAAGCCAGCATCCCCCCTGAGAGCAGAACACGAGAGGGTCCAGTCGTCTCCAGTACACGGTCTGTGTTCTTGTTCATTTTCTTATTTTATGTATACAAAAATTTTTTTCTCTATGAGATGCATGTAGGTATAGGTACTAACGTATTCGAGTCGCTTGCGATTACTGATGGCGAAAAGCCAGTCGTTGCCATTCTCGGTATGTATCAGCGAGTAGCAAATCACAGCGGAATTGCTCGTTTGCTTGCTACAAAGTGAAGCGATTGCCTGCACGTTAAGAAGAGTTTATTTTCAACTTAGCGTTTCTCATAGTCCGCGGTGGTGGAAGTCAAGAGTCAACTAAAAGTATGTCTATTTGACAATGGCGTATAGAATTAAAGAGGTAGATATCGCGTATGTATCGCTCGCTCATTAATAGCTCTGCATACAGGGTGTCCACAGGGTGAGGCATTTCGGAAGACCATGCAGCGAGGTATGAAAAAATGAGTCGAACGAAAGTTGCAAGGTTTCTAAAGGGACAGAAGTAAGCGTAGTTCGATTCTTTTTCGAGTCCAGGCGTTGAGGTGATTCGAAGGTCAACCTGGATCTCCTCAATGGGATGGTGCCCTTCTTCTTCCGGAAATCGAAAGAGCGGTGAATCTTGAGTCTGAAAGTGCTAGTACACACATGACCCAAAATTGGTAGGCCATAAGGTGTTTGAAAAATAAGAAGCAGATATCCGTTTTCCGCGTTCGCCGGGATCAACTCACAATTCACAAGTATCTGCCACATCTGAGAGTAGGCGCCAATGGATTGTCACTGCGTGGGCGAATATCGATGAAGACTCTCCAACGGAATTCCGGCACTCTTCCATTAAACGCCTTGAAATGTGTATTGAAATTGATCTCCGTGATTGGAATATTTGCTGTACTAGTACTTGATCTAGACTCTTTTGATTTCCGGTACCAGAATTACATCTTCCCTTCGAAATCGTTGCAGTCACGATGAATGCCTCACCCTGCATAGTCAGTATTTGTTTCAGCAAATTGTGCCGGAGAACCCTTCTGGGTTGTAGAGGTGTACATAGGTATGAATATCAAATTGTAGTATATGTACACGTCGTACTGTATGATGTTCTCACATGAATTACTTTCCTCGTCGAGCAATCAGACCCAATCACGGCCATATGTCAATTTGCTCAACTCATAATGCAGAAATGTCAATTTGCTCAACTCATAATGCAGAAAAAGGACGAGGATGTATCTAATAAGCATACGCTCATCTATGCCAAAATCAATGGATAATTCCATCTCGCCACTTATCTATTTCATGATGTGGCGTTTGCTTCTCGTGGAAATTTTTGATTTTTGTGTTTCCTCGTCATTTCAATTGAAGAATTAAGATCCCTTGCCGCAGTGTACCGCTTTACATATGCGGTATGGCCGTCGGTATATAATTCATACTGTATTTTCACGCACGTCGGCGAGCGTGATGGAACGGTTGATGGATTCGACACACTCCTTGTCAGCCGTGACACTTCGAAATAGATAAATGAAATTCACCGTGATATTTTGTCATGACTAAAGTAACTAACAGCACCAGCACCAGTGGAACGAGCTATGACGACAACGACTGGCAATCAATTATTGGATCTATCCACGGTCCCCTTGCCATGATAACAATTACACCCAGTCGTATGGGGCAAAGTGCACGCGCATACATATTAGATACTGGTTATAGGTTGCGGGTGATCGATTAATTACTAGCCCAGTCTATTGGATACATATTTTCAGACTGCCGGCAATACACAGTTTATCTCTAGGATGGAAAAGTTACTGAAACGAAACGGTTGAACGTGCGACGTTATACGTTATGTTAGGCATGTATGCATATGAGTATTTATGGTATACCTATTTATCGACGTATTTTCTTATCCGTTTGATCCTACAGACAGTATAAGATGATATCGTACGCTTATCTGCGTTGTCCCGTTCATCACCGGCCTAGAGTCTGGTCAGGTATATGTATTGTTTTACCTGTGAAATCCACACGCCAATCGTCGATCAATTTCCTAACTCCTGATCCACTAATGCCGCGGATTCCTAATGAAGACGAATGGGATTTTATATCTCTATGATAAAAATAATAAGACGAGGCTGTATATAAACGTCAGACTGGGAAAAGTTCTACAGCCACGATGACGCAGTTTCTTCTTCTACTCTTGTTCGGCCTTGCCGGCGTAGCCGTTTCGTCGGGTTCGTTGGGATTTTCTTAGACACATCTGTAGCAAAAAGTAGTCTAATATGGACCACCCTTCTAAATTATTCCACAGTGATAAGCATTTTACGACGAACGTTGCAAAATAGCTGTGGGCAATTTGCTCGATGACAGACACCATTCAATAATGGGATCAGTAGTTACCGATAGAAAATTTCTCTAGATTTATTCCCGAGAGTGGTCCATGCTAGATACCTTTTCCATAAACAAATAACACGGCCTCTGACTTGGACCAGTAGGGGTTTTCAATATTCAGAATGCCTACAGTATTTTATTGGATGGGTATAGAATCTTTCGAACTTTGAATATCCTGTGGCCGAAGCCTCAAAGTACAATAAACTAAGGAACGGTCGATTTGAATGAAATTCTTTTTGACTCT
The DNA here is from genome assembly GCA_963989295.1 of Ametastegia equiseti. NCBI lineage: Eukaryota > Metazoa > Arthropoda > Insecta > Hymenoptera > Tenthredinidae > Ametastegia > Ametastegia equiseti. Next base: position 14,723,735 of record OZ022395.1, read on the forward strand.
ATTACAAAAAATCACAAAAAAATTGTGGGCGGACTTTTGAACGATCAGACTTTTATATTCACTAATCGCAGGCGTCCTACTCTGTGCTTGGTACCCCGTATTACTGTGCATTGCAATATCTATCCACGTTCATCATCGTACGATCCATTTGCGATCTTCTCTGCGAACCCTGTAATATTACTTGCAGCGTATTTTACGACATGGACAACCGCCAAATTATTCGCAAAGAAAATGGCTCGTGATATTGGCTGCATTCTCGTCTAAAGCACTTGGATTAGAATATAAAATATCAATAATTAAATAATAAAATATTAGATAGAACGCACAAAAATTGTACAACTCCTACAATTAGTTCGAAAGACGGATATCTGCACTGTCCGACGTATTTGTAAAGAGTAATGCCCCGAATCGCAGCGTTTCAAAAAACGTAATAAAAATGGTAATCACAGGATCTATCAAAATTTGAAATGAGTTTGAGTGCATATTAGGAATGCAAAGGATGATCAAGTGGGCCATTCAATGACCGGAGTAATTGATGACTCATCCTGCCTGAATAATATCAATGTTAATGTGTTCATCAGTGTTCTGTGTCGAAGAAGGCAGCTCGATAATTGCACTGCATACAATTAGTGAAGTGTCTGTATAATACAAAACGTGTATTTCATTCTACAGCCAGGATTCAAAAACGAGTCGTCAACGGGAATCCCGCCGACTACGTACAATTTCCCTACATGGTGAATCTCATTATGTGATTGTATGCAATTTTCGGTCATTCTGCAGCACCTGAGTGTAACATATTGTTTCATTATTCAGATATCAATGCGTGTATCGACTAGCTCATCTCATACCTGTGGCGGAAGCATCGTGACTCCCGAGCACGTGGTTACTGCGGCTCACTGCGTTGCCAGGTTAGTCAATAAATGAATACATAGTAAATATGCGTGCGCGTTGTACCGAGACCTTTTGAAACTCAGTACTCTGAGCGCGACCGACTGCGCATGCGTCAAATAATTCAGTTCCATTGGTCAGCTAGATCGTCCATTTGCGATATTCCAGTGCGATCGACAAATCAGGTTAGCCAACTCACATAACAGCCGATAGATAACCTCTCAGGCGTAAAGTTAACGAATTGATGTTTGGTTCGTGGTGATTTTAATTTTGTGTGATCATCATGGCGAAATAACATCAACCAGAAAATGACTACATTATAGCCGTCAAAAATGGTGTTTGACAGCTAAAACTCAAGTTGGCTGGCGTGAAAGAGCAGACGCTGAAGTTCGCGCATGCGCAGTCAATCGCTCAGACTGTTAAGTTCCAAGTATATTGTCATGGCGAAGTATCTACTGATTCGGTCCTCGCGTGCGAACCGATCCGGATCACACTTTGTAGAATTTATGTCACGTTACGTGTGTCAATTACAGCAGTGCTACCACCCCGGTATTGCCAAGTGCACGTTTCATCGTCACCGGACATTTGAGCAACATAGAAGGAGGCCGGGTTACTCAAGTGTCCGAGGTACGTGTTCACCCTGGATACGATGTCACGAATCAGTGGCAAAACGACATTGCGGTCTTGAAGTTGGCCACTCCGATACCATACACAGCAACTGAACAACCGATACCCATAGCGACCAACGACACCGGCGTCGAGACGTGCGTTCTTTCCGGATGGGGTCGCATCCATGTAAGTTGCTCGGTATTTGCAAGTATGTATCTGCTAGATATGTTGATGAATTCGACGTGATGGATGAGGGAAATAAATGACCATTTTGTTTATAGGTTCATTCATTTTATTTTGTTTTTCATCTCTGATCTAATACTGCAGTTTCCCTCCATGGGTTTACCGAGCCATCTACAGTGGCAAGCGATGGATACGTTTACCACGGAGTCATGCCGCGACTACTTTGACGCTAGTCGAATATTCGAGTCAACTCTGTGTGCCGGTGCTACGATAGGAACAGGGGCATGCAATGTGAGTATTCTTTCCTGTTATATTTTCGGTTATCGAGGTGTTGCCGAATCACTGCAATATTTCGAAATTGAACCTCGGTTATGGTCGTCGCATCATTGTGTCTTTCTATCGCATTTAATTAACAGTAGTGAAACGATGCAACCATAATCGTAGTTCAATTTCGGAATGCACCCTTGGTACAGTATGCACATAATTATACTTACAGTGGAGCGAAGAAAAAATATTATTTTTTCAAATCGAATCGCAATACCCCCGAGACAAAACTTACAATTAGTTTTTCATGCTCAGAAATTCTCTACACAATTTCAAGTCAGTACGTATTCATCTTCTACTGACACATCGGCTCCGAAATGAACAAAAAATCTTTCTTCGAAACAGTATACCTTACTTACTGTATCGGCAATTTTCGAGGCACAAGATATGTTCGCTAGATTTCGTAATTAGTCAACATGTTTATAGATATTCTCGTACTCAACAGACAGTAATTTGATTTCATGATTTGCAAAATGTACCGCAGATGTCATTGTTAGGGATACGAAATGTAATGAAAATTGAGGAAAACGGCGGTTCTCTGGAGGTATTGCAATCTGCAGCGGTAATGAATACCTTGAAAAAATTGCTTTATAGATTCCCATGTAATGCGATTTACTGTCAATCCAACACTATTTAGCGAATTTTTAACACGGTACAGAATTTTCTCACATCAATTGGTGGTGAAACTTTGACTTAACACCACGATAATTGATCGATAGTGGTCTAAGTTCGCCGATTTTAACACCACCATTTTTTACAGAGAAAGAAAATTTGTAATTTATTTGTATCGGACGAAAACTTTTCTGTTGGTTCAAAAACATATACGCAGACACAAGATTATCTCTTACAGTATTGTACTTTTCAATAACCAATTTATTGCTGGTATTGTGATTTGTATCTGGAAAAATGTTCAATTTCGGTTCACCCTGTTGCACACATGCACTGCCGGGGAAAATAGCCTTATATAGACTAGTGACAAAGCCGGCAATCTTATCATTAGAAAAAATCGAAACTTCGCTAACGCGTTTAATCTGATGCCATAACTATACCGTGTGTGGATGAAGAAACCGACGATCATGTTCGATCTTTGAGTGTGAGAAAAAAATTGTAAGCTTCCATGGTCGTGGTATTATGTTAGGGACTCCATTATCGTTCTATGAGAGTAGTACCTATGTTGTGGACGACTCTGAAATAAATCTATGGAAAATAGTATCTCGGAAAATACTTATAGTTTGATTCTTGAAAGGCGTTTTTTTCATTAAGATCATCGGTGATATGCTTGTTCCATATATCAGGCAGCTTCCCTTCATATGAAATTCCCTTTGCATGGCTTAGGGTGATTCCGGTGGCCCCCTCGTGTGCAACGGTGAATTGGCTGGCGTCGTTTCGTGGGGATCCCCATGTGCCAACGGGTTACCGGACGCGTACGCTCGGGTATATTACTACCGGGACTGGCTCCTGGAGAAGATTGCCGACCTTAGCCCCCTTGGCAAGATGTACGCGGCTGAGGCCCTTGCAGCCGAAAATGCCTCAAAGTAGCAATAATGTACGAGTATATGTAAACATCATTGCACGTACCTGAATTGCAACTTCAGAGGACCATGTCGACGAGATTGACCACGGCAAGGATGAGGAAAATCCATTTTACACGCACATGACATTTTCAGGATTTCAGTTGAATTTGAAAATGAACTTGAAAATGAACTTATACAAGCATCGCTGAAAAACCAACGCACTAAGCTACTGCTTGTGAAATTTGGGGGATAAGTCGAAGGAAATCATTTTGTCTAATATGTGTATTATAGTCTAGGTATAGAATGTTAAATATACCAGTAACGTATACCTTGAAGGTAAAATTGAGAATTTTTCACTCGTATTTCTTCTTACATTTCTCTCCCAGCGTTGGGCGAGGACACTAGCTCAATGATGATGGTGCGAGGTCCATCAAAACGGACTTTTCTTCCAATATTCCATAGACTCCGCTTCTTCAACAATCCCATTTCTGGCTATGGAGTAATCTATAGAGCCTTCCTTTTCCTAAGGACTTCCCTGTGAACCATATACCCCTCTCGAATCATGATCGTGACGCCCCTCCGAGGGTTTACACAACAAATCTACTGGAAAGTTCGCGATTCCCATAGCATTCCTTATCAGGGTTCCGGTAATTCCATAGAAATCTCCATGGTTTTCAGTAGGAGTGGCCGGTCGATGGTTTGTCGGAGCGTTGCTCATCTGACAATCATTTTCGGACTTTGAATCTCCAGTATTCAACTATTACATATTTTAACGTGACTGGTAATGATCGTCGTTCTAATTTACCTCGCGTGAATCATTATCTGGGTTCCTGTCACGCTCGTCAACGTCACAGCGTCTGGTCAGATGTGGATCGATGAAATTGATAATCTTAATCCACTAATGCCGGGGATGCCTGAAGAAGACAGATGGAATTGTGTATATCTTTCGAATGGGGAATTAGACGAGGCTATATAAAGCCAAGGGTCGACTACGTATTACAGCCACGATGTCGCAGTTCCTGTTTTCACTCTTGGTGGGCCTGATCGCATTGACCGTCTCGTCAGGTTTGTTGAAATTTTTTTTTTACACGAAAAATCACCCCAAGGCTAAACACTTTGACTCAAGATTCAATGCCAATTAATAGCCAATGCATTAGATACTCATTGATTATTTTGGATTACCCGCTTGCACGATCTTTCCTCCATTATTTGAAAAGCAATGACGAATGAGAAATCCTTAAGCCTATAAAGTTAAAATGTATTTACTTTCGACCATTAAATTATCACATCGAGTTCTTCACCTTTTGAACCAGCAGCATCAAATCACAATGGACTTATCGCACCTCAAAACCTAGGCGCTATTGAATAACTAGTCAGCGGTAATTTTTCGATCCGGATAGTGTCTTATCTATCTGGGAGAATATTGTTGAAATTACTTCGCTCTTCCTGACCAGTCCATCCGATAAAATGTATGTCTCCTTCCATAGCCAGGATTCAAAAACGAGTCGTGAACGGAAATGTCGCCGACTACGTACAATTTCCCTACATGGTAATTATTGTTATTATGATTTATTAGTGCTATTGTGTTGGTGTTGTTAGTTTTCCGTAAACGTTCGAGTGCTTGAAACAAGCGTCGTATGTACAACAATAACCAGTTCGTTTCGGGACATCTGCAGAGCACGTGACATTGTGCGATGCGATTTTGGCTCACATTCAGCCTGAAACTACACGAGCTAAATTTTCGAGTGATCTTTTCCCCATACGGAGCTTACATGAGTTTATTGTTCAGGTATCACTGCGTGTGGCGAGTAGTTCGTCCCACACATGCGGTGCCAGCCTCGTAACTCCTGATCACGTGGTCACCGCAGCTCATTGCGTCGCTGAGTGAGTAAATTATTTGTATCATTATTCATTGATGAATAAGTTGGCGTGTAATCATTCGGGGTATTCTTTATACCTGGCAAAGTTATACCGAGTCGAGATCATCACGTATGACAATTTCAGCAACACACCCACCCCGGTTCTGCCAAGTGCACGTTTCGTCGTCACCGGACATTTGAGCAACATAGACGGAGGCCGGACTACCGGAGTCTCTGAGGTACGGATTCACCCTGAATATTCACCATCCAATCAATGGGAAAATGATATTGCGGTCCTGAAGCTGGTCACTCCGATACCATACACAGCCACTGAACGGCCGATACCCATCGCGACTGCCGACGTCGGCAACGAGCCGTGCGTCCTTTCCGGATGGGGTCGCATCCACGTAAGTAGTTTGGTTTTTACAATCCCTAATAGAATCAACTTTAGTTTCTCAGACCCAAAAAGCTCGCCACGTTCACTGGCTGACAAATAATCGGTAGAAACTCCCCATGTACGAATGCCGGGGTATTGCCGGATCTACCCACATGACACAGAATTGTCACTTTACCCCGGCTGCCAAATTTACGTTTTATAATACTAGCCCAGTACAGGTAAATTATTTACCCAGCATTGGGCAAATGCCGATGACTAGTACTGACAAGTGAACATACATGGGGCTTAGCCGGGAGTCAGTTCTGTACTGGGAATATACTGGGCCAATATGGTGTTTCATACTGGCTGCGGATTATTTCGTGCCGATTCACGGCACCATAAGTTGGACCGGTGTGAACGACCCAAAATTGTCCCAACATCGATTGTGACTTGGGTAAAGCTTGGCACTTGGTAGCTGTTGTCAGTATTGGCAGCTATGGCACCAATACCCTGCGCCAATGCCAAGCCAGGTCAGGGTGAATACTGCAAAGGGGTATAGTGCACAAGACTCTAGAGGGAGAAACTGAAGGAAGAGTAATGAAGTAATAAAGAGTAAGACACGCATTAGCAATTAGATGTTCATTTTTGTCGCAGCATCCCTCTATGGGTCTACCCAGTCAACTTCAGACCCAAGTGCAGAATACGATGACTCTGGATGAATGCCGTGCGATTTTGCCAGACGATGGAATATTCGATTCGACCCTCTGTGCGGGTGCCGTGAGAGGAACGGGGGTGTGCAGCGTAAGTTCTTTCCCATAAAATATTATCTTGACCATTGCCTTCGATTGCCCTTCAAATGCAATCGCAGCAGTAGTGGCTTGCATGCAGGGTGAACATGAATTTGTATGATGCAGGGTGATTCCGGTGGTCCTCTTGCCTGCAACGGTGAATTGGCCGGCGTCGTGTCATGGGGATACCTTTGTGCCAATGGGTTTCCTGATGGATACGCTCGGGTATATTACTACCGGGACTGGCTCCTGGAGAACATCGCCGACCTTAGCCCCCTGGGCAAGATGTACGCGGCCGAGGCAGCTCTTGCAGCCAGGAATGCCTCCAAGTAGTTGGATGTATTTCGATGCGACGCAATTGTGTATATTGTATGATATCGCAATTATAAAATGAATGAAACTGGGAAAGGAAACGTTCCTTCGGAGCCTGTAAAAGAAGCACGTGAAAGAACGGAACGAAAATGTGTCTATTTTTTTGTGTTTTTTTTTTCCAAAATTGTACGTAATTTCTCTACATATCGGAGTGATAAATACAAGGATAACGTCATACTCTGAACTGAGAACGGAGCTTGTCCTTCTTCGCCTATTGCCTCAGATTTTTCTTCCAGCTACCTCGCGATGTTTCACTATTAGTGAAAACCGTGTTACCCCAATCCTCCAATAGTCCTCTGCTTTAGTAGGTATATGCACAAATATACCATGTAGAATCCATGTGAATCCGTCATCAATGAAGACCTCATTTCCGCCTGTACCTCAGAAACAGCATATGCTATATCCGCACCGCAAAAATCTCGAATAAGCTTGCGCCAAAAGAAATTTCCACAGCTCGGGTTGACGAGAGCCGGAGTGAATTAGACCAAGCTAAAACTAGTACGACATGTGAATCGTTATCTGCGGTACCTGTCACGTTGACCATTTTTTCAATTCGCCATCTTAATCCACTAATGCCGCGGCCTCCTAATGAAGATGGATGGAGTTGCATATCTATATTCGATAAAGAATAAAACGAGGCTATATAATGGCCAAGCTCGGGAAAATTCTCGCGCAAAAGTTTCTCAGCCACGATGTCGCGATTCCTTCTTTTACTCTTGGTCGGCCTTGCCGCCCCAACAGTTTCACCAGGTTCGTTCGAATCTTTTTACACATACTTACAAGCATATCGTTATTCTAGCAGATGCCGTTGGCTATAGATACTGTAAATGCATATTGAACATTTCTAACAGAACATATTATTTTGTGTAATGGGTAATACTCGTTACCATCATAGGGAAAAAATGTTTGAAAACTAAAGGTCGCCGGTCCTGAGGTGAATTCAGAAATAGCTCAATCCTCCCTTGCCAGGGTCTGTTTTGTCATTCTTTTGCTAATCCCGGCAACTCCTGCAATTTTCAAACCATTTACCTGTGCGTATCATATAAAACGTGTGTCTCCTTCCATAGCCAGGATTCAAAAACGAGTTGTGAACGGGAATGTCGCTGACTACGTACAATATCCCTACATGGTAATTATTGTTATCATTATTATTATTATTATTATGATTGTTATTATTATTATTATTATTATTATTACTTTTATTATTATTATTATTAGTGTTGTTGTATTGGTGTTGTTAGTTTCTATAAACGTTCGAGTGCGTAGAGAAGCGTCGCGTCGTACGTACGACAACCACCAGTTTGTTTGAGGACATCTGCAGAGCATGTGACATTAAGCGAAGCAATTTTTCCTCAGCCTGGAATTGCAGGAATTTAATTTTTGAGTTATCTATTCCGCATACGGAGCTCACATAATTTTATTGTTCAGGTATCACTGCGAGTGGGAAGTAGTTCATCGCACACCTGTGGTGGCAGCATCGTAACCCCCGACCACGTGCTCACCGCAGCTCACTGCGTCGCCGAGTGAGTGAACTATTAGAATAATTGGATGAATGGATTTCATCTTAGGTATTCTTTATACCTGGTGAAGTACCGATTTGAGTCGGTCTTTCCACGTTAACCGATCGAGATTGCATCATGCCGAATCAATCTCACTTAACCAATGTCAATTTCAGTGATGTCCCCAACGTGGTTCAGCCCAGTGAACGATTCGTCGTCAGTGGACATTTGAGCAACACAGAGGGTGGCCGGGTCACCGGAATTTCATATATACTGATTCACCCTGAGTACACTCCTTCCGATGCTTATAGAAATGATGTTGCGGTCTTGAAGCTGCTGACTCCGATACCGTACACAGCAACTGAACAACCGATACCCATCGCGAGTGCTGACGTTGGTGCCCAACCCTGCATTGCTACCGGATGGGGTCGCACCGTAGTGAGTATAAGCTCGTTATACATTAACTGAAGCAGGAAGCTTCGTACAGTTTAGGTCTACACGTAGTCAAGAGGTCAGAAGACGAGGAAAGATAGACCGATTCAACACGTAATCGCCTTTCCGTAATAATCTGCTACAGCATCCCTCCGCGAGTCTACCAAGTCAACTTCAGACCCAAGTAATGAACACCATGACCCGGGAAACGTGCCTTCAAATGCTGCCGAGCCAAGGAATATTCGAGTCCACCCTGTGTGTCGGTGCCGTGAGAGGGATAGGGGTGTGCAGCGTGAGTCCTTTTTCATTATGATTTCATCAATGTGGCCTCTGATGGTTGCTCAAATGCAATCACAGCAGTAGAGGCATACATGTCGATCAAGAGTACATACATCAGATTGCATGGGAGGTATAATAGTGCGGACAGTGGAGTATAATTGTAATCTATGAATTTGTACGACGCAGGGTGACTCTGGTGGTCCTCTCGTCTGCAACGGTGAACTGGCTGGTATCGCATCTTGGGCATACCTCTGTGCCAATGGACTTCCGGACGGGTTTGCTAGAGTCTATTACTTCCGGGACTGGTTCCTTGAAAACACCGCCGACCTCAGCCCATTGGGCAAGATCTACGCAGCTGAGGCTCTTGCGGCTAGGAATGCCGCGAAGTAGCTATAAAGTGTATGTCTCCGGTGTAAGTGAAAATAATTGTAAGGACTTTTATGAAGTCGCGATTATACAGTATGCATAGCTAACGACGACGAATGATCATCACACACTTGGACAGTAATTGCGCCTGCAACACGTATGATATTCTTACAAAATTTCCTATGTGTAATTTGAACTCTTCGTGAAATCATTGTGCAAAAATTGGACGGAAAGAATTCATTCCAAATTGTGTGTACCTATACGTTTGCCCTGTATTCTGGATTGATAAATATAACGATCATATGTATATATAATCTTCGCTGAAGCCGAGTCAATAAATATATTCTACATAAACCTACCATGGGCGTCGACTGCTGCCTGTAACCAAATTCACGAATCGATTAATGAAAATCGAGAGTCGCAAGTACGTATGATATGGTAGGTGTAATGCATCGTAAATTTCAACAGGATGTATGTGAAGCTGGAATCCCCACGGTCGAAAAATGAAATGTAATACATATGAAAATTACGGGCTCTTTTTGGGCCGCAGGGATGATTTTTGGGCCGGAGCCATTACAGCAGCGAGAGCGATTTGAAAATGGGGGTGCTGAAAACAAGTTCAGCCAACATCCCTATTCTCAACAATTAGATCTACATATGGGCTGATACGCCTTTGACCGGTCAACCTATCGCTGAACCAAAATTCCGATTCATTAGCAATTTCGATATCTTACAGAGTGTACTAAAATGTAAGAAGCCCTCAAATTTCAGACCTCTGAGCCATGCCGTTCAGGAAAAACACGTCGATCACTTTTTCAACAGTGACCGAACTAACTCACACGTTCAAGTTTTGTATGCAATCTTCATGGTGATTCGTAACCATAAGACTAGATCGGATGTGATTCTGATGGCAAATAGTTCGACCATTCCGAGAAATGATGTTTTTTCAAGGTTTTTGAGAATCCAGCCTCAACCAGATTTCATATTCCGAAAGATTACTCTTCTCCATTGAAGTCACGTTGGATCAAAAATCTTGTTGCCGAGATAAGGTTGTAGGATGAAAATCCAAAATTCTTTGTACTACGGGATAATGAAAGAAATCATACGATCGGCTAAAAAGTCGAACGTGCGGAAGTCGGTCAGCAAAACTCGTAAATGTGTTTTTCTTGAACGGTGGAGTCTAGAGGTCAAGACCTCGGAGGACTCCAACATCTTGGTACACGCTACAACTATATAAGACATGAAAATTGCATCGAGACAAATTGAAATTTCGTCTCTAAGCTCGTCGATTCGTCAGCATACAGTGTACATACGTACCTATAACGTACATCGTTCGAACTTTCCTGTATACATATATTATCCAATATTGATATCGACGCATAGTCGTTGATAAGAACGTACCCAAGGACCAAGGTGCCGCATCGACCTGCGGCCACTGTGAGCCCCCACGTACCATGCACCACGTGTACACCGTACATTCTATATAAGGAGGCGAACTCGCCCGAGGACACGCACTAGGCAGTCAGTTTTTACCTTGTCACATTGCCGGGGGAGAACTTCTAATGTCTAAACCGAAGATGGCAAAAAGCTTGCGACGCATCCTGGTATTAGCCACGGTGGTCTCGGTGATCATGTTCGCCGATCACTCCGAGGCACGTAAGTATTCCCCAGATTTGCGTTATCGTTGGCGTTGCTCCACTAGGATATGATCGATCAATTCGATCCGTTCCAATATCACAGTGCCGATGGTCAGGAAGCACATCCTGTTCACAAGAGCCTCAAATCTCCATCCCGTGCAACCAACGCCAGCGATAATGTCATCAGCATCAGATTAACTTCTCCTGCCTCTATCACGCACCTTTCCGTTACGTTATACGGTGTATTATTCTGAAGTTGTATTTGGTGTACATAGAAGAATCAGACCATGGGGGATCCGGTCATGGGGGCAGTGGTGGCAGCGGTGGTAGTCCAGGTGTCCTCCCTACACCTGATGCAACCCCAGGCGAATCGGGGATGGTAGACGCTAATAACCGTGCGGTAACCCAAGGGCTGATAGGCCTGATCTCACCGATATTCTGGCCAGCCACCTACAGCGCCTTGAACCTCTTCGATTTCATCTTGAGAGTCTTTGTTGGCCAGAAATTGCCCTGCACCCTTTGGTCGGTAGCACCCCCGAGGATGAAGTGTACGATGTTGGAGTAAGCCTATAGGAAGGCCAGACCAGGACTTAGCCGTTTTTTTTTTGTTTTTTTTTTTAGACGTTCATCGTCCCCTTACCGAAATTACAGTATAACTCTGATTTGTTTGTCCACGACAGCCAATCTACCATCTGTACTATGTACTTATATGCATACAAATATGTATGTACGTGTTTTGAACATCTGTATTAATCCATCATCAATAAACTTGCGATATACGCGATGCGGAATGATCTTGTATTTATTCTCGACCATGGTTCACCCTCATCAGTTAAATTTCGCCAATCCAGTATCCACCTATACGTTCCTCATTGTCAGTCTTATCACTCGTATCGGTATTTCTGTATGTCAATAAATCATTTTGTCCAATGTGGCAATTAGATACCAATAACGCGTGGGGTACCAAGTGATGATATAGAAGAGAGCAGTGCTAGTTCATTTATCATCTTTACTCTCGATTTTTGGACACCAACAGTCGATTCGATCAATATTCTTACAAAGTAAGTTTTCGTATCAAATGATCGTTGTTCCACAAAACTTTGCATCGCTATAATAAGTTAACTGTTGACAAATTCATCGTGAAATATGCTGATGAATTCTCAATGGGAACGAGAAGGAATATAAACGAAAACTGCAATCATCCGGTGCATATCATTCCACGTTATCGAAGCGTGAGGAATTCGCTCCAAGAATTTTTCCTTCATTATTTGAAATTTCAGGAGCATAGCTATAGGTATGTCAGTCACTTTACACATTTTTTCCAGGCACTTTGGCCTCCTGTATTTATTATCTCATTCACACATACATAGTACAAGTATGTCCATAAGCTGATTTTGATTAAAAAAGAAAAAAAGGACTGGTTGAATATTTGAGTTTACCGCAACCGTGTCGGATCCTCGTTGTTATTGTTGTTGGTATTGGCATCGTTTGCATCATCGAACTATTATGGTGGTATTATGTAGATGTACATGTTTTTAGTTTCTTGGAATTCGCCCAATGTCAAATCCACGATGGTTAAATGTAATTGTTTATTGTTTGCAATCAGCCAACCGATTGCGTCGGACGTGGCCTCGACTGTTCCTTATCATAAAACACCTCGCCGTAGGACACCGTGGCGAAATGCGGTGTGCCTCCGGCCTCGTAATTGGGCTTTATTATTTGCGCATGTTACGACTGCAGCCCCACCTTGCCGAAACAATAATGCCCGATAACGCTCGATTGATTACTCATGCTTCCAATTATTGCACATATAAATAGGTTGAAAATTATTCATTTCTACGCAATACTCACATATTTATGTTAAACTAGCGCCGCACGTGTGCGAGCTTTTTAAGGTATACATATATACCGTTGGTACGCAATACTCGTGGCTAAAGAAACGATAAATATGACAATTCAAGTTTCATATTATTATCTCGTCAAAATTCCATGTATTTGTACGACATCACGCATCGTCTTATCGCACCGGCGCACGCTAATTACATACGCATATACCTGAAGTACTGCGAACAATAATGTGACGCATACTTATTCGACATGTTTTCTTTTTCTATTTTCTATCTTAAAGTGGTGCAACAGTCGATTGGCGTAAAGTGTGGTCATGGCTCACTATTTTGACCATTATCAACAATTGAATTCCCGCCATGCAGTATGAAATACAGAACAAATCCATGCAAAAATATTTTCATTTCAGGCAACAATGAAGTTGTAATTTGTATAAGTGTAAACAACTTACATCGCTAGTGTCAACGGTTTACGCCTATACAAATTATGACTTCATTGTTGCCTGAAATTAAAATATTTTTGCATGGATTTGTTCTGCATTTCATACTGCATGGCGGGAATGAAATTATATTTGCGTCAGTGAAGCGTAGGCTTTGATAATAGTCAAAATGGTGAGCCATGTCCACACTTTATGCCAATCGACTGTTGCACCACCTTAATTATTCCCATTATTTACTCAGAGACACGTAGGGGTTGGGTTGCCTGCACCGGTCGACTCTTTGATCAAATTTCGTCAATGAAAATTCGAATAATACTCAATTTTCGAGCAACACCTATATTCAACCATTGAAATAATCGAAAATCCGCGATTTTCGTAGATAAGCGTACGTGCACTGCAAAGAAATTGCGCGCTTGACTCAGAATGCAACCTGGTGTAACTCTGACACTATTCGAGGTTAATTATTGAGGTAACCTTCGTCGTCACCACTACAATAATTGTTCTCCGATGGTCATCACCGGCGAATTGCAACGGAATTTTAACCCTCCTTAGTCGAAACTCTGTAGAATCACGTGGCAGTCACACTGGGTCAAATTGACCAGACTGCAGATGTTCAATTAGCTGCCGTACAAAAAGTATCTGGCCAATTTTTTTTTCAAAAAATTCTAGAACATACTTTGAACGCTGTAGAATACATACCAAAAGTAAATTTGACCAAAATTAGATGTCAATGTGTCGAAAAAAAATCGCAAAGATGTAAATGTGCAAAGAATGCACTTTTTTAGTGGAATTTTCGTAACTTTTTCATTTTTCAATTTTATCAAACAAAATTCTAGGGTGATACTCACAAGATATGGTACTTTGATAGAAAAATAAAAATAAATAGCTCAATAGTAGAAGTTTCAGAAAATGTATTTATTCTGACATCTGTAGAGGGTCTATTTCGGAGTTGAAACAAAACGCATTACGCATTGTTCATGGTATAGGCAGAACCCCATCTGAAGCCATCCCCATACAGATATTCAGGCTCAAAGTTGAAAGGTGGGTCAATGTGACCCACAGTGACTATTAAGGATTAATCATCGAATGAAGTAAGAAAGTTCATGAACTTGTCCCATCTATCGAAGCATTCGAACAGTGGGCAGTCATTCATTCAGATCCGTTTTTGGGCTTATACCCTCTCGGGAAGAACAGTGGGCAGTCAGACCGCGGTCTAATATGTTATACCGATGGAGTTGAGGTTAGTATAGACTTGTGCAAGGTATGCGCGCGTAGAAATTGCGGTACGCGGTATTCGGTATCGTCGTCGGCATACCATCGCATGTGAATATCATTCGGTGCTAAAGGCTGCATAACAATCGCGGAGGGTACGTTGGTATTCTTGCGCTAAAAAAAAGAGGGGATCGCGCGACTCGCAATTCCTAAACCTCCTTAGTCCCGTAGAGACACAGCAGGCTTAGTCAACTTACGTGTAACACAATGTCAAAGAAATGGCTTCTTTTCATCGGCATTGTCCTCATCCTCCAAATGGCTTCTTCGCACTCGTTACCTGAACATGTGCGTCCCGCTGCCGGTGCCGGTTCATCATTGCTGCAGGGCCTCGGTGCGGGCCAACCGGACATCACATATGGCACCGGTAACGTAATAGCCCCCAACAATCCACCGTTATGTGTGTGTGTATTTGTGTGTGTTAATACCGATCGTTACACCTATCTGTGATCGGTGCAATTATAGGTGGGCGCAGGGGGAAACGGGACAAAATGGCATATCTAACGTTCGATGGGCTGTAAAAGTTAAGGACTATTCGCAGAACTATTTTATGCTATATACAGTTTCAGCAGACGTCAAAGTTTGTCTTGAAAAATAAGCGTGGGTTCTAGAAAATCAACTGACTTTAGAGATATTTCGTCTCACGGAAAACAAGCATTTTGTCCCATTTGGGCACAACCCCCCATTTATGTGTGCCCTACGCTAATTGACGATATTCGAGAAACGCCATTATTAACTCATACTCATCCAAGTTTTGCAGTTTTGTTCATGATGTTTCGGGTATTTTGAGGAATTGTTATTTTTCCTAATATTAGTTTATTTGATTCGTTCATAACGTTATTGAGTGCACCCTGTTAAAAAAAGGAACAGGAATCCGTTAGAAACCTATAGAAAACAACGTCTGAACCTATCGGATTTTAACGGAATCCTATACGTTCTATCTGCAAGAGGCAGAATCCTAACCAGGTCTCCATCCGTTTCGAACAGTAAGTTATCCGCACGATAATGAGTTTTATGGGAATCTATCTAAAGTCAGACCGTCTATAACTGCACGTACTTGCCGGAACGTATATGAGTGTACAACATTTCTGTCCGCATTTTGTATGCAAATCAAAGTACCTGTTTCTGTCTGCAATTTCGGATTCGAAAACCATCCGTTTCAAGACGCATCTTCCGACCTCATCAGTTTCTATCCGCGATTGCGTGTGACTCTCTGACTGTTTCTAGCCGCAGTTCGAACGCATCTGTGGAGTGTATAAAACGCCTATCCGTTTCAATACGCATCTTCCGACCTCAGCAGTTTCTATCCGCGATTGCGTATGGCTCTCTGACTGTTGCTATCCGCAGTTCGAATGCATCTCATGTGGAGTGTATGAAACGTCTGTCCGTTTCAATACGCATCTGCCGACCTCATCAGTTTCTATCCGCGATTGCGTGTGACTCTCTGTCTGTTTTAATCCGTAGTTTGAACGCAACTGTGGATTGTATAAAACGCCTATCCGTTCCAATACGCATCTGTCGATCTCATCAGTTTCTATCCGCGATTGCGTATAATTACATTCACCTTCTACAAGTTTCGGAATTCAAATCTCCCATCACAGATTGAAAAAAAAAATTTCTTACCCGTTCGGATTGACAATTCATAACTCGTGTGAAATGCCATCACTCGCCGTAGGCTCTGCCTGAAGTTTGTGACGTATCTATTCTGCGTTTGTAACACATAGCTTTCATAGACAAGAACGTTCGAAAACGGCCATTCACGCATCTCCGTATAGAAGCGCATAGGATCCACCTCAATTGACATCAGGTGAGAATGTTTATGGAAACGGATAGAAAGTGGGCCCTGTCCGTTTGTGACGTATCTGGTCCGCGTTTTTACCACTGCTTTTACGGACAGAAACGTGTGACAACCGCCATTCACGTATCTCTGTATAGAAGCGTATAGGAACTACCGCAATTGACATCAGGTGAGAATGTCTATGGAAACGGATAGAAAGTGGACCCTGTCCGTTTGTGGCGTATCTGGTCTGCGTTTTCAACACTGCTTTTACGGACAGAAACGTATGAAAACCGCCATGCATGCATCCCCGTACAGAAGCTTATAGGAACTACCACAATTGACATCAGGTAAAAATGTTCATAGAAACGGATAGACAGTAGACCCTGTTCGTTTGTGACGTATCTAGTCTGCGTTTTTAACACTGCTTTTACGGACAGAAACGTGTGAAAACCGCCATTCACGCATCTCCGTATAGGAGCGTATAAGAACGACATCCTCTGATTTGTTTCTTATACGCTTCTGTACGGAGATGCGTGAATGGCGGTTTTCACACGTTTCTGTCCGTAAAAGCAGTGTTAAAAACGCAGACTAGATACGTCACAAACGGACAGGGTCCACGTTCTATCCGTTTCTATAAACATTTTCAGCAGGGTGATTCTCAGGCCATGGTGCAAATCGAGACCTTCAAATTTTGACCCGTCGCGATTTCGAAGTTAGCTGCATATGCTTTGTTGGCAAGAAGAATTCAGATTCAGATTCAAATTCATTTATTATGCCTTAGCTTTGTAAAGCCGCGAGGCAAAGGACAGACGTAGTACAGCAGTATTTTTTATTTTTTTTATTTTTCTTTATTTTTTTTTTTAGAGAGGAACTTTACTTTTTTGTAAACTATCGTATGCTAACATCAAGCAAGCAAGCAGCTCAAAGTACTGAAAACTCTATAACAATCTCGGTAAAACTTGACAGGTATCAGAACAGTGCCCATGTGTCTAGCTCGGCACTGGCATGATATTGGTGCCATAGCTGCAAATGCCGACAGCTTTCAATTAGGGCCAAGATTTGCCCGAGTCAAAATCAATGTTGGGACAATTTTGGGTCGTCAACACCGGTCTAACTTATGATGCCGTGTAAGCCAATATGAAACACCATGTTGGACCAATGTATTCCCAGTACAGAACTTTCCGGCTCAGCCCCATGTATGTTCACTCGTCAGTATACTTTAATCATCAGCATTTGCCTAATACTGGGTAAATAATTTACATTTACTGGGCCAGTATTATCAAACGAAATTTGGCAGCCGGGATAGTATCAATTCTGTGCCATTATATGAGTAGATCCGGCAATACTCCGGCATTCGTACATGGATGTGTGCTTCGAATATCGTCACAGGTGACGCATTTGAGTGGTGTACATATTGTCACATAAACCTATGGGTAAATGCATGAATTGCAGGTAATATCCGAGGGCGCAGGGCTGCGATTTCAGATGCCGGTTCTAATTCAGAAACATCGGTAGCACAGACGGAGGGGTCTTCATCGCCAACGTCGTCCTTCAGTGATACACTGCAGAGCCTTGCTCTGGTGCCGTTGAACCTGCTTGGTAGGATCATCGCATTGCCCCTGACCATCATCGGAAACGCGATCGGCTGGTCAATGGATTCGATTTTGAATCTAATGCAAGAGGCGGCGATCCGTGCGTGGAAAATCTGCAAAACTTATATCATACCGCAGTTGGACAAACTCTCCTTGAAATTGGCAATTTCCGAATATACCCCGCAGCAGCTAAAGACTATGTTCATGACGTTTCATAGCACCTATGTGTTCATGAAACTCTTTGGATACATGGCGCCCTCTTAACTACACCCCAGCATTGTACCGACGCCCACTTTTCATTCCCTAAATCCGCCTGTATTATTCGCACAATGATAATGCTATGTAAAAACTGATGTGCCATTCGGTTAATAAACGTCGCATTCCTCGCAGGAACCAGAAATTATTACACAGTCTTCCACTATACCTCATGTTACATTCAATTGACAGCTAATCGAGCATGACGAAAAACCTTTCCTGCAAAAAAGCTATACCTACCATTGGGCACTAGTTGCGATCGCCTTGAATAAACAAAAACAGAGAGTCACGTAGATCGAATGATGAATAATTATCCTCATCAGTGTAATATTGAAAAAAAATTCTTGCGCGCCGTACTCTGGCAAATTCGGCACCTTGGACACCAAATGTGCAAACATACGTGTATGGGCTGATCGCCATTGACAGCTATCCAAAGAGTAAGGATGAATCTGATAAAATTGAGGATGGAGGATAAGATTAAGTGGAGGAATCGATTGAAATACTCTGTGTTTCAGGTATAGGTACAGGCATATTGTTTAATCGAATCCATGTTGTAATACCCGCTAAATAATATACAGAGGTATATTAGGAGCTATATTATTGATAGATGTAATGTAGATATTGGGTAAGTTTTTAACGTGCTAACGACCCGTGGTCGGCATCCCTCCGAAAATTACGTTCGTCGCTGGGTCAAGTATTATTTTGAGCAGAAGCTCGAGGAACGAGACTACGAATCCAGGCAGTGGTGTCTGTTGGATAACCTTGGTCAAGTGGGTCCCAAGGGAGTTGTCATCTGTAATGCCTGTGCACTGGACCCCATTTTTCATGCTGAACTGGCACGGCAAAGCACCACCGAGCAAACGTGCTATAAGCCCGTTAGTCGCGTTTTCTATAACGTTGAAAGTTTCCAAAGCCCAGTTAAACAGGAAGTCAAACAAACCACCGACAACCGGCACCGATTTGATCACGTTTATTCCACCCCCCAAGACGGCAAACACTCCGGAGTCCTCTTGCCCATCTGCTCTTCGCCGACGCGGGGCTACTGCAACACCATCGCCTTAGGGTAAATTTGGTATTCATGATGGTCTAATGCATATGGCACACTCGGGCATACGCTCAAATCAAGCTTATTTCCAGATGATTCAAATACGTTGCAACGTGAAATGTACATTGTAGTTTAGATACAGTGAAGAGTACATACAGTGTCGAAAGTGATAAGCGCACCTTGCTACCAATCTGAAGAGCACACTTACCAGAGCCGGTGACTTCTGCCGCGAACACGGCGAGTATCAGTACGCCTGTTAACTTCTTCATTTTGTTCCTTTGTTCCGGTGCAAAGGGCGATCGTACAATGAGGTTGGACGATCGGAATACTACCTCTTATAACCGCATTACACTGCCGTGTGAGAATACGTGGAACGACGCGTGCGTGGAAAGTTCAACACGGGTATTTGCAGTGCAGAGTGTGCCCCGACCCCCGCACATATTGCAGTAGCCTTATCGAGCAGCCTTGTGAACATGTATGTTCCGATAGGCGATTAGGTACGAGTATTGGCCATACGAAAGTCCACGGACATGATTACATATTTCTGTATATATCGACCGTGGAATGTACATATGTGCCATTGGATTAATATCGACGGCTGAGCGCAAAAACATCTTATCTCAGAATTTGGTTCAATAACAACGCGTATCTCGAAAAAAGCTCCAAAAATAACGTATCTCAGAATTTGCTTCAAGAACATCGTACGTCGGTTCAAAAACATCGTATCTCACGCGAATTATAATTTGCTCGCGAAATTTTTTTTGCAATAAAGTTCGTTGTACAAACTTGCAAGGAATTTTGCTGTAACGAACTTTTTTGATACGGCCAACAGATTTGCAGAGCAGATACAGCTGCTAAAAATATCAAAATCGTAATAAAACCGTGATATTTCCAAATTTCGTTTCATCGAAACAGTGAGACGGAAAAAAGCCGCCAAATAGAGGTAGGTTTTTTTGAGAAGTATAATCCATAAAAAAAATCAATCATTTTGGAAAAGTCGACGTTCGGGGACTGGTCGAGTTCGCATGAAATTCCCCATACATATATACTTTCAAAAATCGTGTACCTATCAGTAGTGTAGCCTCAGAAAATTTCGCGAGCAAATTATTCGCGTGAGATACCATGTTTTTGAACCAAATTATGACGTACGATGTCCTTAAAGCAAATTCTGAGATACGATGTTTTTGAACCAAATTCTGAGATATGATGTTCTTGCGCTCAGCCGTCGACATGTCCCTCTATATTATGAAAAAGTCTAGGCGTCACCCGAGCGTCACCGCAGCAATGAAAATTAGGTGTATAATATTAGTAGGTATACGTTTGTTGTGCATCCGGGGTCTCGAGCACCCCAGCGTAGTTCCGATCTTTTCGAGCCTTCGAAAAAGCAAAGTGAAAAATGTAAAAAAAAAAACGACATTCATGTATGTCACTCTACTGCAGATGCTTATTTCAAGAACTGATGACTTCATACTTCAAAGTAGATATCTTTTCTGGAGAGCTACCATGAACCATCATTTTTTTTCGGAAATTTCGTATCTCGGGAGAATAATGCCACGAAATTTATTTGAAAATATAAATAACTGAATTTTTTGATGAATTTTCGAGTGAAAAAAGTCAATTCTTGTACATTTTTTTGAAATACTTTTTCTAGATGTCATGGTAAGCTTCAAAAAGGCTTATGAAACTAATTGGGCCTTATCCAAGAAGCTTTAAAGAATACTTTGTAATTTTTTTTGTATTAAAACAATGAATCTTGTGCCCGTGAGAGACATTTGAAGTCTGACACTCCGTATGCATAATACGTGATTTCTTAACCCTCCGTTACATAGGTGGGTCGTTTAAGACCGTGTCAAAATTTCCCACTCGAATATTTGCTAAACTCAGAGAGTGTGGTACGCAACTCCCGTTCCGAAAAAAACTTGTTATCAGTGGGGACTTAGCTGCCATGGGACAACGTCATCCAGCATTGTGTTGTCTTACAGCAAGCGGTTGAAGTCAAGCGTGTGCCATGAATGACCCACCCGTGCGACGGCGTCAGTGTTTCGCGACAATAAGTCAATCTTATTTTCCAGGTTTTTTTGATTCATTTTAACCCTCCGCCACACAGGTTATTTTTCACTGGCTCTGTTACACAGGTGGGTCGTTCATGGCCAGCCGTCTTTTTTGTTTCATAAGAGCTTGTAAAAAATCTGAAAAAATTCACGGATAGTCTCCAGTGATTCTACTACATGCTCCAATTGGTTTTAGCATCACTCATTCTATGATTTCGTGATGATAATGTAAATTTGAACAATGACTTGGAAAAAATGGACATCTACGTAAAACATTCATATCTTTGCAGTTAATGAACATGAAGAAAAATCACTGCTGGGTTTCAAGGTTCGAATGATAACTTTTCAGAAAAATATACTCTTATCTGTCCCGGTTTCAAAATAGTAGTTTATGCAACAAGGGTGTAAAGTGAACTTTTTCGCACGAGTGATGTCTTCGGCGACCTCGACTCCGACTCGTGCACCATATCATCTAACCCTCGCTAGAAATCGCCCATTTCCCCCCTTGTTGTACAATGTACTATTATTTGCACACTCGAAAGTGGTGTAATATTTTAGCGTTTCGTTCATGGAAGAAATGGAAAAAAAAACTCATTTTTCTTAATCAATCAACTTCTTCTCTATCGTCTTCAATGCGAAAAGCCTCATCATATGTATAAGAGGATGTCGGCTGCGGAAACAGTAGCGTATTTGCTCTCCGCTCCTTTCCGCTATTATCTGTATTTTGACGCATATATATTCATAAATAACGCTGTATTCATATAAGCAGCATAAAAATACTTAATTCTATCAATAGGTACTTGAAATGAATCGAAAAAACCTGGAAAATAAGATTGACTTATTGTCGCGAAACACTGACGCCGTCGCACAGGTGGGTCATTTATGGCACACGCTTGACTTTACCTGCTTGCTGTAAGACAACACACTGCTGGATCACGTTGTCCCATGGCAGCTAAGACCCCATTGATTACAAGTTTTTCTCGGGACGGGAGTTGCGTGCCACACTCTCTGAGTTTAGCAAATATTCGAGTGGGAAATTTTGACACGGTCTTAAACGACCCACCTGCGTGACGGAGGGTTGAGTACCTTTTGATAGAATGAAGTTTTTTTAAGCTGCTTATATGAATAGAGCGTCATTTATGAATGCATTAATACATAATCAAAAAACAGACAATGGCGGAAATGTAATGTACCGAACCATCTATTCATTCTTATTATTAGTCTCTAGATCTTATGTCTCCGTATTCAAAAATAAGTTTTCCTAATGAAATATCCTAATCCTCTACCCATCATAAACCGTTCCTCTCAATCTATGCCTCATCACGGAAAACCCCGTCCTTCCAATATTGCTCAATTTTATGATCCTCTTCCTCCAAGTGTCTCGCAGCTGTCATTTCAAGAAATCCCTTATTTCCAAAATCTCCAACCCAAAACTCTACCCCCTGATTTTGTGATTGGTACCCTACTCCTCATATGCACCACCCACACCTCCTACTGTTCGCAATTCTCCCTTTACCTAATTTCCTCAAACCCTTCGAAGAAACAGTTCAACTAAAACTATCAAATCGACAACATCCGAATTCCGAACTCCGATAGTTAAACAAGAATCGTCAAACAACATCCTAATTCAATATCCAAGATTCATTCTGATTCCGAACTCCGACAGTTAAACAAAGATCCTCAAATCAAAATCATTACTAATTCCGAACTCCGATATTTCTACTAAAATCATCAAACTCCAAGACTCTAACTCGATCCTCAGATCTCATAATCATTCGCATTCAAAATTCCAACATCGACTATCCTAATCTTCAAACTCACACTCAGTTTCTGAAATTAAAATAAAGTTTCACTTTTAGTTTAATACATACATCTTGTTATTTACCTCGAAGACCATTACAGAAAGAAGCGGAAAGCAAATACGCTACTGTTTCCGCAGCCGACATCCTCTTATACATATGATGAGGCTTCTCGCATTGAAGACGATATAGAAGAAGTTGATGGATTAAGAAAAATGAGTTTTGTTCCCCATTTTTTCCATAAACGAAACGCTAAAATATTACACCACTTTCGAGTGTGCAAATAAATATACTTTTTGAAACCAGGACAGTTAAGACTATATTTTTCTGAAAGGGTATCATTCGAACCTTGAAACCCAGCAGTGATTTTTTTTTAAATTCACTAGCTGCGAAGATAAGAGCCAGTAAAAATAACCTGTATGATGGAGGGTGAAAAGTGTGCATAACAAAAGTTAATAGAAGTAGATATTCAATATCTTCCGATTAATGCTGTATACGGCTCCTTGGTCAATGTGTTAGTCTCGCATCATGCTGTTACAAAATGATCAACACATAATTCTGTATATGAACGTCGCATTCATAGCATGTACTCTACAGAGGGCAGATTCTGTGAGGAACATATTCTACAGATTGTGTGATGATCAGATTCTACAGATTCTGTGAAAAGCATATATGCTGCAGGTTCTGTGAAAAGTGTATTCTTCACAGTGCAAACTCCTTGTAAAGACACTCGCCATGTCTTAGCTCATGACCGCGGTGGTTGGATCTTCGAAATTTTCGTGGATCATATTTTAACGGGACACTTGGTTTGCCCTCAAATTAAAAGGTGAAAGCTAAAGGAAGGTTCTCATCTGTTAATGTTGTAGAATCTAGAGTAGGTATTCATCTGCGTCGTATATTCTGAAGACATTATTGCAGGGTTGACAAAGTTTTGCCTGATTGATATGCGCAAGAGTTGTGACTCGATTCATGCCGATAAACAATCTGATTTTGCAAGATAATCTCGTCTCGCAACATATACCCGGTGTCGGGGTCGGGGGTGGCATTTTTCCACATCTTGTTTATTGAAGATCCATAGTTTTTCATGTTGTTATAGATGTCAGAGAGTCCAGCGCAGGAACGATTTCGTCAGCAATGGATTGCTCATCGCCAGAATAGGTACGTACAGGTCCCATTTGAATGAGAACTTTAGTCTGGACGTGAAATGGGCGAAACCGGAAACTGTTACACCTGACCCCCGCGGTCTACCTTATGTACATTCAGAACGGGCATTGTTCTGATCGGGACGATTTATCTAAGCACGCATGTAATCATTGCATGATATTACAAGTCTTCGTGCGGGACGGAGAGTGAAAATATCCATCGTGGTCGCGGGCGATGCTCCTGCTCTGATCCTCATGCCAGAGAAAGTGAAAATGTGAATCAGTAAGTACTGGTGCCGACCGCGAGGTGGTTTTAACACTATTCAACATTTCTTGCGAAAAACCAAAGAGTCTTGTTCGGGTCTGCGAATCAGAATCAGTAAAATCGAACAGTTCGTTCTTCAGAATATCATGTACAAGAAGTGCTCGTTTGACCTACATGTACACAATACGCAATTCAATATATCCCATCGTGTAATACGCGTATACGGGTCTTAAAATTTCTCACCCTGCACTGATAACGAGTATGAATCCACGTGTGTGTGTGCAATAATCGTATATATTTCGGTACAGGATGACATAATGCCTGTACACAGGTGTGTCGAAGTGGAACCGTGACTTTGTATTGTATACTGCAGGCGTGTTGAAATGCCATCTTTTATTTGCATGTGTCGAGTTTCACCGCAGATATTAGTGTTTTTATCATGTATACCTATATTGAGTCGCGTGTCGTAATATCTTATAGCATAGTATAAAGTGCAAGGTAAGTCAAGTTTGCTCGATTTATTTATAGTCGATCCTTCGGCTGGCGATGTTTCTGTGCGAATCAGAAATTCTATGTCGCTCATGATAAGTACATGAGCAGACTCCAAAAATGCGATCTGCAAAATCGATAATATAGTTTCCATTTGTACCACAGCCTGAAAATTACCCTATTGAAGATACTCGTTTCCACTAGAATGAATGAATCAAATGAATTTTACTTCACTTACGCTTTAGATTCATTGAAATGAAAAATACTATCCAAAAGTACAGAACCGCTGGCTTTTTATGGAACCCGCTCGTATTTCGATCGCATAGCGGATTACCTATTTAAGATTAGCCATCGTGAAAAAAATCGTCAGATCGAAAGAGAGAGTTCCAATTACCGTAAAAATTACTAGCATTCTCCGAAGATTATGTGTATTCACTCTGAGACAACAATTTTGGATTCAACATATAGTATAGTACCTCCAATGAAATTGTAAGCCTCTGTCAACTACGAATATTATTCGAAGCGAAAAAAATTAATCTCACTTCGAATCATAGCGAATTGCTATCAAATAGAGTTTGAATAATCTGAAAAATGGACTGCCTGCAGCTGTCAAAGAATCACTACGTTCATTTATCTTCGAACAATATAGGTATAATATTTGTTTCAATTTATTGTTCAAATAGATCTGTGACACTTTACTTGGAATGAATCAATTTTTGTAGATTCAATATGACAATCGACATATTTTCCGCCCAAGAATATATTGCTCAAAAAATCCAAAGACCGAATGAAAATCATTTAACCGAACTCAAATATTTGTCATTTTCAAGATCATACCACTTTCGGTTGTGAAATCTCAAACGTTCGAACATTCGCAGACCCCTCGGCTCGCGCCTGTTACGAAAAGTGGAACTTTTCCGATTCTTATAGGTATAATAACGGCTAGTGAAAGATAACTATAGCTGAGACAACTATAGCTCGATGTTTGCTGAAAATGTTGATGGCATTGATGGGCTCTTTGGTTTGTCCCCAACTTCTTTATACAGCCCGCCAAACGTGGGGTATACCATTTAGCCCCACGTTCTCCTGCTATATTATATACACTGCTATACATGCGCCTCCAGAATACAATATGTTGACAAAGCCGCAATTGATGAATATGTAATTGATCTGGCAAATAATGGGATATTCTGAATACGCGTATACATACGTCATTGAAACGTGTGTCGTGCAATTATGTATACCTATATCCATGTAATGCGCGTTATACCTATAGGCCGAGTAAACCGGAAATTAGACCAAAATCGATTTGCGAAAACTATTGAGTACCCGGTTCTTGCCAACCCACCTGACCCCACATGTGATTGAAAAACATTGCCCTAAATCGACTGTCCAACTTTCCGGCAGACCGCGATTCCCACGTTATACGCACTGCAGCTGGACGTGTGGACGAAAATTGTTCTTGCGGGCCGGAATTGCGCGCGAAAAAATCTCCCAGTCAAATCGTATGCGTATAGGGGAGAGCCGGGCGAAGTGGGCCCCCCCCTGAAAATATTTTGTACTTCTTCGAAATGAACAAATGTTATACATTCATTTATTTTTTTGGCGTCCGGAGACTTGTGACAACGAATTAAATATATTTTACGAGAACTATAAGGGGAAACGGCAGGCAAAGTGAGCCTATACTAAATAAAAAATGTTACGAGTTGAGAGTTTAATCGTTGAATCTTCTCATTTTTAATTTCCGATTAAAATATGGTCAATTATCTGATGTCAAAAGTCTCCGGATGCGAGGGAATAAATATATATTTGTAATGTTTGTTAATTTTGAAAAAATTCTAAAAATTATCAGGGGGGCCCACTTTGCCCGCAATTTTTCAACTTTGCGGTAGACCCTAATCTTCGGTCAGATTTTCGTTTTTTTGGTGAAAATTAAACGATTCAATGACTAAAAACTCAACTCAGAACCTCGCTCAGAACATTAATTCCTTGAAGGGCCCACTTTGCCCGGCCCTTCTCCCCTACATATTTATATACTTGACTGAAATTCTTTGGTACAGTTTGGTATGCGGCCGACAAAGTTCGCTAATCGGTACTAATCGTAAAATTAGTTGCATAAGGGAATTGCGAATTTTCACCTGATTGCAAAACGCGTGCGGGAATATTGAATGACTTTAACGTTTCGATAGCTTTTACAGTGAATAGAACAAGCCATGGGTTTCGTATCGTCAATGCCATGCCTGAGAATGATTCAAAGACATGTGCCAACCCCGTACGATGCACAAACCGTTGCGTTAATGCATTTTCGTTATCTCTATATGGCTGTATACTTGTGTATAATATGTTCTGAAATCATATATATGCAGTAATCGATCATATGATAAGAGAAAAGAAAAAAGAAAAAAATTCAAAAATACCAAAGGCCTAGGTGCGAGGACATACGTTCGTGCAAGTATAGACACCCTGTCAGTGTGCGTATACAGCGATATTGTGTAACCTGGTTACATAAAGCGAAGGACTTGCGCCCGCGCGAGTATAAATTCATACTTTTCGCATGACCCTGCTGATGTCTATTTGTATAAAAGCGCGTATGCATTATGCCTTTGTGTATAGATGCATAACTGGTCGAGCATAGAACCATGGCGTTGAAATTTATGCGAAAATTGCATTGTATCCCAGCGTTTGTTGTACGCAGTAAAATCATGGGAAGCGTTCTTTGTCAACTGATTGTGAGCCCCTTTTTTTAATCGACTCCTTGGACTCTTCCTCTTGATTTGCCGGTCGATTTTTTTTAGACTCGGAAACCTTGGGTACATTTTTTTTCAGATTTTTGAAGTAGTTTTTTTCGAGATGCTCCTGTTTTACGATTCGCCATCTCGCGAAATCTATACATATATATGTACATCGAGAAAGCCTACGTGAGAAAAATTCCAATTTCTTGTGAACTTTTTATTGCAGTTCTAGGCGTTGATATCTTGACGGTGTACAGGCTTTTCCTGGCCAGAAAAAAAGGGTAATAATTTTTTTCGTGTAGCTATAGTCACACGTTTTCGATTTGTTTAGAAATTCTGTAGAATATCTTGTGGAACGCATACGAAGGATCTACGAATAATTGGTCAACTGGGTTGCCCTGGAATGTTCCTCACCTGTGATTTTTCAATTTATTTTTGTTATCCTCCGGTCAATTTAGACCTGACTTCCTAATGAGACATGATCATTTTTCATCGTCCAGAGACGAGCTAGAAACGCGTGAAGTTTTGAGCTTTCCTACATCGACTCGTTCTCCCAGCCACTTTCTTCAATTTCACTTTCCAGGCTTTCATTCAATTCCAGAGTTGATAGATTAGGATGTAGTGATTTCTCATCGTCAGAGCAGAAGCAAGAATCCTGCAAAGTTTGACAGTTTTTCGTTCAGCCATTTTGCAGAAAATTGGTTTGATTCGTTTCAGACAGACGGACAACCGTATAACTGGAGATAACCACACTTAAAATTTTCCATGTGTGGTTTTACCACACCCGAAAGACGATCTTTGCCAACTAAAATTCATCGATTCACACTACAAACTTTTCTATTCAAATGAATTAATCGCCAGTAGACAGAAGTTCAATTTTTGGTCATCAGACTTGAGACTTTGAGAGGCGCATCAGGGCGACTTTTGCGATGACCCAATTAAGAGTCTGAAACAAATTAAATATTGTCAACTAATTTTAAATTTCCATTTGACTTGTAAATGATTTCAATTTTATCCACAACAAATTCGGATTCGGTTTTCTCTAGTAGTACTACCGATCACTGGACTAGCAAATGCTGCAAACATCCTAGAAGTCGATGGAGAAAAGTGGCTCACTTTGCAAGTCGACAAGGGTACAACCTATGATTATGTCTAGATATGTATTGCGTTCGTCAGGTTGACCTTCGCTTCCGATTGCACCAGTGCAAGTGCCATTACATATTGTTTCATAATACCTAGATAACTTTTCGAGGAATCGTGACCGCTCTTGCCAACTGCCATTTCTGGTGTTTCACTCATTGCTCGTTTTTTTTCCCCTTGCTGTTTGGTCTTTTTTTTTGCCAAAAGGGAGCAACGCACACAGATTGAAAAAAAAAAGATTCCAGGCGTTATCATCGCACATTGGAAGCTGCAGTGTTGGGTAGCATTTAATTACGCATTTGCAACTAATTACATTGAAACTACAATCTCCAGTTGATATTTGTTATTGAAATTAGTCAAATCAATTAAAAATTACAAAAGTAGTTGACGGATTTTTCCGAATCAATTACAAATAGAAAATGTAACAAACAAATTAAGCCAACTCCATATATATACGTACGTGAAAAGAGCGCGGACAGTGATCATGATTAGGAAGAACTTGTGTTCGTCGTGTAGACTTCATAGGTAAACAGAAAGGAATAATTCACGAATGAATTGAACGTCGAATTGGTAAAGAGTAATATTTCTATTCATTGAACCAGTGAAAAACAAAACAACAAGGATCTATAACAGTTCATGATTGTCTGATACCCAACGAGGTGAACAGTTTCGTATTTAATTCTCTTCAAATAATCCTTATTCTATTATTCTTTCCGAATCAGAGTCAATCAACAACTATACATATAGATAGCAAAATCTAATGCTTCTATTTTCTCGATAAAATCAGTGATCGACATATGTTGTACATACTTGTAGTATACAACATACCCTATAGCATTATAAAGAAAAGGTGTATAATTATTCCTCCTTAATTGTACGTTCCCAGGCAATTGGCGGGATGATGCAAAATATATTTACAAATGTAATACATCCAGGTATAGAAACGCGTTTACGTATAAGTATCTAGTATGATGTATATTTATGCGTGTGTATGTATACGCAAATGCGTACATATTACATGTATGTTGTGCATACAGCGCGGGCAGGCTCGTTGCTATGCTTCGTCGTGCCTGAAATGAATTTCTTGAGCGTTTACAAAGCGGCTCTTTCGATTACTTATTGTTCGTGAATTCATTATAACAGCACGCGCCACGCTTTCTAGCCACTTTTTCGCCGTGCAAAAAGTAAAGTTCACTTCTCCAGTTGCTATTCCGCATATAACATATGTATGGCACCCACACGGCCATGTGTAATGCACACATACAGTATGTATATGAAGCATTTGTATAGTGACTGGAGCGATTTGGTCGGAAACGAAGCAAGATACATGGAAAAATGAGTTGTACTAAAGTTGCAAAATGTCCAAAGGGACAGAAGTGAGCGTCGTTGGATTCTTTTCCGAATCCAGACGTTGAGGTGATTCGAAGGTCAACCTGGATCTCCTCAATGGGATGGTGCACTTCTTCTTCCGGAAATCAAAAGAGCGGTCAATCTTGAGTCTGAAAGTGCTAGTGCACAAATGACCCAAAATTGGTAGACCATAAGGTGTTTGAAAAATAAGAAGAAGATATCCGTTCCCCACGTTATCCGGGATCAACTCACAATTCACAAGTATCTACCACACCTGAGAGTAGGCGCCAATGGATTGTCACTACCTGGGCTAGTATCGATGAAAATGCTTCAACGAAATTTTGCCAGTCTTTGACTATAAACGCCTTGAAATGTGTATCGAAGTTGATTCTCGTCATTGGAATATTTGCTGTATTAAGATTACAAGCTGATCCTGGGTGATCTAGAGAACTGATGAACATTTTCCTTCATTTTCAAGTATCACATCTGCATCCATCACTGTAGATTTTCAACCGTTGCGTCATATACAATGTTGAAATTATTGTCAATGATGTGTACATAACGTATATTAGTATTCACATACTTATCATTGTATAGACAATATTTGAAATCGCATTTCGCGTGTATACGAACGCGCCTCACGGTATATTATTAATCAGGTATGAATATTCAGGTAAACTTGACATGTGGACGAATTCCAGTAACCTGCCCTCGGGGTAAATCAGCGTGACGTGAGATATACGTACGCCTGTGTAATTATGCATCTACATAAATATACTAACGTGAATAATAAATGATTCAGGTAGTATAATGTCAGGATCTATTTCCATGTCCCTGAAACAATCGGGTGTGAATTACTCTAAGTATATCCGCATTGTCAGGGTAAATGCATATCGGTAACAACAATAACATCGCGTCTTTTGCTCTCGATATAACATTGTAGACAACACAAGAAGTGTGAACAAAAAAAAATTTGGTTGGAGTTGAAAGAGCCGCGAGGACAGCGATTTCTGTCAAGAAATTACAGAATTTTTTGGCATTTGGTAGAATTGTAACTATATAATTTCAACAGGTTCATGAGCTTATGGAATATACTACTGCAGCTACTGAGATTTCTGCACAACAGAAAATCTCGTC
Organism: Ametastegia equiseti; assembly: GCA_963989295.1. Taxonomy (NCBI): domain Eukaryota; kingdom Metazoa; phylum Arthropoda; class Insecta; order Hymenoptera; family Tenthredinidae; genus Ametastegia; species Ametastegia equiseti. The sequence continues at coordinate 14,755,191 of OZ022395.1, forward strand.
CCCCATGAACTGCAGACTTTATAGCAAATCGAACAACAATTTTTTTTTCCCCATACAGCTTGACTCATCCATCGCAGGAATTAATACAGTCGCGTTAATTATCGGGACACGTAATGTAGAAATACATATACGTCATTCCGCGGCCACTACTTATGTCAAATTGATAACGTTATCGTAATCACCCCGCGTACTTCGTTAGACAAAACTTCAACTTCATTTCGCGAGAACCTGGATGAATAAATAATATCGCTTGTCTAATGGCATGCATAGAAAAAAATACTCGTCGAATTTACCAAAAATCGCGGTCAGATGTGGCAAGAGAAATATTCGGTTGCTTCGACTGAATTTTTATTTCATACAATTCAACGTTCAATCAGATTAACAAACATTATTAGTTGAAGCCTAGCTGAATATTTCTCGTGCCATATTTGATATAAATTCAATCCATTTTTTTTCGGGTCTATATTAACTTCGGGAATTGTCAAATTTGAATCGCAAATTCGTGTCATTCGAGACAGAAGTATACTCTCGGAAATTTCCTTCAAAGAGTATAAAGAATCGGCATTCACGATCTTCTCGATTCCAGGCTTTGAACTTGTTCAGTTCGATTCTTCTAACAAGCGTTAAACTTGTTCTCGAAACGAGAACGAGAGGAAATAATTGGTCAGCTGGGTCACCCTGAACTCATCGTCACCTTCACCTATTTTGTTTCACTTCATTGTTCAAATTAAGCTGAAAAGATACGGAAATTTTTTATCCCCGGGGCGAAATCTCTATAATTCTGTAAAGTGGATAAAGAAGACCTGCAAGATCGTCAAAATCCGTCAATCCGTTCTCGAGGAATCAGCGATTGACGTATTGAAAATTTTTTCTCAAAATTTTGTTCTCGAACAACTCGAAAACCACTCCGCCGATCAAATACGTTTTTTCAGCCATTGAACTAAGTATATATTCTTAGCGTTCTCGTGATCCTTATGCCATCACAGGCGATATGCTACATCCTACTTCTTGGGACGTGGATCAGCCCCCAATTCCAACTGATTGTAGCAATGTGAATCATTCGAAGTTTTATTTCGCGGTAATTACGTATATACACTACGCAGGTACACACGTGGATCTAATTCGATGTACGCTGAAGTTTCTGCCTACTTCCTGTCTTCGTATATATGTACGGATAGCTAGACGATTTGTAATCTACGGTTCTATAAGTATCCTTTTAGTACAATGTACTTACACCCACCTCCGTAAAACTATAGAATTTCATTCTTTCGCCAGCTATTGTAAACTTGAACGCTCCCGCTGTAAGTATAATTCGCAAACCGCTTTGGCTCACAATCAGTCAAGGATATGATGTAATACGCGGATTTTCATGTATTCATACGTATTTATGTACGTACATGCCTGTATTCTTTCTTACGCTTTAAAGAAAAAACTGAAGTCCTCTATAATTATTTGTGTCATTTCGATCCCGACTCTATATCCGAAGCGAAAGAATCAATTGATCAAACTGAAAGAAGGTGAAGACAAAAATCAATTTTGCGAAATGAGATGAAACGGGTGAAGAGAATTTTCGACGTCTCATTAAGGTCACGTTCAAAATTTCTCTCGAAAGAGTTCACTTTTTACCCTTTCCGACGAAGAAAAAGGTCGCATTTCATCATACGAGCTAGAATTTCTGGTCGGAGGTGGTCACGATTCAAAATTTTTTGACGAAGAAAAAAGAAACTATAACCCTTACTGTATATTTCCCATACAATATTCATAAGTTTATCAATTTCGTACTAAATAATTATTATTAGTTACAAGTATCTGATATAATGATTCATAGGTATGTGCAATGTGCATGCATATTCTAGCTAAATCTATGTAGGATAGGCGTTAAACTATTATACCTGCAGTTCATCGATAATTTATGATCATTTTGCAATCACACAATTTTGATAGAAACTACAAGTTTTTTGTTCATCTAAATCAGTAAATTAGACACTTTTGAGTATAGAATGTGAAATATTACTTTTTTCATGAATCTTTGGTTTCATGGAGTCACAAGGAGTGATTTTATTCGCAGCGGATGTCGTTTTCATCCTGATTTTCGATAAGATCTTCCTAATTGGTCCTGTGGAATATTTGTCGGGAATTTCGAATCAACCTGTATACATGGGCACATAGATACACATTATAAAAGGTACATTTTACATGTCCTATATCATGTATAGCAGGTATGTCGCTATATAGATTCACACACGTGAAAGAGATCGCCGGGTATATGAAGAATAATCATTGGCACAGTCTTGCCGTTTATTAGGCAACTAAGACTTTCTAACTTTGGCCGTATATCACTTTTACGTACGCAGCATACAGGTAGGTAGCTTCCTATCCTATAATTCCGCGTGTTGCATCCACATAAACGAGGCATTTTACTCGCCTGAGCGGTTCAGCGGGCCTTAGTATGCTAGCGAAAAGTATAGCCGCGGATTGCGATACGTATATCTATATAATATATTACATACATATGTATGTACATACTAGGGCGCTTTTTTTGGGGACTATTTTTTTTTTACTCCCACCTGGAAATTTTCTTGGAAACACTTCAAAAAAAAATTCTCCGAAAGTTTGAGCCCTTAATATCAATATTAAATACTCGCCCTCGGCGTTTAAAGATTTCCCACTTGACATACACGTAACTTGAATTTTTTTTTCTTGAAATTCTTATAGCTCAGAGGCCTTTTATGCTATTCGAACGTTTGAACAACCAAATCACTCAGAATCGACTGCTCTACGAAAGTGCCCATTGCAACGGAAATGTAACTTACACGGGTGAGACAGTACAGGTGATTAAAGTCAAAATTTCCTAAATTTCTTGTTTTTCCGTTGTTTTTTCATAATAGGCTGAAAATACAGAAAAATTTTAAACGACAAAGTTGTAGCAAATTGAATTTCCTTCAAAAAAGATTCTGGGCACCGATCTCTATCATTGATATTTTTCGAGATAATAAGCTTTTTGTTTTTCATGATTTATGATTTTCATGAATTTGCGGCTCATTATGAGGTCCTGAAAAAAGGTCCTGACCACCAAATTTCAGCACTTTTGTAGAGCATTCAATTCTGAGTAATTTGGTTCTTCAAACGTTCGAATAGCATAAAGGGCCTCTGAGCTATAAGAATTTTAAGAAAAAAAAATTCAAGTTACGTGTATTTTAAATGGAAAAACTTCGAATACTTAATATTAATATTAGGGGCTCGAACTTTCAGGGAATTTTTTTTTAGGTATTTCCAAGAAAATTTCGAGGTGGAGGTGAAAAAAAAAAAAAATTGTCCCCCAAAAAAGCGCCCTAATACATACATATGAAAATGCAGCGCGCCAGTTAGCGTAATAATATACCAATTTTGACCATGTCGTTATAGCTATGTATGGCAAACGTGAATTTTCACGCCACATCGCCGCCTCCGTGTGAAACTATATGATGTCTGAAATTCTGGTATAGGAAACCGTAATTTTTGCGTTGGGTTGAAAAAACATACTATCTCGTTGTGGCATTTCAGGATTCACACAATCACTCAGAATGTCCGTAACGTTAGCGCATCAAGATACAGGAAATTAACTTATCAAATTCAGGTCTGGATTACTACAAAACCAGCACAACACGGTGCTGGACTATCAACGTTGCTGAAAACGAGTGTCCCTTCTACGTGCCCTGAGATTTGGATAACAGATTCAAATCCCGAAACAGGGAATTTCCCTCAAGAATATCTCGTTGGGTCAACGTCACGAACTCCAACCACGTAATAATTAGCGAATGGGCATTGCTAATGAGACGACGAATGCGAGGAACCATTCGAACGAACCCGTCAACGAGTAATGTCTCATTGTTTCAACAATCGGCTATGATTATTGAGCCTCGACGATGATGACAATATGGATAACAATTTATTGAAACGATACGATAGATATATTTTCGAATACAGATTTGTTCAAATATTTCCTTCCATTCGCAATGCCTCGTCAGTAATGCCTTTCCTCTGATTATTGGACCTGTCAACATTTCCAACGAAACTTACCTACTTTTAACTTTATCAAACAATTGGGAGTAACGAGGAATCGAAAGGCAGATAACCTTGTTTCCTGCCGCCGAATTTGAGATGTAACAATTCAACACGGAGGTGTCGGTGTATAAATAATGACAAAAATCGTCGACCTCTTGACGGCATGGCACTCTCGTTATTACTGTGTCTCATAACGTCTAATAACCCCATTAGAGGAACTATGAGGCATGCCTATTTAACAGCGAAACACTTTCCATTGAACCAGGGCGACATGTGTGTAGAATATGTCTATTGTGCTTTTACACATGCTGTCTTTGAATAAGCTATGCGTAGAATTCGAAGAACAAGAAGAACGAGGATCGAGTCTCGTCCGCGACAATAGACGCGAATGCTGAAGCAGTGCATATGCAAATGTGGTGTTCGATAATTAACAAATTTACATGCCAATTGTGTCGTTTAACAACACACATATACCAATATTCCGTCATCGTAACGGGGACAACCGAACATAATGCCATTTCGCTGAACACACCCGCACCCAACGTCAACACAATCTTCTACATACATACATATAATATATATGCATTGGTATATATCTATATCTATGCATTTAGGTATACCCACATGGTCATACAGTAACTGGGATCTTCTCTTTCTCCGTATATTATACCTATACCTATATACATACAATTTCATTGAATAGAGACGTACGCGTCATGCGTGGGCGGGCACTCGTACTTTTCATTTCAATTGTCGCTTATACAGGTAGAAATGAACGCAATTATTGTATACGTCTTCAGTCGATTGACACACATTTTTTTCATATCTCTATCTCTTTTCTATAATTGTAAGCTCATCACGGTAGTCACGGTCGACGATACGGAATATGGTAGCTTCTTACCTGATGATTGATACAGATTCAGCACGCGTACGTAGAATAGGTAAATTTACGCGTGCATATGAGGTAGATGCGGAAGAATCAAGGTTATCAGTGACTATCGTTAAGGTGCAACGGGAGTCTCCTCAGATAACAATTGGACAACAATGCGTATAACCATTGTTATCTGCAGAGACGATCCCGTGGCACCTTAAGGTGATATGGTAGAAATCACTTCGAACTTAACCTAGTTAACATAAAAAACATGAGTTTCACTGGAATCCTATCAGTTTCTTTGACCAAGTGAAATACTTAGCCACTTTCTGCCAAAAAAAAACTGCATTCATTCGTCGAGAGTTCGGTCAAATTGGTTGGGTAGTCGTCGAGAAATTACAATTCTTGTTTTCGAGGTGACAACAATTGGTAGTTGAACGGAATTTCGAACAGACTCTCATATCGCCTTATATCATCTCGAAAACGCGATTCCTTATTTCTTCCAAACTATTCAACCTAGCGAAATGAAATTTGGGAGATAAATGCTTTACCACAGCAGAAAGTGGCCGAGTATTTTACCGTCTAGAAAAACCGTATAGAATTCCAGTCAGATTGATATTAATTCTTATGTTAGCTAGGTTGGGTTCAAATTGCTTGCCAAAATTCACTACACAAGCCAATGTTTATTGTGCGACGCAAAGTCTTACGGACATATTTTGGTGTGTATAGACGGGCAGGTCTGCTAAAAGGCACAATACCTACATAATAACAGATACACATGCCAGTCTGCAGTTATAGGTATGGATGTGAAAAGAAAAGCACGATATATCCTACGTAAGATCGGTATGCCTGTACAATGGGACATCCGAGCCCCGTATATATATACATACATGTATATACGTATCGCACAATATCGCATCCTCCTTTCCGCACAAGTACACACCTCTGTGAATGATATACCTAGATACAGGTATATTTATGCACATAAACATACATACCCATACCTGGGAGTATGGAATACCTATACATTTATACATACATACGTAGATTACACATCGTCCCAATGACAATGCACGCGGATATAAATATATACAAGTTTACCCGCATCCGATGCAGAGCCTCAGTATCCGACTCGACTCTGAGGCGAGAGTTGAGCGTCGCGACGCCGGCTAAATTACATCGGAGCTTTTGCAATTTTCTGGGAAACAATTATTGCCCTGAGTTTTCGATCGATTTTTTTTTTTCTCCTCTTATCTTTTCGAGTTTGATCATTGTCGCGGTTGTATTGGTTATTGATCGCCCGTCAACCGATTTAGGGGGCGATCATGATCGCTCCGGATATTTAACCCCGCAATATAATGACAATAGAGAACGCAACGATATTATATGTATTATAATAACAATAATAATAGTACACGATAATAACAAAGGCGGAAATTATAGTCTTAGAAGGTAAATATACCAAAGGTGCAGAATTAATAGGAAAAGTAACCATTTGTCGAAAGATCGTCGTAGAGTGATTACCGACAAATTATGACGGTACGCTTCTATCGGTGGGGAATATTAATTCTTTATTACATAAATTAGTATATTGATAGATAAACTTATTCAAATTCAACGTATTGGGATTTGTTTAATCTATAGTGAATATATAGACCCATAGCTGAACTATGAAGATTATTCAAACAACATAAATTAAATTTTACTTGGAATAATGACAAACTGCGTTCAAAATGAGTTCAATTAAGGGGAGACGTACGCTACTGAATTTTCGAAAAAAACCATTTTGCAATTTTTGTTTTTCTCTTTTGAATTACTAAAAATGGTCCAATAAAAAATCGCTTCCCTGCAGTTTCTAGATATCATTAGTATGTGTGTTGAAACAACACATCAACCTTCTATTTAATTCAACTAAAATTTGTTTCATCCAAATAAATGATTTGTCGTTATTTATTTGAGGTGAGATCTAATCCATCTGGGTTTGGTCAAATTCAGTTAAAATGGGCTCATTTCTTGAATCAAATACCTGAAATCTCATTACATTTTTTTTTCTCACTGTACCCACCGTCTATAACCTGCATTGTATACTTGCGTACTATACATGTATACCGGGCGTTTCCTTGCTCACTTGGTCAGTGTGTTGGGTTGCCTATTTGAGTGGCAAATTGCTTTTCAAATGCAATAACACATTACTGTCGCATGGATGTCGAAAGTGCTTCGATAAGGCGAATATTCCGCAGTGTTTTTTTATGTCCAGATATTTGGATTGATAGTCGATCTACCTACCTATACGTATACTACTTTTTGCTTTTTCCTATAGAAACTGTATTTTAGAATTTGAAGTAATCCAGAATTCATTCATTTTTCATTTCACGTAAATAAAAAATTTTGTTTTTTCCTTCCCTCGATTCGTTCAAGATTGTTAAGGGCTCATTTTGCTTAGAAACTAGACACGGTTTCTGCTATTCAGAAGTGTCGAATTCACGTTCTCTTTCATTGTTGTATCGAGATTGAATATCAAATAATAAATAACATCCCAATACACTGATCATGATGATCGTTTTCTCTTAACTAATGATCCTCAGTTTTTGGAAAACGAATAAAGTTTACCCCATTAGGAATTTTGAGCGAAAATTAACCAAAATTCTGTTCCCAAAAACAGTCATTTGAAGCCATAAGACCCAGTGGAAGTATGTATCTCGAAAATAATCGTGTTGCTTGTTCCATTCATTTTCATAAGTTGAAAAGAACTTCGTTTTTCCATATTCTTATCGAGTCCAATGCCACATATTATAATATATACTTGGACACGAAAACAAGTTGAAAAATTTTATTTCTTCAGATGAAAGATATAATTCATGTTTCTCTATGGCTATGTAAAAAATAAAAAAATGATATCATTCAAAATGAGTGTTAGTTCTGGATCGACTATATAAAAATAATAATCAAAAAGTGCGTGAGGCGTTTTTTGTAATGCTCAACTGAAATAGGTACAAAAAAAAACGCATCGAGGGAAAATATTAACTATAGGAGGTGCAAATGCAAAAGAATACAAATCAGACCTTAACGAATTTTGGCAAAATGCAAAAAACCCGATATAGATAGAAACAAAAAAAGATATATCTAATCGAAATCTCGCTTTTTGATTTTCGTGGACATGTATCTTTTTCCATGGCACCTCCTCGATTATACTCACCAAGTTATTTCGACTGTGCGTGTCGTGTCTTAAAATTTCAGTGTTGTTCCGCAGATTTCTTGTGAATTTTTTATTAATTTAGAATCGGCCTTCCTTGATTCACCAAAAACTGAGGTTTATTAATTTTTTTGGAAGCCTGGAAAAAACTGAGGATATACTTCGTATCCGTTTGTCAGATATGGTAAAAAAAAATTCAAGATACATTCATATATAGATCGGGGAGACGGTCATGGCCAAACGTCGCCTAGTCGGCGTGAAATAGCTCGTATTTACGTACATACGCGTATCCATCCATACATCGCCCATCTCGTAAAACATGCGGCATATATACGTAATAAAAGAAAATAATTGCGACGGTACGGACGAACTTAAGTTGCGTGCAGACGTGTCGTTCCTAAGTCTTTACGTAACGTATGTGTATCAGGTACCCGTACGGTGGATTTCAATACCGTATGAGATCAGCAATGGACATTATTCACGTGGCCAGGGGTTTGCATCATAATTTTAATTAACGCGAGATGGTGCCATGATTTGGTGATAACAGGGGTAAAAAACAAACAAACAAAAACTAAAAACCGGGAGGGTTAAAATTGTGAAAAAATCGTGAGTGTCTCCTATTCCCACACATAATTATACCTACGTTACTCATCCATTGAACTTTAAGACGCCACGTATTCACCCGCGCAATTATCTGATCAGCTACCACGTGAGCACACACACGTGCTCATTCGTACACACGTGATATAAACACATTGAAAAGTTGTGTAGAAATTATATGAATGTGTTCGTACACGCAAACGTGCACCTGTACATGTACAATAAAATACATACATACGTACGTAACCGTGTCGCACACGCATGTGCATGAGCGAGAAAAAAAATGTCGTGGAGTTCTTACGTCAACTCGCTGTCGTTCCTGTGTGCAGTATATGCAGGTGAGTACATTTCCATACTTACATACCTATAAGTCATATCTATGGGGTACTAGATGCCATGCCATGGGTGTTTGTAGGGGACAGGGAAGACTTGGACGAAGTTAGATCTTATCACAATTGCAAGGGAGTTGGGTGAAGTTTGTGATATACTGACAGGGTGTCCAGTGATCATAGAAATTATGGAATTCTCATAAAATTTGATACTTTCTGAAGAAAAAAAACCTTGAAATCTCAGAGAATTTCATGATGTGTCTGAAATTTATTTCAAATTGACCCTACATTTTTTTAAATTTAGTAGGATTTCAAAATTTCGCGTCACAATCGAGTGCTTCTGGCTTTGGGAGGCTGTTTTATTCTTAATTTTGCACTTTTCGCAATTTCCTGATCCATTAACGAGCAATGGTTTTTGTTGGAACTAGAGATCCGAAATATGTCTATGTAGTTCATTTTCAAATTTTGTGGGTTGAATTCTTGTTACATTTCTTCAAAACTTGAAAGTTTATTCTGATATTTGTATCGGATTGATTCTGTTATAATAATTTTTAGAACGATTCTGTACTTCAACTTCATCGAGAAGGGTAGCAATTTATATCTGGAAAACCTGGAATTCTCGGGGAATTTGAAATCGACAAATAACTGGACACCCTGGTAAAGTTAACGCGATGAATGATTTGCAAAAAAATTCTTCAAAAGCATCACGAAAGGTGTATACATATATAATTTCACGCGTTGGGTGAAACATGTACATACATCTCGCGTTGTTTCGAATTCTATCAGCATTTAAATCACGAAATATGGGATTTTATTCCAATATTCTGTTGCGTTAACTCAACTTCAAAATTCGGAAAGGTTCTGTACCTCATGACCTGGATTTTAGTCACGGATTCCTTATTCACCAACTTCAGGTCGGATCCGAATATTTTCCAAACCGTTTACCTGCGGATTGATATTTTCAAAATCATTACAAGAAATTATCCATTTCGAATCACTTCGTTCCGTGCAGTCATTGCAAATGGAATTGTTATGAAATTAACATTTTGAAGAACCAGTAACTTTTGAGAATCTTAATTCGCAGACAAACGGGTGAGGGATTCGTCTATAGTTTCGCATGAATTTGTCTTGAAGAAAAAATCGCATCACTCGAATTCGGGTTGGCGAGTAGAAAACCTTCCCTCGTCAGTTGAAAATTCTTGAACATTTTTTTGCGTCTGAAGTTTTAGTCGAGCAAGATTTTTCACGGAAATATGCATAATAGGCGGTTGTAAAGCCTGTGAAATAAGTTTTTCCAAACTGATTTCAAAGGATCGAGCAAATGCCTAGATGCTGATAATGACGAACGAATAGAAAATCATAAACAAATAACTCAACTTCAGATGCACAAAGTGAGAAACCACATGGTTGAAATCACATGAAAAATGAAGGTGAAAAACAGAACTTGTAGTTTTGGGGCTTTCATAGAAGCTAATCCACTTTTGTACCCTCGTTCGTGAAAAAAAATCTTATCTATCCCATTTTATAATCAGCGTGATTGACAATGTATTATACTTTTCTTCTATTGCATACAACAGGACCAATGGCCACTGTCTTGGATCTTTTCAATATAAATATATGGAACAATTTGCTTATATGTATTTATTTATTTAAAACAAGCCCAACAGGTGAACCCAGGTCAGGGTTTCATTACATTCGTCGATTACAGACGAGCCATAAGTGGTAGAAGTCCGGTAAGGGGGGACTTAGATGAAATCTGGATGAAATCCATTTACTAATTTTTTAAATGACTCAGGGAAATTTAATAAAGAATCGTTGCCTACAAAAGTTAGTTACTTTTAGTACCTGTATTAAAAAAAAGTATGCGATGAAGGTGTAGACGCGATTTTTTATCGGATTCTTCCGAGTCATTTCAAAATTTTTTTAACGGATTTCATGCAAATTTCACCGGAGTCCCCCCTTAAAAGCACTTACAAATTGTGCTTAGTAATGTAATGATGGTGTGGCAAAATTCGGAAAATTTACATTTCAGTCCGTGCCGGACCGCAGCAATGCAACGAAGGAGTAGCAGGTTGGGAAAAAGTAACAGGAATGAGGCCAGAATCTGTGGCATCGAGTACAGTTCTCTACGAGGGTGTCAACTCGCAGGGTATAACCACTACGTGTTTCAGAAGGTGAGCTCATCTTCAACCGAGCATGACGATTCCAGTCATTTTGTGAGCTAGTTATACCAACCAAACAACCAGTCATCACCAAGATCGCGTAATGATTTATTTGCTAAAATGAAGTCATCGCTAATCGGTTCCAGATGCAAAGCGTCGAATTGCACTGCCTTCGTCATAGACTTGGAGAGAGGTGGCTGCTTCAGCGTTGTACTGGCATCCCAACATTTCGTCCCAGAACCGAACGCCACTTTTTATCACGAGATTTGCATCGATGGTGTGTATATTGTATAACATATCCATAATGCATTGTGTTATTTGTCTGTCGATCGATTTCATGATCGTCATAGTCTTGGCTTTTTCAAGAAATGAAGTTGATTATACAGTTGGCCATTTTTCTAGTGCCTCGAAATTGTAAACTTCGAAGACTCTGGCATGTGGAACGGACGCTGGGGGCGATTTTGGTCGACACGTCAGCTACCTGGCTACCGGAAATCATGACGAGGGCGCAGTGCTACCAACGTTGCATAGCCGCTGGTACTAATATCATTTTTTAGTGCAGACCGACTGATTTTTCTTTGCTTACAATTATTTGAAAACGTTAAAAGTAGGTAAGTTTGGTTGGAACCGCGGTTGACAAGTCCAATAATCAGAGGAAAGACATTGCTGATAAGGCTTTGCGAATAGAAGGAAATATTTGAACAAATCTGTATTTGGAAGTATATCTATCGCATTGTTTCAATAAATTGTTATCCATATTGTCATCGTCGTCAAGGCTCAATAATCATAGCCGATTGTTGAAACAATGAGACATTACTCGTTCACGGGTTCGTTCGAATGGTTCCTCGCATTCGTCGTCTCATCAGCAATGCCCATTCGTTAATTATCACGTGGTTGGAATTCGTGACATTGACGCAACGAGATATTCTTGAGGAAAATTCCCTGCTCCAGGATTTGAATGCTATCCAAATCTCAGGGCACGTAGAAGGGACACTCGTTTTCAGCAACGTTGAGAGTCCAGCACCGTGTTGTGCTGGTTTTAAATTATTCCAGACCTGAATTTGATAACCTCATTTCCCATATCTTGATGTGCCAATCTATTACAAACTTTACCCCTATTAATTACCGTACGTATCTCGACCCTAATTAATCGTGTGAAACTTAAAATCAGCAAACGAAACTGCGCTGCAATATGCATCTTGTCTACAAATAATCGCCGATTGTATTTTCCCCGGGTTTGAATTTCAGGAAGAAATTGCAGATCGGCGCGCTACAGAACCGCCGAAGACTTACGCGTGGGTGACACTCGGGGTAGATGTGCCCTGTCTACCCTAGACAGGGGTAGTCGGCCCCAGGCCTACAGGGCATCGATGTACAGGGATGAGTATCTCCAGAACCAGTGCCATAATCTCTGTGAGTATTCACTCGTAATCCTCTTTCAAATTAGAATAACATATTTACCACGTTGCAGCCACATCTCGTTGTCTAATTCTTATGACAATCACTACCTTCAATTTTGAAAAAAATAAAAATAAAAAAACAACTCCGGCTGAAATTCGTACCACTTTTTTTTCTACGCGAATGGCACTAGGATTTTAGAAAAACAAAAACAATCTGTATCTGAGGTGAACCTGGCAAGCTATAATCCGGTTTTCCTGTCATTATTAATCAAGTATACATATAGATACATTTTTCATGCATTAAAAATTTCTCTGATAAACTTCCAAAACTGTTTTGAAAGTGTTATTCATATATAGTGGTAGTAAATTTACTATACATGAACAGTACGCAATTAATTTACAAATTCTACAAACTTGCCATACAATTGAGTCAAATTCGAATAGGATTACGTATTTTTGCCAAAAAAAGTTTCGTAAAACGATGAATTTCTTTGCAATTTTACAAAACACGCTCGAGAACACGCTCGACAATTCACATTGGTAAGCCGAATTAGTAATTTTGCAAGAATTTCGAACAGTATAAAATGTGTAGTAAGTTCACAAACATTTTTACCAGTGATGGTTATACGTATGAAGATTCTTTTTTCAGCCCAAGCCGATTACTGCTCCTACTCAGAGTTTCGAAACACCACGATGTTGTACTCAGATCTCAGATTACCTGGGCTCGATCAGAAACAGGTAGGCCCGGCATTATTGGTCAGTATGTCCCAGGGAGTAGAATATATCGCAGTCCTAATTAGTAACATACACTGTCTAATTCCTGGTGGAGTAAACCGTCACAGATATACCTGCATGACCTGATTATATTCTGACAATTGGCCAATAATTATGATTAGACTTTGACGATAATCGACTGAAAGACGACCTCTCACAATCACCAATACACGATGACTCGTTGTCTGAGCAACGATTCGGATCAAAAATTTTTTAGAACATATTCGTGAACCTTATAACCCCGTCAGTGACACACATATAGGCAGAAAAAAGTCGGGCTACTTTCGTGTCATGACACATACGTAGGCATTTGAAGAAAGAGAAAAAAAAACGTGTTTTTACTACATCGATTTGACTGTAATTTGGTAAATCGTCGTTTTTGAGATCGCTGAATCCTAATCTAAAATCGGAATTTTTTCCAACAGAAACGTGATACGAGAATCTCATTTTCTTCTGACTGTTAAGGGGATAAGTGCACTGAAACTTTATGTGAACCTCTGGCTCCGTTCTTGACGATACTTGATTGATACTTGATACTTGATACTTGATCAAGTCTGGTGGAGGTCATGGAGAGAACAGTGAGGCAGAATTGAAGTTCCGAATCCCCAAAGTTCCGAACGGTCAAAATTCCAAATCCATTTAGGATGCGATTCTAAGTTTCTAGGAACGTCAGAGTTCAGAACTTGGAAATTCCGAAAGGTCGAAATGCAGACAGTTCAAAGGTCCAAAAATTCAAGACTTGGAAAGTCCAAAAATCCGCAAATTTAAGGGAAGCTCGTGACAAAGCTGCCAAATAAACGACGTTGCATAAGCAAATTCTAAGATTCGAAGTTTTCGCTTTTCGGATCTTCAGCTTCCGGAATTTGTAACCTTCGGTGTTTTTCCATCCGGAGTTTTTCAAATTGGCTACGCAAACTTTCGGGGAAATAATCTTCCTAAAAACTCTGTGTCAGGAGTAAAAAAAATTCGGAATTTCAATCCCGCCCCCTGCAGAATGGGATGGGGTAAATGTGCTAATCGGTGATGCAAATTGACGACACATTCCGCAGTGCGAGGATCGATGTGACGCGAGTACGGACGGATTCAACTGCAGAGGATACACCACCATGCGTCGTCCTTACACGTTAGACGCCGCGAGTCGGGCCAACCTGATGTGCCTCCTTCACGCCGAAGACACTATCGGTGCTGGACCCAGCTCCCTGATATTCGCACCTAACCTCGTCTACAGGGAACGAGAACCCTGCCTTGACCGTGAGTCGATATACACATTCCACTCATCCCCGTCGTGGGCCACAGTGTGCCTAGAAATATAGCTACCCAAGGTGCAGCCGATGGACCAAGTAATCCAATGTGTTCCAAGTGAGGGTACGCTGCACCAACGACAGCCTCTCAATCGAGCTGACCACAGAGGACGCTTTCTGGGGCAGGATGTACGTTAGCGGATGGGGTGAACGCTGTGGGGTCCATGGAGACGGAAAGAATCTCACATCCCTAAGACTGGACCTTCCACGTCGTGTGGACTTCGACGCTGGCAGAACCACCGGCTGCGGACTTAGCCCGGCGATTTCTATGGACAACCGCAACCGGTAGTGTATACAATACGTATATGGGCTATTCCGCGTGAACCGGATCAGTCGGCTCTCAGATATTTTTTAAATTTTGTATGTCGATTGTCCATGGGGAGTTAGAATTTTGTGCCAAAGGATTTTTGAATTAGTGCAAATTTCAATTTGTTATTAACAATCGAAAAATTGAGCAGCGTTTTCTTTGAAAATTCATAAATTCGCCAAAATGGATGTTAGATTCAATTTCTTCGATGGCATTTACGCGGCTAGTACCACAGATTTAGGGAAAAAATAGATGGTTTGAAAAAAGTTGATTTATCAATTGTTTATTTAACAATTAATTTTTTAATGATTTTTAAAACACTCGTCGATAGCACCGAAAAATTTGAAAATAATACTGACATATACTTTGAACTATACTACAGCCTCTGAATTAATTTCAGAAATGCCATCGGCTTCGTTCTCGAGTAAAAAATTATCAAAGTTGACGGCGTGCGTCAATTCTGACGATTCTGATTCTTCGCCGCCTGGCGCGTAGTGGCGCGCACGAAACAGCCCACCGCCGCTCCTTGGCGGACACTTTGCGGTGGCATTCGCGAGTCATTTTTACAATCAGCGACACCATTTAAAAATCTGGAAAAAATACCAGAGCTTCCCCATGACTTCTCTAAGCGATAGAGTCAAGTTCCAGAAAGGTGCTCTTTCTCGTTATTGAGATGTCGCAATTTAAAATATTACGAGGTACATATTATGGAAGATAGGAAGAGCACATTTCTGGAACTTGGCTCTAAATTCTAACTCCTTATGGACAATCGACATGCAAAATTAAAAAAATATCTGAGAGGTGACTGATCCGGTTCACGTGGAATAGCCCATATGTATATCGCCATGTCTGGTATGTAAGTTGGGGACACTGGCCTAATGTGTATCATCATACGACACTTCACAATCATTAAATAAATTCGTAACTTAACGAGTAGGCTACTACTTGAATTTCATGCTGTACGTCATCTAAATGATCAACGATCGAGTCGAATCTTTGAGGAACAAGTTACAACTCTCCCGAAAAGTAGAATACATCAGTTACACTATCGAGTATAATCGCCAAAATTTCATGGAAATGAAATTTCAAAGAAATACACAAAGAAAAAGAAATTGTTGAATCAAAAAAATATCGTTTGAGTCAAAAAAATCTGCTTTCACGGGCCGCGAAATGAGGATTTGGTTGGAGCAACAAAATATAACTTTTCCGAAAGAAAGAAATTACGTTTCCATTAACTAATTCTTGCTTAGGCGAAATGCACAATCGATTATTACAACAAATTTCCTCATTTGGAAATATTTATTAAATCCAACAGATTATTTCTCTCGGTGTAGTACCTTATTGATGTGTGGCAGGTGCGGAAAGTGAGCGATTCCCGACGAGTGTGACGTCAGCAGCATGATAAATACCGGCTAATTTCACCCGAAGTATATATGGCCAATCCGCACATGCCGCATACGATATTTTTTGTAACTAATGCGAAGAAAAGTTTGAATTCGAGAACGTATGGCTGCCCGTGCGGAAAGTTGAGCTATTGGAAGTGCGCATGCGCCTAAAAGTCTCAGTACGGAAAGTAGAGCATTTCGAATCTGCGCATGCGCGAACTCGTCTGGTTTTTTTTCTTCTTTTTTTACTTTTCGGAAATAGGCTACTTTACGCACGCTAAACAGGCTTCGGAAATCCAATTTGCCAACCATGTCGCACAAAAATTTCCTCTCCAATCAACTTTTATATAGCTTATCGTGTTTCGTGGCTTCAGCCACAACATATTCAAGATTCAAAAAATTCTGGACATCAGAGTAAAACCGGGGCCCGTTTGAGATTTTGAGAACGCTATGCCACACCGTTGGTTGTAATTTGTTCATTGAGAATTCAGTTGAATATCATGGCATGGCATGCAATTGCAAGTTGATGATATGCTGAATATGTATACCTATGTATACAATTTCATATAAAGAACCCGTCACGTGGCCTGGGCTACTGTGGTCGTGCAGTTCAACCCGATAATCCAGAGACTCGGTGACCAGGCAGTCAGGGTGGGATGCTCTCTCGACGGAGATGGCGAGCTACCCCAACCGAGAAACATCACGGTACACTCAGATGTGCATTTCCTCGATCCGAAGTGAGCAAAATTCATGATATTTTGAGTATAAAGAATGAATTGCATATTCCTATGATATGTATTTATACCTAATCCTACGATCTAGTCAAGATAGCCAATCATAACTTGACAACGTTTTTTTTCTTCGATGTTTGAAGCGCCGGCTTGCCACCGATCGTTTCTACGGTGATCAATTCATCCTCGGAGGCACCGATCGTCAGGATGAGGATACTTGACGATAATACTCACCGGGATGCCACCGTCACCCAATTGGGTCAGAGGCTGATTCTCAAAATCGAAATCATCCCCCCGGACGGTAGGATATACACAGAGTGATTCAGAATTTGTGGGGAATATTTTACAAGGGGAATCCTCGTCAAAATTGAAGTCGAAAGTTTCTTATCCATTTTTCTAACAAAATAACCCATTTCACTCGGAAAAAAAATGGTTACTTTTGTTTATTTTTTATTTGTTGTTCTATTCTGATCGAAATTTTCTGAATGATTACTTTTATAATACTAAAGAACAGTAATGTTCTTTTTTTTTTCTCTTATTTCTATTTTTTCCAATTTCTGAACGATAAATTAGAAAACAAACTTCAAAACACAAAATAGTTTTTCCAATAAAAAAAGTCGCTTCCCAGAAACATGGCCGAGGAACTTTCGAGTTCAATTTTGACAAGGATTCACCCTATAAAAATTTCGTCTCGAACTCCGAATCAACCTGTATATGCAGACTTTTGTATAAATATCGAACTAATAATTACGATCGCAATGGTCTGGATGAATAAGTCGTTCATTTATAGATAGAAGAAAGTAGCCTAATATGTATCATACTTCTTCATTCATTCTTAAAAATAGCAATTTCATTGTTAGAAAGAGAAAAAAATAATAGATTTCCCAATTTGCTAATTGTCGAAGTAGCAAATGAGTAGCGAAAGAGTGTAAAACTAGTATTTTTCGATATTCAATTACTTCAAATCAGAGTGTAAAAGTATATTATAATAAATTTGTGGACTACCAAGGCCGAAACTGAAAAAATAATAAAACAGAAAATAAACAGATTCTTTCATCTGACATAATGTTCGGTTGGAATTGCCATTTCTGTAATATCCTCGTTCGAAAGAATATCCTCAGGCGT
Organism: Ametastegia equiseti; assembly: GCA_963989295.1. NCBI lineage: Eukaryota > Metazoa > Arthropoda > Insecta > Hymenoptera > Tenthredinidae > Ametastegia > Ametastegia equiseti. The sequence goes on from OZ022395.1 coordinate 14,773,413, forward strand.
ATATAATCCGGTGCGTAAAGCACTTGAGGTGATATGTAAGTAGTAGAGATTACTTCTAACTTAACTTAGCTAACATAGAAAACATGAGTTTTACTGGAATCCAATCATTTTTTTTTTTTTTTTTTTTTTTTTCTTGACTAAGTAACATACTCAACCACTTTCTGACAAAAGACTGAACTCATTCGTAAAGGGTTCATTCGAATCGGTTCGGTAGTCGTCGAGAAAGTACGATTCGCGTTTTCGAGGTGACAACAATTGGTAATAATGGAATTTCGAACAGACTCCCATAATAATATATTAGCTATAAAGGTTAATCTACTGGACTATGTTCGGAATTCCATATTATTACTAATTGTAATCACCGCAAAAACGCGATTCTGTGACAGATACGGGGCTTTTCCATAGAAAGATTATAATTATACAGGGTCCCTAATTTTTGATACAGATTTCAAACGAAACTTAACGAATTCCAGGACCTTACGACATATTTGCCGGCCACTTGGTCGCCAGCAGCGCCGGAGGAGACTCGTCGTATCTTCTTCTTGATGAAACGGGCTGCCCGACCGACGCCGGGACGTTTCCGGCCCTTGTGCGGGATACCGGTGATAATAGTTCTCTCATTGCTAAGTTCACCGCGTTCAAATTTCCAAACAGCCAACTCGTCAGGTTCAACGTCGTGGTCAAGTTCTGCATTGGGAAATGTCAACCGGTACGTTATACCTACATATGAATGAATACATTGAGTATAGTGGACCATTTCAATCCACCCAGGCTTATTAGTGGGATTCGGAAAAAACTATTAGCGTATTTTTTCCCGAATTACCGAAGAAGGTCCAATTAAAAACCATGTGATATGGAATTCCCTAATAGGGTGGTCCTTATAGATGGGGTCGGGACGAATTTTGACCGGGTGGCCCCCAGACGAGCGCCAAATGCGAAAAAAAAAAAAATGGTGGAAAATAGTATCAACCCTCTATCTTGAAAATTGGTCATCACCAGAGCGGGGTGATTTTCCCCTTTAAAAAATACGTTTTTGTACTTCGATTTTTTAGAGACTTACGTACCAAAGTATCCTAAACTCTTCCTAAAATTCTCGATTACTCACGAAGGCGTTATTCTTGGTACCCATATTCTATAACCAGATGTATAAATCAAACTTGGGTCATTCCATAAGAGGGAATTAGACTTTTCTGGTTTTCTCTAGTTGCTGGAAAATTTTATTAGAAAAAAAATCGAAATTGAAAATATCAATCATCGAAATATAAAGTCTTGATGCTAAAATTAAAAAAGATCATTTCGTATCAATGTCTAACTGTCGTGACCCTGAAACGAAAATGTTTCCTTTTATGGAATGACCCATATTATATCTTTCAAGGTTGAATCAGAAGTTTGATTTATGGATCCAGATCTATGTAGAATATTCATAGGTACCAGGAACGCATTCGTAAGTAATCAAGATTTTTGGAAACTGCAGTCTGAGACGCTCTAGTACGTAGGTATTTGAAAAATCAAAAAAACACGTTCATTCCAAAGTGAAAAATCACCCCCCTCCGGTGATAGCCAATTTTTAAGATACAGGGCTAATATTTTTTCCAAATTTTTTTTGTAATTTTTTGGAGCTGATCTGGGGACGACCGATCAAAATTCGTACCTATCCCTTCTAAGGACGACCCTAAATAGCCCCGTACACAACATGCACGCATTGCGAAAAAACTAATGGTCTTCTTCTTCTTCTTCTTCTTCTTCTTCTTCTTCTTCTTCTTCTTCTTCTTCTTCTTCTTCTTCTTCTTCTTCTTCCTCTCCTAAATAGTAATTAAAAGGAAAAAAAAAAAAAGGAAAAAACTAATGGTTGTTATACAGGCGCGCTGCAGCAACGGCGTGTACTCGTACGGAAGACGACGCAGAGATATATTTGTCGCACCCACGGAGGCCAACGTCACCGAAACGACTGTCAAAAGCACGCCGGAAGAACTTCCCCTAGAATTTTCGATAATCGTACAAAGTCCCGTAATTTCGCCTGATCCCCTTTTGTCGCGGGATAGTCCCGCTGCACCAGACACCGTTCTCATCGCTGGCGGCCGTAAGTAATATAATACAATATACTATACATTTCGCGTGACTGAAATCAGAAGGGCGTAAGCACGAAAAAAAAAATTCCCTGTTTTGGTGGCAAAATCTTGTACAGGCGATATAAAACCTTGTGCACATATTCGCAAAAAAAAAAAAAAAAAAAAAAACAGTTTCTTTGGCGCTTACCCCCTTCTGATTTCAGTCACGCGATATAATTATAATGTACACATGGGAGATTCCACGCCCAACCAACCAATTTGGATTACGATTTTGCCAATGTCAGTTCTACCCCTAAAGATCACTCCTATATATTTTTGAAGATGAAAAAAAAAAATGTCGAGTGTTGAAAAAAAGTGTATGTGAAGAAATGGCTCTACTACGGGAGAGGTCTTAGAACGATCAGTAAGAAAAATAGAAATTTCGATAGCTTTTCCGCAGGATTTCGAGAAAGGTGAAAATGTGGAAAGGCTGCAGGAAATTCGTAACTCAAAAACGCTTGGTAGAAAGAAATTTAAAAAAAACCCTCCAAAACTTATGACACCGTTTCAGAGGTAGATATTAGTACAACAGATAACGAGAAATCGCCGATCAAATCCTAAATGGCGAGGGTTTTGACTTAGTCGATTTAGCGTGGAATGCCCCATACATATAAATTACACATGAACCTGAACCATTAATTGCTTCAGAGACGTTGGACGGTCTGCTTTGCGTCGATGCGGGACTAGCCCTTGGTCTACTGATCTTCTGGCTAATCGTTCAGATAATACTGACCGCCGGCTGTTTGCTAGCGGTCAAACGATATCGGAGAATGGCTCGACGCGCGGAGGAAGACCGGGCCGATATATTAGCCAGACATCTGTACGGCATTCACGGAGGCAATTTCGAAGTGGCCAGACGAGTCCGTTGGGCCGATCACAATGGTTCATCGGTCAGCTAACTTCGCCATATATTTATAACATTCATATGTATACAATGATATAGTAGATCGTTTTTCATCCCATCATCCTACCTCATATACCATATATATATAGTCAAAGGTTTTGCAGGGGTCCCCCTAGGGGGGGGGGGGGGGGGGGGGGACATATCTCAGGGCCGAGCAGAAATAAAACGTTGGCGTTCTCTGTTATTGAAGCTAAATTTTCGGCTATCAATGAATAGTTGTGCCGGCGATATTTTGGAATATGAAAATCATCTCTGCCTCTGTATCGAAATAGATTTTTTAATCGATAAAAATGTATTTGACAGTGTGAGTGACATGCACGGGGCTCACGGGTATTTTTGGTCTGCTATAATGAGTTGTCACCCATTCGCTATAAACTTTCGCCTTCTAAATTCTCAGAATTTAGATAATTTGGTCATGAGTTATTGCGATCAAACTAATTCTGCCATCATATTGTAGAGATTAAAGTTATAGTCCTCGATAATCCTCGAGTGCGAGAGATCATAATATCGCCAAAATATGTTCGCAGTCGTGTAGCTTGGCAGCCATGTTTATTATTCTGTCGGTGTGTACGTCCGTGTACTGTCATGATATTTTCCAAATAGTTAATTATTGGGCTGGCTCATTCGTACGATACAACCTCACCTATTTAGGCGGTTGGTTTTCATTTCAAGGAATCATTCTGACGCTAAAGGTATATCTCCAAATATTTCTTCATTATCTTCTAATTTAGAAGGTGAAATTTACTCGTAGGTGCATGCAGTGAATATGTGTACTAGCCGATACCCCCATCATGTGGGACCTCTGCAACAACTTTAATTTGATTTTCAATTAGGTACCTATTACATTCCAAATGAGTTCATGTTATGTATTACGAATGTAAATATGGACACTCGTAGTTCTCATCGGATTGCGAAAATACTCGCGATGACTCACAACCCTGATTTTAAGACATTGTCATGGCCCTGCAGCTGGGCTGCTATAATTCTGCATGGCAGATATGCGAACCGCGCACTTTCGCACTATCAGCCCATACGCTTACACATAGGATATGATATCTAAACCTACTAGAGCGTTCTCCTTGGCCCACATGATGGAACATCGAACTTTGCTGTGGGAGATATTTTTGTCCACATATTGTATAACTTAGGACCCCGATGTAAGAATATTAATGATAGTAGAAGTATTATCGACTACTGCAGCAGTTTCATCATCGACATTAGTATGCAGCAAATTTTAACTACATTTCGGTAATATTATAAGGCATTTCAAAATAATGAGAGATTTACCAAGTATTGACAATTACGGAGATGTCGAGATAGTCAAGAATTTGTTTTGGAATTCTAATTTTGATCCTCATGAAGAGGGTGAAATGGACAATTTTTAGTCAAAACTGGATGCAGATTGGTTCAACCGTTCCTGAGATATCCTCCACGCAAGGTTCAAAGGACAATTCATTGATTTGACAATTGTTTTATGCCAAGACATTTCGAATCAACGCAACTTAAGGAAAAACGAGTTTTTCGAGATGATAGAAGATAGAATTGAATGAAAACTGTGCATGGCTGGACCCTGAGACCATATGAAACGGTTCAGCTAGTTCTGCCTCTTCCTGGAAACTTGTTCGATATCTGCACGTGATGAGGAAACGCGAGGAGGGCAAAAAAAATGAGGAAAATATGGAAACAAATTGATATATTATTCACGTATCTCCAAACATTCATATTATCGATGTGGTACGTTATGGCTTGGCAGCTTCTTCTGAAAATCTACGCCCATTTTGAAATCCTATAGGTACAACCTATACTTATATATAAGTATGTATGCCCCGTTGGAATGATTGATTTAATAAATGAATGAATCAACGAATAAATGAATAATAAATAATATCGTATACGGTGTAGGTACGAGCAGTCATGTTAGATAATATGATCCTGTTGTAAAACGTATAATATGACGTACATCAAGGTGGTCCTCAATAAGGTCGAATTCAAATTTGATTGCTTTCATGGGTCTGACTGTCTCGAAATAAATGAAAATTTTTAGCGATCGAATTTTCCCATTTAATGACACATGATTTTGCACATTCCGTAGTGAATTTTTTTTTCCTCTTATCGGCGTATCGCTATAGAAAAAGATCTGAAATCTGGCTCATTGCTTTCCTATGGTATGGTCGGTATTCCCTGAAAACTTTTGAAAATTTGAACAATCTAGTATTTAGGGATCATTGGGTTTCGGAATATTCAGAATCACAATCATATTATCGGGAAGAATGAAAAGAAAATTTGACTCTATTAAGAATCACCTAAATGATATGCATACATAATACTAACAATAAGTAAGAACATGCATATATACTAGGGTGCTTTTTTTGGCGACTATTTTTTTTTTTTTTCACTCCCATGTCGAAATTTTCTTAGAAACACCTAAAAAAAAATTCCCTGAAAGTTTGAGCCCTTAATATTATTAAGTACTCGCCCTCAGCGTTTGAAGATTTCCCATTTAAAATACACGTAATCTGAATTTTTTTTTCTTAAAATTCTTACAGCTCAGAGGTCCTTATTTATGCTATTCGAACGATTGAAGAACCAAATTACTCAGAATTGGATGCTCTAAAAAAGCGCTAAGAACCGGTGCTCAGGACTTTTTTTTCAGGACCTCATAATGAGCCGTAAATGCATGAAAATCGTAAACCACGAAAAACAAAAAGCTCATTATCTCGGAAAATATCAATAATAGAGATCGGTGCCAAAAAAGCTTTTTTGAAGGAAATTCAATTTGCTACAACTTTGTCATTTGAAATTTTTCTGTATTTTCAGTCAATTCTGAAAAAGCAACGAAAAAATAAGAAATTTATGAAATTTTGACTTTAATCACCTGTACTGTCTCACACGTGTAAGTTACACTCCCGTTGCAATGGGCACTATTGTAGAGCATTCAATTCTGCGTAATTTGGTTCTTCAAACGTCCGAATAGCATAAAGGGCCTCTGAGCTATAGGAATTTTAAGAAAAACAAATTTTAGTTACGTGTGTTTTAAATGGGAAATCTTCAAACGCCGAGGGCGAGTACTTAACATTAATATTAAGGGCTCAAACTTTCGGGTAATTTTTTTTGAAGTGTTTCCAAGAAAATTTCGACATGGGAGCAAAAAAAAAATAGTCGCCAAAAAAACGCACCCTAATATATACATATATATTATAGATATATGAGTACCTAAGTTTGGCCATCTTTTCCTGGGAATCTGATGCCCGTTCTAGAAATCGAGTCTTTCGTCCGGATTCCGGAAACCAGGCAGAATATAAGACCAAGCCTATACCCACATACATACCTACGCCTATATACTTTGTACGTTTATGGTTCTGCTTATGTATATTATGATTCGTAGTTCTTACAAAAAATGGAATAAAAATAATGTACAGATCATTGCAGTTAATCCAGTAATTTTAAGCACCCTATATAAGGCACACCGCTCATATATAATAATTAGATCCGAACGCGCGGGTTCACTGATTATCCCGTGCCATTTCCGTAATTTTCACCTTGTCAATGATCTGCAAAATTAATGTGTCGCAGAATTTTACGCCTAATCGAACGAGTATAGGCCGATCATCGTAGCTCTATTGCGGGTCACTCAGGAAAGGAGAACAAAGTTTCTAAATAACTTCAGAGATGACTAAAAAATCTGACGAAAGTGAAAATTTATGAACTTGAAAAACTAGGACGTCTTTCCGATCGCTTTTTTCCCCCAGGAATCCGTAAACGATGGAGATATGGTCCATAAATGAGGAAGAAACTCGAGAATTGGCTTTTTCTAATTTTTATAGTCTAGATACGAACTGATGAACTGATCCCGAAAATCTCGCGGCGGTTCTCCGGCCGCCACTTACGCACTTTTAGTGATATCAAAAATCTACAAAATAACGGCATCGCGGAATTTCAAGCCGAATCGAACGAGCAACGTCCGAGCATTGTAACTTGTCTGGTTCGCTCAGGAGAGGAAAACAAAGTTTGAGTATAATTTCAGGGGTCGCGAGGGGTTTTTTGGCCCCCACTTTCGCGAGTTTCGTTGTATCAAAAATCTAAGAAATTGCGGGATCGTGGAATTTCAAGCCGAATCCAACGAGCACAGGCTGATGGTCGTACCTCAACTAGTTCGCTCAGAAAACGATGGGAAAGTTGAATAATGGATTCGAAAAAATTGCCGAGAATGATAACAATGTTTGAAACCTTGCCATTTTCATAATTTTGGTTTTTAGGAAAATCTACAAAAAACTCGCGGCTTCGCAGAATTCGTCGCGGAATCGAACGAGCAGGCACGCCGATAGTTGTAGCTCTGCTGGTTAGGCGAAAATAAATATCAAACTATTAAAAACTGGTCACGAAACACGGAAAAATAGTCCCCGAAATGGGTACATTGTTCAATTCTGCTTTTCCCCTCACTCCGATTTTCACCACTGATCTCTACGTACCTATACCATTGGACAGGGGTGGCGGCATTTGGCGCACTTAGTGCGCCAGGCGCACCGAGCAGGTACACTGGCGCACAGGCGCACTAGATCCTTTTAGCGATCCAATTACGGGGAAACAAAAGCCGAAGCCCAAAGAGTACTTGCGCGATGGGCCCGGTCCCAAGGAACAATAGAATCCCCGAATCCGTGACATACACAATAAAATATATTTCCAAAATGGTTGATCAAACGGAATGTAGCAACTTTACGGGCCTCTACGGAAAATTGCTGTATTGTGTTGAGTTGAGCTATCTGTGCGAGTCAATGCTTTTGTCAATAAAGCACATCAAATCAAAGCTCAGGTTAATTACGGATGGAAATCTCAAGAGTTTGTTGAGGCTTTCCGTCAGTTCTTACTGACCCGATTTCCGGAAACTTGCCGAAAATACCGAAATGAATTCGCGGCATTGATATCCTGCGGAACCAACAAGCAGGCCGGCCTTCCTTCGTACTAAAAAATCGGCCCTTTTCAGAGCCACCATAATGTTTTCGCGAGGACGAATCGCTCACAGTATATGAATTGAAAGCCCTGTATACATTTCTTAAAATAATCAACTGCACTTCGCACTGGCCAGGTAGCCTGGCGCACCGAGAACGCTTGCAGTTGCTCACCCCTGCCATAGGAGGTCAGCCGTCAGTGATTTTCACGCATTTAGTTTATGCATTTTATGCATATAGTTCTTCAGTTTCATGCCCGGTGGCGCCACCGGTACAAATCGAGGCCGACAACGAAGTAACATGAACGTGGCTAGGCGACGTTCGTTAGATTCGGTACATCGGATTGTGGTTGAATTCTTGGAAGTCATTGGTTATTTGCACCGAGCTTTTGACGGTGTACACAAAACAAATCGTGAGCCGGATCATTAATATACACATGTCTTAAGACTCTGTCACGCAGCAAAAGATGACCATCGCTACGAAATACTATCTTGCAGCGGTTTTCTAGCGATAACCGTATACCCTCCAAAATATAATGGCTGGAAACTTCTGGCACAGCTCCCACCAGTAAGCTCTAACCTCAAACTCTCATCGGATGCATCCAAACGAACACTGACGTTCCGAAATTAATTAATCAATTCATTCATTCATTTCGACTCTGTGATCTGACGAATTATACCGATCATTCGCAATCATCCCCTTCCGTCACGCCGGTTCGAACCGATGTCGTAATTCGATTGTTTAATTCCAGCCAACAATGGTTACTTGACAAACAGGACCTGGTGCGAGAGCGACAGCACGATCTCTCGATATTATCAGAAGAAGAATATCAAAGACTGTTTATATTCTTTTCGAATTGTAAGTATCACGTGTTACTGTCTGTTAGATTTGTCGAAAAACTAATCAATCAATCTCAGAAGCTCAATTAATCAATCGATAATTAAGCAGATGATTTGGCTGACAACGTTCTGCCAGACTTATAACTTCCCTCCTATAATTTCTGTGCTGAAAACAATGTACTACTCGTAAAAAGTTCATCAATGCTCTTCCTTTCTTGCAAACTACTTAATAGAATAATCAGAAAAGTTATTCAGATTCAACTTCCTATCGATTAAGACTAGAAGTTTATAAAAACCTGTTCATTCATTCTCAACATATCGCGCAGTGAAATAGTTTCTGACATAACTGAAAAACTACCCTAAAGATCGATCCGAGAATCTATTCAGTTCTCGGTTAATATTCACAGCATCGATGAGAACAAAAATCATAAAATTCAATTCACTCGTTCTGAAGATATGAAATTCATCCCACATACTCAGACATCGATATAAATGCTATTGGCAATGATTCTCTTGACCTAAAAAAGTGGAAATCTGGTAGAAGCTCAAATTTAAAATTTTGAGGTGGTATATTAACCACTTGTTTCAAGTGAGAAGTTGAAAAACTAAATCTGTAATCCCTTGCGATGAGATCTAGCTAATTCCTTGTAACGCTAGTGAAACACAAATTATGGAAAAACTTGTACAAATTTCCCAAAGCTTCTGATCATTGGCCCTTTTTGTTGAAACCTCAGGCATTGGCCATCATTAAATTCATTTTTTAGATAATATGCGAATTCTCATGGCACGGTTTATCCGATTTTGCAGTGATTCAAATATTAGGCGAACAGCTGAAGCTGCGGCAACAAGTGATAGCGACTGCGACTGTCTATTTCAAAAGATTCTATGCTCGGAACAGTTTGAAATGCATCGACCCGTTGCTTTTGGCCCCGACTTCTGTATTTCTTGCTTCCAAGGTAGAAGAATTTGGTGTGATATCCAACACAAGACTGATCACGACGTGCCAAACCGTCGGTGAGTTTACCTTTGGTTCGCCTGCTTTTGGTCTCTTTTGCAGGGCTTCTACTTTGCCTCTAACTAGATTTGTTCGAGAAAAGATTAATTTTCTGAATTTAATCTCAAGGCTCTGAAGATTCTGCACAAAAAGCTGATACAATGATGCACGTTTAGTGAAAACATGTTATCATTTAGATCCATTAGGGTGACTTTTTTGTTTTTAACTTCATGTGATGATTGCAAGTAATTTGAGGCTTACCGACCAGTGAAAGCCCTGCTTCTGATAATATTCTATGAACTCTGCCCTATTTTTATTCTCATATTTTCCAGTAAAGAACAAATTCAACTACGCCTACTCTCAGGAATTTCCATACAGAACGAACCACATCCTTGAGTGTGAATTTTATCTTCTGGAGCACCTCGACTGTTGCCTGATAGTCTATCAACCTTACCGCCCCTTATTAACACTCGTGCAGGATGTTGGACCAGAAGAACAGCTTCTTACTTTGGCTTGGCGAATCGTCAACGACAGCTTGCGTACAGACGTGTGTCTTCTGTATCCCCCGTATCAAATCGCCATCGGTAAAACATCATCGACACATTAATTTCAACGTTATATTTTCAGTAGGCTTTCATCTTCATTCTTTATACTTTCATGTCCATTGATAGGTTGTCTGCAAATTGCCTGCGTAATACTGCAAAAAGATCTGAAATCGTGGTTCGCCGAGTTAAACGCGGACATGGAGAAGATCCAAGAGATAGCCAGATACATAATAAATCTATACGAATTATGGAAAACTTATGACGAAAAGAAAGAAATTCAAGGATTATTGGCCAAAATGCCAAAGCCTAAGGCTGCCCCGCAACGCTGACATTCGCCTGTTACGGATCCTCTGATCTGGTGCTTGCGACAGGACAACGATCATCGATTGTACAATTGATTGTTTTAATTATTGTCAAATTTTTTCATTTTACAATGCGAATTACAATGGTAAATAAATTATATCTCCGAAAAGGGAGTTGAAAGAACCAAAAATCGAGATACAGATTTATCAAATTTATTCATTTATTATTTCACTCACTCTTGAGAACAAAAATTTGTTCGAGATGTACATTTCAGTTTCATAAACTATAATACAAATAATACATACATATTGTCATTCAGCTCTCATGAAATTCTTGTACATTATTATTCTCCGCATTAATATTTTTATAAATACCATTAGTATTAGGAATGCGTAATGAGAAAATTGCAGCATCATTCAAGTTCTGCAATTATAATTCCTGAGGCTTCAACGCGTAAGCATAACTAACGTTATGCAGAGCTGGAGTAGAACGAACATCAAGTTCGTAGGAAACGAAGCATGAAACTCGCGGTAGGATTCCAGATCAACCGCTTCCCTTTGAATAACGTTTCCAAAACTTTTTTACATCGTCGTGGCCCGCTTTAGTTACGACCATCGTCCTTTTTCTATAGGCAAAACAAAAAAGAAAACGTTACCAATTCCGTTTTGTTTGTATTCACACAAATCCGGGTTTTTTAATCGAATGAAAATTGAAGAATATAGAATGTAAATCCCAAGATTACCTGTCGCTCTGCCAAATAAGAACTTGCGTGGTGAGCGCGTGATCTCTGAGAACTTCGAAATCAGTTTGTGATAAGAATTGACTGTAAAGAACACCTTCGCTGAATACGAATCTATTCCTTTCGTTTTCCCACAACTTGACTTGATCGACGATTGTCGGTGGCAAAGTAGGCGGTCCCATAGCGATCATTTTGGGATGGGCGTGCTGTTTCAAGTACCTGAAGAAACAGAGGTATCAAAGTACAGATGAATCAAATCGGTCAATTGTTTGCCATCGTGGTTTAGTACGCACCTATAATTTTCAAGTTTTTCAAACAAACGCCCGAGTCAATAAAGATGAGGATACGCGGTAGTAAGTTATATTATCTACCCACCCGACAATTTGTTCTGCAGTAATGCCGCTCTTCAGTGCTTGTCGCACGGAATCCCTTGTCAATATCGAAACAACCAAGTTTGGAAATCTGGAACAAGTCAGAATCACAAAATCATTTATCGTATTGAATAAAATCGATTTTGCAAGGTTTCTGCTGCTCAAAGGCATGAAATCGAAGAAAAAATAGTGGCCTCAATTGCCCAATATTATTGCATGTTTTTACCAAATTTGGAAACCTTTCTACGCATTATAAAAGAATTTTACAAATACGTGATGTAATTCATGAGATAAATTGCACACCCCACCTATAGAGCATTTCGCAAAACAGACCAAGCAAGGCGACCTGCAGATTGGAATTCGTATAAGCGTAAACTCTGTAGTTGGTTTCCACAATGATGTATCCTTCTTTTTCCAAGTCACTGGACAGCGGTTTATTTTGTCCTGTCGCGATGTTCAATGCCAGCCTAGTAGGATAAAACCTGAAAGAGAGGAGTGATAGTTGTAGCCGAACATGAATACCATGAGAGTTGAAAACAAATCGCACATTGTAAACAGCATATTTATTCTGGCAAACGATGAGTTTGTCGATATAATAATTACCTTCCAGCCTTACGTTTTCTTTGATATACGAGGCCGAATTCCCTGAGATGTTGCAAGAATGTTAAGAGCCCTTCCGACATGCCTTCGGTACTGTAATCTTTCCCCAATGTCGAGAAGTTCAATTGGAACAAGAAAGTCAGACAGTCGACTAAATCCAGACCTCTGGCTTCTATCGTGTCCAGATACTGGAGTATAAAGTACCAGACCTGAAAGTTGAAAGTCAAGTTATGCTTGGCTGTCGATACATTCTTAAATAATGGTAATAATTATCATGAATACTTCTGGGAATAGAATTAATTATTGCCTCGATCAAAAGTCTGTAGTTTTGATAAAAGTAAACCTATCTAAACATAAATTTCGTGACTTGCCACGATAATGCGTTACATAAAAAAGAATTGTGATACATGCATATAACATTGAACGAGATTATTATTGTTATTGTCAACCACATTGTTATTGTCATTATTATTATTATTAATAATACAGGGTTGCGAAAGGTCCAATTAGCTAAGAATGACCCAAGAAATAGAAAAGTGACTGAAGAATGAATAATTTGAATTAAATTTTGCTTTTTTTTTTTCTTAAATTACGGAGTCTAATATTCCATATGATATCCATGCAATAAGTCTTAACCCATGGTCTCACGTTTATGCCAGGACATTTTGAATATGGTCAATTTCAAGTGGTAGTAAACGCCTCAAAAATTAATTACTGTGAACTCAGGAACTCTCTCAATGTCATCGATTGACAAATTGTTCCAACAAGATTGAAACGAAGCAACATTGCTAAACTGCCGTGTATAAAATAAACATCATTCTGGGTCTTTCTTGGGATATAGTTATGAAAAACTTTGATGACCTGCAGTTGCTTCAGTCAAAAAATATACTTAAGCTTTGGGCCTGGGATTAGTTTAGAGCAATAGTCTATTCATTCCATAATTGTCAAAGCAATAGGTGTAGCGTTTGCCTATGTTTTGGGATAATATGGAAAAATCATTCTGGCTAAAGGTGAGACAATTGGATGAAGCTACTTATCGCTATAACTGTGACCGAGAGCAGACTCTCTCGTGAAAAGGGACTAAAAGTAGAAAAGTGATTGTTATTACGATGTTGTACAAAACAGCATACCTGCGACGCCGTATCCAGGAGTAGGAACTGAAAACCTGCCTGTGTTATGACTGGGCTGCCATCCTCTTCGTCACGTTTCATCAATCCGGCGTGCAGTAAAATTCTGACAGCATCGGCAGATATGCCTGTAACGTGACGACGAAGTGTGAAATGGGTATAAAATCAGTTCTCTGATGCTTGGGGCGGTGAAATTATTGGGGAGAAAATCTAAGCAGATGACCAGACGCACCTTCTTGCTGTTGAGAGCCGACCATGTAGTGTAGGACGCACTCCCACCTCTCTAAAGCATATTGATCTAAAAACGCGATGTCCCGAGGCTTGTTGTCAGTCTCCAATTGATTGGACATGGTCCAAGGCTTGCCGCCGCCGAGTAATACTATCTTCAAATTTTTCTTCAGCGTAGAGTTGAGAATCCATCCTGGCAAGCCGCCTGGAATCGAGGCCTCTTTCCATATGTTTAGCTCGATTAGAATTTTGACAACCTTTTGATGCTCGTCTGTGTGGAGCTTGGAACACCACGAAGCTATTACAGCCTGTGGTACGGGCTGCTCGACGAACAACAACCGCATAACGTAATGCCTCGCTATCTCCGGTAATTCGCGAAAAACGGCCAAACAAATAGGAGGATTGTGGTAAAGCTTGTTCAATATTTCCGGCGGGCGTGTTTTCAGGTATTCGTGGAGATCCTTGCATTGTAAACCCGTCGGACGCAACAAATTCTTACCGCTTATCGTGCCTGACATGTTTCGAGGTTATGGTGAGGTTATGTTGAGCTACTGGATGGTGTAGGAAAGAATAGACGCTGCCGTGAGGCCGGACTTTCACGAGCAATAAATCGCTGCGACAGTAAATGACTGCCGCGGCGCCATTGGCTATTACAAACCCACGTGATCAATCTGCCGCCCGATAGTGATCACGTGACTTCGTAAGAGCCAATGGCACCGCAGTAGTAATTTACTGCTCATGAAAATCGGGTCTAAGGCGACAATGTGAAGTCAAAAATTCGCCGCGAAGGGTGACCATCTATTGTTGAGGCGTCGCTACCGCCACGGCGAGTCGGACGGTGCTGCCACCAGTCGGCGGGTGTCCGCCGCGCCCGTAGTCTGCCATTTTGTATCTACAAGTGTCCAGAAGAAAGGTCGGGTCGTTCCTCGAAACTAGTCGGGTCCGATTTCGATCGGAATATTGTAAACGGCGAGGTGACCTAACGCCGATGAATGTAAAAACCGAGACTAGCCGCCGGAGGAAAAGGCCGAAGTGCTTCGCGTATACGGTCGATAAAATTACCAGCCCATAAAAAGCGTGGTACATACCTACATACGATTCCCACACGGACGGAGGCGATGGTCACATACGATGATAACACGACCCGCGCGGTCCCCGTGTGAGTGCGAGCCGATGAATGGGCTCGTTGCGCGGGTCCTCTTCATTCAGTCGGCTGTTGCTCTGAAAAGAACATACTCAGCACGCCCGAGTATGGCGAGACTGACTGTCTACTGCACGCCCGTCTCCCCCTCGACCACAATAATTAATAATTCCTGCAGTCGTCGCGAGAAATGGGCACATCGATCGAGCACGGCTATCGTGTTTACACGCCGTTTGCAGTAATAAACTACCCGATCTCAAAGAGTGGTGGAATTTTCAAGTGAAATTCATCGCCTTTTATCCCTCTGAAGCTCGCTGGACTAAAACGACTCACGTACGGCGAGCTGGTGGCACAGGATCTTTGACTACGACGACGCTCTTGGCTCGGCGCGGCACGGCACGGCGCGGGCAGATCAACGACAACGACGACGACGACGGCGACGACGAGGAGGAGGACGGGCGCGGCGGAGTGAGGGGTTTGTCGTCGGTCGTCGGTCTACGGCTCGCGGAGCGCGGGGTCATTCGGGGGGCAGAGGTGGATTGGGGCGCTTCCTGTAGTTGGCGCTAGCCTGAAAAAGAAAAAAGGAGGAAAGGGGAGAAAAAAGGAAAACGCCGTGAGAAGAGAGAAAAAAGTGTCCACAGGGTAGAGTCGCGGTCGAATGTCTTTTCAATGCAACGAAAATGGTGAAGTTTGGGAAAAAGTGGGCATCGAGTAAAGGCTTTGACAGCTCGAACCATGACAGAGGCGTCGGAGGAGTAAGTAGATACACACCTCTTGACCCAATCATGTTTTTCACCCACCACAAAACAGCCCCGTCTCATTCCTGCCTGTATACATCGACAGATCACACGCGCCCACACCATCACCCTCCCTCATTATACCAACGAACTAATGAACGAACACACGAGCGACTAAAATATTATACATACCACTTCTTACCATTCCCACCTATACACAATTATACGCTCATAGTACGCCCGCATACGGATACGACAGGTGTGTGTTCTTTGCTTGGAGTCTTGGAAAGATGCATGTCGAGTTTCCCAATCTACCTTACACTTATCAAAAATCTCTTTTTTTTTTCGACGCACGGGGCTAGGTCCTCGTTGTGTCGCCGCCTCCACCATCTTTCATTCAATTCTAAACACAGTCGTGTGTTCGTCTTTTATCATTGGTTTTTTTTCTATTTCTATTTTTTATTTGTTCTTTTATTCTTTTCCCCGATCGTCAACAAGTCTCATTGTCGCTTCATTTAACTTCCCCCCCTCCCATGATGTATTCATGTATGAAACTCTCTTCCACTTTCAAGTGGTTCCCGACGTATCGCGTGTCAACCCGCGCCTACGTTCATCACACGCATTTATTAAAGTAGTATGTACCCCGTCGAGAGATCACACATTTCGCGCGTGTCGTTGCTCGTTCACGCTTTCATCATTCCGTTCTACCCCCGTCCTTGACCAATTCCGATTCATGCCTCCTCTCCCCCCGTCCCCCTCTCCCCCTCTTCCTTCCGCCGTAAAGATCCATTCATCAAATCAATCGCCGCACGCGATTGTTATCTTCAATTTTCACTAGACGGTTTTTTTTTTCTTCTGTTTTTCTTTTTTACCCTTGACGAAACGTGCTTGACAAGGTTGATTCTGACCGGTATGAAAAAATACGTATGTTCTTTTGTCTTTTTCTGGCAATTGACAATTCCGAAGGAAATGAAAAAAAAAAGATAAAAAACCAGCGTGCAACTTACTTCATACCAGTTGGAAACAAACTGCTCAAGTATACGTCTGGGTAGAATCCCTGGATATTAACCAGCCTCTATATCTTGTCGACAACACTTTGAGGGACTCTACATTTCCAGACAAAACCTTCGCAAACTCCTTATACTACCTTGCCATTACAATAACTACATAAAAAACAACATGCCTCCTCATCATAGCAATACCGAGCAGAAAAGCTCACGATACATGAGCGTTGCACTCATCGTAAATTAGCGTAAACAGTTGAAAACGCAATCATGTTTTTCTTTCTAACGAAGACCGAGAATATTGAGATGAATGTAAACCTGTAATTTTTAGTGGTAACTACCTAGTGCGGGTCAGGGCGCAGGTCATGACGAGGGACGACAGCTCTGGTGGTTGGGTGCCTCTTGGCGGCGGAGGATTGTCCAACGTCTCTGTGAGGCGTAGGTCTCCCTCCTCCGCAGGGGGGCACCCCAATATCAATACCACTGGGCCTGGTATAACAGCCAGCGTCTTAGCGTCGGGTACCGCTGCCCCTTCGGCATCCGGCGCAACCAACACGGGCGTCGTTTCTAATCTTGGCTCAACGTCCAATGACTCTACAACTACCTCTCCGCCTGGGGCAACGGAGGGCAAACACGAATACCTCATCTATGGAAAAAGACTATCCGATCAAACCGTGAGTTTTTTTCTTTTTGGGTTCAGCTGAATCATGCAGTCACCGCTATTTTTTGTCATTACGTTTTTATTTCAACATTATCCAAAACTTGAGTCTCTAGGACTTTTGCTCGAACTATCAGAACATGTCGTATTGTCCAAGGAACAGGGTAAAATGATTTGTTTTCAAATTATTCAATAATGTTCTCACAAATATTGTGTCTTTACCTAATATCTTGGGATTAGACTCAGCTAAATAGACGGTTTGCCTAGCACTTACTTAGAAACTGACAAACTGGACTGTAATATCCTGGACAGATAGTGTTTTTGTAAATGAGGTTGAAACTAGCGGCCAGAGCTACCGGCCATACGTAGTGAAAATCTCTAAAAGTTAACAATATGCTATAGTTGTTTGCATTCAATTTGATGAAAGTATTGGCCTTTCACAGGATTTGATGAAAAATTTAACTGTTAATTTTCCCTGCCATATTTCAATCTCCTTTAATACGTCTGGCCGCTAGTTTCAGCCTCATTTTTTGTAATCATTCTTCCAAACGTTATTCAATTCTTCGAATGTTTCGATTGTTTTCTGAACAATAATCCATCTTTGCTATGACTGATTATTTTATATCAATTAAAATATTATCGTGTGCTGATGTTCGAAAGTTTTAAAAGGTATTTTATTCTTTGAGGACGTAAATAATCTGCCATAGATTATGACGAACATGAAAAAACTATAAATTAAGCTTACTGAAGTGATTCAGAAACACATGGAGACGAATTTTTTTTTTCATGGATATCAGTCGAACACAAACGTTTTGAGCGAGCATCTTCCTTCCGCAGTATTAGTTGGGTACCAATTTGATACTCTTGTGTCCTTTACTTGTTCCATGACGTTAAGCAAATTTCCACACTAAACCTTTTACTAAAAATAATAATTCTCAGATCAAATTCAAAAGTTAGAAACGCTGTTGGCCTTTGGAGAAAAAATACGTGTTTCAAACTTTTCTAATAGCAGGACATTGACAATACTCTACGTAATACGTGATAATCAGGTACATTGGAATTGGGGTATTTAACATAGTGATGTAGAATACCCGAAATTTGAGTATCCTGCGAAAGAATATCTCAAAACTATTTTCTCGATCTGTGATATTATCATTCAATTGCTTGCGTCAAAAACGACTGCTTAGCGAACCTTATGACTAAATTTAAATCTATAACATCAGGACAATGCTACATTTTCGGAAATTCGGCTTTTCAGCATGGTTTTACACAAATAAGTTACTGGTAGATTACAACATGTTTTCAAAGGTTGAACCAATCAGAAAGCGGCACGGTTTATATATTTTGGCTTTTCTGATCAAATTAACATAAAATTTCCCTCGATAAGCTTCTATCGAGGATAGTTTACACAAGGTAATGTCTTCAGGTATCAGGTGTGTGTATATACGTTAATTAAATATTCCAGGTTGTTCTCAGCTGCACAATAAAAAAAGATTTCGAATACAACAAAGTCATGCCCACTTTCCATCACTGGCGTACCGGGGAGAAAAAATTTGGACTCACTTTTCAAACTGCTGCAGATGCTAGGGCGTTCGACAAGGGTGTCAGGACTGCGGTTGAAGAGCTGCTGGAAGGTGAGAATTTCACTTTAGTGGAATAGATGTTTTTAAAAGCTTTTCATTCCTGTTAAGGAAATGTGCAATTGCACAGTAGGACATCTTCCACCAATGGCTTGTCATTTTCAAATTTAACAAATCCAATTCTTCTCCATTCCTAATCTTCAATTCTGCATAGAATTCTCATACAAAATACTCTGCTGTCTAGCAGATAGACTGGTAAATGAAAAAAGCTGCATGGTCAGACCTTGCTAATAGATTCTTAGCTAATATCAATTCAGGGCTTCCACTTCACCCGTTATGCTCTTAGAGTTCCAATTCATTGCTTCGGCTTTCCAGAAATTGCGTGTAAAGACAATATTCCAAATCTACTGTATCGAAATCTCGGTGTTTTGTTTCGTTTCAGCTCGCAGAAATATAAACGATATTTTAAGTCCCCTCGTACTCTTACTGTGTTATGTTTCTTTGTCAGATTATATGGTAAATACTCATATTTTGCGGTATAATACGATTTGGTATTATGCTACCAGTGTGCAATCTAAACCACTTTTAATTGTTTCGAATAACTATGAAAGATCCAGTAAAAAAAATTCTTCCTACAATTTCTAGATCACGTTGGCTTCAATTTTCAGCGATTAAAGTTTATGCGCAGAGGATCTGTTGTGTTCCGTTGCAAAATGTTCAGTGTAGACCATAAATGATGGTAATCTTTCGTTCGATACACTTAAAATTGTAAACTATAAATTTTGTGTAGTAACTTTTAACTGGACTGTATTTAGTCATTTACAAAGATGTACAACGATTCTTGACACAACTAACATTATTATCTTCATATTTCGTAAAAATATACGATGATATTAAAATATTGATAGGCCACTTTTTTAACTTCCTGTTTTTTGAAAAAAAAAGTAAGTTATTTTAAATCATATCATGCAACTAATGTAAGGCATAACAAGTAGTGGAAGCTCCGTGAATATCAATCGACATTATTATGTCATCGTTTAGTATACCTTCCATTATTCACGCAATTTGTTTGTTGTTTTGTTGCTGCCTTGTCACGGCGGATCTATGATTACCGTGGTAAGTATCGTAACTTTTTTTTATAGCTAACAGCGTATTATGTTGTGGCTGTTTCTGTTTTCCTTGACTAATAAACATCAAAATTACTTCCCAAATCCATATATGGTTATTCTGTTATTACAGGGCTTTCCAAATCCCCTTTATACGGCGGCCACTCAGATGTTGGGGATGACGATGTTTTCATGGTGAGTTAAAAATGCCTCCAATATTTTTACCTACCTCTTTTTTACTCTGTTTACCCTCAATTTACATCATCGTCTAACAATCAGTTCGGTAGATTCCCAACATTATAGCTAATGATAAAACCCGATTGACCACGGTCAGGGAAAATCTGAAAATGCCAGGAAATTTCAAATTGCTCAGGGAAATAAAGAAAATGTCCGGAAATTTCTAATCGGTCAGGAAATTATTTTGTCATTTGTCGAGAAAAAATAATTTGTGATAGCTTAAACATACTCATAGTATGTGAAATATGGTTCTATAGATGTTTTGTAACCCAATTCGAATCGTGCTTCAATATAATGGAACTTAATTTTTTTTCTCGTGAATGAGATGTTTTGTATTAATATTCTGTGAATTGATATTACTTGATAGTAAAGATGAAATGATTAAACGAAGATGTTTAAATGTGATCAGGTTGAAGTTCGTAACGTTAACGCAAGAAATTAATTGGACTGAACGGTTCAAAAACAGCCAAATTCAATGCGTAATTATCCAAAGTGAATGAAACATACTTACTTCGGCCAATTGGCAACTCTAACAACATGTAAGTCATGGAATAGTGAATTGTTTTCCACAATTCTGTTACATTAATGTTACGAACTTCAACTTGATCAAATGTGTTCCAACATTCGAAAATGTGCAATGTTACAAATTGAAGCAATTACAAATAATACTGAATGATGCTTTTTTTGCCCAATATTATTCAATATGAGGTCCTAGATTCTCAGAATCAGTCAGAGAAAAAATGTATTTTCAGTCTGGAAAGTTAGGGAAGTTGTTTCTTCTTGATTTCAGTGGCCACCCTGAAAACTTTCTCTTCGTTTATTAATCTCCAATTGTTAATTGCGACGGTTGTTTTTTCAGACGTTGAACCTGCCTGTGGACCCTGTGGATCCTCGTCCATTGTCAGAAGCACAGAGAGGAGCTGTACGAAAGCCAAATCACCATCATCATTCACAATGCTTAGATCTCGCCTCGGATCCGCACAGACCGCCACCAATCCATTTCATAGGTGGCCCGTCTGTGAAGCCACCACCACCGCCGCATCATCCTTTGGAATCGATGACGGACGGCGGCGCTGACAATTATCCTTACGTCCAGCTAACTACTCTCAATCACGAATACCAATATCCTGTTATCGAGGACCATAAAGTTGGGAGGTACGACAGACGCTGCTCGACAAGTTCGCTCAAGAAACCGGACGTGATTGTATCTCAGTTGACTAAAAGCTGCGGTAAACGTAACAGCAGCGTACGTATGCGGTGCAAACATTGCCAGGAATTATATTCGGAACAACACAACCCTAGGGGTGCCTGCGAATATGCTCCAGATCCAGTAAGGCGCGGTATCGCCACTGTCTCATGTCTATCGTGTGCCCAGTGCATGCTCTATCACTGCATGAGCGATGCCGAAGGAGATTTTGCGCAAAATCCATGCAGGTAAAAGGATTTTATTAAGGAAGGATTTATTTATTTATTTATTTCATTCAATAATTAAGGATATGGCTATACATTCTCAGCCAAAAGTCAGTCTTGATGACAATATTGAATACTTGATGATGAGTTAAAAATCCAGCTCAATGAAGACAATAAGAAAATTGATTTCAAATAATAACAATACCCAAAAATTATCAATAAATTGTTGAAACAGAACATTGTTCACCAAATTTTAAGAAAATATTTTTTCGTGTGATGCGAAATGAATTCATTGATTTTTTCTGAACACACATGAATTTTTGAAGAATTTTCTTATCATCTTGAAATTGCCGAAAAATTAATAAATTCATTTCGCATGACACGAAAAAATATTTTCTAAAAATTTGTTGAACAATGTTGTGTCTAAACATTTTATTGCAAATTTTTTGGTATTATTATTAATCCAAATCCATTTTTTTATCGTCTTAATGTGGTTGATTTTTTTTCGATTTTTATCTTATCATGAAGTATTCAATATTGTTGATGAGACTCACTTTCGGTTGAGAATTCATAGCCAGCACAAAGACTGGAGTAGAATGAGAAAGATGGATATCATTTAGTTCTATGGAGACATCCGAAATATACAAAACATACAGTATCCAAATCAAAATGGCTACTTTACTCATTCGATTAATTGTTAGCTCAACTACATGCAATTGAAGCTTTTCTTGTGGTTTCAAAAAGGATACCTGGGCAGGGGATTATCTCCTATCGACTTCAACTTTTGCTACCCTTTTCTGAATGTCAAAGATCAACTTTTTGCGAGTATTGCAACTAGATTTTGAAAACTCATTCTCGCTCGACCCTAATACTTAACGCTGCTTTTACTGACCCCTTCCGGAAAGATTTGTAAAGCACAAACATTGACAAATTTTCTGCTATGAGAGCTGGTGTAAAATTCTCTTACGTTCTTTGACTGTGAAAGAGACCTGAGTGAAAAGAAGACAAACTTTCTTGAACTATTTTTCATCCTAACAAGTGACTTCACGATCCTAATATCATGAAACGTAATGAATTCTTTATGAACTCTGTCACAGTTCGCCAGACGATCAGTTTTCTGTTGTTGAAAAATGAACGGAATTAATTTAGTAAATTTAAAAAAATCTTGAAACACAGTTGCAGTACGGAGGAAGGCTGCGGCCGACGATGGTTTGGACTGGCTCTATTGTCGATGATTGTTCCTTGCTTGTGGCTATATCCACCGCTCCGCGCCGTTCATTGGTGCGGAATGTCTTGCGGTATGTGCGGAGGTCGCCATCATCCTATGGAATAACTGGAGGAGCCCTTTGATATCTCTTTACCGTTTTCCATCGAATATGCCTCACGGCGCGGCGGTGCTGGCGTCGCTGTCGCGAACGTTTACCATTGCCACGATCCAAGCATGGGTCGGCTTCAGAGATATCAGAGGGGTAGGCAGCTCCCGGTACACGCTCTAGTACACCAGTGTCGCCTATAAGGTTTGTTTATTCACAATTTATCCTGCCTCTGACTTCACATAACTGGCATCTAGAAATTCTGACTTTGTCAGGATGTTTGCAAATCCTTAAAATCTTGAAAAGCTTCCAAATTGGACTAGAATCTGTTTGGAGCCTTGAGAGTTTGAAAAAACCCTGAATTCTTCTCCAAACTATTGAATTCTTCTTAGATTAATCAGTGTTTTTTGCACGCTATTCAGCTTTTCAATTAACATCGGAATTGTCGATACTAGATAAATTACCACTGTACAAGATTTACTTTGCATAGTTTTTCATCACAGAATATTGGAATTCTTGCATTGTGTGTTTTCAATGCACTTACCATCTCGTCTGTTAATTGCGGGAAGAATTTTCTTACCAGACCGTTATTGCTAATTTACGAGAATGAATGATTGACTTTTGTCAAAGTTTCGGTAGCGTTTTTCTTGATAGTCTACGTGATGTGATGAAAAACACTTAATCCTGGAATAACATTCAAGTCTCTCCTATTTTCCACAAATAATTGAACTAACGATCAATATTTGATAAAATCATGCAGTAATATTAAACCATCTTTTAGCCACTGTTTCTTTCTATTTCATATCATAATTGCAACTAACTTAAGGTAAACTACAGTGTGGAAGTCCTGATAGTATTTTGAGTTGAAGGTACGAAGTTCAAGTCGTTCCTGCTAAATTCTAATTAAATCTCGTCCCATCTGCAGGGTGCTCTGGCGATGATAAGAACCAAAGGACGGCGGGAGAAAAAGAAGGAAGGAAAAGTTGGAGGGGCAGCAGCGGTGCCTGATCGCTTACCAATATTTTCCATATGTCCTGCCGGCGAAGGATGAAAAAATAAGGAAGCGTACAGAGTATCGCAACGTCGTATACGTACGTAGGTTCATACCCTATCCCTCCTTCGTTATCTCCTGCCTATATTCCGCAAATTGAATCGAAAATAAACGGCGATAACGACGACGATTACGGTTATCTTTGCGGATATTGACCTCCGAAATAGTCGCCATAATAATTTTCGATCATGGTGTAATTTCGTTCAGACCAACAACAATGAGTTTTAAACGTGCATTAGATCTCGTCAATGTCCGATTACAAGTAATACGGTAATCTTTTCTCCTCAGGAAAATAGTGAATGTTCATAATTCCTGGGCAATAAGATTTATCAAAATTTAATACTCGTATGGTAAAATCTCTGTGAAACGTCATGTCGGAATTAGGATAAAGACTTTGTATTTTCTGTGAGAATATTTGGTGTTAAAACCGTTCCGAGTGTCCGGATCAAATATTTGCCAGAAAAACTCGTATGGGCGTTGGAAAACTAAGATTTGAACAAAATTATGCCAAAAGTGGAGTAGAACGGAGATAAAAAAAAAAAGAAAAACAAAAAGAGAAATAGGATCGCAATGTTGATACCGTAACGTCGTGTATTGTGTGTACTGCACAAAAAAAAAAAACAAAAAAAAAATACAAAAAAAAAACAGAAAGAAAGAAAATTAATAAATTCGTTAAAATGTCCTAATAATTGTCAGCCCAGATAAGGGGATATCGATAATCCTATATGCGGTTTTCCATCTATGCGATTCGCAATTTCCGTAATGTGAAAAAGTCGCGCGACTGTATGCATGGTCGTGAGTATACAATGTTTTGAGAGAAATAATAATAATGAAAAAAAAAAAAAGTATGTATAGCGTGTAAATGATGAAGCTTTTTCAGATGAATATTAGTGTATTCGATTTTGTATTGACTTTTTTACAATTTTTGTATATTCAAAAGGCAACGGTGTGTTCCTAAGGGCTCAGAGGAGCACATTGATTGTCTTTTGCTTTAGAATAGCACGCTTAGGTTTAATATTGCTTTATTATATGTATATTATATGTATAATATATATTTATTTTGTTAACTAGTAATTATCCAATATCCAGTGAAAACGTTTCACCCTTTAGTTATTATTATTATTATATTATTATTATTATTCATATTATCAATATCACGTGAGGGGGTAAATTATTCGGTTGCCACCAAAGTTTTTTTTTTCTTTTTTTACTTTTTTTTTTATACGCATAGGTATACCGTGTGTGTATCCTGTTAATCGTGTATTGCAAGAAATTGACAAAATTTTATGAAAATTGAACGCAATGCCTGAATCAACACCTTGGAACAGATCATTCCTATGATTATGATGTCACAAATATGTTGGAGAAAAAAAAAAGTTTTTCCGAAAATTTGATGAAACGTGGCGGAACGAGAGGTCATTATTGAAAATAACTTTCTTGAAAAGTTGTAAATCAATGATGGGTGTGATTGTCGGCAGCGTTGATATTTTATTGAAATTAAAAAAATTAATTAAAAAAAAAAAAAAGAGAAAAAAGAAAAAGAGAATGTAAATGTAAATATCACCGTTGATTCCAAGTTTCGAGTTTTGGAGACTGACGGAATATATATAAATTAATATTATAATATAATAAATTATTATCAATTGGCCAAATTGCGTGGCCTCTACATTCTTTCCCCCCCACTTGGGTTGCAATCACATCTGGCAACACGTAATTTAAACGTTAAAATACACGTACTAATTATTTATATTGTATACAATAATACACGATACATACATGCGACTATTATTTAATATCGAATGATTAATTTAAAATTTTGTTTTCTTTAAATTATGAACAAGTACAAAAGCTATAACTATATCTCCCCCCCCCCCCCCCCCCCCTCCATAAATCCGTAATTGTGATGATTCTTACCAAATGAGGATACGCGTGTAATCATCTCTAAAGGTGCGGCAGCGATTGTTGTAAGAGAAAATGTAATCGAGCGAATGATTATCGTTTTTAATAATAAATAAGTTATTAGTTAGTGGTCGTCGGGCGAGAGTCAAGGCTTAACGAATGTCAACGAATGTCTCGCTAAAGTATTACAATGCGTCCGCGATCACGTTGATCATTACCGTTGATCAGCGTGGAAAACAGAAAAAAATGAAATAAAAATAAAAATATATTTAAAGAAAGAAAAAAAAAACACATGAGTATGAATTAAAATAATATAGCTCTTAAGAAATGATAATGATACATAATGTTATTAACAAAAAATAAGTAAATGTGTGTACGTTTACCGTGCGTCGTGTATATAAATGTGTTACGGTACACGGGCGACCGCGTACGCACGCACACATCAATACAATTCGTTCGTTGGTGAAAATATGCGTACCATACTACATACTATGTACATGAATGTTTACAACAACAAAAATAAATAAAAATAAATAAATAATAATAATAATAAATGAATATAACGTGTACGCCTATATTTGCCGAGTAACATTGGGTAGCACCTGTTACAAGAATCAAGGGGCGACGGATGTTGTTGCGGTAAATGGTTATATATATATACGAGTGTCGGAGACTCCTGCTTTTACCTTAACACACATTCTTACCCAATACGGTATACATACGTATATTGTATATTTATACATGTGTATATCTACACAACGAAAACTCGATTATTCATTGAGTTTTTTCGGATGCGCGTAAGAGATTAAAAAAAAAACACACACACAAACAAATATACATATATATAATATTGAAAGATCAAATGACTTTAATTCATTAACTCATTATATCATAAATGTTTAAAATCTTGTATCATTGTAATTGGAGAGATATGTATTATAATCCGAGATAAAGAAGATAACTACTGTACATCGAGGCACGACTAAGTGTTATATCAACTCCCCTGTTAACCTGCCTCCTTTACCCAATTCAACAAAAACGTGAAATCAAATGGATGTATTGTACAATCGAATTGTATAGAATAAGCAACGTTTATTATCATTATTATCATTATTATACATTATATACAATACAATTCGAGCTGGCTACTCTCGAATTTCCGACACGTGTTATTCCTTGAATTTGCTTTTGTCAGTGAGGCGCGGGCGTGTGGCCATCGACATAAAAGTTTCTCGTAGCCTTCGGCAGTTCTAATTCTATTCCATCTAATTCTTTGGTCAGTATTATCTGACACCCTGAAAAAAAAAAAAAATAATCTTGAAACGGAAAACTGATTCAAGTACACATTCCGCTAAGCTTTTGTCCATTGATACAAGCCTAGGATTTCTTCTGCTTGATATGCGTTGAACTAGTAAGGCAGTGGTTTTTATGAAAATTGTTGATCATAATCTCAATTTATCATTAATAACAATTAGCCCCAATATCGGTAATGTCGGAAAATTAATCTTGCGAATCATCACGTAGCAAGTGGGAGCATTTTCAACTCATTTTTCATCAATGTTTACTCAATCATTTAACTAGTGAACAAGTTATACCTAGCCTGGAGTTCTCTCTGAGAAATGGCGCCAAGTCTAACAGATCTTCTTCTTTGTCTTCAGCTCTTGGGAGCATGTCCGTGTATTCGGGCTTGACGTAGACGTGACACGTGGTGCAAGCCAAGGAAGCCTCGCATGCTCCTTCCATTTCAATACCATATCTGTGTGCCAAGTATAACGCATTGTCACCCACTTTTCCCCTCACCGATGTTCGTTTACCGTGTTTATCGACGTAGACGATGTTCACCCTGAGAAATTAGAAACGGTATGAGTTCGCTATGCGATCTAGCCGCTGGTGGCCAACTCGGGTTCCTGAACCGTCGACAAACTACGGAAATTATATAATCAATTTGAATAGCTAAAAATTAGGCAAATAATGATTAATGTTATTATTGTTTGATTAACCCACACTTGGTCCTCCGACGTTGGATCCTGGTACTCAAATTCCCCATGAGAGAGTCCTTCAATGTGAAAGAATAAACAACGAAATAAATAGGCGTATTGTGTCGAGTGGACGTTGTTGGTGTGTCGTTGTCGTTGTTGTTGTTGTTGTTTTCGGTAAGTGCATGATAGTGCGCGCGGGGCGCTAGTCGAAAAACAACCGGTATTGAAAGAGGTTAGATTTTTTCCGTAACTGTGTGAAGTGTAAACTTACGTTCTGTCGTGTGTAGTTTTAGTTTAGAAAATCTTATCGGACGAGGTTGAATTGCCGAGAATAAAAATCTCCTCGCTAGACACCTCGACAACGAATTACCCAACAATACTGTCATCATTATCATAAATCTTAATTGATTATTAGTCCACTGCTTCTGTTCGGCTGTGCATCCATACACCGTACACGCGAATTTTCATTCTCGAGATGAATGCGAGCCCCGTGTACCAGAGAGCAGCACGAGCTCAGCCGTGCTTGTGTTTTTTTTTTCGTCTTCTTTTTTCAATCAGGGGGTTGCGATCATACGGGGGTAGCTCGTCTGGGAGAACTAACCACGGCTTGAATCCTCTATCCCGTAGTACCGGGCGGAATTCTAGACACGACATATCCACCCCTCCCGAAACCTTATCGCCGACGTATACATAAGTTGATTCTGGTAATTGTTCGTACAATTAAAGTCGAGAGAGGGATATTCGTAGAATATTGTATACCGTGTTTAACCCACCGTGCAAGCGATAGTTTTCTTCTGCGCATACGTAGGTATGTAAGATGAATTTAAACCTACCCGACAATCCATTACCTCGACTACGACGACACGTATTCTTAAACATTTTTCACCTTCCCACGTACAGCGGCAAAAGTCCCGGTGTTTTTTCAACTCTATTTAACGACGCGGCTATCTTTCCCGTTGATTGATTGATTGATTATCATTGTCGCGTTTTATTTTCTCCCTGAATTGAACATACCGTGAGAAAAAATTCGAAGCTATAGATAATGCGTGTGTCTACAACAGTATATGTATATACCCTTTTGAATAGATATCAGGCTATTTTGACAACTCAGATTCTAACCTGCGTTATATTCGAAAAATGAAATAGACGCGTGTTAATCAACGGCTGATCACCGTTCAATCACTAGATTAAAAATTGCAGATCAATCGCTAAAAATACCTGACTGCGATATGGTTGTGCTGAGCAACTTCCTACCGCCGCAGGAAGGCGTGAGACATGAGGAGCCTGACACCACGTTATATGTTAACGACAGAGAAGTTGGAAAGGGGACGCTGTACGTGACAGAAAGGTAGTTGACCCCAGTTGACCCATGCGAATTAGTTTACCAATAGTGATTTTTTTCATTCACCTGAAACAAACGGTACTTTTTTTTTCATCCAGTCTGTTGTCCTGGGTGAATGGAGTCACCGGGCAAGGATTCTCACTGGAATATCCACATATATCGCTACACGCTATATCGCGAGATCAACAGGTACATCCCAGACAATGCCTCTACGTCATGATAGACACGAAGCTGGATTTTCCAGGTGAGCAAGAAGTTGGGAGTAGACGATCATTCTCTGTGTTCACCAAATTTGAGAAAAACATTCTCTACAATATTCGTCAAGGAGAGAAAATTCATTGAAATCGATCGAGCGGTCGATGCCATTTAGTACGGTCTTTCCATCTGATGATTCGCATGCGAACAGAGTGAAAAATTACTATCCGAATACAAGCAAGCAGAAGAAATAGAAGAGAGATAGAGAATACAATGTTCGGATCATTGATTCAAATTGCGCATAGCTAAATAGGATTCAGCGAGATTTATTCTAACGAATAGCAAGCCTTTCCTATTTATCTAAAGCCATTCCAGGGTGTCCAGTCAAGTATGAAAACACAGAATGATGGCTTTTCTAGATCAACTCTCATTACTCTAAAAAAAAGATCAATAATATTTCATTCTGACCAGAGCAGAAGGTTCTGAAAACTTACATACATGGCCTTCTACAGACAACTTCACGGTTTAATCAAATTTATTTTATATTCTATAGAACTGAAAGAAAACGAATGGGTTTGCATTGCATTGATCCATACTTGATTAAAGAACGTGAAAAAACTAAATTAATCATACTGAAATCGAGTGTGTTTGAGTTTTCTCTTATTTGTCGGTATATTTGTGTACGATTTTTCGTATTGTATACATAGGTAAATTCTTCATTGTAATAAATTATATTAAGTCGTCTAATGGAAATATGTTTTTCTTCACATCAACAGATATGCCGGGATTATTGCCTGTCGACGCACGATCAGCGGATGATGAGGAAGATGAAGACAATGACGACGATTCAGAAACACACATCACAGAGATGAGATTTGCTCCGGAGAATGTGAACAGTCTGGACGCCATGTTTCAAGCAATGAGCCAATGTCAATCGCTTCATCCCGATCCACAAGACAGCTTTTTGGATGGTAATTAACTAGCCGACAACCGTTTAGCATTATCATCATCAATTATATCGTACTAAAACTCAGGCAAGAATTCCTCTTGTGATCGGATAATTTGTTTGCTACAAACCTCCGCGAGAACGGGTACTGTCTTGATACCAAAACTTGGTAAAGCTCATAAATACAACGTAACGAGAAATTGATAATTGTTACAGCTGAAGAGGATATCTACGAGGACGCAGAGGAGGATGATTTTGAATGTTATCAAGTCGGAGCTGGAGATGCTCCTTACATACTGGCATCGGGTAGGAGAAAAAGGACGCCAAATTACTCTTCCCAACTATCTAATTCGCAATTATTTACACTATTCTGCATAATCAAATTCGCTTGATTTAGTTTTTTCACGATTACGCAAACCTAATTCATATTATTCGAATATTAGCTGAGTCTTAAGGATGTAGTTAGGCTCAAAAGTGCCTTTTGTGGTGAAAAACGAGTCGAAAATTCAATTTCTCGAATCTTTTCAACTGTATAACAAATTCCTCACGTGAAAAACAATTTCATTTTGTCTCTCTAACACAGGGTAAAAATACTACTAAAGTACTACTGTCGGACGGTAAAAATGGAGAATGCTGTATTCTAAGTATTTCATCGCCAGTTGTATTTCTACCGAAGGGCTGTTTCGAGGCCTTTTTGGTGCTTTCGATCGAATCTTGAGCCTGTACAGACAATGTCTTACTTTTTTTTTGGAGTTTTGGATTACTTAATTCTGGAAGATAGCTTTTAGCCCGAACTGCATTCTTAAATTGCAAAAACGACTTGACCAGCTCCTAACAATGGATATAAAAATTTGTTCTCAGAACACGTGCAGAGTCAGAATGGCGCGGATACAGACGAAGCAATGGACATCGAGGCAGGCCAGTTCGAAGATGCCGAAGAAGATCCCTAGGCGTTTTGTTGTTCCACAGGGTCCAGTTTTCCTAAGTCAACTACGACCTACACTTCGACTGTCGCTATATCTCCTAACTATAATATATTCGTGCGTTTAGTTTTCGCGCGCGTATTAGACGTAATTCTTTAAGCTAACCGGCGCGGTATCCCGTGGATTTTCCCCTCTATAAAAATCCAAAAGGCTCGACTTTATATTCATATATTCATTTTGTACATGATTACAATTACTATGACAAAAATATAGTAGGTATACATGAATATACTTACAAACTGCGTTTAACTTTCGTTGTAGAATGTCACCTCCATCCGTCGTCTCGATTACCTTATTTGTATGGTTTTATAGCAATACTAGTCTTATCCTGAAAGAAAGAACTTGTTTCTGTTCTGAAAAATCTTTGGGAACAGGCTTGGCAGTTTAGAGAAAACAAATCATTCAAATTTACAATTTTATTCGAAAGAAAAACAGAAAAAAACGATTACAAAAAAAAAAAAAAAACTGCACTTGCTGAGTTTATACATAGTAATCGTCATATCGATCCGAATCTGTGCTTATCGGTACCAATCAGCAATGCAATTGCAACAAAATTTTCATACGACCGAGCCCTGTTAATCATTATTTGATCCACATTCCGCGATCTCTTACCACGACAACCGTCATTAGATATTATTCGAGATGCTCATATATCTCGGAATTACGCCGACGCTTAATGACTATGTACAGGAATTTCGCAGGACATATCAGTGGGTATGACGTGGATATAGAGTCTTGTAGTTATTCTCATAATTATAAACCCCTTGCCGAGGCCGTTTCTGCCACTCATCGAATTTTCTTTGGTCCAAAAATGAGATCTGCGTCAGGCGCACCCTTCGGATGATTATACTTTTGACGACGTTCTCTGTTTAAATTGACAGTCACAGGTCTGGTGCCTTGATTAATCGTTTCCTGATAATCCTCCTCCTCTTGTCTTTCGGTAATATTCAAAGTCAACCTCTTGACTCTCTCCTTTTCCTCCTTCTGCTCCAGTTCCCGATTCCTGAGATTCATCGCCAGTTCTGAGGAGACGGGTACGGCAAGATTCTTGTACTGTTGTTTGTTTCCCTTGCGAAGCATCAGAACAAAATCTACAGTACTACTGTCGGACGGACCTTCACGGAGCTGCTCATAGGTCTTTTTTGTGCTTTTGACATGAAGCGGCACCGATATATCTACTTGTTGCGGTTTCACAGAGTCACGCATCCTGTCCTGTATATTGTCAGATACCATTTTATCCAGGGCAGATAGAAAATCGTCATCTTCTGGGCAGCCGACCCGCTTCGGGGCTATTGGCAATGCCGCGTCAAGCTCTGAGGGATCCATGACAACGCCCTCGCCCACTCCTGCAGACAGACTAAACTCTCCCTGGGTGTTCTCTTGCGTACCGAGATTACCCTCCCCCCTATAACCCTCTGCAGCCCATTCATCCTCAGACTGTGCCTCGGAGTATTCCTCGCTTTCCTCAAAGTGCAACTCTCCCATGCCCTTGGCGTCGCCACTTCCATTGCCTGCAGCGATACCACCAGTAGCTGTTGCCTCCTCATCAACTTCGGGTATTGCACCCATAGTCTCTGACTCGTTATTGTAGTCTGTAGCGCCGTGTTGTTCGCCGGAATATTCCTCCTTGGAAATAGCTCCAGCCAAACTAGGGTACAAGGTTTTGCGAAGTTCGTCTACCGCGCAACGAGCCTCTTTGAAACTTTGGAAGAGCTGCATCTTCGGCCTGAGCATAGTGAGCGTGTCTCTGTACATGTAGTCGATACCGACTGGGAATGGATTGTCTGGGGTTGTCCAAACCGGGTCGCTGCGTTTGAACCAGTAGTAATGCTGGAAGAATATTAAAAAGTAGTCCAATTTCTTCTTGCTTGAACCGCCGCTGAAGTATTGGCCGCAAGTCTCCAGCAGAGTGCACACCAGTCTGATCCTGAACAGATGTTCTGGAGGATCGAGGACCGTTGGTGGTGCGGAATGGTCTGTGGCAACACCAAATGTTATCAATAGATAGAGGGTGCGAAATATATCCCCGCTCTCAACGAGACGGTAATTGTACAGCTCGCCGAGATACTTGACCATTGCGATGCGGCGTTGATTATACTTTGGCAGATTGACCTCCATGCACAGCCTTATATCCTCCAAAACACCGTCTACAACGTGAGGACCGACGGCTTCATAATGAGCTACTAGACCCGCGAGCAAACTGCCGACACACCTTATGTTTAAATATTTCACGTTATGAGCAGCGACGAGGCACTTGACAGCATATGTTGAAATCCCGTCATCCTCCCAGTCCAATTTTCGCATGAGCCTCAGGACTTTGTCCGTATTTGCCTTGGAGAGATCTTGATAAAGCAGTTTTCTTATGAACTCGTGCATCGGCGGCCTCTCTTTTTTTGCTATTCCGCCAGTGGACTCTGGCGGGTTAACGAAATAGTAAGCGTTTTCGATAATCGTAACGTAACGTGAATCCAACGCGGTGACTGCCTTCTTCCGCATCATCTGCTCAAGGTATACCTTGGTACGTTGATGAGAGTCTGGGGAGCAAAATAAGAATCGGCCGCATGTCTCTAGGAGGTTGCAGGCCATCTCGACGTGGTGGTGAGTAAAGTCGTGAAGCAGTATCTTCAGACAGTAGAGTGCCTCAATTTTTGAATACAGTTTGAACTTGACAAGCTCGCCTATGTAACGGACGACTTTTATTTTCGATTCGATGTTGATCTGATCTTTTTTGCGGACGTGGTATTTAAAGTCCTGCTTGAGCATCAGACACAAGTCGTTGGCAACGTCTGGCATAACAGGATAAAGAATCCCGGCTAGACGCGAATAGAAGGGTAGCAGATCCAGGCGAATTCTCGACACTCCGAACAGCGCTTTTATTAACTTTTTCCTGTTATGCTTGGTGTTTAAATTCATTAGAAAGTCGACGGCTGCGTTGTCTATCATTTCTCTATTCACGCAGTTGGGAAGATGTGTTAGAAATGCGTCCAATAATATTTTATTGCTGATGTTTAGTACTTGAGTTTCCTCAACCTCCACCTCAACTTCAGGCTCTTCAGCAGTTTTTTCTGTCTCCTCAAGTTCATCCAAAATCAACTCTTCATCGAGAGCCTCCTCTGTGATTTGATTATCTTCCGGCTTGGGCGGAGGTGGTTCCTTCGAATAGGATCCGGGCAGGAAGACAGTTAAGTCTGGGAAAACCTCGTAGAATCTCTTCGTCTCTTCGTCTCCCCACATGTCCTCTGTTGTAGGGCCACTCTCCTCACCTTCGCTGGTCATTTTGAAAGATTCATCCGCCTCCGTCTTGACCTCTGCATCTACCGGTAGCTCCGGCATAACTTCGTCTAAAGTTTCAGCAAAGCTCTGTACGCCGTTGAACAAACGATCATATGATACTTGCAGAGCTTCCAGTTTTTCTCTCCTTTCCGAGCTCAGCTCGCCTCTGGTCTGCAGTATCTTACGATTTTGCTTCTCAAATGCCTGCAGCTCCTTGTGCTCTTTGAGCAAATGCTTGCACAGCGAGTTGTAGTAGTCCCTCAGCAACGTTCTGACGTTTTGCTGCTTGTCTGCCGATAGCAGCTTGCTTTTAGGCAGAATCTCTCCCGGCCATAGCTCCGACAACTCTCTTATTCTCCTTGGGACCAGACCAGCATAGTCCTCGCCGCAATGCCGACAAAAGCTGAGTATTATAGTGACGTTGTTGTGGTCCTCCTTGTCCATGTTTATGAGTACCGTGAGCACGCTGCCTAGAAGCGGCAGGCCCTGTTTGTGGGTGAATATACCAGCGTTTACCAATTCGGCATAGAATCTGAGATCCACTCTGAGCTTGCTTGGATTAGTAATCTTGTCGCCGACTTTGAAGCTCAGGATTCTCTGCCAGTTTTCAAAAAAGTGCGAGGCAAACTCTGCGTAGTTTTGGTGCAAGTAACTGCAAACCTTAACGGCAGGACTGACGTCTGTCATCTTTAGTTTAGCCTCGACCAGGGCAGTCGCCACTTCGCTTATGTACTTGGTTAGATTCAAGTTGGCCATATCCTTGAGGACAGTGTCCGTTTGGGCGGAGCAAAAGTTCTTCAATTTCTTGACAAATGTTGTGTTCTTTTTGAGGCTGGAGTCCAGTTTACTGAAATACGAATCCGGCGGTCGAGTGACGTTCAGATTTGCCATACGTATCTCTTCTTTGGTTGCGAAACGCTGTTCTGCCTCCTTTATGTATTCCATCAGAAATAGCTTGTCTGCAGCTGAGTCTGCCGCCGCCTTCTCCTCCGCTTCTTTACCCTCATTTTCAACTTCTGACATCGCCCGCACCGTTTTTCGACCAGGATCTGTTTCTGTTTGGCGTAAATGTTGGGTTAGGTCACGTTACATTATGTTATATCAGGTTAGGTATACGCGATAATAATCCCGCCAGGTTCTTACCTCGTTTGATTATACGGACTGCCGATTGATATCCAATCTATTTCATTTCGTTGAAATCACATTCGGATCGCTCCCATAGAACTTTACCAACGATTCACTTATCTCTCTTATATTTCACAGCGATCCTGTTACTTTTCTCCTGTCAGGAATCAGATATGTTACAACTTCTGCTCGTTTTGAATGATGGATGGCCATGTGTAAGTTTTTACAATAGATGGCGCGACTAGCGCGAATCGAAATTATATAAAGGCTGTTTCAAATCGTAGCGACGTCTTCACTCGGCGACAAAAATGAAACTCTGACATTGGCTGAAAATTGTAAACATAGTAGACGGTGCCGTCGTCCAATGCGCGATCAAGTCGCTGCAATGTGATATCAGCCAACGCGACAAATTCGCGAGGCACGTTATTCAAATTCAGAATCGGTCCACGTATGTACTGCGAGGTAGATTTTATTTTTACGGACATAAAACTACTACAGCTTCTCGCGGCGCTACATATCTCAAAGTTCTACAAAACACATGTTCCTCAATCTCTTGAAAAATACATTTATTCATACATATTTACAGTAACTTTGACAATGAATTAAACTATACGTATATCGTTACTAATGAATCAGGTAGTCGGGGGTATCCCTTGAAATCCCGCAACCGGCCATCGATTTAAATGATCTTTCAATACCCCCGGAAATAAGGATAAAAATTTGAAACAATTTCCCATTTTGTCTTCGTCGGTGATCATACGATAACCAGATATTATTTGCTCTTTACACCGAGCGTCGGTCGCGTTTCTCAATAGCATTATCAATCTGGCGTCAATGCCAAGCTGTTTTAAAAATTGTCTCTGGCTGACGGGGCCGAAAGATATCACCCTGTCGTCTTGGCACGCTATTCTTTTCAACATCGAAAAATCGACGTCTGCAGTTAGATCGGCTGTTCCGGGTCTGAGCAACGGATCCTGTTGTTTGTGACGACAAAAAGCTCGAAATGTGTCCGTACGATCGCCATCGTGACCATAGTCTGCTATCAATGCTAATCCACCGTTTTCCACTATAAATTTAGCCAAGTAATCAATTATGACGGCACTTTGTGGACTCGTTTCCACGTGATCCCTGCTCTCGTCCTTCTGCAAGAAATAAATTCATTAATGCCAGAACAACACCTGACTATTATTTTCTGTCTAGGCATATTCAATAGAGTCAAAAGAGAAAAATCATCTTTTTTAAGTCAAAAGGCAGTAGTTCTAGAAACTTAATTCGTAACATTAGGAAAAACTTACGCATCAGTTTTGAAATCAACCAAAAATCTTTCTTTGAAGTAAAGCTTCATGAGCGATATCCAAGAAATAGAAGATTTGTACTAGTTTGAAATCGCGTTGTATCGAATGTATAGAACTGATCTCGTACTTGACAAAAAACAATTTCAGGATGTATAGATTTACAAAGGAAATATTTCAAAGAAAAACCAACTTCTTGTAGGCATCGCGATTCTAGTTGGAAGAAACCCCTTGTTTTCACTCTACTTTGATCTATAAATCACTCTGGTTCGGACCTTCACGGCTGTTGATTGTGTTCTTGCGTTTCGCGCCGTTAGTATTATTCAAACATCTCGTTCCGTGAACTACCTGATGCTTACATTGATGTAAAACTTGCTACCCGGGGTAGCAGACCTGGCCAAGACGTAGCGGAATTTTTCCTCTGCAGACGCCGGGTCGATGTCGATCAAAATTTCTCTCCAGCCGTTGTCTGTTTTCTGAAATAACAAGCAGAACAGATTGCGTTAGACCTTGTTAGCCTTCAGTCTTGGCACTTGTCTCCGTTTATCGATTCTGCAAACATATAGGACATTCAACTTCGTCAACTGAGCTTCTTTTGTCCATCAACTTCTTAGATATTTCTCACTATTTGCCAGCTGCTAGAAAACTACTCGAAAAAATCTCGAGTGAAGTTTGTCAGACTCTTAAAGTCCACTGTTCAGTTTTAGAAAAGACTTTTCTACGCTTCACCTGGTGTATTTACCTGAAACTTGTGTACAGGCATAGCGTCGAAAAATTCCTGAGCAATAAAGATGCTGAAATTTGGAGGTATGTCTTGGATAGAGTGGTACCAGAATACCTCGACGCCATCCTCTGTCTTGCCTCTTTTATAACAAGACTGACTTTCACCCTCGTTAGAGTCACCGCCTGTTTCCTTGTCCTCGAAAGTTTGGCACAAATTTTTCGCCTGCACGGCGGACAGCGCAGGACTAACTTCTACCAAATGCAACGAGACTTTGTTGGAGATTCCAAGCATCTTGTACACCTAAGCCATGAAATTATGAATCGCAATATCGAGGAGGCTCGGGACAGTCGATATATCTTTTCAACCAACCCTCAGTATATCTTTAGACAAAGTTCCCCGACCTGGACCTAATTCGACCAGCTGTGCAGGCTGGTTGCTAATTTTTCTCCATTCATTGACCGACCAGACGGCAACCATCTGTTAAAATATGAGGAAAATACTAAAACCTGTCATTCGCGGAAGATGTGATTATAGTGACTGTGGTTATATTTATCGTTCGAATTTGTTAGGATAACTCGGACCTCTCCGAACATTTGACTTATTTCTGGAGAAGTTGTGAAGTCTCCGTCGGGTCCGAAGACGTCTCTATTCATGTAATACCCGGCCTTTGGGTAGGTGAGGACTTCTTTCATGTAATCAGCGACGGTGATGGCCCCGCTTGTCAAAATTTTCGAATAAAGATGCCTGTAAAGGACGGACTTTTCTCCGTTCGCATTCTTCGGAGGGTCTGAACTCATGCAACGGTATTTCAAAATTGATGCCGCCCTACGGACGCCGGCGGCAATGCAATAACGGTCAACCAAGTGTCGAGCCGTCTCGCGAGAACCAATAAATTTTCGACACGACGGCAACAACATTATGACGCGTAGTTATTCAATTCTGGGAAAAGAAATCCCGGCGCGACGTGTACCGGGTTTACTATGTACCGTGCAATTACGGCGAGTCTTGCACGCGTCGAAAATTGAGTTAATATAGCTCAACGGTTTTGAGGTTAAGATTGAACAGGACGAATCCCCCCACCGCCTACGGTGGTAGGACGTGTGGACATGTCGCTGATAATCATATCTATCGTCGTACACACGTACGTGGTCGTACGCACGGAGGGCTACGCACGTCGTTCCTATCATATGTTATAAAGCGCGGTGGAGTCCGAGGACCGTTACGACTTCTGACTAGATACCCTTTAAGTTCCGCGTTCCGCGGAGATTCGTAAACGTAAGATCGAAGTGATTCGACGTGTGTCGACCTCGAGGCGGCACGATGTCGCTGTCAGGTAGAATAACCCTCGCGTTATTCTGCGCTCTGTTCCTTGCCTTCTGCAATGTCGAGGCTAATTATTTCGGAACTAATATCGACGATGACGATCAGTGCTTCTGCAAGGTAAGACAGACAATCCTCGTTCGGTCCTTTTGACACATAACGGCATCACGCACACCTAACCTCGGCGTACACACCTGACGTCGAAAAACAGACAGATGTCAACTTAAGGAATTTATCGCGTTCGCTTCGATTACATAACCGAAAACAAACAATAGCTTTCGCCGTCGAGGTCGATCAAATGATGCATCGTATTCCGTGCAGCTGGAACAACAACCACGATTACGCGATTGTTTACTTTTTGGACAGAGAAGTTTTATTTGTTAACACAACAATGTCTTTTAAAGAGCAACCGACTGTCAGACGTGTTTCGTTCCATATTGTTGCCAGACAGGTAAACGGGTGTTCTGTCATATTGTATCAATTTTCCAACAGCTGAAAGGATCCATAGATGACTGCAGTTGCAGCGTCGATACCGTCGACCATTTCAATAACATGAAAATATACCCCAGGCTGAGCAGTCTTCTCGTCAAAGATTACTTCAGGTTTTATAAAGTCAACTTGAAACAAGAATGCCCTTTTTGGTCGGACGACAGCAGATGCGCTATAAGATACTGTCACGTACAGCCTTGTCAGGACGTAAGTATTTTCAACATTGCAATACCTGGTGGCAAGAATTTTAGCCAAATTACATTCTCTGATTTTTGTCTGCCTTGTATTCCCTTCTCCTTTGCCACAAAGTACTGATAATCTTAACTAGCTTGGGTAAACGAATACCGAGAAATTTCCTGCCCTTGTTTCATTCAATAGCATGCTGCAAACTTTCTCTGGCATATGGTACGAGTTTCATTGTCTTTGTTTTCTAGAAATTGCACCTGAAGACGCTTAATCTTTGTATTTTGTTTCACTACTCGGATTCAAGGAATGCAGACAAAACCCACTTGTGCTTTTATTCTTGTATGTTTCTTTAAATGAGGGTAGTGATAATAAATTCTGATGCAATCTAATTCTATAACATGTCACGGGTCTGCAATGTCAACCGTTATCAATGTTTTTTTTAATTGCTATCGAAGCTTGACTGGAAAAACCCAGTTCTACTACTTCTAGATTATGATGGTTTGTGCATTGAAAAATGACCACAATTTCTTGACAAAACTTCATTTGCAAATTACCTCTTTTTTCGATAGATTCGCAATCATTATCTGGAAATTTTAGGGCAGATATTTTGACTCGACTAATTTTCACTCGCTTGCAAAAATCAACGATAGTCTTCTGCATTAGTGACAGTAGCATTTTCTTCCATATGCTATATGGCAAAGAATATATCATATCCAGAAATTCTTTTGGGTCAACAGTATTCTTGTGATTAATATTCGGCCAGAACATGTAATAATGAGGAGCCCTTGAGACTACTTTTCATTTAATTTTATGCTAGCATCAATTCGTCAATTCAATATCAATTTACTGCAGCAAAAAAATTTCCTTGTGCAATAATGAAATTCCCTGATTTTTCCCTGTCCTTTTCCGAGTATTAAAATTTCCTGGCTATTCCCGGCTTTCCACAATCTGTAAGAAACATGTCATAGAACGAACAATGTTGCTTTCATGTTTATCTTCTAACGATGTATGAGTGTTAATTGAGGAAATTTGATCATGTCCAACAGGAAGACATACCACCTGGATTAAAAGGAGATGTATCGAGACACAGTCATTACAACGAAAGTCCAGTTGACAAGTACAGCCCATCTAGACAAGCCGACGACTGTGAAAGAAATTCTCGAGACCATAACAAAGAGCTCGGCTATTTGAATACGACGATTAGGTAAAGGTGACGTCTTGTGGCAACTCATTGTTGACAAAATTCACGAAATAACTTTATAGCTGAGATATTACGTAGTGTCCATTAGTCTGGGAGAGCCTGGGGATCCTGGCATGTCACGGAATTGAGTAATGGTCAGGACACAGTAGGGAAATATTTTATTGGGTCAGGGAAAATGAATTGCGATAACAGAGATGGAAAAACCCAGCGTTTTCTACAGAAGACAATATCTGAAATACGATTTTCCTTGATTTCGAATTCCTATTAGTTTAGAAATTTATTAATCAGTTTATATTATACCCGCTATTAATTGAAATTCTGATCACAAAAGGACGAGGAACTTTTTCACCGCATTTTAGTGGCAAAAACGTATTAGTTTCCCACCCAGCCTTCTGAATCATTTGCCTGAGCCCATGTTTCGTAGACCAAAGAGCAGAGGTCAGCTATAAACTTCTTCATTCTGTTATAGCGTAAAAAATTACGAAGAGTTTGAAATGTGGCAAAAGCACGACGATGCCATTGATAATTTCTGCGTGAGCGAAACTAGTCCCGGTGAATATGTTGATCTGCTGCCAAATCCCGAGAGGTACACAGGCTACAAAGGTCCCAGTGCTCATAGAATATGGAGGAGTATCTACATGGAAAATTGTTTTAGGTAATCTTAGAGTTCAATTTCAATTTATTGTAGAAACAGTGAGAAAGAAAGTCTCCAGCAAACCATCGAAACAAAATTATGGATCAAATACAGTTCTGTATCTTAACAAACGTGATTTATTTTCAGGCCAGAGAAATCGACACGTAACTTTGTCCAGTCGTCAAAAATGGATGGTAAGTTTGAACAGAAATGACATCTCGTATCTTATCTTTGCGTCATATTTGGAGTAATATCATCGATCGTTATCAATCTTGTCAAATGACCATTTTACTTTTTATTCAATGAATTGGAAAGCCTAAACACGAAGGCTTAATCTTTGTGGATCGCAAGGCGCTGGCCAAATCTCTAAATCTGTAAATTCCAACCGTTATCAAATTCGAATCGATTACAGTATGTGCTTGATTATTGTTATATTATTATTATCATTGTTAAAATGTTAAGATTTTAACGAGTAATTCGTAGCTTTGTATTCCCAGGAATGTGCTTGGAGAAGAGAGTATTTTACAGAGTGATATCCGGCTTGCACGCCAGCATCAACATTCATCTCTGTTCCAAGTATTTATTATCAGAAAAGGACAGTTTGGAAGTAGTTTCGGCGGGGGGTCAATGGGGTCCAAACTTGTCCGAGTTACAGAGAAGATTTTCTCCTGAAACAACCGGAGGCGAAGGACCAACTTGGCTGAAAAATTTGTACTTCATTTACCTGCTAGAATTACGAGCTCTTGCGAAAGCTGCTCCCTATTTACAAAGGGAAGAATATTACACAGGGAACGACCAAGACGACGAGGACACCAGATTGGCTGTGAATGATTTTTTGAACGTCGTAAGGTGAGTGAGTCCGACATACATTGACGGGCTCTTTGGTACCATCGTTTCTATCACACGACTATCTCTTTTCAGATCATTCCCTGAACATTTCAATGAAAGTGTAATGTTCAATGGAGGATCTCAGGCAAAATTGTTGAAAGAAGAGTTCAGGCAACACTTTAGAAATATATCGAGAATAATGGACTGCGTCGGTTGCGACAAGTGCAAGCTCTGGGGAAAGTTGCAAATCCATGGATTGGGTACAGCGCTGAAAATCTTATTCTCCGGAAAGTTCGACAGATGGGAACCAACTTTGAACGCAGTCAACAAACAACAATTTTATCTCGAAAGAAGCGAAATAGTTGCTTTGATCAACGCTTTTGGAAGGTTCGCCCTTTTTTCTCTTTCACATATTCTTCTTCGAATATCGTAATAATTTATTATGTATCTCTTCAAACACCAACTCGATTACAGGTTGTCCGACAGCGTCTTTCAACTGGAAATGTTTCGACAAATGATGAGATAGCACGGTGAGCGAGACCGCTTTAAAAAGTGAATGTTTTCTACCGTGTTTTTTTGTTCTTTTTTTTGTTTATCGTCTTTTTGTAAAACTAACGCATCACATTGAGTATAAGTAACGATACCATAGCTTTGAATAATGTATTAATTATAAGTAGACAAAAAAG
This sequence comes from Ametastegia equiseti, assembly GCA_963989295.1. Lineage (NCBI taxonomy): Eukaryota > Metazoa > Arthropoda > Insecta > Hymenoptera > Tenthredinidae > Ametastegia > Ametastegia equiseti. The sequence goes on from OZ022395.1 coordinate 14,816,456, forward strand.
TCACAATTATTATCACGTTGATTTGATTTGATCGGGTTTTGGCTGTAAGTATATAAAGTGGTCGTGTCTTGCACCAATTATCATTCCTTGTAGAACGCACGTGACTTTTATATGAAACTTGGAGCTCTCACCGATCGGAATTAGATAGCACAGTGTATTATGTTTTTAAGTACAATAATTTTCCTTTTTTTTTTCTTTCTTTTATTATCTTGCTTTTATCAAAAGCATTTTAGGGTCAAACAAAGCATCACTATTCAATAATAGAGAAAGGTGGATACATGTAGATACGATGTAGTAGTTGATTACTAACGGAAAAACAAGAGACGCTGAGAAACTTAACGATTCTAGGATACTTATTCCAGAGTTCCGCAGAATATTGATGATGATGTTTATAATATAATTCAGCGAAACTTCTTAATATATCTAACATCTATAACTAATTAATATATTGTAGAATTGTATGATATCTGTCTCTACTGTCTGTGATACATATACTTTCCTATGGCAGGTATAATAGGCGTTACAATTATAGGTATATGTATGTATAAGAATACATTATTACTGTTTGATATATTCTCCGGATTTTAGATGGTATGGATATTTGAACTGGCTAGAATGAAAGAAACAAAGAATATATATATTTATGTCTCGAATCTGTCTGCCTGTTGTATTTCACGTACACCGCATGAGCGACTAGGATATTTTCTTCTTTCGGAAGCATTGACCAATATGTAATATACGTCGATGGACGTATTCCGTGAATTAGCCAGTACGCTATTACAGTGGCATTGCTCGAAACTCCTAATGAGTGATAATCGCGCGTATGCCGGTTGGGAGCTCTCTAAAAATATTTTCTAATCTAAAACTTTGTTATAGTCATGTTTTTTGACAAATTTACAGATATACAGCTTGTCTATTTAGTTCAAACTCGGGGATACAGTATTTAGCCGAACCGAATATTAACTGAATAGACAAACTGTACCCGTGTATGTACAATTCATACTCATAAAAGTATGTTCGGACATTGAATAACAATGATGATTTTTTATCGCAGGGATATCTCGAAATCTTAGCATTCCGGTTTATTATTTCAAATGATTACGGTAGAAGTTTGCATTGTAACGCTGGACAGGATAATTTATTTATTATTCTTTCTCTTCCAATTTTTTAAATAATAGAGGGACATGTGTGCATACTACAATAGCGTATTATTTTACATATTTGATGAGATATTTACACAACAGTTACAAAGTATTGTCACGCGACTTATGTGTGAGGAAGGATTAAAGTTTCTAAATCACATATTATTATTAATATTAATATTAATAAAACTATAATTATACTACGGATGTTCAATATAAATATTTAATTGCGATTTGTAATTGTGAATAATTTATTATAAAAAAAAAAGAAACATTGAAAATACAACATTATTTATAATCTTATGGCGTGTTTCTCGTTATACCAAGTTTGAAATTAACCGCCCCGTCGCTAATTCAGGATGCGTTCGTTTTTCACGAATTTGGCTGCACTCAATTACCTCAAACCAATCACGTTAAAGCTTAGACAAGTATCTACCAATTATCAGCCCAATTCGTGTAGAGTTATCAGAGAAGTGCGCGCCGAGTGCGGATTCCCTAGTTTTCCTGGATTCCTATTGGTTAGAATCTAGGGAATTCTCATTCGAGATATCGAAGGAAATCACCACGCGGTGGTAGCCTCTTGTCGTCCACAGGTGTCGCCGCGCTCACAACACGCCCCGCTGTTTTCGGTATGTTCGCCTTCGCCGTTCGGTGTTTCTCGGCACTTTGGCAGTTGTTGAGTGAAGTTGAGTGATCGAACGCGAATCGCATCCGATTTGACGGCGGCACGCTTCGGCAAGGCACTGTGGTGGTCTCGATTTGACAAAACTTTGTCGGATTTCATCTCCAGGGTCTGATACCGGGAGCGTAAAACCCACTAGACGTAGAATTTCAACCGACCAACTTCCCGGCAGCGTAATAATATTATAATGGTCGATTACAGCAAATGGAAGAACATAGAGGTGAGTTAGTGTTTTATTTACTAACGCGTCACAGACGCGACGCAGCGGAAGCTTCCAGAATGGACCTCACCGCAGATAAACCTGCCGTTTATCTCCTCCGGATTCAACCGAACCACAACATTCTCGATATATTATGCCGCTACTAGTTTCGCGATCTTTGTCTCCCCGAGTTATCCCTTTCCCCGTACTTATTCATCATTCTTCGGCTAACCGGAACGCATTCATTCATTCATTCATTCATTGAATCAGGACCCAGTCGTCCTTTAATTCAAGCTCAGAGTTCGGGATCAAACTTTTATTGATAATTTTGTGTAAATTCGTCGTATTCCTGCACGCGAAAATGATCGTAATCTTCCTCGTTTCGCTACCTACAGCGGCGTAATTTGATCTGTAGAATGTTTAAGTTTACAACGATTGTATTTTGACAAGCTTGTGTTTATTTTTTTTTCCCCACAGATATCGGACGACGAGGATGACACCCATCCCAACATCGATACCCCATCTCTGTTTCGATGGCGACATCAAGCCAGGGTGGAGAGGATGGAAGAGCAGAAAACAGAGCAGCTAAAGCACGAGAGAAAGAAAGAAGAGTAGGTTGTGGGACTGAGCATCGGTCGCTATTTCTATTCTGATATTTCGCACGCTGTTAACATTGCTGCAAAAAGCTCGCGTATTTCAACCTTGGATGGTTATTTATGAGGCATTCAATCCTTGGCAATTTGTGCTACTTTCTTTGTCATCTCTGACTTCTTGGATGTTCTTGGCGATTCACCAGCTGTTGGAAATATTTGGGAGTACCTTGGATGGCTTTTTTTTTGGATTTTCGAAGCCAACTGGTCTGCTGATGTGCCTTTTTTCCAATTTACCGTAAAGTAGAAACCAGGAATACAAATTCTAGTTTGTATTTTTTTCGTCAATTTACCAATGCAATTCTAGTCATCAGTTTCCTGGTGCTTTACACCAGGGAACATCTACAGCTTTCAAAGAACAAAAAGGATTATGTTCGTTCGTTAATAAACTTCCAAACCGGCTGGAAATTCAACAGAATCTTGGCAAACTAATGTATAATCTAGAAAAACAGTCGGCAAAACGACAAATTTCGTGGTTCAAAAGTAAAAGAGACTGATCACTTGGGTTGCATAAAAAACTGACAAGATAAACCAGTTTTTTGTATTCAGAGCTGTTTGCTTGCTGCAATCTGTGATCTCAATAATATAGCGAATTGGAATAAGGATGGATCCTCAAAACAGATGTTAAAAAAAAAGAAAAAAAGAAAAAAAAAAAAAAAGAATTAGACGAGTTTTCAAATTATGAAAAATATCTAAGGAATGGGTGAAAAGAAATTGGCTACAAATTCTAATTCCCCTGATACAGGTAGCGTATTAAATTCGATTCTACGTTGCAGAATTTCGCAAAAATTGAAAGAAACCAAGGAAAAATTAGCCAAAGCAAAAGAAGCCAAGGATGTAGACGCGAAAGAGTTAACCGCGGTGAGAAAGGCTTTAGAGCAACTTGAAATGGAGGAGTCCGAGATGAAGAAGAAGGAAGAGGAGTTAAGAAAAAAGGAAAAACTGCAACCTTGGAACGTCGATACGATTGCCCAGCCAGGTTTCACCAAGACAGTTATAAATACAAAGCCGGCGAGGAAGGAGGACGACAGTAATCTGCCTGACGAAGAGAAAGAGAACAGGATGAAACAGTTTGTAAAGAGTAACGAAAAGTCGTTGAAGGAATTTGGCATGCTACGGAGGTATGACGACAGCAAGAAATATCTCCAAGACCATCCGGACTTGGTCTGCGAGAACACCGCCAACTACTTGGTCATCTGGTGCATCAACCTGGAGATGGAGGAGGTTTGCTTATTGAGATGATATACTTTTTGAAGAGAAATCAGCAACTTTTGGAGCTTCCATTGATTCCGTTACAGGAATATTATCACTTGAATCATCGTTGTTATTTTGTTATTACAGAAACATGACTTGATGGAACACGTCGCTCATCAGTGCATTTGCATGCAATATATTTTGGAGCTCTCCAAGCAGCTTGACGTCGATCCGCGAGCCTGCGTCAGTTCCTTTTTCAGTCGAATTCAGATTGCTGAGGTAGAATACAAGAATTCTTTCGACGACGAACTGCGGGCTTTCAAAGAACGGATTCGCAAGAGGTCGGCAGAGAAAATAGCCGAGGCGCTCAAAGAGGCCGAAGAAGAGGAAAAAAAAGCCCGGCTTGGTCCCGGAGGTCTGGACCCCGTCCAGGTCTTTGAAGAACTTCCAGAGGTGGGTTAAATTGTATTTCCTCTTTCCATTCTACTTAATATTCTTCAAAGACGCCAGCCAATTGTTGTTTGTCTGTTGAATAAGGAGCTTATATACTCTATCGTGCATTTTCAGGCGCTGCAAAAATGTTTCGAAGCCCAGGATATCCCTTTGTTACAACAAACGATAGCCGCTATGCCAGAAGAAGAGGCAAGGTACCACATGAAACGGTGTGTCGACAGTGGGCTGTGGGTGCCAGATGCCAAGGCAGCTAAAGAACAGCAAGAAGAGGAGGAAGAAGAGGCAAAGGGGACTCCAGATCCCGAATAAAATCTGTCACGTTGTGAACAGTTCTTATGCAAGTTACTTTTTCAGCTAGTATGGATAGAAGATATCTTTTACTCCCAAATAAGGCATAGCTGTACATGTTAATTATTTTTTTAGCAATACGTTATAACGATTATTTAATTGCTGAATTGATTTATTGTACTCGATAAATATTAGCCGCGGTTTTTACACAATTTCCATCTTGGCGAGGTTTGGTAATAGGTAATTGTTCAATTGTATCGCACATTTATTGTAATTACTGATCATGACCCCCATGGCTATTTGTAGGCACTGGCGGGGATCCGATACAACAACAACAGCAACAACAACAACGTGATATCAAATAAGCGACTAAGTAAATAATTGTATTACAATTGCCGCGGGAATTGTCATCTTTCTCTTTGAATCGCTCGAGGGAGGGAGGGAGGTATCATCGTTATCATCATCATCATCAACATTATCCCGCGCCTTCGATATTCCAGTTGCTAAAATGCGCGCTGAGAAGAAGGTCACGGTATCAAATTCTGATGTAAATAAGTTATAAGATATTAATAAACTGTGTAAATATGATGATTTTGTGAATATTATTCTCCTTTCTGGCAATGGGATTCGTACTGCGGAACTATTCGAAATCTGAAATCTCTTGGAATCTTGTGAAATCGCGTGGAATGATTTGAAATATTCTGAAATCACGCGGAATCATCTGAAATACTCTGAAATCATTATGAAATATCCTGAAATCATATGAATCTTTAAAAATCCTTTTTGGAATTTGATAAAATCTTTTGAAACCATTCGGAATCTTTGAAATCTGTAACATTTTCTGAAATCATTTGATATCTGTTAATCTGTAGTATCTTCTGAAATCTTTTCAAATCACTTGCAACTAGCGCTTAATCCTCGACCGGAATACATGAATCATTGGCGTCCGCTTGGCAAATGTTACAAACAATTCTGAAAGAAACCATAGGTGTTCTTTGAGGTTTCAACTGTCAGTTTAATCAATAATAATAATGTTATTATAAAATTAATTTTGGAATTGTGCGTTCATTTAATCGTTAAACAATAAGAATAAAAATAAAATATGCAAAAGTCGCGCCGTACTAATGTTGAAAAATTCATAACTTCTGTAAAGTAACTTCTTATAAAAAAATCCTTTGAGGTATTTTTACTTGAGTCGGATACTTGAGGAAAAAAAAAAATACGGGAGGCTTCGGAAATGCAAAAAGGGTATTCAATTTAGGGATTGAATATCGCTATTTAGTACATACGGATGCGTATAGAAGATAAAATTAATAGCGTTTTCAACTGGGGCTACACCGGGCTACACTAGTGTAGTGTAGCCATATCTGTCTCCTTCTGCTTCAAAAGAAAGAAAGAGATGGGAATAGCTGCACTACACCAGTGTAGCCCACTTGAAAACGCTATAATGTACCTACGGTGCGCACGCGCAGTCCATCACCGTCAGCCACTAATCTAAACAAACGGCGTGTGGACAGCAGCCAGCTGATAATCACAATTCAGACAGGTCGTCAGTGATCCCTCCGTTTCTAATTAAAAATAATTAAAAACCAGCCTAGTCATGTCGACGAAAGTACGAACGAAGCAAGAAAAAAGTGGCGGTAAGAAAATCGCGTTAATCAGGCGACATTAAAATTATTCCGACCACCGGAGGAGCTAAACAAAACAAGACACGTAGTCGTAGTCGGCCAATTTATAGGTTATACGTCCGTACTTCGATCCGCTCTTGGCCAGCCCGGATCGTATAAATCGCCAAGCTGCAGTGCCTGGTAAGTAAAAGTGTCTCTGTTCGCAGAACTTATCGCCTACAGCGAAGGAGCTGTCAGAAACAATTCAGCGGTGGTCGAATACTGCAGGATATCAATGGCTGCATTGTCCGGAAGTACCGCTGGTCTCCTGGGACTGACCGGGCTCTACGGTTTTGGATTTTACATATTCGCCGTCGTTGGATTATGGGTGAGAATGTCCGCGCAGTAAAACTTTTTCTCACAAAACGTCCTGCACCAAAGATTATTGCGCATTCTTACTTAACACCTCTGTTTCCAGGGCCTGCTATTGATGAAGACAGGCGGACAATGGAAGAAGTATTTCATCAGTAGGCAAAGTCTGTTGACAAATGGATTTTTTGGCGGACTATTTGTATCCTTTGATCTAGTCGATTAGATTCCTTACGCGATCGATGCAGGGCTAATATTCTGCTGTTATTTTCCATAACTAGAAACGTTCGATCCATCGCTGACGTCGTAGACCTATGTGCTCTTCTGGACGTATCCTTTTGCTCGAAACGTTATAATATTCCAATGCCAGGGTGGCCACTTATCTGAAAAACCTTGAAAGCCCCCTTTTTTTCTCCAAGACCTAAGTCGGCCTTCGAATTTTTAGTAGCAGATTTTTCGAGGGGTGAATCATGAGGCAAAAACTCTCTGAATATCTCCCAGCATCTTCCCTTTGATTTTTTTTTTTAAACATTTTTCCACGATTTTCCGAGACTTTCCAACAATTTTTAACATCCTCCAGCACTTATTTCCCAATATTTGACAATACAGTAAAACGCCGATTAACCGGGGTCGAGTTATCCGGGGAGCGGATTAACCGTGGCGCTTTCAAAGCTAAAATGATAGAAGAGAATCGAAAAAAAGTCATGAACAAACGAAATTAACTTCACATTCCAAGAAACAAGAGCAGAGTATGTATACCAAATGCAATTGATTCTGAGTCGGAAGCTATAAACATGTATAAATGTATTTACATTGTAAATATCTACATATGAAATGAAGATCTACGTATAATTTGGATTAACCGTAGTTTCGATTATCCGTGAATCCTCTGGTCACGAGCACTCCGGTTAATCGGGGTTCTACTGTGCTATCCTTGATACCTCCTGCATTTGATTCACCCCTTGAGATTTTTCTTAAAAAGCCATAAAAATCAAACGCTTGTACTGTATATTGTGGACATAAGTTTTGTTCAGGGAATTTTGGAATCGAAGTTGAGTGGCCACCTTGACCGGTATCATTAGACAGATATTATTCTTGATTCAATTGATTAGATTCCTTTACGGTATGGTGCACGTTTACTGACGAGGGACGAGACATACTCTGTACACCCGCCGAGCCTGCGAGAGCACTCGACCGATGAATCACCTAGGACAATTCACCTTCTGATCAGTTGACCGATTGATTAATTGATTAAAATTTCACAGTGTGATGTATTTGTGTATGTACACCGCAGCCATTCGGTCTTGTCTAGTATGAATGTTATGTACGAATGATGATCGTCAGGGGATGGGATGGATCTCTTGCTACCTATTGTAATTATTGATATACATATGTTCTTCGTTGTATTTCATACAGAGTACATGCAATAAATTGTAATGCTGTATCGAATTTGCGTGTATTATTGACCATCGAGTTTCTCGGCTACAAATAAAATACTTGTGGATAAAATTAAGAAAACCTGTGCATACAAAGCGACATTATTTATCTAACAGGCGGTAGGCATGCCATTGAAGATGAAAATTACACTGTCGTGCCTTGTCTAATTATTCACTCATCGGTTGAATTTTGCTGCATGGTTGCAATTGTTATACCGGAAACCGCACCACTCGCGCAAGAAATTGCGAAGTCTTGAATTTCAGATTACCTTCCAGTAACCAGGTGCCAATTTTTTAAACATTCATGAATTCCCGAAAGATATACATTAGGTATTCTCGCTCATCCGGGACACTTTTCTGCGCATGGGACACCGATTTTGGTGCCATGCGAGATTTTGGTTTAAAGCTAACCCCTAACAACCAATCCAGAGTCATACGCCCTGAAATCGGACGGTTCGGAAGTTTTTCGTTTTTTAAAATATGAAAAATTCGTTTTTCGATCGCATCTGACGATCCTTAGGTACTTGTATCCCCGGTTTCCATCATCAGAAAAATGTTTCCCAATAGTGCCTCAGAATAAAAAAAACCTTCATCTTTCAAGCCACAGAATAGAAAAATTTTTGCCTCGGAATTTGGCGTTTAATTTTTGTTTTTGTCTTGCGGCCAAAGGGCATAATTTTTTTTTACGAAAATTTTACTGCAAGTGGATTTCCATGTGCCGAAGAAACCCTGAACTTTTCGGGAGGGCGTTTTGCCCGCTTTTTTTAATAATTGTTTTTCCATTTTTTTTATTATTTTTTTCCGACCAAAAAATTCGATTACATTTTGTTTTCATTTTAATTTTTCTTTTGCCTCGAGGAACAGGATTTGTTAGGAATAAGTTATTCAGAAATTGGTTTAAAAGAGAGAGAGAGAGAAAAAAAAAATTAATCGCATTTTTTCGTCCGAAAAAAATAACAAAAAAATAGAAAAACAATTATTAAAAAAAACGGGGCAAAACGCCCTCCTGAAAATTTCAGGGTTTCTTCGGCACATGGAAATCTACTTGCAGTAAAATTTTCGTAAAAAAAAATTATGCCCTTTGGCCGCAGGACGAAAAACAAAAATTAAACGCCAAATTCGGGAGCATAAATTTTTTTTCAAAAGTTTTTCATTTTTCGGCTGGAAAGATGAAGGTTTTCTGATTCTGAAGTACTATTGGGAAATAAACACTACACGTCCAACTCTTTTTTCCGGTAATTCTAGCGTTTTTTAAAGTTTTTTCCATATTTTTTTAAGCTTTTGGTTTTATTGCCTTCGTTACTTTTGCCAATAAGAATTTCTCAGTTTCTGATGAGGGCGAGGAATTTTTGCCGAAACGTAAAATAAAACTATTGGGAAATATTTTTCTGATGACGGAAACCGGAGATACAGGTACCTAAAGATCGTCAGATGCGCTCGAAAAACGATTTTTTCATATTTTGAAAAGCGAATAACTTCCAAACCGTTTGATTTCAGGGCGTATGACTCTGGGTTCGTTGTTAGGGGTTAGCTAAGAACCAAAATATCGCATGGCACCAAAATCGGTGACCTATGCGCAGAAAAATGTCCCGGATGAGCGAGAATACCTCGAATGTTAAAATAGCGATCGTTCAAAATATAGAAAGGCTACAATATCACCTCATCGGCCGGAAAAAAAAAGAGTTATCATTAATTTTTGGGGGGAAAACGAATGGAGGTTTTCAAGTTTTTTTTTCTCTTCATGATAAACAGTATAGTTTCAAGCATATCTTCCAAAATTTATTTTATTAAAAAATATTCAAAATTGTGGTAGACACAATGGTTCTTACAGACTTCCACCGCGGTGACCGCGGCTGCTCGGTAACCAATCACTTGAAACAAGAGAACCAAACGAATTTAGTTTTTGTATGAAATTATATCCATTGCTTGATCATAGGATTCGATGAAATATTGATATTCGAAAAACGGGTGCCGGATTCGAGCGATTGTGTAAATTTCGGTGAAAGATAAACGCTCCACTTTCCTCAACAACGACAAAATAAAAATAAAAATAAAAAATGCATTGACGAAAAAAATTCCTTCGATCAAGCACGAGATAATTTCATACAAAAATTAAATTCGTTTGGTTTTCTTGCTCCCGCTGATTTGTTTCCGCTCAGTTATGGTGGTCACCGCAGTGGAAACAGCGGCCGTCTGCAGAAAGGATTGCCTCTACCACATTGATAAATATTTTATAATAAAAAAATTGGGAAAGATACTCAAAACTATTATACTCTTTAATGTAAAAACAAATTTTTGAAAACCTCCACACGCCCCCCCCCCCCCCCCCCCAAAAAAAAATCAACGAAAACTCGTCTTGTTTCCGGCCGCGAGGGTGATGTACTCCCTACTTAAAGCAGTACTATAGGAAAACGGGGTGGAAATTTTTATTTGTCTCTATTTCAGTATTCGTATTATTAAAATGCGAAAATTTAGTCATGCCAAGTATCGATCTTTCGAAATTTTGAACCCGCACTCATTCGAAGCAGCTGTGGCTGAGCCTTGCACAAGTTCGTAAGCCGTAGGTGTTCGGGTCGAGGTTGAACGGCAAGATGCGAGGGGTCAAGAAGATTTGTGCAATCCGCCAAATCGGGTATACCTATCACGGTTTACATACAATCGTATATACATATTAACGTATGTATGTTATAATGTATATCGCCGGCGGCGACTTTTTAAAAACGAAAACATGTTGCACAGACGTTTCGTTATACCTCTAGTTTGGTACTATATGTGCGGCTGGAGTCGTGCGCCTTTCTTCGAAACTTGATCCGGTGATCCGCACACTCGAGTAACTCATGGAGCATTTGGTGAACAGTTACTCCTTGAGAATACGTACGTATGAACATACATGTATCATGTATATAGACGCCTACGTGTATGGTCGGTTATTCGTCATTCGGTATTCGGTACACCAGAAATGTCACATGCCTTCAGTGTCACAACAGGCATCGGTCGAGTGGACGTCTTTTACGTATACTTAAGAGCCGTTCGCCAGTGTTCTGCATCTCAATAATTGACTCCACAAATTGAATCGAAGATTGATTATCGGTGGAAGAAGATATCGAACAGTTAAAATCCACGTGTTTAGCTATCGGAGTATATTGTACATCGATACATTTTTTTCTATTTTAAGGATTCACGACATTCGGTTACTTCATCTATATAGTAAAACAGGACCCAGAGAGACTCCGGATATTCCAACGGTCACCTAAACAATTGTACACACCATTATGGAAATATTGATATTTCTATTAACGTTCGGAGTGGTTTCTGCCGGTCAAAAAATTCCTTGGTGGAATATCAAAGCTGCCCAAGAACAAGGGTACGTTCATAGATTATAGGCACATACAGTCATACATACCTACTTTCATTGGGGCTTCTGCTTGGAAACCTTTTCACAAATCACCCGCAGAGAAAATCTCTTCATAAATAATCTGGCTTGAAACGATCTACGCTATTCAAAAGTTGCTGATCGTCATTTGATTATCAGTTTTTCATTTAGTTTGAACTTTTGAAGTACATTTGATGAAACTTAAGCATGTTGAAGTCCCAATTCTCATGTAATTCGAAATAGGGCTATTTCCTCTCGGTATTGCACCATCCAAAAGTCCCTTCATATGTCTTCAACTCTCATCACAATAATTCCTCATCGATTTGACCTTCGCTTTACATCAGCTTTTTGGACCTTTGCGTTCGTATATCTTACACGAAGGGCCCTTCATTGCATTTAATCGCAAGTTCGCCGCGTGTGATTTCAAAAAATATTTCGGCGCAATGCGAGACTTTGGATATTGGCTAACAATTAGGAATCTGCAAAGTCATGCAGGCTGATATCGTTGAGTGAATCAGTTATTCGATTTGTGGAATATAAAAAAAATTCACCCTGGACTATCTTCGGGCTAAAGTATATCCCCGGTCTTATATTATATAATGATCAAGGAAACATTCTCTTCTATTGCTTCAGAATCAGAAAACTTCTACCTTCCATGACACGGAACTCGACATTTCGGAAAAATATTTCTGGCTGTACGAATGTTTCACGATGTGTGTACTATATGTAGATAAATCTTTGTGCTTTGAAATTTAGAAAAAAAGGAAAAAAAAACTACCAGAGAGAAGCTTTCGCAAATTTGTGAGTTTCTTTAGTACATGGAAATCTACTTGGGGTGAATTTTGATTAAAACAAGTCATGCACGATATAAATTCCCAAAATCTATAGACATAAACAAATAATTTGTCACTGTTGAAACTACTTGATACTGGTGTTTCGATCTCGGGAACTCGAAATCTTCCGTTTCGAAGAGAAAGAAAATCTAGAACGTAAAGCAAACATGAAGTTGATTTTCTGGATAGAGGAAAGAATTACGTTCGAGTCTATGATCTTTATGAGATCATCCTACGAATTGTCTGCGTCTTCTTGATAACCTGCAGTATCTCGAATACCTGCACAGGCCCCGAAGGATAAAGATTCGTTGGAATCGATCTCTCGAATAATTTCTCGACGAAGACATAAATACTTTTCTGATATCGCTGCAGTACGCAATTAGCAATAAAATGTAATGTAAATCTATGTACAGTGTAACTTCTAAAAACTTGTTACTTTTTAGACCGAACGTTTGCGTCGTCGAACAAGTTCCGGATACCCATCGAAAGTACTTCACCGAGTGCAAGTACTGGCGGCCAAGATTGATCTGTGGAAAACAAACGTTAGTACGTTTTGCTATACATACATTATAGTTCGCACTCGTATCATATTATATTCAAGAAATAATTTTAAATCTCGACGCGATTCATCTTACGGATCCCAAATGGTGGATATTGAGAAATATAAGAATCGCAGTGAATGTGTTTATTATATAGTATCACATTCGTCACGTCTGGCAAAGTACTTGAGCTTTGACTTTTCGCCCGGAGTCTCTTTTAACTGGCTTTGAAATGGTAATTGATATACACACATCATATAAGAATTTCGCGGCAATGCTACGTAACACGTATATGGTTTTGCGTTTTACAGATCGGCGGTCACTCATAGCCACATATATCTATTCATCACACGTTAGTCATCATGATTAATAACTCTGTTTTCTCATCACTAGATTCAAGTCTAGACTTTTTATTGAAAAATCCTCACTCACCACTCGTCGTGAAATACTTTGTAAACAATTAATCAACTTGTATGTATCTAGATATGTTTATGTGATAATTACAACCTTGCAGCGCAGTCTGTTATATCGCATACATTAGATCTCTAAGACTATTTGACCACAGGAAATCAATCTTCACCGGATGAATGTAAGATCCATCTGTTTTTCTTGACCATTCACAGGATCATCAAGTACGAGTGTTGCGAGGGATACCAAATGGTACCTGGACAATTGGGTTGTACCGGAGGTATTTATTATTAATATTACACGCAAAATCCATGGCTGCAGAGCAGTAAATCTACACCTCTGAGCTTTAATTTTCAGTCAGACCACTGTTGAACGTGATTGAAACAGCGCGGAGTGTTGGCGCTAGGAAGTTTGCGAATTTTTTACAAAAAACTGGTATCGCCGAAGAACTGGGCAGAGATTCTGCTGTTACTCTTTTCGCTCCAAGCGACGAATCTTTCGACGTACGTGAACGATTTTTGGATTTATGAATTGGTGTCATTATTGCCCTTGCATATTACCATCACTTATACTTTATACGATCGTTATTGTTATTGATGACAATTTCATACTCTTCAGGCGTACCTGAAGATTTACGGTGGTATAAAGCCGGAGAGGATAACAAACAAGAAATACAGAGACTTGGCAACGTATCATTTTGCGGATAAAAAAATTCTCTCAAAAGAATGGGGAGCCGATATGTTAATCGGCTCTAAATTACCCGGTCACAAAATACGTATCAATAAATACTCGAATGGCGTAAGTTTCTACAATCTCCAATTGTCTTTCATTGTATCATACGAATTGATCGATGATGATGTCATTCCAACATTGCACATCTATTTTATGAGGCATTCCGCACGTGAAATTGGCCAATTCAAAAACCGACATCACCGATTCAATAGTTGACACAAATACCAATGTCGACCGTTGAGTCTTGGCTACTTCCCTTACGGGTATAAATTATAGAATCATCATCATCATCATCATCATCATCATCATCATCATCATCATCATCATCATCATCATCATCATCATCATCATCATCATCATCATCATCATCATCATCATCATCATCATCATCATCATCATCATCATCATCATCATCATCATCATCATCATCATCATCATGACCTTTGGGTCTCGGGTGCAGGGCCCGTTGATCTCTGCAATCGTTTTCTTATTTTCCGCTGATATCTCCTGAACGACTGAACCAAAATCAATTTGTTAATTGATTATTGAGTTTTCACTTGTATATAAAGTGCGGATCGGAAATCTGCGGTGGAAAAGGAAAAAAATCCAGTTGTATCTAGTCTAGAAAAATTCGAAGAATCATAATACAAATTGTCCTTATTTGAAGGACTACTCACTGCAAGATCATTTACCACAAATTTAAACCCATAGTTCAGAAATTGAAAATAGCAGATCCAATATCGCGGAGGTCCTGAATGCGAAAATGATATGAATTGGACAAAGCTTGGTATCTGTCGAGGTGGCTGATGATCAATTCTGAGCTGAACACTAAGAAGTGAAAAATAGCCGACTATTTTACTTCGAAACGAATCCGCCATTCTTAATTTCGTAGTTTAGAGTTCAGATTCGTCATCATTGACCTCGAAGACCCCCGAATACCGAATCTTATCCAGATCAAGTCAAGTTTTGGATTTTGGTCTAACACCGATTGCTACCGATCTTCGGATCTTCATATTTTTTATCTATAATATTAATTGATCCGTTACCGGTCCCGAAATTTCCTTTCGGGGTTACAAAGCACGGTACGTGCGGAATAAAAGTATTTGCTACCCAGTAAACCAAAACGAATTAAATTAAAACGAATTGAGTGTGTCAAAAACAGAATTAACACGAATTAAATAGATTTGAAAAGAATTGGGTGGCAATGCTTTTTGATTGAGTACGTTTTTTTTTTCGATTTTGAAAACTACAGTATGCGTAGAATCGCCTCGAAAAACTCGATTTTCTTATTCTTTGACCCACCTTTGATTTTCTGCTTGGCCCTACGATACAAGTGAAGGATAAAAAATTAACAATCAAACCGATTTTTCCACTTTTGAATTTGTTCAAGTGGACATAGTGATTCAATATCGCGCCTTTGAAGTGATCCGAACGGATTGGCCATCACAGACGACCACGTCGATCATGGAAACTCAAAACTATTTGAAACGTCAGACTTTCGGTTTTTGAAGTGGCCGATTTCGATATCGCGTGGAGTGCCACAAATGCCTCGCGGTCCTCATGCATCTTCTGCATAGCACCCGTTTCCTCTTCACAGATGGAGACTGTGAATTGCGAAGTGGTGGTGCGTAAGAATCAGCAAGCGACGAACGGCGTGGTTCATGTAATCGACGGCGTTTTATTGCCGGAACGATATCAAAACATGGATATTGTCGAGGCGATTATAGCAGACGGAAGGTTCAACGTCCTCGCCGGTGTTTTACGCAATAGCGAAACGATAAAACGTCTCAATCCCGGTACCGGATCCCGGACCTTCTTTGCACCCAGCGATGAAGCCTTTCAAAAAATATCACCCACCCGTCTGAACAAAATCTTCGGGGATAAGAACGCTCTCGAAGGTCAAACCCCTTTTTCAATTATCAGTTATTCGTAAGCCGATCCCCTCCCCAAATTTCGATAATTCGCTTTCGTTGAAATAGCTGGTAAGTCCAGGGGAGATGGCCATAAGAGAAAGATGGCCAACTATAAATAAAATCGTGGTTCTTGATGCTTTCTGTCCATACGAACCACTATCTGTGCAAAACAATAAGAAAAAAATAAAATAAAAATATGGAATAGTGATAACCAAACTCTGAAGGCAACAGTGAACAAAAGTCCATACTTTCGAGGCATATTCAGGTGAGATGACCAATCGGAGGTACTTTAGAAAAGTATACAAATTCAGTTATACGATCTGAATAATGATTGTTATTCATCAATTACGTACAGCACGCTTGATAAAGTATACTTTTGGTTTTAGTATCATCAGTTTTTTTATTTTTTATCGTAATAAATAAATAGTGGGCAGTTTTGAACAGTATGGCCAACTACCCTGAGCTTAGCCTGAGTTTGAGAAACCGATAAACGTGTTTTGCAGTCTGGTAATCTTGTGAGGGTTTGAAACTTATTGGGCGATCCTTAAAATTGAGTATCTACCCACTATAGAATATGAAAATATCAGGAAAATCGAAACTTTTCGACCCCGGATCGGTTCACAGATTATGGCTGGATGTAGTAGATGTTTTTTTAATGTGATACTTGTCGTTTTTTTCTGTCTTTTTCGACGCTACTATTCCTTAATTTCAATAAACAGCGCTGATCGCGAATCACATAATCAACCACCCTGTCTGCCTCCCTGGAGTTATTTCAAAACATCACGGCAAGACCCTCGGCCCGGAGAGGCTCACCCTTGATTGTACGTCGCGTGGACCAACCGTGGAAGGCCAAAGGTTGCGGCAGGACTTCCTGCACGGTCCTGACGGGCTCGTCTACCTAATCGACGATGTGCTTTTGCCGGACAGAGGTAAATCTAGCTTTTCTTGCATATTTGCCCTACTCGCCTATTTTACAGACAATATTATAGGGCAGAGTGAAAAGGGTCAATTTTTGCGGATCGTATTCTAACAGCGCGGGAAATCTTCACCTAATTGGCACAGCCAAAAATTGTGCCAAAGGATAAAATTTACTATCGATATCTTCTGTTCCGGCAAATGGGCTTTTTCGGGGAAAATATATTTTTCAGACGCTCGCATCTCCGAAGTTGAGCAAGATATTTCCAATTTTAGTGCGTCATATGAAAGCTATATTCTTTCCGCTTCGAATAAGCCTAAGAAGGCTGAAATCGACCGATTCAGTGAGTTTATATACATTTTTTTAGTGCCAACTGATCTTTTTGGACCTTTTTTTCATAGACTTTGAGGCGTTTACCGGAACAGAAGATATCGATGATAAATTTTTTCCTTTGGCATACTTTTAGCGATACCAAGACGCAACTTTCCCGTGTTATTAGAATGGACGATCCGCAAAAGTTGATCTTTTTACTCCGGCCTAATGTATTTATGTATGATGTACATACACGGAAAAAAATGTTTTTGGATTTACAAGAATCAGGGACAAGCGAACTCTCTTGTTAAAATCACAGGAATATTTGGTATCAGATACAACCGCGATTGTAACATTAGAATAGGCGAACAAGTGATTCGTATCAGAGTTTCTGTCATTTTTACAAAAAAGTTCGCTTGTTTCCTGTGCTGCTGCTGACTCTTGTAAATCCTACACCCCGCATGAACCTACGAACATGCATTGCCTCCTAACAGTCCAAAGTAATTAGTATTTATATTGACGTGTTTTATGTACGCTCACAATTGCAGCCAAGACAGTGACAGAATTAGCGGCCGACAAGAGGCTCACTGTGTTTATGGACTTGGTCAAAAACGCGGGATTGGAGGAGGCTTTTGACAATTTTGATTCCTACACGCTGTTTGCACCTTCCGACCGTGCGATGTACTGTAAGTGAAAAGAATCGTTTTTTAGTACCTATGGGGTATTTCACGTGAAGTGGACCTGTTTTTGGCCGATGGTCATGGAATCTGACGCAAATGCAGAATTGGGTTCTTTGTCACTATAGAAATCGCCACCACAAGTTGTAGATTTTTGAACAAATTTTTACGAGAAATATGGCGCTGGTGATTATTCAGAAAAATATTTTCAACTCCATGACATGACTTTATAGTCATAGTCATTTATATTTTTTTATCTTTATAGTCTTTATAGTCTTTAGTTTTTATCTTCTTTATAGTTATAGTCACGTCATAGTGCATTTTACTCGCAAAAACGAGCACTTTCCAACCATGTAACAATCAAATTGCATCTGAAATTTCCAAGAATTGAAAACTCAAACAACCTGTATTTCCACCAGAAGGGTCTAATGGATTTTCTTGACATTTTCACAGAAATTACTTCAAACCGAAACAAAATTATCGCGAAAGTTTCTGCTTGCCCTTATTTTTTTATTTTTTATTTTTTTTTCTTAATGGAATTCAATAAATGAAATTAATTAAAAAAAAAAGAATTAAAAACTCGAAAAACCTGTATTTCTACCACAAGGGACTAATGGATTTTCTTGAAACTTTAGCCGAAATTACTCCAAACCAAAACAAAATTATTCTGAAAGTTTCAGCCCGCCCTTTTTTTTTTTTAATTTTTTTATTGAATTCATTAAACAAAATTAATTCAAACAAGGCGGAAGAAAACAGTTTTTTTCACGATACTTTTCATCACATTACAAAATAATTTGTTATAGCTCGGAATACTATGGGCTTTGGTCGAATTATTTCTTTAAATTGATTTCAACTTGATACGAAATTATGGTTTCGTGTTCGTCGTAACCTCATCGTTGTGCCTCAATTTTTTTGAATTCACCCATATATATACTTCCATATACCTCAATCTACTTGAATTCACCCATATATTCTTGTGATATACCCCAATCCCCGCGATTCCACCCCGTACCTCGATCTACTCGACGAAAATGCAAGAAAAGAATTGAAAGTCGAATTTTTTCCGGTAGAACCGATCATTCGAATTAGATGGGATATGGCAATTTTCCATGCCCATCATTTGCTCTTGATCCCCTGTAAATTTCAATTTTTTTCATCCAGCCGTTTTCCAGATCATTAGGTGAGTTTGTCCGCCGAGCGCCGGACAGACCGACAGACCGACAGACAGACAGACATTTGTTCGCAATCCTGTTCTACATACAGCAGTGGGTCGGAAACGTAAAAATTTGTTTAAATAACAAATGTCACTTTTCGTACTAAACCAATACTTTTCTTATATCACCAAAGGTGATGAAAAGTAAAAATCTCAACTGCAGCATGTGACCAATCAATTTAATCATCAATTCCGCTACTTCGAAAGCACATTGCACATTGTACCTTTGCGTTCGTATACCTAGTGGCCCGGAAAACTTCCGTTTTTTTTTCCTTCCAATTTTAAATTATTAGTTGTATAGTTCCAAAACTTGCAGATGACTTTATACGGCTCTACAAAAATAAATATAAAAGGGCAGGCTGAAACTTTCAGAATAATTTTGTTCTGGTTTGGAGTGATTTCGGCTAAAATTTCCAGAAAATCCATTTGCCCCTTGTGGTAGAAATACAGGTTTTTCGAGTTTTTGATTCATTTTTTTACTTTTCATCACCTTTGGTGATATAAGAAAAGTATTGGTTTAGTACGAAAAGTGACTTTTGTTATTTAAACAAATTTTTATGTTTCCGATGCACAGGTATATGTAGAACAGGTTTGCGAACAAATGTCTGTCTGTCTGTCGGTCTGTCCGGCGCCCGGCGGACAAACTCACCTAATGATCTGAAAAACGGCCCGATGAAAAAAATTGAAATTTACAGGGGATCAAGAGCAAATGATGGGGATGAAAAATTGCCATACCCCATCCAATTCGGATGATCGGTTCTACCGGAAAAAAATCGACTTCCAATTCTTTTATTTCATTTTTGTCGAGTAGATCGAGGTACGGGGTGAAATCGCGTGGATCGGGGTAAAACACAAGAATATATGGGTGAATTCGGTACAATTGAAGTACGTGCAAGTATATGTGGGTGAATTCGAGAAAATTGAGGTACATGTAAGTAGGTGTATGTATATGAGTGCAGTCGGATAGATTGGGTTACTTGGAAGTATGTAAGGGTGAATTCGAGTGGATTGAGGTACATGCAAGTGTGTATGGATAAATTTAGGTTCATGCCGTTCAAGTATTCATTGGGAATGCTGTTCGAGTATCCGTTGTAACGTGATGAAAAGTATCGTGAAAAAAACTGTTTTTTCCGCCTTGTTTTTTCTTGGTCACATTTAGCAACTCAATCTAATGGAGTATGATATTTTCAAACAGAATTAATATCCATAATTTAGACTCTCTGATCGCTAACACAAATATTCTTGGGCAGTGCATGGAAAACGATTTTTTAATTTATTTTTCAGATAAAGTCATTATAGAAAAAGTGAATCGCCCACCATCGACTGGGTCTCAAAAATTAAGTTTTTGGATGTAGAAATTTGATATCGGTACCCGTATTTTGTTTCGAGAAAATCGGAGGATATATATTCTAGTATTATAGTATTGGTTTATATAGTATCTATAGTATTATTCTAGTATCAGTTTACATAATATTCATGACAAACCATTCAAATAAAGTGAAACTGTTCGAACAAAAAATTCGAAAAAATTCAAAAATGCTTCTTTGCTACAAACCTATAAGGTAAGTGTACCAATTACTGACCCTTTAAGACCCAATTATTGACCCTTATATTTTCTTGAATTTTAAATCGATGACAAGAATTCTGAATGTTTCCGTTACACAAATCAGTTGCTAGAGACTCGAAGAATACAAATTGATTTTTTTGATCATTTCAGAGCTCACGGATAATAAGAAATAATCGAAAATAAGGTCAATAATTGGGAAAGGGTCAGTAACTGGTACACCTACCATAGATGTCGTGTGAAATTGTAAAAGAAGTTAGAAACTGTCGAGTCGAATCGTGTGTTAGAATTGCTGGGAACCCCAGCTGCAGCATACATCTACCAGTTTTCGATATAATTATCGAATAATCATATTTCCACAGCAATTCCTCAAGGAGAGCTCGAGTACATGAAAAGAGATCGAGACAGAGCTCAGAAATTTGTCCTCACACACGCAGTGAGTGGAAGACACACGACAGACGCTGTTTACGACAATCAGGTGAAATGATGATCTGTATAAATTACATTCAAATATTAATGTAATTTATAGATGTTCACATCAATGACATCGTCATACTCCGACTTACTATTGAATTATTGCGAAGGTTGTCACTTCCTTGGATGAAACTACTCCTCTACGTTTTCAAGTTTATCGGGGTAGCGTGGGAATCGAGGACGTGATGATTGAGGAGGCTGATATCGTGGGGAGAAACGGAGTTTTGCACGTCATCAACAAAGCCCTACGACCCAACACGCACTCACTCGAAGAAGTTTTGTCAACGAACGGAAATTTCAGGTATATCGTCATCATTAGATCTACATTTTTGCAGTAAACCTCGATCGAGAACGAATTGAATGAATTATATCCATTACGAAAAAATCAAAACTAACAAGAATTGAAATCAATTGAATAGGATATTTCGAAAGAGTTGGAACAAATTTCGGCTTGATCATTAATAATCTCTATTCAAATACCTTGCATTCTGTTTTTCACCTACCCGCAATTATTCGTTGTGGATTATTCAAAGTTTCGAAAAAGGTGGAAATGCGCGGAATAATGGCTCGAAAATTCATAACTGAAAAACGTCTTTATATATGATTCCTATATGCGTATTTCAGTATTTGGCTGGCAGCAATGGACAGAATGAGAGAGATTCAGCCGCGGGAATTCGAGGAGTTCAGAAGGGCCCCACAGATCACTTCCTATACTTATTTCGTGCCCTCGGATAAGGCGTTCAGAGAATTGGGCGAAGCAAAGCTCGGCCGATTGATGCGTGACTCGAGTTATTTGGCTAAGGTAAACGGTATAATATGTTTTACTGCTGCAGCGTATAGCGTTCAAAAATGAACATCAAGAAATAATCTACTGATGGAGGAAATAAATATAGCCCAATATTCGTAAATATGAATTTATTCATTCCAGACTCTGAGGAATCACGTCGCGGACAATATGATGGCTTCCGGGGGATTCAAACGAGATCTTCAATATTCGATAAATACGAAGGAAAGTACGGCGGACATTGTGAAGAAAAACGACATAATGAAGGTCCGTTTAGATTTATTATAGATTTATTCTCATTTCATTTTTTAATTCATCATTTAAAAATGAACGATATTCCTTATTATTCTACATATTTCTAGATAAACGGCGCTACGATGACGAGATGCGACATGTTGAACAGAAACGGAGTCGCTCACGAGATAAACAAGGTCCTTTTACCCGAGATCAAGCGTATCGAACAACGTACTTATTACGTGAAAAAAAGTCGCGGATCAAGGCGCGCAGACTCAGCGAGAACACATTATTCTCATCCCAATCATCATCGCTATTTCTAATGACAATTTTCCACTCTGCAGCGAGCTAGGCTATAAGAACCCGTTTCTTTTAATACAATAAATATGTATATTGTACATTCTGTATGATTAATTAATCAATTAATTGATTACTGTAATCACTAATATTATACCCCTCGAGCTTAGCCTCTGTAATATATCGTTATAATGTAATGATTGCATGCGATATTACGTCAATAATCACTACCATTTCACCTACTATACATTTTTGAATATCATTTCCCGCGTCTTATTTTTTCTTCTGTACCCCAAAAGCGAGAAAGAAAACGAAACGAGGATCCCATGGTAAGGCAGAGTTTTACTTACCGACGGCCGGTAAGCGTATAGTTAGACAAACAACAAGTTAGCCGTCGCTAGTACCCGCTTCCCTAGTTTATCCGACAGAGGGCTCTGGGGGGTTCGGCGTTCGCAAGCGCAACACGACAAGATGGCCACTTCCGCTATTGACTCGACTCTTACAACAAGCAACTCCGGAGGAGTCCGATAATGAGAATTGAGAACTAGTGTTACCCTGGCGTGTGTGCGCGTGTGTTTGTTGTGCTTATTATTGTGTTTGAATATCTAGCCCCGTATTCGTGATAATGTCGTCGTATATTCAAGTCGCCGAGGACGAGGGCGAAGAACCGATAGAATTGCCTACGGAGGACGACAGTACCCTGCTACTTACTACCTTGTCCGCACAGTTCCCCGGGACCTGCGGTCTAAAGTATCGCAATCCCGAGTCACGGGCTATGCGAGGTGTTAGGTTGGTCGAGGGTCGTCTACACCCGCCGGAAAATGGATGGGGCAAAGCTGTGTATTTCTGCGTTTTTCCAAAAGGTAAATACCCGAGTTATCATCGCCACTTCAGACCGCCTCTCCCATTTCCTTTTCAAACAATTTCTAACTTTCACGAGTTTCCAAAATCGTACCTCACCCGAAATCCTATTATTTCTTTGATTCCACGACGGTGATTGAACGCTCGTTCTATCAAGTTGCCAATTAGCTGCGTCTGATATTTAACTTGTGCGAAACACCGCCGCATAAAAAGCCTAAGATAACTTTGCATGCTGCCTTTGATTCTTATTACAGAAAACAAGCGCAAGTCCGACGACAACTTGGAGAATTCAACGGCCAAGACGAAACGAATGGAAACAAAACTTCGCTGCACCGATCTCATAGTTCTCGGTCTACCTTGGAAAACAACCGAACAAAACCTACGAGAATATTTTGAGACGTTCGGTGAGGTTTTAATGGCTCAAGTAAGTTTATCCCAATATTTTCTCATTCATATTATTACCAAAGAAAAATTTTTCAAGTTACTCTTCGATAATATTCCTTTTCCTCAAACTATCTCATCGTTCATACATTCTATCCAACACCTTACTCGATCGATCATTTCTCCTTATCACTATACCTCCATCACACTCTATCAACTAAATTTAAATCGCACGGCTTATCTCTCGATTGCATTCCTTGCTTCAAAATATATAAAATCCACGCTATCAAATGCATTGGTCAAACCAGTTGCGCCGGTTACACAAACGGGCATATGGGGATGGTCGGTATGATTATTGTTTTCATAATCACTTTTATTCATATTATTATAATTATTATCATCATTACAACGACTGTTATCATTGTCATTACTATCGTTGGCTCCATTATTATTATTAATGTTATTATTACAGGGCTGGTAACTGGTCACTTTTCTCACTAATTTTTACTTTTTTATTTAATAAAAATCACTTTTTGTCACTTGTTTCTTTACTCCATAATTTTTTTTTTCCAATTCCAACTACTGATTTTACAATTTTGTTGAAAACGATCAAATTGGTGTTTTGGTTGAAAGAGTATTTATAGCTTGTCTTGTCGGTGATCTCAGTCGCGTTAATAATATAATTCTCTAAAACCCAACTGAGATCAGAAAAGAGATATAGTATTTTTTCATCAAAGCGATACTTTTTTTCCAACTGTGAAAACTATCATTAGATTCAAGGAAATTGATTACGAACTGTTTATCCAATAAAATTAGAATACTCGTTTTTCTATTTATGATGCCTTGAGCAAACAATAATTTTTTTATAAATTCAAAATAAAGCAGTATCGCTCATGAATCACCCGAAATAAGATTGGTAAAGAATTTGACTATATACAGTGCTCAATCCAGTAGCAACTGTACTGTACTTCACTATAATTATTGTATTGGACATAATTGTAATGAGTAACTTTTTAATCACTTTCTTCGAGTGAAAAAGTAAGTTTTCTTACTTTTTTCAAAGGCCTCTGCCGCCACCAGCCCTGTTATTATTATTAGTTCTCCTTATCATTATTATTATTATCCTTATTCTTATTATTGTTGTTGTTGTTGTTATTGTTATTGTTATGAATAATATTATTGTACGGTGTAATAGTAAGAAATACTACCAATATACACTACCGTCGGAAAGTTTGAAGATGCTTCCTCGGGATACACGAATATTTGTATAGATAGATACCTGATATGACAATACATATATATAAAATTGTGTAAGGTTTAAAATATGTAAATGAAAATCTATATGAAAGTTTGCCTTTGCGATAATTTCCTATGTATTTTCACATCCTTAGATAAACTTAGTCTATTCGAACGGTAAGCATCCTGCATCTGACCGTAATGATATTTAAGCATCGAGAGTCCGAAGCAGAGATTGAGAAAAAGAAATGGGGGAACAAGATATAAAAAGGCGTTCCGACTTCCGTACAACTTTGACGCAACGACGTCCGTTTCGATACAAGCGGAATTGGATAGAGCAGCAAGATACTCTAGGAGAGATATTCGAGATGGTTTTCACGCTGGTTTCTTGGAGCCGACAAAACACTGGTAAACACCCACAGAACAGTGATAACTGAAACCGAAAAATGGACTTATTGCGAAAGGAGGGGGTGGAACGGGTCTGCAAGAATGGACACGAATCAGGTTTTGAATGTATATATTCGGCGTGATTGTCGGGTGTGGAATGTTGTCTGCTGCCGGGGGGCAGGACTTGATATAATTCTTGTCCTGTGTCAACATCCAACACACTATAAAGTCACAAGATCTTGACAGAGAAAAGTTGAAACACCAAGATATTCCTGTGATTCTGCTCGCGAGAGTCGGATGAAACCGAACGTGTTTTACATGGAAATTAATTGAAAAAACGGATCTGCGAGAAAGAGAGAGAGAGAGAGAGAGAGCGAGCGAAAGATACAGAGAGAAAGAGAGAGAGAAATAGAGGGAATGATGAGGATGTTGGATTTTTGGAAAAAGGAGTTTATTGTCGAAGATGAGACGAACAAATGATTCAGATTATGGCCATGAATATTTCAGTTGTATGGCTGTGCTCAGGACAAATGATAAATTATGCTGTAACTGTGGAGAGATGATTTTTGCTCCAATGAAAAACGATTTTTTTTTTCTTCGTAGATATTTTCAGGGTGCCTATTCGTCCCCCAATATTTTTGTTCAATTAAATTCATTATTCTCTACAGATACCGGCTACAATGCCAATTCGCAAATACCTACATTCTCGTCCAAGAATGTGAATAATATTTCAATTGAATTGCGAACGTGTCAATATCTGGTTCCTCGAAACTCCTTTTCCTCTTCCGCCTTTCACAATAGCTGACAGTAGACACCCTGTATCAATCGTTGTCGTTATTTTAGATATAAACGATCGATTACCTCTCTAACACACGCATCAACGTCAACGATCATTTCAATAATTGTTCTGACACGAATTCCAATTATTAAAACAAGCCCGTTCGGGTAAGGTATTTCATCCGACATAGCCACTGGCATTTATCTCTTACATTAAAACAATTTCCGATGGTAGTGTATGTGGATTTAGAAGCTAAATGTATCATGTATATTATTATACAGAACGCGTGCCGTGTAACGTGTGCTGAGCAATTGTGCCTGTAACACCCCCCATATTACACTGTATATTATTGATTGCACTCGGTCAGTACTAAACCCATATTTACATACATAAATACATATATACTATTTTGTGACAATCATTTTATCCACACGAACCTATGCAACTAGGTATTCGGTACGAGATCTCAATTTTTGTCCATCCATATTTAATATCTGCGTTTTTTTTTTGTTTTTTTTTCATTCCTGTAATAACTTCGCAGGTGAAAAAGGATGCCAAGTCCGGACAGAGCAAAGGGTTCGGCTTCATCAGATTCGGAAGTTACGAGTCCCAGCTTAGGTGCCTTGCCCAAAGACACATGATCGATGGGAGGTGGTGCGACGTTAAAGTTCCCAACAGCAAGGTACGATCTACCAAATATTTCAATAATTTTAAGTACTGTTAATTATACGGGTTTAAGAATTATAGGCAGGTATAGATCCTGTTCATCTACTTATTTGTATTTATTTAACTGTAACTTGAAACCTACGGCGAAGCAGGTTGAAATACCATTATAAATTGTAAACTTTTTACGGCCATTTCTTACTCCGGCTGGGGACTTGGTAAAGTCCTCATTACATAGTCATCCTTATCATTCCTACTTCATATTAATATTACACTGTATTGAGTAAAGAATGAAACTATTTGACTGAATACCGCACCTGTTAGCGTCGTAGCGAAGAGTTTGAGAATTACAATTGCGTGTCTGTGGTTGTTTTTGGTTGTTGTTCTGAGGGGTACAAGTTTCAGAGCGTGTGAGATACTCGAGCGTAAATATTAGTACTTAAGGTATACCAGTTAAGTGACCAGTGAAGTGATCCCCAAAATTTTTGACTTGAATGCAATGAATATTTTCCAACCTAGAGGGGTAATGAAAAAAAAATACCCTTTTTTGAACTACACGGATATTGCGTTTTATCGTTTTAGTTGTGACTGTGAACTTTATTTGTCAAGTGTGCGTCGACGTATGACTAACGATATAAGAATTGTGTGATTCACAGCGGAGACTAAGACGAAAATGAAAGCGGGATAACAATTGATAACAATTCACTTTTTTTGTTGATATTTTTTTGTCCTCAGTCTGACCGAACGTCGTTTTCATCCTCGTCGTCGTCTCATGCGTGGGAGCGATTGAATTATACGTAAACACATCTGCTACCGACACAGCGTTTCATTAAAAGTCATTGAATTTGGAGAGAGTATATGTGTGAGGTTTGAATCAGTTGCCAAATTTCATTTGCCATATCCATTACCTCGCGTGGTTCATTTTTGATGTAGTAGGAGGGATGCGTTTATAAAAAATTTTTGAAGCAAAAATGAATCTGGAATATAAGAAAGATAACAGCGTGGAAGGATGTTAAGTATGCAACGTTATGATGAAGTGTGATGGTAGCGTCAGGCCTTTTATCGTGTGCTTAGTGCACGATATGTATGTATCGCGATAACGACGTCTCGATATACTTACTCATACTTCATTTATACACATATACACATGTACCAGAGTGTGATGTATGAAACTGTATATCATTATACGTATGTATTACCTACATCCTGCAATATTGTCAAATTATGTAGTATGCGTGTGCTGTGTGTTATGTATGCGTGCCGCGTCATTTCAGTGTTTGTATGAGAATATAGAGTCCTATGCTTATACTTCCCCCTTTTTTTTTCTTTTTTTCTCTCGTTGTTCTCTGTAGAACTTGTTCATCTTGTCGTTCAATTACTTCCAACAACAACATTGTATTAGTATCAGGCCTGTTATATCCTTTCATAGTTAAGAAATTCCATAGAAACGAACATTTATCAATGCATATGTATGTTTTATATCATAGGTACACGAATTCCCAACTTTTGGTAGATATCTTTTCTTTAATTACGTTTCACAGTTAACCGAACCACCGGTAGGTCTGTTGTGTGTAAGAGGTATGGCATGTATGAGTGCGTGTGTGTGTGTGTGTATTACAAGCTTGTATATATCTATACGAATAGTTTGGGTCGTATCTCTCAAACTTTTTATAGATTTGAAAACCAAAGCTTCAACTTTGATCAGTTATACCCACGAGGTAGAGGCTCTTCAGCTATTAGTGCTTCGCAGTCCTCAAAAATTCATATATTACAAACAAATCCTAGGGAAAAATATTGTTCCATTAATTATTTCACAAAGAATTATGTTGCTCATTTATTTAATCATTCATTTTTGTTCCATCCGTGCTATTACTACAAAGGTTCGAGAGTGTAAATGAATAAAATCACATTTACTGTTCTGTAATGAGAAATACGTTTAAAAGCTCTGGAGTTCAGCCATGCATGTGTAATTAAAGGATGTATAATTTAATGTGGTTGTGCCGAAGTGTGTTCGAATACGTTCTTGAATAAACGTATAATTGTAATGTCCGCTGCACGGCAGTTACCTATTAACAAATTGAAGATATTGTCGAGCGGTGGTGTGTCTGGTTACAGAATATTGACGGTATTATGATGGCGCGTCAGTATGATATGAGCAATAACTGCCACGCTGAGTTCTATCGTCCTATACCGGTCCACACACCAACGAACCGTCGTTTGTCTAACATCAGGACGTATCCGCAGACTACTGCGGGGTCATTGACGACTACTACAACGACCTCGGCAACAGCTAGAAACAACAATTCTTCCGAGTCGAGGGGAGCTGGACCTGCTAATTCTTCCCTTAATCTTCCGCTACCTCTGGCACCATTACCTCTCATATCCGCACCTGTTACTCCATGCTCAACCACGAGGTACGAGACTTCGTACGATTATCGTCCAACGCATTATCCTTCATACCCGGCAAATTATCCTTGCGACGAGGACAAATACAAGCAGTACAACGAGTCTGGGAGTGGCTACGAGGGGTACGATTTTTACGAAGGATTCTACGAAAAATCTTACTCGTCTTATGGCTCTTCTGCTACCGCGCCAACAACCATGACTACCGCTACTGCGACGACTACACAAACTCTTATGCACTCCTCCTCGTCACACGGTCTCTGCTACGACGGTCCTAGCTACGAGCCAAGGACCTCCGGAAATCAAAGTACATCGTCGACTCATCATTCGCATCACTTACAACCATCTTACCATCATCTTGAACCTGACTATCCGAGATATAATGAGTTTTATCAGTCGGTAGGTAACGTCAACGATTACCCAGACAGGGACAGCTACAACAATCACAATCACAATCATAACGACGATCCGTACGGATACGAAAGATCATCGGCATTACCCTCTTCGCCGTATTCATACTCAGCGACGGAAAATCCAAGACACAATAATAACGGCAGCAGTAATAACAGTTCTGTTATCGACGCGAGGTACGCGCCGAGTTCGTCTTCTTCTGGAGGAAGAGGTGACCACAATCATCTTCATCATCATCACCATCATCATCAGTATCATCACACGTCCGTTCGTCCTAGACACGCGCCTACCTCAGATCAGAGAAACGAGGTGACGACTAGTCGTTACAGATCAGTTTCTGATGCGGGCAGATTCGAGGGAAGGTATAACTCAGCTAAGGAGAACTACTACGATCGGTACTACAAGCATCGTCCGGCTAGGGATTTTCGAATCAACGATCAACCCAAGTACAATCGTGGCGGAATCGAAGACGACTAGAAAGACTCGCTTCTTCATCAGCTCCGCCACTCGCTATATACGTGTAAATATATTATGTAGCACATAATTAGATTGTATGGGTAATTGTTGCTGGCGGTGCAGTATACAGATTATCGGTAGATGGATATTTATTGATATTATGTTCATTATTACCATCTATGGCATACGTAGGTATTAAATATACAGATTTAGGTATGCATATCGAATCTTCTACTCCAGGGTTTCACTCGATATAATACACACCTGCGTATTTCACGAGATATTGGATATCAGACTTTAATATGTTGTGCTAAAATATGAATATTCCGTATGGTATCTACCTATAAGCTTTTTATCACACATGCACGGAAAACCCGATTTCCCGCACTTGTTTGGCGAGAGTAAAATGACCTCTTGTTTCTCTTGGATCACGAGCGAACTCGCGCGTGCGCAAGTCGTGAAGAATTTGTTTTCTTCCCTACAAAAGCAGGAAGAAAATTTATCTTCCCTATAAAAGCCGGAAGAAAAGAGCGTTGCACACCAGACATCACTACACTCTATAGTTTGGGAAAACGGCTTGGAAAATCGGTTTCCATGCATGTGTAATAAAAAATATAGTGTGCATCAAGGGAGGATAGGTGTTTTTTACCTCGTGTGATTGTGCTGCCCTCAGCTCCGCCTCCAGCAGCAAATTTCACACTCGGTAGAAAACACCTATCTTCCTCCCTTGATGCACAATATACTATTATTGTCTTTCTTTTTCTCTTTATCCTTCTCGCTTTCATTCTTGTTTTTTTCCCCTCCCAGTCGTTTCGTTTTTTCTGCAGTTTGCTCGTTCAATCAGAACGGTGCATATTATTATTCAATAAGCAATGTAGGATTCATTATAGATGAATTTTTATATCAGAGAGGAGTTGGACGATACTATTAATTATTATTCTGCCTTCTCTACCGAGTTTCCCCAGTTATAATTACACGTCTTTGCCAGGCAACCTTCGAATTATATATCATTATTTTATCTACTAAATTATTTTTCAATATACCGCATGCAGTGATGCATCCATGGTATACCCCTACCTATTATACCCGCATGTATAAACATAAACTTATTGTAACGTGTAAATCAGGACTATTATGTATATACATATTAATACAATTGTACCTGAATCGAATAGCATGTTGCTCAGTATGAAAAAGACAGATAACTATAAATTGTATATCATGCGTGCGTATGGTGTGGTAAGCGTATACGCGAATGTAGGCGAATGAATAAAGAAACAAATGAATAAAGTAATAAATGAATAAATAGTTGGGAAATTATCGGGGTATTGTGTATATCTGTATTAATATACGTGTATAAAAGTACGTTCGACTGATTGTGTGTTTGTGCGTAGGAGGGAATGATCCAACAAGTACCCTGCAAGGTATTCGTGGGACGGTGTACAGAGGACCTGACCGCCGACGATCTCCGGGAATATTTCTCCAAATTTGGTGAAGTTACCGACGTGTTCATACCGAAACCTTTTCGCGCCTTCTCCTTTGTCACGTTCCTTGATCCGGAGGTTGCTCAGTCATTATGCGGCGAGGATCATATTATTAAAGGTGTTTCGGTCCACGTATCCAACGCGGCACCAAAGTCAGAGAGCAATAATAGAAATTTTAATAATCAAATGAACTCCAACATGCGCGGAAGAGGCGGAGGCGGGGGTGGCGGCGGTGGTAGCGGCGGCGGCGGTGGTGGAGGTGGGGGGGTTGGTGGAGGTGGCGGCGGTATGCAAGCCGGTCCAATAGATGGTAATATGCAGGGTAATTATCAGGGGAACAGATACATGGGTCATTCGGGTAATAACATGGGCCCAAACGGTTGGAGCAATCCAGGAAATCGGGGCAATCTCGATATGCCAAATTTACAGGCCCTCGGTATTACCGGTCAAAATAATGGCGGAGGTGGGGGAGGCGGTGGCGGTATGTCAAATCCCCTAGCTATGGGTGGCCTAAATCTTTCTGCATTACCAATGAATCCAGCCCTCGTTGCTGCCGCTTTGAATCAAGCGTCTTGGGGCTTGATCGGCAATCTTCAAAACCAGGGTAACGATCAGGGATATTCTAACCAGCCAGGACCGCCGGGTCAACCACCGTCGGGCAACAATCCTTTGGGTAATACTGGCAATTCAGGTTTTCTCAGCTGGATGAATCAGGGGGGAGGTGGAGGCGGCGGAGCCGGTGGTGGAGCTGGTGGTGGCGGCGGAGGGGGAGGTGGTGACAACGCTGGTAATCCAGGAACCGGTGGCGGCGGTCCGGGTCCAAATAATCCAAACGCGTCTCAGGGTGCTTGGCAAAATCATCCCGGTCAACGGGATCAAAAATCAAACACTTTTCTCAAGTACGAGTAAGATTTCTTTTTTTCGGGATTAGATGTATGACGTCATCTATATTAACGCGCGGGTCAACTACCCACAAGGTGTCTCTATATTAATTATCATCATCGCCGCCGCCATTATCGCCGTGCGCACCATTTATTATTATTCATACCATTTTCATCTCTATCGAACCCTATACCTATGTATAGGTACGACAGGGGAGCTATACTAATTTAGAGAAAGTCTGCTGCACGCCTGCGAGAGACGGAAAATGTCTGATAAAGAGACAACCGCGTAGCATGTTCATTCTAGTAGTATAAATATATCGACGGCTACGTAGAAAAAGCGGTTATCTCAAGTTTTGATCGAAAAACGCGGCTATAATTTCGAATATTGCTTGAATAACCGGCTATCTCACGAGCGAATTTAAAATCGCTCTATAGTTGCATCGCAAGTCAATAGCGCTACAGAGCGATTTTAGAGTCCCTTGCGAGATAAACAAATTTCGAGATAGCCGCTTTTTCGAGCAATATTTGAGATAGTTGGTTATTCAAACGACTTGATTCGAGATATAGCCGTTTTTTTCTTGTACGCAGCCGTTTATATAAAAACGTGGCTCGAAGCGTGTTTTTCATCCCGAATATTTATATTGCCCGACTCTAGCCTCTGGATCACACATTGTACTGCTTGTTTGTGAAACATGTTGCATATTAAATGATGAGAAGAAGAAAAAGAAAACGAAAAAAAAAAATTATGGAAAAATAAACCCTAGCGTTAAGAGACGAATTGTTGCGTGTGATTTTGTGAGAAAATGATATAAGCTATGGATAATATCAAAGAAATATTATTATTATTATGATTATTATCATTATTATTATTATTATACCATTTACAATATACGGTAAAAAATTCTAATATATGACAAATACGGTCGCTCCGAATGTGTATATTTGACATACATAATAAACATATATACATAAATAAATACATAGATACAGCATACATACACGTATACATACATTAATTCATACATTGTACCCTTAAAACTGGATACATATGCATACCTGTGTTCAGGCGACGAGACTCGAATTTGTCGCGCGTTGAAAAGAATAAAAAAATAAATAAAAGAATATATTTGTTGAGAGATGAGTGCCGATTATATTATCATGATAATTATTGTAATTAAAATAAATGAAGAATAGCAGAGCCAAGGAAAAAAAAACACCTAGAAAAACAAAAAGCACGCATGTGGAGAAAGAGATTTGTTTGTTCTTTTTTATTTCTTGGGATGAATACAATGTAGTGTGAAATTGGTTTTTATTATCATTCTTATTATTATTATTATTATTATTATTATTATTATTATTATATGAATTGTAAGTATAGCGGTAGTAGTTACTATCGGTAATCGCTATTAAAAATGAATAATATTATCATTGTTATTATTGTTATTATTATTATTATTATTATTATTATCATTATTATCCCATAAGGGATTTTGTGTCGCCTTGTACATACATATGTATACCGCATGTATGTGTGTATAAATGTAAACAGGCACATAGGTATGTATATGTATAAATCTCGATTTATACGCGTGTATATTTAGGTATTTAGGTATCTGCTGATGAGTGTGTATTGTACGTTTGAATTTTTGCTAATTGAATCATATTATGTATACATATATGTATAAGTACACTTATAGCGTATGTATATGTATACATATACATGTATAACCGAAACTGCTGTGAGAAGTAATTATACTAATAATAATAATTGAAAAAAAATGATTGAAAAAAAATTAAAAAAAAACAAGTTATAACAAAACGATGCGTGTGTATGCATACAGATAAAGAGTATCTTGAAAATAATAGTATAGCTAAAAAGTAAAATGTAATGTTTATGTCAATAATATGATGTATCGCGAGTATTTGCAATCACCCGTCGCACAACGTTATACCCTATAATGCGATTGAATTTAGTGTGTGTGATTGATAAACGACGCGTGTGCACTGCGTGTTCGGGTGAACAAAGAAATAAACTTAGAAGAAAAGAATAGAGAAAAATAAATAAATAAATTATAGAAATATATCATGCCGGACTCTGCTCGATTGTCTCGGACGAGTCTCGGTATTTAACTATGTTATTATTTTTATCTTCATATCATGATTTTCGATCGTCTTTTCAAATAAATAATATACATACAGGTAGATACGTGTGTCCGAAATATTACAATATTATATACATACATGTAGGTTTGTATCTGGCACTGCGCGTGAGGGAGGCAATTTAACCAGGGGAACGGCGAATGGTATTTTTTCATCACTATATACATCAAATACCTAATTTCATGTCATCCAAAATATCCATCGTATAAAAACGAGCCTATACAGTGTAAAAATGGAAAAAAAAACCAATAACAACAACAACAAAAAGAACTCTTAACATTCATATTCGCTTACAGTTTGTAGTTTGAATAATACATACTTATAATCCCTATACCTACCTATAAAACAGAATTTCTAAATTATACCATCATCTCCTACTAGATATACATACCGATTTATCGTATCGCATCGTATGATAACTCATTCGTGATAATATTCTATGCACCTTATGCACATTGCGTTCTACATCTACTATAAATGAGAGCTGCAACATTTATTCATATAATAAAAATAATTTTTCAATTGACAATTTACCAAAAAAATTAAGAATGAAGAAAAAAAAAAAGAAATGATAATAAAAAAATACCAAGTAAAATGACTATTCTGCACAGTTCGTATGTATGTATAATGTATGTATGTATGTATGCATGCGCGTGTGTATAGTCATACCTCTGCCGCGGTTGCCCGGTATATACTTCGACTATATTCATTGGTAGTTTGTATTTCTTCAATGAACGATATTTCAATCGGATAGCGTGTATACATCGTTTTCATACTTTGTACCAAAACGTAACAGCTGTATTACTTGCCGCTGTTATGTCTGCCTTGTTCCGTTTATTTATTATTATGCCATAATTATTATTATCATGATTATTGTTGTTGTTGTTACTAGCATTATCATTATTGTTGTTATTATTGTTATTATTATTACTCAAGCTACTCGGCCCAACAAAATGTAACTACGTCGTTTCAATTATTATAATTGTATAATACATATTATGATATTCACCCTAAAATATGTGACAACGGATACGGGACGTGGCTGATAAATGATTATTATACTATACGTAGGCATAGTATAGTATGTAGATATGTGCGTGTTCAGAATGGTATATAATCGGGTATGCGATATTATGTATAAATATCGTGGCTCAAGGGATGCAGCGTATTTGTTGAATATTGAGGATTTTTCGTATATACATATATATATATATATATATATATATATATATACTCCTAGGTGTAATATGCGGTTTGGCTGATCGTGAGTATAAAATATATGGGATATATAATATTTATACCTCCCATTTGTAAAGATTTTTGTACGAGTCTCTCGGTGATTGTAATATGTATACATAGTTGGTATATTATTATATACTGGTTTGATTGCGTATGTATAAATAATATACATAATAGCGGGACGTTTACGGGATTGATGATGAATGATGATTGTTTCGTTACAGGTGCAGGGGTGTGGTAATATTTGCTATATTCGACGACTCAGTGAAAGTATAATATCGCGTAGTTGAATTTTTTTTTTTTTTCGTTTTCTTCCCCTCTTTTTCATCTTTTAACAAATAACAAGTGCATGTATTTCATACACTTGGTATATTATTATCATTATTATTATTATTATTATTATTATCAATATCAATATTACAGTCACGATCAATATGTCATAATACCAGATTCATTATATACTCTTATAATATTCTTTCATCTCGTTACACACGCGTTTCATATCATAATTATGATTATTATCATTGTCGTTTCACAGTCGTACTTCGAAAATCAAATTTGGCAGTTGGAAGGATCGCATATGATCGAGATGCATACGATACATTCGCAATAAACAAATGAAATACATATTATTCAAAGTATTATAATAGATACATACATTTGCGTATGAAACAGATACATACTATAGAAACGTATTTTTATTACGTTATAATTACATATGTTATTAGTCCGAAAATAATTCAATACGCGTGTATAATCGCAGATGAAGAATATACGTATAGTTTTAAATAATATCGTAGTAATAGTTGAATAACAATAATAATAATGATGATGATAATGATCATCATGATGATGACAATGATAGTAACGATAGTAATAATATTAACGATAACGAAAATGAGAATAATAACAAAACGACAACAATAATGTGTATGTACCATTGCGCTAATCGTATTTGCATAAAATGTAATTGAAAACAATTATTATCTTACAAGTATATGATTAACAAATAAAGTAATCATTGTATTTGAAAATGTATGAGGTGTTGTTTCATTTTATGCGAACGAGGTATACGTATAAGGGTCATTTAACAAATTTTTAATCGTTTTCTTTCAATCGCATAAATATCTTGATTCCTTTACTTTACATGAAAGTATGTATTTATCTTCATAATCAACCCTGAATGCAGACTTGAATGTGAATTGTACTGATAATGCTGCTCATCTGCAGGTCTTCTATATGGGAACGCACCGTTTTTACAGATTTCGTTCCTACAGAGTGCCGTGTCTACAGCTGTAGATGTTCGTTTGTACAGAATGATTTTCACACCGATTCTACACAACTGTCTTAGAGGGTCGTTTCTACAGAGAAATTATCTCAGATTTTTTTGTTTCTACAGAATTCGGACACGGACGTTCGTTTCTACAGAGGACGGCGCGATGTATATGTGCAATTCCACGTCAAGCGGGCCACTTTTTTGGGTCATAATCACCGATTCTGACCTCCATCGAGGATTTTGTACTACTCATGGATGTAAGTCTCTGGGCCGAACGAAAAGCCAATACGCGACTCGGTTGTCTACCTAGCGGAGGTTGAAAAATGCCGTTTTTGCGCGCCAACTTCTCTTCGGCGGCTGATATTTCAGTTGTTTTTGGAGCAAAGTACCAAAGTATATAGTGATTCTTGTAGCTATTTCCACACGCTTTCCGGTGATTACACTGACATTGCTCCCCAACTAAAATTTGGCAGTCAAAAACGGAGTCAAAATAAAATTTTCGTTTTTCAAGAAGTCCGGCCATTTTGAAAATTCTGTTTTTTGTCTCTAAAAAAGGTTCAAGGTATCCCTTACACGTACCCGAAGTGGCAAAGTGGGCCGTTCTTTCGTTGGTTTTTTATCTGATTTTTTTTCGATATAATCTGAATTATTCTAATAAAAAAATTTTTTCATCACGCATTTCAATTTTTTGAAACAGTTTCTCCGCATGACGAGCTCGTTTCTGGTAATTGGCAAATGTTCGGGACGAAATTGACAAAAAAAAGAAGAAGAATTGAAAAAACTTGAAAAAAATGGTGGAAAAATCGACTAAAACTTGGATAAAAAAACATCGGAAAAGAGGCCCACTTTGCCACTTCGGGTACATGTAGGGGATACTTCGAACCATTTTTAGAGACAAAAAACAGAATTTTCAAAATGGGCGAACTTTTGGAAAAATGAAAATTTGATTTTGACTCCGTTTTTGACTGCCAAATTTTGGTTGGGGAGCGATGTCAGTATAATCACCGGAAAGCGTGTGAAAATAGCTACAAGAATCACTATATGCTTTGGTACTTTGCTCCAAAAACAACTGAGATATCAGCCGCCGAAGAGAAGTTGGCGCGCAAAAACGGCATTTTTCAACCTCCGCTAGGAAGACAACAGAGTCGCATATTGGCTTTTGGTTCGGCCCAGAGACTTACATCCATGAGTAGTACAAAATCCTCGATGGAGATCAAAATCGGTGATTATGACCCAAAAAAGTGGCCCGCTTGACGTGGAATTGCACATATGTATTAATTATTGAAGGAAATCGTTCGCTGATTCCGAATCTGTGTATCATTCCTCGATTCGGAAGCCTGGTGCGATCTTACGATCAAGAAACCAATGAAATTGTAATTAGGAAAAAGTCAAAAGTAAATCGACGATTTAAAATGGAAGGAATTTTCATAATTTTTTTTTTTTTTTAATTCCGCTCGGAGATTCTGAACGCGTACGTTCTGCAGATTCCAAAACTATGTATGTTTCCTATATTCCGACGATTTCTAAAAATTTCAAATTTTTGAAAAAAAAGGGACAGCCCGGTTTTATTAAAGTTGAATCTTTGACGGTATACCTTGAATAACTTATATTCATTGAATACAATCCACTCGAGTAGGGAAGCAGTTTTAGATCATGCTGTCGTTTATTTTCGACAAATAAAGTTTTTCATCGGCATTCGACATTTTGAATTGTTCCACTCTAAAATTCATTCAATTTTAATTCATGAAAATAATTTCTACTGCGATTGCTTCGAACAACCAATCAGAATGCTTCATTTCTGTGTTGTCACACATGGAATCGTACCTTTACTAGTTTGCTTTAATTTCGGTGCGGTTTTCTATCTCTTTTCACCAACTGTCAACGTTCACGTTTTTTGTCGCGGGCATGTCGCGGGTCCGTTCGTCGGTGTCATGGCGGTCGCCAGAAGTGACGTTCGTTAGCCGTCGTTCTCGAGTGCGGTGATTTCACCGCTGAAAGTGAATCCGTGAATAATTTGTGCAGCTGATCGTGCTCGAGCCGTCGAGGTAGGATAAAAAAGTCGAAAATACCGTTCAGCGGTACGCTTCGAAATGCAGAGGGAAGAAAAACAACTCGACTCTGCCCTCGAGGCGATTATTCTTCGGGTGACAGATCTCAAGTCTTCAATCGCGGCTATGATCTATAAATTGGAACACGAATACGAGACGCTAAACTGGCCGAGTTTCCTCGATAATTTCGCCCTCATTTCTGGTCACGTAAGTACCTAGGTCTGCATTAATTTCCCGGTTCCAACGCTCCGGCGTTCTCCACCCACCGCTTATAGGTTATGTCGAATCCGCGACGCAACAAACTAGTTTAGTCCGCGGATGTGAGAACGGCTAACTCTGGCTTTTAGCTGACGAGCCTTTCCAAGATCCTCGGTCACGACAAGGCGCCGAATATGAGAAATTTCACTATCCTACCCCTGCTGCTCAGCCCTGAAAAAGACGAGGACCTATTGAGAACAACCGAGGGTAGAATATCGACCTTCGCACACGACCTTGTGCCTGATTATCTGCGAACAAAACCGGAACCGCAGGCCGAACAGAAGATGATTCATCTTGAGGCCAAAGCGTCGAATCTCAGTTACGACACTTCACAGGTAAATAAATGCAACGAGTAGAGACGATACCCTCTCCCCGTTCACCATCCTCTCCGTTCGCTGCGTAATAGACTATTATTTCATGAAACACTGTTACTTTCAGACGCAGTTGTGTTTATTTCATGAACGTAAGAAGTAGCTGTAGTTAGCATATACCTTAATGCATTTTTGTACGCAAGGGATTATCTGACCAAAAGAAATTATATAGATTTGTCTTATTTCTCTGTTGATATGCAAACTAAACGACAAATAGGACTGCAATGTAAGCTACCATCGGCTGGTTAGAGATCAACTTTTCGAACGTTCCATTCGCTTTAGGCCGATGCTGCTAATCGAAGCGGGACTGTCTAATAATTAACAACTTACTTGCGTAATTTTCTCTCAGCCCTGAGCCTACCGCAACAACTCTAAAGTCTATCGTCAATATGCCTGAATTGGCCAGTTTCAGCACATAATGATAATCGAATATCCGATGCTCAGGGATTTCCTGTTTTTGCGGTAGCCTCACCTCAGCCATATGTTATTCACATCTGAAGTGGTCCTCAACCGCACCTGTAGATCAGCTAATTGATCGATATTCTATCTTGCTAGTTAAATACACGCTGCTGAAGTGTAGTAATCGGTCTATCTGGCGAGTGGAACACAGCAGCCTGCTTCACATTATAGAGACACTAACTTTGCCATGAATTTTCATTTCAGAAACAAGTCGCGCAGTACAACAAGGTGGTCAGCCACGTCTGGGATATCGCTAATAAAGCACGTGAAGATTGGGAAAGCGAAGCAGGTGGCAGGGCTTCGCAGGTACAAACTAGCAGCTCTGCTGATACCCACACACTTGTCGCAGCTGTGGGAATGGGAAAGGGTCTCAAGGTAATCGACGGTCACTAGTTTTCGAAATATGTATTGTGGATTTCTTAAATATCGTATGACGTCTATATACCAAAGGTCATAATCACTGGACGATTAGGTCGCAACGTGAAAGTCCATATTTATTGTTCTTATACATATCAATTCATTCAATTCTACAATTGAATTATCATTATTGGTATCCTTCATATTATTATTAAGTATTATTATTCCTCTTTGTAGTCCGAGTCTGGACAGATGGTACAATCCGGAGTGAGTCCGGGACCGCAAGGAATAATGGTGGGAAGATCCGGTGGACAGTCGCAGGCTGCTGGACAAGGACCGATGGGAGGTACTCCGCGTAAGACTAGCTATTATCATAAGACTTTCAAACAGAACCTAGATTCATTAATCCAGGTTCTAATGATAATGACGATTGACAATCAGAAATATGATTCCATCAAGATACTAGAGTAAAAATTTGCGTCGTCTTTACTATTGGTTATATGAATCGAGAACTTTATATCAGTCGTTGGATACAATGCCGTTTGTTTCGCCTTAATTGAATTTAGATTGTGAAAAAGAAATAGGAATATTGATTAGTTTTATTTGGCTATGAACGTAATCCATGATTGTTTTTCAGTGGGTCAAATTGGAAAAGCGCCCAGCGCAATCAAGACAAATATCAAAGCAGCCTCACAAATTCATCCCTATGGACGATAAAGATTTTCCTGTGACTACCAGGAGGATAATGAAAGTCAAAGACAACTGGATTGCTTCTCAAAGCCTAGGTACTCCGGGTACAGCTTGAAAAGTTGAAATCTCCTAGCTGACTAGAAGATCACTTGTCTCAGGGAATTAACGGCTAGTTGTAGCAATCCCCGATGTGCAATGTGTCGTTGATGTTTATAGTTTATGAAAATCCAGAGAACTTGCGACGCAGTATACAAACTTGGTGAAGTTGACCGGAACCTTCTTCCAATCGCCAAGTGTACGTTTTCAATGTTTTAAATGTAATTAATAATTGAACTAATAAAAAATAATTGATTGTAGTACAGAACTACGTGCATATCATCCTTATTACTATTGTATGTAATATACCAAATTAAGGAAAGACAATTACTCAGTGCCCGAAAATTCAGATAAATAAATAGATGAATGAATAGGTACCTAAACATTTTGTCAGACTGTAGCAATGTACGGAGGTCGTTTAATAAGTCCAGTGAATATCTATGAAGTCATATAATGATTCATTCAGTGACGTCGTTACTGGTAATGTTCGGAAACTATAGTATAGTAATGGCAGGTACAATTATCAAAAGTACTTAGAAATCATTGTCAGTATGATTACACACGTGAGTCAAATTGATTTTGTTCGTGGGACGAGTTAAGGAATGTAAGATGTGATATTATTATAGTAGGAGAAGGCAGATGAGGCATAAAAAAATGTTCAAGTGAATAAACTTTCGGATCATTTATTCGATAACATTTGCAGAATATGATACACATCTTTCGATTTCCTGAGTCGAAACTTTTGACGGTTTGATGATACAACGTAATACTATACAAAAATGTTTCAAAAATTAAATAATCCACTTGGATTATATTCAGTTATACGCACAGAATCGCGTACGAAACGC
Source organism: Ametastegia equiseti (assembly GCA_963989295.1). Lineage (NCBI taxonomy): Eukaryota > Metazoa > Arthropoda > Insecta > Hymenoptera > Tenthredinidae > Ametastegia > Ametastegia equiseti. The sequence continues at coordinate 14,858,491 of OZ022395.1, forward strand.
GTTCGAAACTTATTAATTACTTACACACGGATAATAAACATTCGAATGTTGCGGACAGCACACGGCTCAATTACGGTATTCTACATATCGTTATAGTATGAAAATATAGTTTGTTAGAAATAAAATTTATTCACGTACTGTTAACTCTATAATTAACAAAATTCCACACCATTTTCATCAAAGCAATAGAAATTTTATGGCATCCCGGGCTTATAATTAGACTACATATCATGTATATACAAAAATATATACATGCATACATACATACCACACATACGTACAAATATCCAGTAGTTATACAACGTTTCTGACGTTTGAACCGTCAATAATTACGTCGAAATTAAACCAGGCACAACCATTGATATCTTCCTCATATTATACAGCGTCAACCAAATATTCACATTGGTGCGAGTCATCCTTCAGAAATTGTACCAAAAAGACTAACTAAAGGCAGCGTATTAGCGACAGATAAAAGAAGAAAAAAAACAAAAAATGATAAAATTTATTTTATAGCGTGTAAAATAAAATTAAATTCACCCTATATTTTACGTAATTGATTATTATCGCAATAAATAAATACGTAAGGGTTTTACTAGTCGTCAGTCTTGTCGGACTATACATTCGGTCAGCAGGTCTCACTCTGTCATTGAAAAGCTGCAATTAAAAGGATTTTCAGAATGTCAAATTTTGCAAAGGACTAAGGGCTAAGCAGGGATCGATTTCGCCTTGCGTTCGGAGTGTAAAATCCTCTTGGATCACCGTAGACTGGTTCAAACGCCGAGAAAGGTCTCAACGATGTGTTTGCGCTTCCCGGGCTCGGGGGAGTCCCTGTTGAGTTAATACCAACACCTGGAGACTGCGGGGAGTACGTCTTTTTTATTGGCGGCGGACATTTTTCTGCTGTTGAAAATGAGCAAGCGTTACAAGGGGTAAAATAACAGAAAGGAAGATAATGTACTCGAAAATGTAGATTGAAATCTCCTGATCAATTGAATCAATTGAAAAAACCAGGCCATGTTATACATCAGTGGTGAACAATTTCCTGATAGAGCAAAGGGTATGAAACTTAAACTTACCAAAAATCGATTTATTCTTCACAGACACGTTGATGCTCATCATTTTATTTCCGTAAACTGTGGAATGAAGAAAAAGTATGTGAAATACATGATATTTCCATTCAATTCGTTTAGTTTAAAAATCGAATTCAGGTTGATTAAAATTGAAATAAATGATAGAATTTTGACTTACTGTAGAAAAAGGTGAGCACCAGGGCAGTGAATGTTCCAAATGTATATCTGTGGTAGTAGGCAAAATCCAACCAACTTATGCCAGTGATTGGAGCAGCCTGATCGTACTTCGATACTCGAACCAGGATCTAAAACCATAGTAAGGTAGCAACAATGAGTTATTCACCATGTGCAACCGAATCAGAATAAACACACAAAGTTACAACGTTAATGTACACTTTTAATGAACTAATCAGTAAGTAAATAGGTACTTACAGGTACATCCTGCTTTGTTATTTCACTGATCACCCGAATTTTACTGCCCTGTAATTCGTCCTGATTATGGGTCAAGCGAACTTTAAATTGTGCGACGGTGCTGGAGGCACCGGTTTGAGGTCCTGTAACCAGTACGACACCTTCTGGAGAGTGTATCTAGAATTAAAAAAAGTATCATAGTATAATATGAGCTATGGATTACATACTTTATGGTAAAAATGGGTAGTAAAAATCGAAATAGTCTCACGGTCAATTGTGCTAGAACTGTAGGAGTCCCGTGTACTTGTATGATCGCCGATGGTGTGGAAGTTGTTGGTGTTACAGCGAATAGAATTTCTTTAGCCGGGACAAAGACGGGTGGCAGAAATGGTACCGAAACGGGCTTAGCCTCGATGTCGCGGCTCTGCGCGCCGATTTTCACTGAAATATTTAATATGCTGATTGTTTTCGATGGCGAACCAATCGGGATCACGTCGCAGTAGTAGAATCCTGTAAAAATGAACCAGCGGTTATTATTCACTTTTCGTATCAGGAAAGACTTAAAAAAAATACGTAAAATCCCAACTAATCTGATGCGAAGAATGAAGTAGTGCGTACCAGTGGTAACGTCGAATCTCGGTCTAGTCAGAAATAGGTCTTTGACATTAACCGAGGCGACAATTTCGGAGAATCGTACACTACAGGTGAAAGGAAATGTGCTAGGAGCAAAATTGGGCCTTTTACGACATCCGCCATCCCCCCGAGCCAGTATATTATTTTCTTTGTTGAGGTTGCTGGCACCTTTAAGTATGAGTGGGACTCCCAAGACCTCAGTTCCAGTGATATTCTTATCCCTCGATGGAACAAAAACGATCTGAAATCAAGTGTGCCCCTGAATAATTCTCGTATTTACACATATGAACGGTATCAAACGAAAATAATTGAACCCACTGTATATACCTCGGATATCGGTTGCACCTCAAGCTGGATTTCACCACGAGCGAGGCTTGCCAAGCTATGTTTCACACGTACGCGTCCCGGGCTCAAAGCTCTGCCTATTCCGCTTGCAGAATCAACAGTCAACAGTTCTGGGTCAGATGATCGCCAGTAGCCAGGATCTCCATCGTTGGAAAGTAACGGCATGGAGAAACAGACAATATCGCCAACCGTCACAATTGTCTGAAGGATAATATTACTGTTGAGATACATCCTTGGGCAAGTAACAACGTTACTTAGTTAAAATAACGTACCTTTTGAGGGAAAAGAATGTCACCGATGATCATGTTCACATAGTCATACATCACGTTTGGATATTTCTCGTCGTATATTTTAGCTACCATGTGTCCGGTGCGCATGAATTTAACAGAAATCGCGTTTTCCGGTCCGGTAATTACCGAAGCCAAATCTCCACGGTTTGTCAATACAGAGAACTTTGTCTGCCCAGCATTAAACCTCGTCCCAACGTTGTCGTAATATCCGACTGCATATTCCAGCTCCATATCTTTAGGTAGAGCGTATAGTTCTTCACCGGCTCTAACTCGAATCTCCGATTTAAGCTCTAGCATCATGTAGTGGATCGGTTTCACCTGAGGAATAAACGTGAATTGAATTTATCGTCAAACAAGCACATTATAATAGCAATAATACTGACTGTGATTGATTGAAATAGTAAGAATGAATATCCATAGCTAAACTGACCTCGACAACGACCATGAGAGTTTGTTTCACCGCATAAGCTTCCGCGCTGGTTACTGAGAGTATAGTTTTGCCTAGAGTATCCCCGGATTTGACCAAGCCGTGTTTATCGACGGTAAGAGGTTTGCTGGTGGAAGTCAAGGCATTTGAATCCTCTGCGTCGGCGATATTTCCTTGTGATAAAATCTTATACGTAGTTAAGCCGTACTTGTCGCGATTGGTTTGTAATCTAAATTCAGAGTTCGGAGTCATGAGTACAACGGGCCTTCCGAATCCATTGGCATCTTTGAAGCCGAGCAAATGTAGTTCCTGGAATATTTCAATCTTCAAAAAGGCGACAAATGTGATATCTTTCTCGCATCCGGTGATAACTTTGCAGGGTGTCGTAACATTGAGGTAAATCATAGCAGTTCCTGGCCGCAGGCCAGTCGCTCGAACCGAAGCCTCGTTTTCATATCCAAGGTTAACTCCTGTTCCCTCGTACATATTGTGAAGTTTGACAACTCCGGCCTGATCGCTAGTCGACCAGAAAAATCTCATGCGATTTTTCATCGAGCCAATAACAAGGGGAGTCAGTTGGTCTGGTATACCAAATGCCCAAACCGGCACAGTTGCACCGACTTTTATTCTCACAGTAGGGGAAGTTATTTTGATACCTTCCAGAGGCACAACCCTCACCTCAACACTGTCCCTTGAATATATTACGCGTTTACCGTTTGACGCAAGGCCGATAGCGATGGCGGAAATGTTTGTTGTACCGAAGGATTTACCATCCAACATACCGTCCTTGCTGATGCCAAGAGTATCCGAATCGCCAGTAATAAACTCTATTTCAGAATTGGATGGTCCGCCAACGGTAGAAAGTTGATAAACGGTGCCGACAAGGATGGTAAAGTTTCTCGGAGTTATTAAAAGCGGTAGAAAGACCTGAACGGTTATCGGCTCGCTACGAATTTCTTCATCATCTTTCCCGCTACTGAAATAAAGCTGGGATTCGCCTTCCTCTATGCCGTGCACCATGTAGAGAATTCGATCGTAGGGAGCTGAGCCTTGTTCGCTATTCGGTAGCCTCTTGACTTCTATACGCCCGTTATCTGTTTCGGTTCTTATACTCATAGCGTCGATAGACGGCATCTCCATAGTTCGGTCGTTAGTGTCGTAGAGCCTCACCTCAGCCAGAATACACTTTTCTATCTCAACTTTGTCTATCACTTCAACTTGTATGCCGCCCAGCTGCTGCACCTCGACTACAGCTTCGGCAGGATTCGAGGGCAGACAGAGATCAACGAGAGCGAGACGTAGCACACCTGAATTCGTCGGAGAGATTGTAATCATATTAGTAGGTTTGACATAATCAACTTTGGCGATATCCTTGGAGCTAAGTTTCAACTCATAGTAGCCAGACCCCTGGCTAACTTGCATTGAATAAACGGCGTTTGGGTCGTTGAGGACCTTCATATTGTTTGGAGTAATTACAGTATCGTTTACCAGAATGACGTTGATAGATTTTTCGATAATTGGTGTCTCTATCGTACCGCGTTCTGTTTGGGTAGGAAACGGCGGTCTTTCCGGGACTATACCCAATTTAGAAAGCATTCGATTTTGGTAGCCAGTGACTCTGGCATCAACTCTTAAAGTACCGGTTCTCGGTTTCAGCAAGAAACGCTGAAAGTGGCTCTTGGGTAAAACAACGTGCATGTCTTCGTAAGTCTCTTCCATAACACCGGAGATCTTATCTACAGTGGCATAATCTCCAGGCTCCAATCCCCACTCGACATTTAAGCTTGAAATGTTGTCAAAGGATCTGCCGTCCTCGTCTTTGATCAGAACTGTGAGCTCAAAGTCCTTACCGCTGCGGGCCATAACGTGATCTGTGCTTTGGCTCATGGGGCAATTATCGTAATCTTTGAATTCTGGTATCAGATAAATGTACCTCGGCCTTCCGCAAGTAATGAAAACAGATGCGGAAGCCTCTGTTCTCCGACAGTTGGGCAGGACCGGAGTATTTGATACCGTGAGCGTGAGAATGGCGTCTCCCAACGCCCCGCAAGTTATTTCGTAAACATAAACATCGGAACTTTCGCCTCGAGTGTATTCCTGTTCTCTAGACCCGACCACACCTAAATTTGATATCTTCATCTCCCTTGAGTATCCCTGATGCTTACTAAACCAGGGTAGTGGGCCGCCCTTGAAAACTATCCTCCTCGACGATCCAACGGCTAGTATGGATTCCCCGGTTGATGGATGAAGAGCGGAGAGAGGTTCGTAGGCAGATATAGTTACATTGTCCATCAAATATTGTCCGTTGTTATTGTATGCCACGGTTAAGCCAGATATACCAACCTCGAGACCGACAACTATAAGAGTTGTGCAGGCTACACCGATGGACTCAACCCTCTCGCTGTTATTGCGAACGAAATTACCGTCCGGTATGTAAACGTCGAGGGGTATATCGCGGCAATCGTTGAACGGAATTTCGTAAAATTCATCGGTTCCTTCCTTGATCATTTTCCCATACATAGCCACATGGATATGTATAGTTTCTCCTACGGCTGCCTCCATGTTATACTCGATTATTTCTAAACGCGACGGCGTCAAAGCGTGCACCGCAGTTTCGTCACGATTGTATTGATTTCTTGTCATAGACATGACCACCCTGGCAAATCCTTTTTTCAATATCCCAACGACTCCGTTTTGTGATACTACGGCTACCGAAGGATGCTGACTTGACCACATGTAGGTACCGTCTCCTCCTCGAGCCGTCAACGCCACTTCATACCTGTATATTTTATTTATTTATTTATTTTAGAAAAAAATTAAACTTTATATTATAATTAACAGATTATTATTAAACATATATTTCATTTATGGGAAATTTCAAGATCGAACCTTAGTTTGCTCCTGGGATCCCACGGAACTGCTAAAGTTTTCGGTGTAACAACGACCGGCGAATCTATCGAGAGTTCTGCCTGGGTCTTGAGTCTTGGTGTCAAATCGATCCGCTTACCCTTGTTATTGATAATGGCGATCAAACTCGCCTCAACTATTGTTTTACCGGTAATTATCGGTGTGCCGACTAAGTGAGTACCGTTCTGTGTCCTGGAGCTAATGTCCAAGTACTTATCGTCAATATGTACGCCTACTTCTACTCCTTCGCCGACGTGGAACTTTCGATCTTTGCTGTAAGATTAAAACGTGGAATTCGATTTGTGAGCATATAGAATACTATTTTTGTCAATTTCTATAGTACACTTTGTGTGAAACTGTTCCCACCTTATTCTGACGATTATGAATGGGAAATTGAATAGTAAAGGTTCCACTGACCTGTCGTATATTTCAACAACGATTTCGTGTGTGTGGCCTAAAATTAGGCCCCAATTTCTATATGGCAAAACAGTCAGGGTGATGTAAGCGGGTTCGTTAATATTGACTGTAGCTGAGGGCAGAACAACGCCATATTCTTCATCGACATTTCTATCGTGCAGTATAACTTTTGTTTTGCCTCGTCCACGGGCATAGGCTCCACCACGATCGTTATTTATTTCCAAAATATCCGGATTTTCAGCCGTTAGATAGTACTGGCTTGACGGTAGGCTGATTTCCTCCAAACGTCCTTGATGAACCTGAATTATTTGGTGATATTTGATGATTATTCGATGTTAAAATCAAACTACACAATCTCTTTATCCATTACTCTTAACTGATCCAATATTTCGATGATTTAAGACAATTCAATTTTGAATTGATGCAGATTAGCTGCTAAATCAACTCAAGTTGCGACGATGTTATTCAGAATATGAATTGAATTAAAGAATCACTAGAAATAATCCGTCAAACAATAAAATTGTTCGTTTTCAAGAATTGGATAATAAATTTCCTGACATCGGGGTATACGTGTACCTGCATAATTCTGTAATTAATGGTATCGTAGGCCATCATAGTGACGTCTGATGGTAGAATGATGAGATTAGCAATGACGATTAATTCCACTTCAATGGCAGGTACATGTCTATACTCAGCATGGGACGATCTAACGGAAACCTGTAAAATATTCGTTGAGCTATGTGGGTTACATTCGTTAAATTTATGTACGATTTTTAAACGATACAAAGAGTTAAATATTAGTTTATATTCTCTATAAATTTATTTATGTTCAGCTGAAATTGTCTTTATTTGAATGTTTATCGTCAGATAATTAAAAGAAGTTACTTCTTTGTGAAAAAATGTGGGAAAATTACCAAACAACACAGACCTTTGCAGAACCAGTTCTGATCCCTTCCAAAAGCGTGATGTGTCCTCTTCGTCCTACGGAGTCTAATTCAGCTACGGTCGGCGGTGTTTCATAGGGTGATTCCTGAAAGGTGATGAACCTGAGGACGTTGTTAAGGTTTTTCACATCCGTATTCGATCCGTGTTTCTCTACGTTCCCAATCGTCCACATGAACTCGACGCCGGCCAGAGTCGTGAATTCGTTACCTTGTAATTAAAAATGTCCCCGCAGACTCGTGGTAATTTGAACGATGACTTATTATTGAAAGAATATATTAAATAAATACTGTAAAAATGTTTACTTGTCGAAACTGAAAGTAGATATATAGTTTTACTCGGCTTGTACTAACCTTGTTCGTCGTACGCTCTGACCTCAAAGGCTTCGGGCGCTTCCTCGATGAACAATTCCCTGGTGGTAGTGACAAGATTGAATGAGAAAATAGCGTCGACGATAACGTCGCATCTAAGGAACTGCCCTGTTGTAATATCCTCTGCCAAAACTATGGCGGTGTTGCGTGTCGACTCCTTGGTCACAGTCTGTACGATGACTGCGGAGGAACATGTCCTGTCGATGTTCTCGTTAAGCGGTACCAATCTGATTAAATCAAGACGAGGAGAAGACCTGGAAGATTTAGGGACGAAAATAATTCGTTGAAATATATCAGAGCAATTACAGGGGAGCGTAGAGGTTATATTATTTTCCGATACATAAGAAATTGAGGTTAAGTACTATCGGAAATGCGGCTTATTATGAGTTCGCAAAGAACTACACAGCGCGTGTATTTAACCTCTGTTATGTAAAAAGAAGTAGAAATATACAAGATGAGAAATAATCCAGCTTTGATACAAATGGGAAAAGCTGATATGTTGAAATTGAAAGAAAAAGAAAAAAAAAAACTCGCCACTTGTAGCAGCCGCCTTCGGTAACCTCGAGGGTGAAATTGACTGGAAAATCGTTGAAGATAGGGAGGAGAACCCTGGGCACGTTCAGTCGATGAGCATCCACCGCGAACCTGGAGGTAATTCCAACTGTCGCGACACATATTATTGCGAGTATTATTCTTTCGCACATCTTGCGCGATCCCGCCATTATTCCGTACGGATCACCGACGACCACATGTGTTTAGGCTTGCCGGGTCTGAACCTATTATAGCAAAATTTTTCAATCGAACGGATTCCGCAATCCGCGCTGTTTTCGGAATTCAAACGAATTCCAAACCGCGAACTGTGTACATTTTTTCAAGATCGGACTCCCTCATATTTTCCGTTGACTGAAGATGTAGGTATACATACATATATGTAGACGGGGGACAGCCATCTTCATATTCTTCAGTCAACGTCTGGTTCAAACGCTGGGCCACCTGTGCGTGACTGTGCGCGGTAGGTTAGCGGTATCGTCTACAGTACCGTCGCGGTGTTCACTGTTATGGCGGCCTAACGTGATTGCGGGGAAAATATATTGGGTGGATATCACGGGAGCCTGAAAAGTAAGAGTATAATAATTAGATCAGAACCCGCAAGTGTTAATTGCTTCGACGAGACCTCCCTTTGCCCTCAATCGCGAATATATTATCTCGAAAATCACTAAACCGCATAATTTTGCACCGCCATGTCGCTAACCGATTGCTACTCGATCACGTTTCGGCTCGCGAAATTCTTCCGCGCTTTCTCTGCCCACGATTTCTAGCTCGCTTGCTAGTCTTCCGTATCGAAACAAGCCGTTGCTCGCTTTCATCGTCGTCGATACCGCAGTATATTCCTTCGTTCGTAATTTCAACAACCTATTTATTTGTCGTTATTTCTTTCTTTCTTTATTCATTTCAGTTTCTTTGTTTTCTCTCTCTTTTTTTCAAATCTCATTATTTTCTCTCGTCCCTTCACTACAGACCAAAAATATATATCACAGGAATTACGACGTACATTCTTCCCTCTTCTACACGCCGATATAACAAACACGGAATCACCACCCTTCGCGATTTTATTACACACCGTATCCGTTGACAATGCGATTCCTCCAGAGCCACTGAACCACACTCTCATAATTCTAGGTTAGAAATTATCGCCCTTTGTCTCTCGTTACTAGCGAGAAATTAAACTCGTGAATTTTTCGCTTTGGTCTTTTCCCCGCTCCAAAATTCGCACATCTTTCTACCATCGCAACTTCGTAATGTTATCCAGGCTTTGGCTCGTTCCGAATGGACAGCCAAGTGGGAGCCGAAAGACCAGCAGGTAGTCTGGTGGCCGAATCTACGCCGAAGATCGGCGAAATTAACGAACCTCCAGAGCCGACCGGTCTCAGTCCTCTCGCCTCCTCCCTGGACCACAATCTCACGTTACAAGAGGACTATCTCACCTCTCCTAACGACGATATGGGGATTGAAAACACCTGGTGATCATTCGTCTAGTCATTATCAGGCATTCACACGTTTTTGGTTTATTTATTCATGTATATGTCTAATATGTTTGTCCTATTGTCATTTCAGGGCTGAGGCTAACAGCTCGGCTACAGATTACGCTATTCCAATGCCGCCTCCCCCTGGACTAGACGATTTTGTTGATGTCGGAGCCGACCCCATCGGAGAATCAGTCATCGGTGTTGAACACGGGCCTTTTTTACCCCCTGGGACACCTGCGCTCAATAATCTATTCTCCGAGGCTGGAGAAAATCAGGACGATTCTGTGATAGGTGATCAATTAGTATGAATAACAACGCTGTTTTTATCGGAAGAACATTCCAAGTTAACGGAGCTTTTACTTCTTCCCTAATGCCACTGTGGCGCTGCTTTATCACAGTTTTTTTTCAAAAATTATATCCAAAGACACTATTGGGTCTACTGGAGCGAAGTATCGGGATTTTGCTGCGTCTGGATCGAAATAATGTGGTCAAAACTTGGAGTGTTCTTCTGCTTTTTGTGTCCTATAAATATTGATCTCCTCCAGTGAAAGGTCATGTTCAGAGAACCTTTTGCAAAATATGTTCTTCATGTTACTGCCGAAGGTTACCTGTGCATACTTTTTCATTGCAGAAGAATAACACTTTTTTGTCTATACACTCGTCATCATCGTCTACAAATTGACCGTCTTTCGTCATTCACAAATACGAAAAATGGTTTTTCGTCAAGGTTTCAGTAACGTTTTCCGTTGTATTTGAAGTCTACAATTTTTCACACAAAGATGGTATTATAATTTACATTCGTGCGATAGTATCAAACCATTAAAGCAAGTTTATTTGATAATCTCTCGCGACTGATGTAATTAATTTGGAACGTTTTAAGCAGCGGAGGCCCTGAAATAATGGATTTTTATTCATTTGTTCATTCTTTTCCTTTACCTAAGACCCATTTCATTCCGGCAATTGACAAATTATTTGTTTATTTATTTGTATTTGTAATAGTTCTATAACAGAATGTGAATTAGGTGCTAAATCATATCTTTAATTTTTTGAAATTAGAAGTAACGACCCCTCCAGGCGTATGCGGTCTTCGTAATCTGGGCAACACTTGCTTTATGGCAGCAGGTCTTCAGTGTCTGACTGCAACTCCGCCTGTTCTACGTCATTTTTTAGACTCTCAGTCGAGATGCGACAAGCCTGTACATCCCAGATCATTGATGGCTCACTTTGGAGCGCTGTTAGGGAAAATGTGGTCAGGAAGATACAGCGTCGTGAGACCAGCAGAGTTCAAACAGACCCTAGGCACTTATCATCCACAATTCAAAGACTACAGACAGGTGTGTAGAATCCCTTCATAGAAATTGAAAATATTCTTGAGTATCAGGAAAAACTCTTCATCTTTACAAATGAATGATATTCAACTCTCTTTTCAGCACGACTGCCAGGAATTTTTGGCCCTTTTACTCGACTCTCTTCACGAGCAAATGAACACTGCCAAGTCAATGAAAAATCATGAAATTCCAGCCACCGCTACTGCGACTGAAATTAACGATCAAATTCGAAACTGCGTCCCACCAGAAACTACCATTGCCACTGCCGTCAGCAACTCAGACTCACTCCGGCTCGAAGCTCAAGAATCTTACGACAATCTTCCCTCTCCGGAATGCCCGAACAGTCCAAACGTCACGATGGCCGGTTCCCCCAGAGGTCAGACTTTATTCATACAAATTATGTGAAATTACGTTCTCAATTATTCTTTGAATTGACTTTTCAATTCTCTATTTAAAAAAACTAATAATTTTCACAAATGTTTTCATTCCCTTTTGTTCTTCTTTCAGATCTCCTATTTACTGATTCCGAATCTCCAATGGGAGAGACTGATAGTGCGATGAATTCCCCTAGAGGATCCTTGCTAAACGACGACGAGGAGACGCTGGATTCGGATGAGATAGTCGAGACAAAGTCGAGTTTTATACACAACAAAATGCAGGAGGATACAGAGCCTGAAACAGTAGCGATTAGCGGAAACGATTTCCGGCTTGACAAACTGGACAATGTACTGACTAAGAACGTAGGATGCTATCACGGACTGTGCGATATATTGAAAGACGCAAAGACAAGCAACGCCAATTTCTTAGTCACTCCGCAGGAAAGCAATAACGAGATACGTTACGACTCGCAAAAGTTTCCTAAAGGAAAAATGCGTCGGACTGCTTTAGCGAATTCTAATCTTACGGAGAATCACGATTTCGATAACAAAAGCGTAAGCATCAAACGTATTAAGGAAGTCAATGTTCAGGCTGGTAATCGAAGCCTCGATTGTGTCTCGAGCGGTTCAGATGCCGAATGCGATAGCGGGCTGGAAAAGTGTAACGTCAAAAGAATGCGACTCGAAGATCAGGAAAAAAATCATAGAAGAGACGGACTTGGCGGCAGTGGAATTCAGTGCTCTAGAATATTGCTGAACTGCGAAAATGGCGCCGTTGCTACACAGGGAGAAGCTGAAGCCGAGGCTGATAGACATTGGGCTAAACATCTCAGAGCTAACAGGAGCGTAATCGTCGACACGTTTCAAGGACAGTTTAAAAGCACGGTTCGTTCCTTTGTTCATTATTTTTCTATTCGGGTATCATCAGTAAGTTCGAGAGCTATTTGCAAATTTTATGGCAGAACTAAATAAATAATTTTGCTTTGAATACACAAAAAGATTTGAAAAAATTGGTTTCTCTGGTTTGAAATGCTTTTTTCTGGTTCTTTCGACGATGTTTTGCCAAAATATTTCAATTATTGCAAATATGATTGAAAATCATTACGGACTGTACTGAGTACAATAGAATTGATGATTATTTCTCTGCAATATTTGGAAATTATACTTGAAAATTGAACAGGTTGTCTGCGCCGTTTGCAAACACATCTCAGTTACCTACGAGCCGTTCATGTACCTCTCAGTGCCTCTTCCACGAGCTATGGAAAGGCAATTGGCCGTCACCTACATACCGGCTAATGGAGATGCTCCGACGCGCTGCGTTGTTTCTCTCAACAAACAGTCTAGGATTGGAAAATTGAAGGAAGAACTTCTAGCTACCCTTGGGAAAGGAAATATTGCAACAACGAATGTTGCGTTGGCTGAAGTTCTTGAGAATCACATAGCCAGGATATTGGTGAGATTTTTCAACTGGATCTTTTCATTCTTTTCTTATTTATTCAACTTTTCTTACGGAGGGTTAAGAAGGTAACTCACTATTCAGTATTAGTAGCCGCCGATACTCCCCTCCGAAAGCAAACAACGGCCGTAGAACATCCCTGTTTCTTGGAGAATTAGTTCCAGGGCTACATACAGCTGTACAATATCTAAAACTTTTCTGAAATACAATGTTAGATTACTGCAAGAAAACAGTGTAAAGTAATCCACTAATTTCAGGACGATAATTCCCTTCTCAAATACGTCAACGACACTAACCGGTCCATCTACGCTTTTGAATTATCCGAACCTCCAAGCGCTTATACATCAGCTTCCGATGGAGGAGGGGATCGCGTGACAGAGGCTGAGCCTTGTAGGACTGGAAACTGTCCTGGCGAGGAAATTGGACCCTGTACAATATGTCTCGAGGAATTAGATGGGGATCTCAAAAAGCACGGAGGAAACGGATGTAATTTCATTATGTGTGATTCCTGCATCGAGGTGAGCCTCCATCCCCTCTTTCCTTCCTACCAGCAACTCATTTTATCTGATTTGAGAAGTTGAGTATGAGTAGATCGTAAAAAAACTTGTAAATTGCGGGAATTTTCTCTTATTTTATTTCAATAACTGTGTTTGAATTCACGTATCACACTGTAAATTCACTATATTGCGATCAAAAATTTGTTGTATCTCAATCTCTAACAAGTCAATTCACAAAATACCCAATGATGAAAAATGGGCAGCGTCAATCTAGCAGCAGAGGCTTACAAGCAAGGTACGATTTGGTTACCATCAAAAGAGTCTCGGGAAGGTCTGAGATAAGGTCGTTTGACGCTCTAGCAGGGTGACGCTATAGCAGCGTGCGCGGGAACCAGAAATAGCTTGAGTTTAGTTATTGTCGGGGATGCTGCACATGGTATATGTCCAGCGGAGGCGACTTTACTCGAGTTGGAATCCCGCGCGATCCGCTTTTTGAGTACAATCTGCAAGCTGCGCTTTATATCTCATCGCGTAGAACTCAATTCAGACTAATCTGACGCTGCTCTATACTGAGGGATGTATATTATATGAATCATTTTAGCTTATTCCACACCAAAGATTGCTTTATTCTGATTTTCTACTCCGTAAATCAATTAATATAATTCTATCTACTCCATTCCCTCACTTTCGATGTTCATGTGTTTTAAATAATACTTGGCTAGAGAAAATGAGAGAAAGGAAGAAAGAAAGAATGAAAGAATGGAAAAGTGTGTAAGAGAAAAAGAAAGAAAGAGAGAGAGAGAGAGAGAGAGAGTTGAGAGTCCAGTGCGTATTGCTCAACAGAATTACTTCAAGAACCAAACGGATCCTCAAATCTGCCCAGTTTGTTCTGCGTTCGTGACGGCTTCATCTTTTACTAAGATCGATCAAACCGGTCGACCAAGGCCAGCTATTCGTAATCTCAACGTTCCGCTGGTCCTAAGGCGCGACAGTAACGAAGGAACCAACAATCGAAAAGGCACCAAGCTCTACGGCTATCCACACTTAGTTAAATTACCTTCCAGGGTTAACGCCAAGGATTTGTACAACAGCGTCAAGAAAGTCGTGCCTCAGGAGGCACGGTACAGTGTGCATTTCGTCGACGGACAGGTGAGGATTAGTAAAAAATTCACTATTCTCAGCTCCAAGTAAAACGAGGTGTACTATTCGCCAATTGCCAAGTGAATATCTGAATCTCAGATATATTTTCTTCATTCCAGGGCCACCATTGTTCCCGTTGTATGTACACGGCGCATTGTACAGGCTGCAGAGTCCCCGATTCAGGGATGGTGGCATTGCAGAACGGCGATACGCTAGCCGTAAGATACACGGATACGGTACCGAAGATCATTCAACCGGTTGATCACGTTAGCGTCAGTAAACAGCGACCGCATCGTCCTCTTTCGCTTTACGACTGCCTTCAAGCATTTAGTCAGAGGTGAAGATATTTGTATCATTTTTTTTTTGCCGTTTTTATTCAATCTGCTTTTATCTTCTGGTCATTTTTCTAATGTTTCTTATGTTTTATCTTCTTTCTGTTCGCAGTGAGACTTTGGACGAACATAATCCCTGGTTTTGTCCGAAATGTGAGCACAATCAGTGCGCTACTAAAACGCTTACCGTCCACAGATACCCAAAGTTCCTTATAGTATATCTAAAACGGTAAGTCTATTTGGGGAAGGAAACGAAAATAAGAATTGAAGTACTTAAATTCTTACTTCGATCGTCTTTTACTGTACCGAAACTATACTTAACTTATAAGATTTATTATTCTTTTAAATAGATTCGTGTTCTATGAATGCGTCAGCATGAAACTAGACGACAAGGTCACCTTTCCGTTGGTCGGTCTTGGCATTGGAAGGCACTTGTACGATCTTTACGCCTGCGTTTGTCACTTTGGAGGTAAATATCAAAGAATTTATTCATTAAAACAAAATAAGGGTGACAGAAGAATGAATCTCTGGCTTTTTGGAATCTTCTACTCGTCTATCATCCTGTCGTATCCTTAACTTGTATTCAAATTTCCAATAAATTCATGATTCACAGGTGTTTCGGCAGGCCACTATACAGCGTACGCTCGTAACCCGCGTACAGACACGTGGCACTATTACAACGACGAGTTAACTACAAGACAAAAACCGCAGGAAGAAGATTTCAGCAATGCTTATATATTGTTTTACAGTCGTCAGGGTACGACCGCTAAGCCTTGTAATATATAGCTGTCCAATCAACATACCCTTTGAAAAGTTGCTAATGGGAAATAGAAGGCGGGATCGAAATTGGAAATTTCTTCCGACCAATGAATTATTTCATTAACTTGGTCTCTATAAGAGTTTCGATTCGATACATGGGTATAGACGTGTTTAAGAAAAAAAAAAGAAAAAAAAATATATACACATTGTAAGATCATCATCGAAGAAAACTGTGTTTCTAGGTGTCGTATTCCTTCTTAACTCTGTAGTTATTGCTATATGAATACATACAATAATAGATATATATTTCGTCGATATACATAATGCATAACACCAATCCGTCGATTAAACGAACATTGACATAATTTCAGCCCACCCAAACGCGATAAATATGTAGGTGTGTCCTTGTTTTCTCTGTCGCAGTGCCAATATTTAGTTCTCGTTAATGGATTTCGTGAAAAAAAAAACAGAAAAAAAAAACCAAGCAAGGATATTATAGAAACAATCAAGAATATTCGAAAAGTAATGGGTTGATAATTTATTTATTGAGATCTCGTTTTCACTAATTATTTATTTATGATAATTACCTATGAATTTTCGTTCCTTTCACAAAATTTTTTTTTTTCTCCAAGAATGGTATAAAGTATTAGTTTTATTGTTTTTTTTCGAAATTTTTAGTATCGATCGAGAGTATTATACTTATATACATTATACATATACATAAACTGAACCGCAAGGATAATAAATAACTTATTAAACAATTAAGAGAAAAACAACAGTTTTCGAGAAGGTATGGCGCGTATAAAGAGGGCACGAATCATTTATGAAATGATATAATAGATAATTGAATTTGTACAATAGTAAAAAAAAAAAATATATGTATTTATAGGTCAAATATACACAACAGACGCTTTATTCGATTATTGAACCTGAACATAAACTTAATTTGTTAGGAAAAAAAAAACAGAAAAAAACTACATTTGCGAGATACTATTGCGGGATTGTAATTAAAAATGTTGCTTTTTCTTTTTCTTTTTATTTCTGGATTACAAACTTTCCTCTTTTTTTCTTTTATCTATTTTTTTTTTTTTTTTAATATTATTCAGATACAAAATAACATTTTATTATTTTTTTCTTATTTTTTTTTCTTCCCTTCATTGAATATCGAGAATGAGGATTCCTCGTTCTATATTCTATTTATAATAATTATTATTCATTATTTATGCATTAATAATAATTTTACTTTTATTATTAAATTACAACGCCGCGGAACAGGCAATACTCCATAAAAATGCTATATTTAAACATTTCAATAATATAATAATATCTATTACTTTATCACTAGTTATTGTGTACGATGTGTTCTTCTTCTTCTTCTTCTTATCTTAATTGTTATCTTAACAATTGTCTTATTATTTTTTTTATTTTTTTTCGTTTTTTTATGCTTTCTCTTTAGTATGAAAATGATATCCTTCAATTCACAATTTAAACGTGTATACATTAATGTAAGTATACATCAGACCACACGTTTTCAACGTTTTTCTTCGCCTGTATAATACAGTGATTAAAATGTGTGATTTCTCTAGTGGGGGCTGGTGAACGAATAGGGGAATTACGGGAAATGGACTAAGAATCTATGTTATTATCCAAAAATATTTGGAAAAACAAACCATAAAACAACGTTTTTCAAATTTTCCATACATAATACATGCTTAGGTATACATTAAACTCTTTTTTTGTCGTGAGATCGACTTCTATACGTATAATAATACTAATTTAATACATCAAAGAAACTGAGTATGAGCGGGGGAGGGGATAAAAATATGACAAAACTAGACAAAATACGTCTAATGAATTGGAACGGTGAACCAAACGACTGCACTCGGGCGGACCAGCCCTCCGATTTCGCAGTTAACGGTCCTAGTTTCACCATTTATTACAAATATCGCTTCGTTCGAAGGGCTGACCATATATCTACCAAATACTCCGCTTTCGACTATCGGCCTGTTCGGATTACCCCACTTTGCTTGACTCGACGGCATCGCCTTTCCAACTCCTGTTATCATCTCAACTTTACCTAGGGAATAAATAAAAAAACATGATCACGATTATTATAATGAAAACAACAATTGTTATATAATCTATGTTGTTGATGTATAATTTTTAGATAAAAATCGAACCAGATTTATAGGTATAGGTAAAATATAAGATTTTGATTCATAAGACATACCGGTAGCAAGATTTAAAAACAGTATATCTTCTTTGTCCGTAGAAGAAGCGTAAAGATCGCATCCATGAGTCGTTTGGGATGGATAAAAAGTGATGTCGCTTATGTTCAGCGAGGTTTTCACGTCGAATGAGAACTTCAATCCGCTAGCTGGAAAATCATTCACATACAGATGTTAACAGATAATAGGATCAGTTTCTAGCAGCATAACAAAGTTTTTCAATTTCATTATGATTTTTTCTCTCTTATTCTTCCCACTCACATAATATTTCCTGAACCACTAGGATCACGCCACTTTCTTGTCTGTCGAGGGTAACCAGGTGTCTAGAATCTGGCGATATCAACGGCCTCCCTACTAGCCCTGGCTTGTGAGCTAAAACCGCGTCTGTAACGTAGTCGAGTAAAAGCTGCCCAGTCGCTCTCCCTGTTACTGGTTCTTCGCATTGTAGAATAACAAATCCATCTGATCACAAGTAGTATAAATAGATGTAATGATAATATCAATAATAATAAGATGAAGAATGCTTTATGTTCAATGATATAATCAATGAAACAAAGAATGTTAATTCATTGTTATCGGTACTAATAAATTGTTGATTTTTGTTACTTTTAGACTTACAAAGAGCTGGAAACTGGATGTTAGTCGGTACACAGCTGTAGGGTGCGAGGTCTACGCTTCGTGTATATCTCATGTTGGCTAGATCCAGTTTGTACATTCCCCTTTGGTTGGTGTGCGTCACGTATCCATATTTGTAGGTATGACCAATTTCCTGTATGATTGATACCAACATTAATTGGCGATGAAAGACTGCTCGAATTATTGAACGTTATATTGTACACGTGCAATATGCATATCTATGACAAGATATCTTCACAATTAATCAGGATTCAATTGTCGTCTTTGTTATTACCTGTTGCCCCGGTATATAGAGCCCCTTCACTAAATCGAACTGGCCATCTATGGGCTCGGGGTGAACGGTACGATGTTTTCTCTTCTGCGCTGCGTCTCTTATAACTTGTACTGTCTTTATACCCAGATCTCTGACGCTCCGCCAGTTCAGTACCCACACCTGATCCAACGACGTAACGTAGTGTAGCTCGACAGGGTATTTGTCAGTTGCCACGACCTGCGTAAAAAGTTTATAATATCAATTCATTGATATATTGTTTTGTTTTTCATTACGAAGCTGAGTTTTTCATGTTCGTTGATATGTACTAGTATAAGTATCAGGGAATGTGAAACTCACGTCTACGACCACCATTTGAATCTTGCTTATCACTAGTATCCGGTCCTTCTCCGGTTGACTGACGTAAACGTATCTGTTCGCCACGCTTATCGCCCTGCCCCATGAACAGGCGACCCCTTTTTCACCGCAGACATATTCCTGTTCGGATTAGATGATTACAATTTTAGTATTTATAGTTTGCAATGCGTTAGGTATTTATAGTCAAATCAAGTCATGAATTCAAGAATCAAGAAATCAAGAATTTCACCTGTGTCCCTGGTATGATATCCGACGATTTTATCTGATGATACAATCGACAGGCGGATGGCTCGTAGATAGAAACACCCCATTCGTGGAAGGAAAAGAATCTCCGTTCTTCGCTAGCCGCGGCTTTGCGAAAATTCATCAATGGAATAGATTTTTATTATAACTACTTGTTTCTGGAACTATTACTACTCATCTCTTGACATTTCTTGCAGTGAAAAGTGCACCAGTTTAAAAGAGCATTACATGTTCGTTTTGGAGTGAAAATTCACTCGTTCTTCACTCGATGATGAATAATTGCTCAACTGGGTTGCCCAAGACGTTTGATTACCTTTTTACCGTTCAAGTTATGACTTTCTTCGGCTAAACTAGATGGTTAATTCTAATGGGCTATGGTAATTTTCAATTGCCAAAAGATACGCTATAATCCTATCAAGTTTCTAAAGGCGTCAGCTAAAAGTTCGAAAAGTTTGAATTCTTCGGAATTGGCTAAATTCATCTCTGATACGAATTAATATCTGTTTTTATTTGTTACGTGATCAAAAGTGAATTATGTTTGGCACTCATCTTGAGGGGGCCAGTATGTCGCGGTCGTATAATAATGAAACGGGGTCGAAAATCAATTTATCTCTTCACCAAAGTTCATTTTACATAATTATAATCATTTCACTAAAAATCAGTCGCTGCACGAATTAAGGCATACCGTAGGTCCGATTTCACTTTCTCAGGATCCGGATTGTTCGGAAGACGCGCCGTCATAAATTGAACCAGGGAAATTGAATTGAAAAAATTATCATACAAGATATGGCCAATTTTCCGAGAATCGAACATTTCTTTTCCACTTATTTGCAAATAACTCAGCCTAAAAATTAAATTTTCCAATGTCCCTCGTTCAATTAGTGACGGCCTGTATTCCTTCGAATCTTGGTCAATAGATAAGTCGAATCGGACCTACGGTGTGCCTAAAATCGTGCAGCATACGTTTTCATGTGATATAATTATAATGATGCAAAATAAACTTTGGTGATGAAACAAATTGATTGTAGACTATGTTTAATTTTTCCAACCGCGACATACTGCTCCTCTGAAGTCAGTTTTTGCTTCAATTAGAGTGAGAAATTGACTGCATAAAATCGGAGCACTTTTCATCCCAAAAAGTCTATTCAGAGAGACATAGAACCGGTCTTTCAATATTTGAATGATATTTCATCATATTATCTTATTGATAACTCACTCGGTGTCGGTTGCTCCTGTATGACCAAGCTGCTTATGTCCCTTGTCAGACCGCCGACGCTAGTTGCTTGGCACATGTATGCGCCTGTGTCAGCATATCCGATATTACGGACTACTAATCTGGTCCCATTCCCCACCACTTCGTATTTGCCATCTTCGTTATCGTCGTCTCCGTTTTCATCCTCGCCATCATCATCGGTATCATCATCCTCGTCATCTTCATCCTCGAAACGCAACGCTTCGTCATTCTTTAGCCACTCCACCCTGGGAAGAGGTTCTCCGACGACGTGACACCACATCGTAGCCTCTTCACCGGGTCGTTTTGACTGAAGACGAGGTGTGACTCTCACCTCGGGCACGGCTGAGAATGAGAAGTTTTCGAATAAGAGCCGCGAGAAAATAATAACTCGGAATTAGAGAATCTTCGATTTTTCACAAACCGCGATTGACGAATTGGAATTTCACTGATCGCTATTTTGGAAGTAATGGGTAATTGTTGATTGATTGTTAGCCAAAATAATCGAAGCTTCTGACACATTGCTGGTAATGAATGCAATGACATTGGAATAATTTGATGTATAAAACGCAAATGAATAATACGAATGTATAAAGTTATCACAAATCATCGTGGTTATAACATTCAGGGTGTTCAGTTAAATGTCGATATGAAACTCTGAGGAAAAACCAGGTTCTCCGAATGAAAATGTCCAAGCTTCCAGATCAATTATGAGCACTGGACCAAAAGAGGATGATTAGGATTCCATTTTGGGTAGAACAGAAACTTCTCAAAATTGACAGGAATCTCTTTCTGTTTCAAGATTTGGGCTGTATTCGGCCCGGATTCATCCTCAACGGAGTTGAAATTTTGAAAAATCTCAGAAACACCTGAATTCCCTGAGCTTTCCAGGTTTTTTCTCAGGTGTTATCAATTTCTATGATAATCACATGATCCCAGAATTTCCATGTTGACTGGACATCCTGTTATCATCAATTCATTAAAAATTCAATCGCCAATGGAATCAGTATAATGCATTACTAAAACAACCTTTTTATCGCAACTCTGATTAGACTGAAGATTGATACTGTAACTAAAATCCAATTCCACACGAATCAAGATGTCGAGACGGATTAGTTTAACATACAAATTAAACCTCGAGGGAGGGATTTACGTGAGGAGGATCAGAGGTTGTTTTATCCATTTTCATTTGTCGGCGCAGTCCGTGACTGGGACTTGAACAAGGTAAAACAGTAAGCCACGATTCCCACCCAGTTCTGAAAGAATCGACTTCTCAATTGTTGTCAAACATGAACGGTACACTTCAAACTTTCGAAGTCGATTTTCTCCGAAATGGGCATCTTACTGCTTTGGCGCGTCAAAGTCCTGGTCATGGATCTTCGCTTCCTGTGAAGATTAAACAAATCCGAGGGGCTATTCACTTCGAGTTTTCGTGTACAGGTGACTCCCGACTTCCAAAGTCGTCCAAAGAATTGCAAAGAATTCCAAAGACTTCCAAAGAATTCCGAATAATCCTAAAGACTTCCAGAGACTTCCGAAGTCTTCCAAAGAATTCCAAAGAATTCCGAAAAATTCCAAAGAATTCCAAAGACTTCCAAAGATTTCTGAAGATTTCCAAAGAATTCCAAATTAGGACTTCCAAAAACTACCAGTTGCGCATTATGAGGAAATCTTCGAATTTTGACCGAAGACTTCCATAGAATTTCAAAGACTTTCAAAAAATTCCAAAGATTTCCAAATATTTCCAAACAATTAAAAAGATTTTCAAAGTGTTTAGCCCCTCGAACAAGTCGGCGAGGCCAAGATCTGAACCTTCGTTTCTCAGCTGAATTCAAAATAATCAAACGGTTGAATTTTTAATAGGGGTTTTTTTTTTCCTGTTCTCAAATCAATACTGCAGACTCACTGTGAACGGTGAGCACGTGGGTTTGTACAACATCCTTGTTCCTCAGAGCGTGGCACGTGTAGTTACCAGCGTGAACGAGCTGGACTCGAGTCAGATAGAGACTTCCGTCGTTGTAGACTCGAATCTGAAAGAATCGTGTATATGTATATTGTTGATAAATCGACTGTAGAATAGCAAGGTTAAAAAGAAATCGAGGGTAGTAAGATTGTGAAAATATCACCTCCTGTTCTCCGAGCGTCTCGACGTCGGCCTCGTGTCTTCGCCAGACGAGTGGAGGCGGCGGAGTCCCGGTAACGTCGCATTTTATCTCAACGTTGTCTCCAACTCTAACAGAGACGTGATTCACCTCTCGAGATTTGTCCAGTGAGACGACGGACACGCCTGTGTATACGCAATACGAAAAAATAAAAAATAAATAAATGTATAAATCAATAAATGAAAAAAACGAGAAAGTTTGTACGTAGCTCAAATATTGACTAACACCGTTCATTGCAGGAAACGAGTGTTATTCAAACATCGTGTAAAACATACACAAGGATCACTTGAAAAATTTCCGGCTGACGAAGGAACGATAATGTTAGCATAACGTTTTATTTTATTTCAGTTCAATGGAGACATTAACTTGAACAACACCCACCGTCAAATATGTTTGGGTTTTCTTATTGGCATTCTGTCAAAGATATCAGGTGATGCAGTTCGTAGCAACGATAGAAATAAAATGAAGTATAATCACGCCGTGATTAGATTCCATACAATTAGTTCGAATTTTGAGAGAAAATCGCTAACTGAACACTATGGACTTTGTGTATAATGTACGGTGATGCTTTTCCAGCAAACGTGTGCATGCGGTTATTCTACACGAATATTTAAACGTGAGAAAGTTGAGTACGCGAAGGCGCCTGTCTCATTTGTTGATAATTTATGGAAAACGTGTTTTCACACATATGCATACAGTCGTGATTGCAAAATTGCACGAATTGCGTTTCGATTTAATACCCCATCCGCACAATTCGCTAGATCAAGCCCCCCGATCGACTATACGCCCTGTTTGCAATCGTGCATAATTTCTTGGTGAAACCAAATTTCCGTCGAATGACGTAGTACGAGATACTCGAATTTCGAAATGAGCTATTTCTCACGATTGGAAGATCAATGTAATTTTTTCGAAGTGTATTGCCCTGAAGGGAGACCATACGTTGAGAAATCAAACTGATGTTGGACGAAACAAGGCGGAAAAAAACCGGTTTTTTCACGATACTTTTCATCACGTTACGAACTAATTTGTCATTGCTCGGCATTCTATGGTCTATGAGCTGTGGTCGAACTATTTTTTCAAATTGATTTTAATTTTAATATACGAAATGGTTTCGTGTTCGTCATTAACTCATCTTTTGTTGCAGCGTTTCTTTCGTATTTTATTATTCCGTGGAAGACTTTACTTTATGGGCCAGCCTTTCAACCAATTATAGTTTCCGTGAACTTAACACTTTTCTTTTCCCAAATGAATATAATTGAACAGCATAAACTTGAATTTGCCCATACATCATTGCATGTACCTCAATTTTCTCGAATTCACCCATATATACCTTCATATACGTAGATCTACTCGAATTCACCCATATATTCTTGCGTTATGCCTCAATCCTCGCGGTTTCACTCCGTACCTCTATCTACTCGAAGAAAATGAAACATCAGAATTGAAAGTTGATTTTTTTCCGGTAGAAACGATCATTCAAATTGAATGGGAAATGGCAATTTTCCATATCCATCATTCACTCTTGATCCCCTGTAAATTTCAATTTTTTTCATCTAGCTGTTTCTCAGTTAATTAGGTGAGTTTGTCCGCCGATCGTCAAACAGACCAACATTTGATCGCAAGCCTATTCTACGTGTACCAGTGGGTCGAAAATGTAAAAATTTGTTCAAATAACAAAAGTCACTTTTAGTATTAAACCAATACTTTTTTTATATCACCCAAAGGTGATGAAAAGTAAAAATACAATGTTTTCCTTTGTCAGACTGGAAACTTTTGAAATGACTTTCTCAGACATCGCGGATATGACATAAAAATCTGGCTCACTGTAAAGTTTGCTGAAAGCCATGTAGAATTCGTTGATGTTAAGACGGCCATCCTTGTCTGCGTCGTCGTAGCTGATCATGTGCCCCAGGGAACAGCCGCGACTTAGCTGTTCGAGATCTTCGCGCTGAGCGATCTGCGATAAAATGTGTAAAATGGTAGTTAGAAACGGAAGTGGCGAAAGTTGTATAAAACCTCGAGTGATCTTTATCTCACCTGTTCCAATTCTTCTCTTTCCAAATTACCGTTGTTGTTCTGATCGTAATGAGAAAACATGATACTGACGAGGTACTCCTTGCTGTGATTATCCTGGGCCATCAATCTCGCGTGGTTAAAAAGCAGGAGATTATCCTACCGAGAGAATGTTAATATGAATTAAAGTCTTCGCCATATTATCTTGTTCTTTATTTCTGAGTTCACATGAAAGATCTTCTTTTCGTTGTTCAGACAATCACAATATTCGTTATATGTGTATTCTAATTATGAAGAGGGAAGTAATTTGGTCTACGAACCTTCATGATCTCGTACTCCTGAGCGGAACAGTCCTCCAAATCGTAGCCATCCGTGTCGACGATATTATCCTTGACGTCGTTCTGCAAGACCCCGTCCTTTTGTTCCACAGTAGGCTTTAGGGTCGGTTTGTTATTATCGCCACTTGGGTTTCCAACCGAGGGCAATACTCTTGGCGAATTAGCCACCGGACGGTCGTCTGCGATAACAAGAAAGCGTATTAATTAAGTATAATTTGTACAAACATGATCATTTTCAGTGCTATTTCTTGAGACCTATATTCACCTGTTCGATGAAGGCATCGCATAAGTCTGCTAGCGATTAAGGGAAGCCCAGATATGCAAGCTGCTCGATGGAGTTCGCAGTGATTCGCATATACACGACCATCGCTTCCGCATACCGGACGATGTCGTCGACTACACCTTCTCGTGCATATGCATATGGGTAAATCACCATCTGGAGATACTTCGCACTCCCTACCCGCACCGCAGTATTTTCCTAAACAAGGATCTGTAACGAGAATCAGATGCTTGAAGTTGGAATATCATTCATCCCCTTATTTTTATTTTCACATGTTTTCGCGATGATCTGCTGATCGTCAGAAATGTGCGTTTGCGTGCAAATTGTGGTCATAATTTTAGGAATGGGTTTTATATTCTGGGTTTTACTGGTAGCGTACAAGTTGACTTGATCATCCTTATATCGGCAGATATGTATGTGAAGCCTTTACTATTTCAACGATACATAGTTTCGAAAGTTTAGAAATACATAATGAAATTACATCACCGTAATACCTCGAACTTATATCATATTCCTACCTAATGAATTCAAATACGATGTGTTCTACATCACGCGGTAATGAAATTTCAAACAGAGTCCCTTCGAAAACCCGGATAAATCAAGATGTTCGAAAACGTGATCCGTACATACACAGATATCTCATCGTCGAGGATATTTCCGAAATATGGAAGTAACTATCGGTGTTCAGATAGCAGCGGCGATTACATTGACTTGTGTGGTTTGTTTGATCGTCCTCAAAATGCAAGAGTATTTGTGAAAAGGAAAGAAAGAAGGTTATGTACAGATATAGAAGGATAAAGAAAAGTTTGTTCTAATCGATAATACCCGGCGTTTATTTTCACCCCGTTCACTCACCTTTACCATTACCCGATATAATCCGACCCTCTTCCAGCTGCTCGGTCGTCGACGACGTTGAAGCCGCGAACGATCCTGCGGTTGGTCCTGCGGCACCCGCGTAGTCACGGTGTCGTCGAGAATGCTGTAATATCCACGTTTTTTTCCTTATATACAATTATACATAGCTGTTTATATGAAAATTAGGGAAATCAAAGACAAAGATACAAACTGTACATAGAGGAGCCGAAAGTATGGAGATATATCTTTCGTTTGAATAAAACTGATCAAACATCGATGATCGATGCATGTAAATACACGGTATAGGTACTTGAACAACGAAACTATTTTGGCATATAAAAGGGAAGGTGTTCAAAGTGACTAGGGCGATTTTAAGACCCTGCAGCTTTTGCCTGTGACTATACATATAGAAAATCGCAAACCAGCTATCGATTCATCCCCTTCTAGTGGATTTTTGTATATCATACAAAAGAAAAGAACCGAAGAATCTTTATACGACGAAAATGATTTCCCACTTACCTTGGATCGAGAGGTACCCGAGGTGGTTGCCAGAAGGCTTGTTGCAAGGAGTAGAAGATACAGTCCAGCCCATTCAGATTTCATCCTCGGCTGAAAGTGGAAAGGTTTGTCATACAAAGACGTAAGGTCAAGTCGGTTCAGCTTTGGTCCATACATATGTATAGTATATATCGGTAAAATGTCTGAGGCAGGGATGCGAGAAAGCGTTTCACCCTGCAATCGAGTCACATTGTACATACATACATAGACACATGTCTGTAACTAGATTTCGCGACGTCTTTTGATCCCTCTCTATGAAGCCAGACATATAGTGGAATGGAATATCTCCCATCCCCACATCCTTCTCCCTATACCAGGACACACGACTAAAGGGTCAGACCATACCCTACCAGCAAGGGCGCAACTAGCTAGCTCTGCTAGTCTAGGCCAACTTGAGCGCGAGATAAGAACTTTGGAGAAACACGGCTTAGAGGAGCCAAGGCACCAGCCACGAGATTACCCTCGGCACTTAGCGACCGCTTCAGCTGTTCTAAAATCAAAGTTTCACCAACTACTTTAGAGTACAGTGGGGTCCCTGGGTCTGAGTACGTCTGGGGGGTGAGAAGTTCGGTAGGGTAATCGTAATTGCAGAGTTGATATTATCGCTTATTCGTGCTGTATCACGATACAGGGTTGTGAAAAATTACATTACATTTTCAATTAACATTATACATTTCAAATGAGTTTAGTTATACATTATGTATCTAATGGATACTCGAATTCATCAACAAATTACAAAGGTAATTGATGACTTATACAACCCTGATCGGGACACTGAGGAAACTTAACCCCGTTTCATCTTCTCTGCGAATTTTCGAGATGTTGGTTTCGCCCTTCATCACACATGCCATTCCCCGAACATGAGGTACAATTCTCTCTTCCGATTATTCATACATTGCGAATAGGTACACCCGTGGTAGTACATGTTCCGGTGCAGCGGAAGTTCCTTGGCAGAGTACAGTATGGTGTGGTCGGTCTCTCCGCGTATGGAGACGACGTATTCTCGCTAATGAATCATACATGCATGCCTCCTCCGGCGTATTAATTACAATGAAATCATAGTTAATTAAGCGGAAGCATTAGTCCAACAGAAATTCAATTATCTCCGTAAACGCGGAGCGAGCAAGCGAGCAAAGCGTGGTATGGTATGGTATGGTATGGTATGGCGAGGGGATTTAACATCGGGCAGCCTCCTTGGCACGGCCCGTTTACACGTAATTCGCGTAATAAATCTCCTCTAGGGGCTCATTAGCATATATATGAACGTGCCAACTTAAAATAGCAGCTCGTCCTGATCCCTCCTCCTTCTCATTCTCGTCTTAACTCGAGCTCGCCTCCTTATTACCAAGTTTAGACAACGCCTGCTCGCCCGCAACTATCCTACCTCCTATGCAAATATTTACTAGAGTTTTACTGAAAACCGAAGAAGACGAAACAAACAAGGAACAACTCCTCCCCTTCTCACTCTTTGACGTACTAAATTCCAACAAATTGGACAATAAAATCCCAAATTCTTGTACACATTTCGACATAATCAAAATTCGCCCAGCATGTCTTCCCTCATCGTTGCCTCAGACCTGGATCTAATGATGCTAGAGATCTCTATCGAACAAGTGAGCTTTACTGTATTTCATCAAATCTTGAGAGGTTAGAAAATGAGTCCATTTGTCTGTTGGAAGAAATGTTTGGGGATCTGTTAAGGTAAAAATACCCAGTAGTAGCTGGTAAGGACATAGGATCGCTACCAGTTCCAGCCATAAACATGATCCTATCAACTGGATAACGTGAACTTCTTGCAGTTCTCCAGCCACTAGAACCATTATCTTCTTATTTTTCTCCCTTTTGGGATAAAAGCCACTGGTACCAATGCTTAAGTTTGTCCAGCTACTGCAGGTGCAATTGGAAAAGCACGGTGAAGCGTGCGGCAATGTCGTGTTATTGCCCAGTCATTACTGCATCCAGCTTGCCTCAAGCCAGTGGAAATAATTGTTCATTGAGTATATAGTTGGTGGTACCACGAGGAAGTGATTTCGACAAAGCTCTGCTGAAGAAGACAGTGGCGATGTTTCGACTGCTGGATAAAGACTGGACGAGTATTTACCCCCAAAGAATGGACTACCACGTTTATCGGGGATCAAATTCAGAGGTCGAGCCCTTTAACGGTGGCGTTTCGGTCCTGTTCCCCATCCCGGAATCGTCCCTTCACCACGAAATTGATAGGATCGATTTGCAGCTCCACGTCCGGAGGGAGTTGTCCAAATACTTCGAACTCCAGTCCTCGGAGGTAATTGGTATCGCCTGCATCGATGTCACCGATCTTTTCAACGGTATAATACAAAATTTGAAGAAACTTAATGAGGAATCTGAGCACGTGCCAGTCGCCAAATCGTCCAAAGACACATACGCCCTTCTGAAGGAGGATGGGACCGAGTCAGGCGCTAAGGTTACCGTTTATCTGCGGCTCAGCCACCTAGGGCATTCTTTGATATCTGAGATCGAGGTACCGGACGATCCGAAAATCCTCTTCTACGCGAAAAAAGAATCGAGCGACCGTCTACCTTATCAGCTCAGAGAAATTACTCTGGATGAATTAACAGGCGGCTGCTGGGGTAGCGACACTCTTCTGCCCCCCAGAGACCCTAAAGACACCATATGCTGCTGCTGTGGTTTGAAAAACGGAGGAAAAGCCACTTCGAACATCGGTGGTTCCGACAAATCGAAAGTATCTGATGTTCTCCAGCTCGGAGACGACGGGGGCAAAAAAACCGGGGGCCAAAAGAAATCGAAAAGAGGCAACCGAGGTGGGGGCAAACGAGGTGGTTCGAAACAGGGAAAAGGAGACGAGAACGAGAACGGAGATGGAAACGGAAGTGGAAACGGGAATGGAAACGGAAGTGGAAACGGGAATGGAAACGGAAGTGGAAACGACGAAAGTGGAAACGAGGGTGATGGTAAGGGGGGAAACGACAATGACGATCAGGGGACGGTTTCTTGTGCGATAAAGCCGGTTCTTTGCGGTCGCGAGGGTACCTGTAGGAAAAAAGACAAGAAGGGAAAGTTTGGTAAATGCGGAAAACCGGACGGTGAGGGTGGTAACCCCCTGGCCTGCGGGGAACGTCGTAAATGTGCACGTCGTAGAATGGCTGCTGGTAGTGCAACCGTGGGAATAGTCGATAAGAAGGTTCCCTGCCCTAGGCCACCCCCGAAAGTATGTCGGTGTCCGGTACAGGTCCGAGCCTGTCCAACAACCCCGAACTGGTCCACACCTTGCGCAACTAATTCCACCCCTGCAGCTGCACCCTGCTCAAGGTGCCAGCAGTCGGCTAACTACTACGGATCGACCAATAACGCCTCCCGTAACTTGCTATTGTGCCAGAATTACGAAACACCCAGATACCAGCTCTATCCCGCAAATCCTGGATGCAGACCAATGCACGTCGAGTGGCGACATGATGGGTTATGAATGTACCGATAGGTTAACGCTTGTAAAAAAAGTGAACGAAAATAAATGGTTAGATCGATTTTGTTTGTGAACCAGAGAGAGAGAGAGAGAGAGATCCTGAGTTCCGTATCGTTATATTTTCTACCCTTTTTGG
Source organism: Ametastegia equiseti (assembly GCA_963989295.1). NCBI lineage: Eukaryota > Metazoa > Arthropoda > Insecta > Hymenoptera > Tenthredinidae > Ametastegia > Ametastegia equiseti. Next base: position 14,888,988 of record OZ022395.1, read on the forward strand.
CCACCGTGGGTAAATTTTAACCATAGGCCTCATTTTTGGCAAAAAAATATTCAACAAAAGCATTAGTTACGATTTTTTTTAGTGAAAAAGTGCATGATTCGCACTTATATCTTCCAGGTAAATCCACATTTATTTCTACCCCGAAATCGATCCTGTTAACACGTCAAAATATGTAAACACCTGTTTTCAAACACTATGCGCTATGCCACTATTTTTTTCCCCACAAGTAACATATCTGACGAATATTCCAGTTGGAATTTGGCTTCAAAATATTGAAGATTGAAAAAGTTATAATTTTTTCAGTGAAAAGATGTATTTTTTGGGAAATTTACCTATTTACGATTTTTTTAAAACATATTGTTGTGATTTGGATTTGGACATAACAACTTTTCACACATGTTTTAAAATGTTCAAAGTAATTTCAGTATTTTTTCCATCCCGATCGGACTGATAGTTTCCACGCAGCAACCATTTGGAACTTGGCTGGGGAAATTTTACCCAGTCAGCTGACCACTAAGTTATTCTACAGAGGTGTGGCCACGAAGTGTTTAATGAATAACTCTAAATGGTTATCATAAATGTTATTTTCCAACAGTATTATTTTCCACGTATACCTATATACCATTATCTGGCAATTATCTCTATATATATCGATTGGGATATGAAACCGCAGCGTGTTGGGGGCCCGAGTTCTCCATTGACGATGAGATGGAGATTTCGCGTCTTGGAGACATTTTTTGCAAATAATTTCAAACAACTGAATGTTACAGAAATGCGAATCAGGATGAAGGTTGTAAAAAATGTGCAAATTGCCCTATAATAATCTTCGTTCCGCATTCTTGATCATTATACCGTCATAACCACTTCAAATAAATCGATATAATCCAAGCCTATGTATACATGTAACATGTATACCTACTGCGATACTTAAAAGATAGATAAGCCCTAAAGTATATAGGAGAGGTGATTTATAATGGTTCGAAGAGTTTTTAGGGCACGAGGTGTGCGGAAAAGTCGTTAAATGTTTAAAAAAAAAAAAGAAGAAATCTGTGAAAACGAGTGGCATAGCGAAAGAGGGAGAGAGAGAGAGAGAGAGAGGTAGTAGATGAAAAATGAGTGGCCATGGTATACACGTATACCTATAGTGTAGAGAGTTAGAGAGGGGTGGATTGACCGGAGCCAATTTAAGGGTTTCTTATCGGGGGCGCATGCCACGGGATGGCATAGCACGGGGTGGTAGGTAGCCAAGAGATTTCAGAATTGATGTGCCAGGGGTCGTAGGTATACGTCTGTTGAGAGGAGAACTTGAAAGTCTGATTGATTTCGGGTCCATTATTTCCTCTTCTTTTCTTCGCCATTTTATTCTTCCAAAGAGGGTTCGGTCCGAAGATTATTATTATAAACCACGTAAACTTCCGACGGAGTAGAAAAAGAAATCGAAAGATAAAACGACAGAGTCGGGTATCTGTCTTTGCACAGCCATTCATCACAAATATCTCTCTTTATCAATTAACGATTGAATTGATTCATTCATCCTTTGGCATAATTACCAGAGCGATATCTCACGAACGAATCATTGCCTCCTGACCTGTAATTGGAATAGACTAATAGAGTTTCTTCTCTCATACTAGACGTATCCTTGTTGACACCGCAGTGTGTCGGGTTGCCTATTCAAGGCAACGTATTTAAGTCAGGCAACCCAACATACTGCGGAGTAAACGAGGGAATACCCGATATGTGTATATACACCGCAAAGCTCGCTTACAGCGATATGTATTGTATGTATGTATGTATGTATGTATGTATGTATGTATGTACGTATTACATACAATATCGTATCCGTTGCGTAACGTATCGTGTTCATATCCGCGAGTTGACCGCGACCCCAAGCAGAGCAGAGTAAAGCAGAGCAGAACGGCGATCATCGGTGTATTTCCGAGAGAGATTTTGCTCTATAGAGCTACGTATAAAAGGGGTTGGCATGATCCCCAGGGCTGTATACATAGGGGATGAAGAAGAGAAGAGAGAGAAGAATGAAAAGATGAACAAAAACGATTGTTCGTCGTCTAGTCGGGGTTCAATGAAGCAGCCGCATGTCCATATACATATACCTCCTTCGATAATAGATGAATTTATGTAGTATGCATGTATATCTGTGTATGTATGTATGTACATATTAGCACTATACATAGCAGAGAGGTGAAATTAATTATTAGCGTCCTCGAAGATCCAGGAAGGGGTGAATGTCAGAGAGAGAAAGAGAGAGAGGGTGGAATTTATCAGATTTATACCTGCGTACCCTACGGTAGGTAAGCCGCGGCGACACCGGGCTTATCTCTCTCAATTCTGGCAGGGTAAACCCCTTCATCCCGTGGGATAAGGACTTTAAGGACTTGAGCCTCCACCCATCCCATCCCGTTGGTTTCCTTAACTTGCCCCATACTCTCGCGTCTCATCTTCTTCTTCTTCTTCTTCTTCCTCTTTCATTGTGTGTATTATACCTATTACCTGTATATATGCGTATACATACATATATACAAGGGTATATACGTATATAGTACGTCCCAGAATAACGAAACTTTTCCCGACCCCGCGATATCCTTAGGACGATGACAATGACGACCACGATCATGATGATTATGATCCAAATAGTGATAACGACAATAATAATAACAATAATAATGGTAAGGTTGTATAAATGTATATAAATATACACATCTTTCATATATTTCATATTGTATGCACGCATTCTATGGTGCATCGTTGGCGGATTTGTTTGATTGATAATTAGACAATAACGCGGCTGATCAATGAACAAAAACTAAGAACTGAACTGAACCTCATGGGCCAGTCCTAAAACTTTCCGCGTAGATCATTCAAGTTCGAACAATACAAAACTACTGGATCGATCTATTTCGGAATTTAGTCATTTTTGTGACGGAGCAAATGCTATCGATGAAGATCAAGATCATCAAAATCCGTTGATTCGTTCTCGAGATATGACTGTTTGAAATTTTCTGAGTAAAATTTTGACGCTCAATTACTCAAAACTAATTAGCTCCGAGTTACGAAAAACTGCTTCGATTGAGACGAAAATCATTTCCGGGGTGGTTGTAATAATTTACTTTCTTTCAAAAGCGGGGAGTTGAAAGAATGAGCGAAAGGTCGAACAAAAGTGTAAAGTCGTCTTTTATATAAATATAATTCAATTTCATTGGAGTGGCACGATTTCATAATTATATTCTAGGCTTTGATATAAGGATACCGATGATCTGGAGATAACAACTATACTTTCATTATCAAGATCAGACCTTTCCTGACAACTGAAAGCAGTGCTGTTTTTTTTTTTGGATACATAAATGTCAGCTGTTATGTGAAAGTTAATGTGACGATGCGAAAATTCGAATGTACACTGTGTGTAGAGAATTTCTCAAGGAACAGCCCGAATATCGAGCCCAAATTTTAACCGCATTTCAGTAAAATGAGGCTTGTCAAAATCATGAAGCTGCAGATTTGCAAAATATCGACAATTGCGAAAGTCTCAAGACAACCAAATACTTGTGATGAAATTTCAATTCTTCTTCAGGCCGAATGAACAAAATCGTAGACAACAGTCGACAAGTATCAAGTTTCTGATTCATCATTCCAAAAAGGGTGCGAAAACATAGAATTTTTGGGTAAAATAATTCGTTCGGTACATGGATTTTTTAATTTCGGATGGGGCTAAAGTCAATTTTTGATGATTGAGGAGGGATTATTTCACTTCGACCACTTTCAAGTACCTACATCAGCTATATTGAACCCCAATTACTAAACTACACAGCCCATGATTATATCTTGCAATAAGTTAGTGGCAATTCACAACATAGGCCTATCATTATTGCTTCTAATTTGTGACGAAGGTAATAAACAATCATCAATACCTAAACTGTCAAAAAACTAGTTTCAACATTGGAAGAAAACAGAATTTACAATGTTGGCAAATCGATTAAAAATTATAAATTTTCTGAGGGGGTTGTGGGGTTTGTGAGGGGATCGTCCATATTTCCACGCATATGGGGTCCCGTTTTGACATTATTAGAAAGAAATAACGTACTTTCATATGTATAGGTACTTAAGTCAAGGTAATGAGGGTTGCTTTCTAATTATCAAGAGATATCGTTATCGATTTCAATGTTTTTAATTGAGTTCCTCTTTCCATTGCCCGAATACAGCGTAAATTGGATAAATTCGCGTTGATTGACTTTTTTCACAGATACCTAAGTATACGCGTGTGTATGCGTTTAAACGTATCGCTAAGCTAACTTTATGGCTTATTACACCGCATGATTACGATTTACATCGCGTGCATGCGATTATAGGTACCTACCTACATGTGTACGTATACGTATATCTACCGTTATCATCGATATTCACACACGATAGAATCCCATAATTATATATCCCTAACTAGCGATGTAGTACACGGTATACATTCACCGTACCCATGTAAAGGGTGAGCCATTTATTCCCAGCAACCAGGCTGATTATGTCGTAAACGAGATGATTGATGCAAAAAATCTTTCCAATAACGTTCGGGTGATTTGAAATTTGTCAAGCCTTGATTTTTTTTTTAAATCGGATGGTGGATTTTGTCTTCCAGAAATTGGAAACCAAAACCTATAACGAAGATTAATTCTAATATATTATCGCTTCGTTTCCGACGAAATTCCCCCGGTCGATACAAATGCCTCACCCTGTATGCACGTGAGTTTAATCTGTAAATAATTAACGGTCTTCCAAACACCTCAATCATAATGATCTGCTTGCGCAGCTTCATTCATCGCGGATATATTAACATATTAAAGAGAATGTCTTTTTTATGTACTACATACATACGTACGTATGCTTCTAGGTTTACGGTACGTGTATGTATGTATATACATACATATGTGTGATTCATGTATATTCGGCGATTAAGGCGAATATGCAGAAAAAAAGCCTAAAAATATAGACGAAGAAACAGTAAATTTAACGCAATGAAATATTATATAAATTACGGTCATTACACCTAGCGGCCTGACATTTCCAGCTTCTACCACTTCTAATGCGGTTCTAAGTACCTATGACGACGACACTTCATGTCACCATAGCCGAAATATGACCCGGTTCAAAATTATTCTCTAGGCTATAAGAGGTATACATGTATGTGTGTACGTATGTATACAAACATTATATACAATATGTATATGTATATTCTATATTCATGTGTACGTCGAGAGAGAGAGAGAAATGTACTACTTATACATATGTACTACTATATAGTTTAGACGATCATTCAAAATCTATACCTGATTCCATTTAGAAAGCATCTTTCTGGATTGTACGTATACATATGTGTTATATTATACAGATTGTAGGTGTATGGGGCTCTCCATAAAGATCAGTGGGCCCTCCACGTCAGCTCAACTAGCCTCCGTTTGACCGGTAATTTTTTTACGTTTTTCCTAGCTTTTCCTAGCTTGGAAACATTTTCTTCGAATGATCTTGAATTTTTCGGAAAAACTCTGTTCGAGCTATGGATATTTTTTTTCGTCTTCTAAGTTTGGACTGTATTGTAAAATCCGAAAAAAATGCTAAAAAATCCAGTGAATGGCGTAGATCAGCTCCCCGTTTTCAGGAAGAGAAAATTCGACAAAAATTTGAAGAAAATTTCCAACGGTTTCCGAATCGAGATTTCTAATGTTTGGGAAATGTCTCATGAGCTAGGAGGTACGCGTGAAAAATCACGGGTCAGATCAAACGTAACAAAAAAAGGGAGTGATTCTAATCACCCCGAAAATGAAAAGTCGAGTTTTCGCCATATTTCCACGTTTTCAGCTCTAGAGAATCACCGCCAATCTTTTTTAGATGGATGTCTGGGTGTGTGATCAATTTCTGTCCTACGATATCTTGAGTACGAATCGAGGCATTTGCATGATTCTAGTCTCAATAGATGCGGTTCTTCGTAACTCAGAGCTGATTAGATTTTGGATTCAATTGGTCGACTAGTTTTTGGGTAATTAAGCGAACAAAATTTAACAAAAAACATTTCAAATAGTCATATCTCGAGAACGAATCAACGGATTTTGATGATTTTGATCTTCATCGATAGCATTCGCTTCAACTTATTGTTAGAAATTACTGAATTTTGAAATACATCGATGGAGTAGTTTTGTATTGTTTGAACTTGAAAGATCTGCGTGGGAAGTTTTAGGGCTAGCGCTAGCCTATCGTGGTCAGCCGATTCACCTGGTTCTTTATTATAGCCTGAAGGGTGAAATCTGTTGAACTTCAATAAATAGAAATAGAGAGAAAGAGGGGCTCAATCAAAATTTATGGTGAGCGGCGTCGCTCATAAATACTATAATATGTATGTCGCACATACAGACTTGTGGAAAGTATAACTACGCGCTATTAGCTCTCCATCCATATATAAGGGGCATTCCATGCCAAATTGACCTGTCGTGGAACCTTACCATTTTTTATTTTATTTTTTCCTCCGATTATGATGTAAGGAAAGGCTAAAAATGAACGTCGGCTTTTTATAGATTTTTCGACTTGATTTATTTTCAGGCAGACACGTATTTGGAATTCTGTTAGTCGTACTCAAAAATCACCAAAATGAAAAAGTTTGCCAATAATATGAGGTGACAGGAATTTTTTTTTGTTTCAATCTTTCAATCATTGTTGATGATAGTTCTTCGACAAAACACTCTTGACTTGAGATTTCTACTGTGTTAGACGCTAACGATTCCTCTCAAATTTTTGCCGTGAATTCTTTGCAAAAATACGAAACTTTTTACACTATGCCGGGAGTGATACTAGCTCCAGTTTAGGTGGCAGAATTCATTGAATTTCGAAGTAACTGGAAATACGAGAGGAAATACAGTTTGTTTGAAATTCATTGAATTCTGGCACCCAAACTAGAGCTAGTACCACTTTCGCCATAGTCTCAAGAGATTCGTGTTTTTTTAAAGAATCTATGCCGAAAATTTTACAAGAATCGATAACGGCAATAACGCAGTGGAAATCTCAAAGTTCAGAGTGTTTTATAGAAAAAAAATATAACACCCACAATGATTGAAAAATTATCAAAAAACAAGTTTCTATCGCCTCATATATTAGCGGCAAACTTTTCCATTCGAGTGATTTTTTCGTATGACTAACAGATTTCCAAATACGTGTCTGCCTGAAAATAAATCAACTCTTAAACCTGCAGACGTCCAAAAAATCTGACAAAATTCAAACGTTCATTTCTGCCCTTCCTTACATCATATTCAAAGGAAAAAAATAAAAAATAAAAAATGGTATACTCTCCAAGTCACATCGATTTGGCATTGAATGCTCCATAAGTACCCACATTATATTTTTTATAGCTTTAGGAAAATTATAATTCAAGTGAAATTGAGCTAAATTCGTACAATTTTTTTTTTCTCTTTTTTCGTTTTATTATTTTGTTTATTCAGGTTTTCTAACAATTTAAAAGAGAGTTTGCATTCCTCACTGGGCCATGCCAATGTATAATATAATCTATTCGCACGCACACATACGCAAAATTCCATACAATTACATGTAGTACCTATATGTCGCGTATATGTATATTCATGTATATCGAATAATAACAACATGTACGGTTTTGTTATTACAGTTAATTCGAGTAACCATGTATGCATGATGACAACTCAGTGTGTGTATATGATAGATGTACAGCTACAGTAACACGCTATACATATAGTATAGTACATATACTTACGTATATTTCATACATGTGTTATACAGCAGGTTTCTCTTTTCAGCGTATCTACTTGCACAGCTATGTGGGTAGATATAGGTATATTAATATATAAAAACAAAATCGCGTATATTACTTCCCCGTTGCGAACCGAACAGTGCGAAATCGATGCATAGAATTGTATACCTATGTATATCTATGGTATATTTATAGGATATACATAAGCGCTGATGCGGGAAAAATTGATGAAAATTTTCTACTTTCGCTTATAAATACACCCGTACAGCATGTACGAATAGAAGTTGAGTTAGATGCGAATACACTTATATATACATAGGTACACATGTATAGATGTAGAATTGTATACAGTATAGATATGTATAGGTGCGAAGCTTGCTCTTGGCAGGTATCCGCGGAATCGCGTATATAGAGTAATCCGATTTACGCCTGGCTTCGCACTACATAGATACCTGTATAATACATATATGTATGTGTATATACCTATGTCTCCTTATCTAGTTCTTCTGTATACTTATGTGTATACTTAGGTATTGCTGACTCTTGCGGACTTCTCTTATCTATACAGACCTTCTTTAACTATATGTATATTCAGTTTGATTTGCTGTTTTTTCTGGGCTTTTTTTTTTGTTTTTTTTTCCACGCTTCTTCATCTATGTGGTGACGGAAAAAATTATCGGCTTGATGGATTGAGAAATTACTTTTCGTCAGCAACGGTGTGATGAAAGAATTTTTTTTCAACACCTGCATGGAATAGGCACTTTTTCTCGCATGTAAAGTGGATGGGAAGTTACGCGTTTCTAGCATGGACTACATTCCCTATATCCCTAGGGAGGTAATGGATCCATTTCTTTGGGTCCATTGGGGCCAAAATATTTCATAAATTTTTCAATATTTTCAAAATTTGTCAAGTTTCATAATTTCGAAAATTTCAACAATTTTCCAGATTAAGAAAATCAATCAATTTCTTCTTTCTTTTGCTCTGAATGCTCGAAAAAGGGCCTGTACCCGCACTTGTTGAAAAAAGCACGGTGTACCTACAACAAGGGAGGAGGGCAATTTTTAGCTTGGGTAAGATGATGGTGCACCCGACTCCGACTCGTGCACCATCATCTAACCCTCGCTAGAAATCGCCCATTTCCCCCCCTTGTTGTACAATGTACTATTAATTTATGGATGTTCACGTGCGAATGGTAGGCACGAAGAATTGCCACATTTCGATTAATGTGCAGGTTCGTTTTTACCGGGACAAGCGCAGGTAAATCGGCTGACAACGATGGGCCAGCTTTGAAAGTTCCTGGGCAGATCTTTTAAGTCTGAACAATACGAAACTACTCCATCGATCTATTTTCAAATTCAGTCATTATTATAAGCTGGAACGGATGCTATCGACAAAAATGAAAATCATCGAAATCCGTTGATTCGTTCTCGAGATATGACTATTTGAAAATTTTTTTGTCAAGTTTTCCACGAAAACTAGTCTACCGATTAAATCCAAAATCTGATCAGCTCTGAGTTACGAAAAACCGCATCGATCGAGACGGAAATCATGGAAATTCGTCGATTCGTTCTCAACATATCATCGGACATAAAATTGATCCACCCAAAAATGGCCGGGAGCGATTCTCTGGCCCTGAAAATGTGGAGATCTAGCGAAGACTTAACTTTTCAGTTTCGGAGTGATAATAATTACTTCCTTTTTTTTTTAAGCGAGAAGTTAAAACAACAAATAACAACTGAAAAACGAATTGGACGAACGAAATATAAAGTTTTCCAGTCATCGCGACAGTGGTATATGACGTAGGTATGTCAATGATATAGAAAATGTTGATGGATTCTCCAAATTTCTAAATCCGGAAAATTGCTGGCTGAAAAATTCTGAAAAGAATATCACGTTCGGATCAGGGGCACGAAAAATTTCCATATTTTGTTCAATTCGATTCTATAATACTTCTGGGAGAGAAAAAAATCGACTTTTAATTTCTGACCAGCAATATTTTATAACATTTTGATCACACTATATACCGCGCATTTGCAATAAGTAGTACGTTAGCATGTACTTTAATAAAAAGCAGAGTGAAAACAGATGTTATTTGCGCCCCGTCGTTTTTTTCTTTTTTCAAAATCTTATACATATAGACATATAAATCTATCGAAAATGCCTGTGGCCCCGTAATTGATAAAAAATTTCAGCTAATCGACACAATTTGGTACATTTTCTAATGTATGTATACATACATTTTCTAATGTATGTATACATACATATCTATATGTATGTATATGCAACGACTTATACACATGCCCGAGCAACAATTCGCTTGCCTCATATGCTTTCACGCTAATAGCCGGATCAAAAACCTCATAAGGATGGCAAAAAAAAAAGTGAACGCAGATTTTGAAACTGTTGCGCTATGATAATTCTCCCATCATAAAGATACATTGGCAGAGAAAGAGAGAGAGAGAGAGAGATATATGTATGTAGTACATACTTACGTACATACGTATATTATACATACACATTCGTTTGTATTGCATACATGTATACCCGGTAGGTATATAATATACGTACACATATCACCAGCTCATGACCAGATTAAGTTAGGATCAAGTTGCTGTATGTGTATCTGTAATGGATTATTGACTTTCCATTGCTAGACAGCTGAACGTAGGCACATACATATGGGGCCTTCAACGTCAAATTTGCAACCCATGTATCTCACCGCCTTCGATTTGGATAATTTTTTAGTATGATGTTGCAACCAACCCAAAAAGGTCTTAGAATTTTTTTCGAATTTTTTAAGCCACCAGTCAAATTTAAAAGAAAATCAAAAAGTCAATTCCGAAGACGCAATTTTTTAAAATCTGAAAAAATTCACACTGATTTCATGATTCGAAATATGATTTTTAAGCACCAAACGATGATGTGATATCAATATTTTCTATTTTTTTCGCCAGTTTTTAGTGTTTTCATTCGCGAAAAAAATAGTAATTATTCCCAAGATGTACGTTATTTTCTAAAATCTGCAAAAATTCAGACTGATTACATGATTGAAAATACGATATTTAAGCACCAAACGATGATGTGATCTCAATCTTCACTTTTTTTTCTTCAAAAATGAATAAACTAAAAACTTGCGAAAAAATGGTAAATATTGAGATCACATGATCGTTTGGTGCTTAAAAATCATATTTTGGATCATGAAATCAATGTGATTTTTTCAGATTTACAAAAATGGCGTCTTTCGAATCGGCTTTTTGATATTTTTCGAATTTCACTCGTGGTGGCTACGAAAATTTGAAAAAATTCAGAGATCCTTTTGGGTTGGTTGAAACATCATACTAAAAAATTATCCAAATCGAAGGGGGTGAGGTACATGGGTTGCAAATTTGACGTGGATTGCCCCATATACATGCAATGACACAGCTACGTACACATACCCAATACAATTTGAGGTTCAATCTACGAAATGCGTGCGACAGGTATGACATTATATTCTTGTATGTATGCGTAGATGTAAATCCATGTATTGAGATTTAATTAAACCACACACATGCTTATATGTATGTTCATTTACGTACATACATTCAAGCTCAAAAATGAAATTAAATTTCTCCGTTCACACCGTATAATTATTACCCGAAGTCCCATTTATACATATCACGCATCAATCATAATTGGTCATGTATACATACATGCCTATTCATTATATGTTGCTATGTATACATAAAGCGATTTGATAAAAATCTCCCGAATTCCTATATAAGTGTTTTTATTTGATTTTTGTTACTTCTATGCAGCATGTAGGTATATAGCAATAAAATAGGAAAAGGGAGTCGCAACTATTCATGACGTAATCTCTCCTATGTATCTATAAAATATGTCAAGTGTTACAACTGTACGTATATAATATAAAAACGAAAATTAAATCTGTACTGACTACTGTGACCGTCACGCCTTTTCAATCTCGAGAGTCGATTCATTACATGAAATCAAAGGGAAACTTGTATAGCATAGATATGTATATTTCATTACAGTACACATACAATAGAATAGTATGTATCTACATACATACAATCTACATGTACACCACTAAATTCCAAGTCAAAAACTTCAAACGTTATATACATACATATATAGATAGAGGTATATACTGCAGTAGCCGTTGATTGAGATTGTTTCGGAAACTCATTGCCGTTGCGCGAAAATGACATAATATTGAATTGATACATAGGATCGACGTGTTAGGTATTTCTCATTGTGAATGAGGTAGATATGTAACTGAGCAATATACATAGCTGCAGTTTTGGAAGAAAGAGACATGTTAATAAATCTACGAATTACCTATTTCCAGGTACGTATGTACGAACGCGCTAGGTAACAGTTGGGTTTATGACCCGCGATAGACTATACATAGATGCAGTATATACTGTATTAGAAATATTCCCGTATTCTTTAACCATTGTCGCACACATACATATGTACCTATTTATCACATATATATGTATATAGCAATTGCCTACGATCTCTCGAGCTGATCCTTTCGTCGCAAAACCTATTACTGTATTCGTTATGACGGACGTTCGGTCATTTTGCCACTTGCGTAATTACCTGGCTTACATAGATATATGTATATTTAATACTTTATGTATTTTCTCAGTAGTGGCGAATAGCCCTGGGGCTAATCGTCACGGGGTTCGGCCCTCTTCTATCTCGGAATAGATGCATTGCAGCGACTCTTGGCTAGTTTCGACGACTTGTGCAGCGTATTCATACGTATGTGTGTACATATATACATATGCAGCGTTAATTTGGAATGAAAACATCGAATAACTTATTCTCCGCTTTTATGCTGTACTCATAATGTTGTTGCAGCTGCACTTGTATTTTCCCCGACGATTCGCTATAGTATGCGAAACGCGTATGTATGTATATGTGTTTAGCTAATTACACCAATTTGTGCATCACCTGTACGTAAAAAGGTCTTTTGACCTATTTTTCGTCAATGCAGGTATATTCTAGACATCTTCGTCGTAGCCTTAGACGTAGAAATCTTTTCGGACATTTCCAAATACCCGTTTGCTTTTTGCAAGTGTTACGAAATCGGTTATATTTCGACAGTCGCTTATAGTGTGGTCGATTTTGGTTCAAATATGCAAAATCGTGCGAAAATACAATTTGCATATAGAATAATATGACATGTTTCAAATGTACCTACTTTGAAATCTCGTTCGAAGTGGTGGTATCATTTGGTTCTTGGAAAACCTGAAACCACTGATATTTTCACTGAAAAGCGCTGAAATGATCGATTCTCTCGAAATTTGCACACGAAATTTGGCATAGAGAAGCAAAACTTTGGAGACCTCGTTTGAGTCAGATCAAGCAAGGATTTGTTAGTCAGACAGTTATTTCCGCATTCTAGAATGGTCGAAATTCGCAGTGTGCAGCAAGGGGCTAACGAAACCTCGAGTAGGGGTTAAAAAATCGTATCCAGAAAACTCTCACACATATAATATACGAGTTTGAAAAATCTGAACAAAATTCACGAACCCTTCGCACGTCTATAACTACAATATACGAGAGAAAAAATAGTCAATTTAAAATCGGAGAGGGTGAGGGCTCGCGAATCTTCGAAACATATTCTATTGTAGAACTAATTCTCTGCAAAAAAAAAATCTTTCGGTGTGAAAAATGAGTCAATCTTAATGTTACTATCCAATGGAAAAAAAATTCGCAGCATATATTATAAGGCATTCTTGATCGATTTCGCACCACTGAAATCTGACCGTTTCTTCAATTCGATAGAAATCTACCGACCTAACGGTAAACTTTTTTATTTTGATATATTTTCATCAAATGAAAGTATCGATGTCAAGTAATTCTTCACATCTTCTGATGATATTTCTTGCTGATAATTAATCCCGCGATAAAATATGTACCGGAACAATATCAACAGCTTGTTCATTCAAAGTGGCAAAATAATTCATCCCCGTTTCAGGGTTGGGATTGAAAATTGTACTTTGGAACAGATTTTCCGAAAATTATTGCGAACCCAGGTATATGTCTGTACTGACAGATGTATGTAAGGTGTATCTACTGTATACAGCATCTCACACACATATGTACACGGTGTGTGAACATTTCCGTAGACTATCCGCATGGTGTTCTTCCCTCGCACACATGTGCATAGACGCGCATGAGTATGTATACTTCACATGTGCGTATGAAATATACATGTACAACATGTATGTATGTATATGCAGTGTAATAAATCAACGAATTATATGACTCGCGCCACGTCTCCGACTTATGTACGTTGATTTACACGTATGATACATTTGTACTTACGTATGTATGTATATATATGCACAATAACCACGTTTTCGGCTACTTTTACTTTTGAAATTGCACTATACGAGCATATATACGTATGTCTTTCGTAACCTGCAGCAATTGCGGTCAATTCTAACGCGACTGTATGAAGAATAAGTTGTGTATGCTGTTCCGTCATCTTCCAAATCCTGCGTCTATATCTATGTATAATACACATAGGTATATATGTATGTACATTATACATACAGGGTGAATTCGTAATCGTCTGAATTCGAAAACTCAGAGGTGACTTGAGAAAGGTCACGAATCTGAATCGGTATTTCTTTTTTTTTTTTTTGTCTTCTGACGATTTGATTAGCTAACTAACGGTATGAACAAAAAAGCTTTGCTTTTTTGCCACAGGCACGATCGTAGGTTTTTAATATTCAAACTGAAAGTGATACTTCAGTAAAATTCAGTTGAAATCGGTTGAGCTGTTTTTCCTAGACTTGAGGATAGGCGCAATACTCATTCAAATGTTCAAACACTCGCAATTTCGTAACCGAAAGTAGAAGAATCTTCAAACGGGCAATGGAACATTTTCACCAAACTATGTTGATTTCCCCTCCAAATATCATCCGAATCGCTCAAGTCGTTCTTCCGGAATTCAAGATACACGTAATAATTTTCGAAAAAACGCGCTATTCTGTGACCGAAAGTAGGAGAATCTTCAAAAGGTTATTTATAATACGTAAGGGCTTTTTGACGAACCTCGTTACAGCCCTCGCCTTCGGCTCGGGCCGTAAACCTCTCGTTCCGCCAAAAAAGCCCTTCCGTAGTCGTAACGGAATGTACTATTTTCTCCGATCCGACGTTTTTCGCGATGACGAATGTAATAGGCACTCCGCTATGCGATCGTGCCTAAAAATGGCAAACAATTCACGACACTGAACCCGGTGGCCACCTCAATGCTCCTCTGACAATGAGGACCTTACGAATTCACCCTGTACATCGATATATCGATCAGCTGACACTATGCGGTTAAATATTATACTGTATAATATGTATTCACGTAATGTTTCAAACTTTTTCATCTCGCCGTTGCTCACAGATCATTCCCCGAATTTCTTGCCCTGCAGTCCGACGTTTTTCCGAATACGTAGACGTACTATATGTATGTATGTATCCCTTTCTCAGATTCTATAGGATCAAGAGGGTAAGGATTAGATTAAAAAGACCTGAATTCATTTCCCAAATTCAAAAAGCTATAAAATCATTCGAACATGACGCCGTCAAATTTCTTATGTTCATTCCACGTTTTTTTTTTTGCATCTACTGTTCACTTCTATTCGAAAACTAAAAATCTCAAATATTTATAGTGAGACAGCATACTTCAACGCGAGAGGATATATAGCGTAATCAGTAAATAGAAAAATACAAGCACAGAATCGTCTACGTGCGCATTGCGCAAAGAGATTGCATACGTTGAGTTCTATTTGTTGTTGTTGCTTATTGTTTTTTTTTCTCTCTTTTTCTCTCTCTCTCCTTTATTCCTCCTCTTTTTTTTTTCTTTCTTTCCATGGGCTACAAACAAACGTTGGTTAAAAGCAAGTACACCTTTTACGAAACGGTCGGTGGACGCGCGGCGTTCCTATACTTATACTTATACATACTTACTTACTTACTTAGGTACATACAATTATATTGCTTTAGCCTACATTACATTAGATTGCGCTTAGACACTGTAAAGCAGTGTTGTTGTTCTTGTTGTTGTGGTTGTTGTTGTTGTGGTAGTATAGTAGTAGCGGCAGTAAGTATACTGCAGTCTAGCGGTGATTGGGGCGGTAAATAGAGAAAGAGAAAGAGAAAAAATAAAAAAAAAATAAAACCTATAGAAACAGAAAGAGAGATGAAGTTAGAACAGAGAAAGTATACGCTTAGGCTTAGGAGTTAGAGTATAATATACGGAAGAGCATCAGGGAAAAGTGAGAAAATAGAAGGATAAGAAAAGAAGGAAACAGTCGCGGCTGCTACGCTCCTGCGCTACCGCGTTGAGGTAGGGTCCAGCTTCCAGCAAGTGAAACCGGACCAAGTTGGTCGGTTGTTTATAGTTGGTTGGTATAGGTGGGTAAGCTAGGTGCCGATCATCATTGTATAACCCGGGCGTTACTCGGAGGTTTCTCTCCGTTAGACGTATACATATATATGTTTGTATCTATGTATGAACATACATACATACATACGTGTATATACTTACTGCAACGAAACGCGCATCTACCGCCTACCCACCTATACACCTTCTCCCATATACCTACCGAGTTAGCTGTTAACGCGGCATAAGCATAAGGGCACCCTAGCGCTCGCTTGCTCGTTATTGCGCTCATGCGGCATTTAGCGCTTGCGCTCGACTATATATACTGCTTTCTCCTCACGCATTCCCTCGCGATGATAATACCAGCTTGGATGTATGTATATGTATGTGGATATAGAGGGTGTCCCATAATTAAATGCGTAAAATGATAGGGGTAATATACAGGGGGTCGAGCTGAGTAAATTAATCTCAGGAACATGTGGTCTCCGAAGTCGCGTTCGCGAGTTAAAAAAATCGCGCTAATCGCCAGTGTGCAAAGGCAACCGTCTACACAGTAAGCAGTGATCATCATTCTTATCCTCGTTTCTTGTGTTTAGCGAATATTCAATATCGAGGTGTTTTTGTTTGGAAGTTGTAAATTTCCGTCAGTATTCGAGCACTCTTAACAACAATACTGATAACCACCGGCTCCTGTATACTCGGTTGCCTACATGCTGGCGTTTGACGCAATTTTTTAGCCAGTCGTATTTCGCGAACGCGATTTCGGAGACCACAAGTTTTTTAGAATAATTTACTCAGCTCGACCCCCACTAATATCCCTAGTCATTTCACGCATTTAGTTCTGGGACACCCTGTATATATGTATACAGTACGTATATGACGCATTCCACGCCAACGCCACCGAAGCGTTATTTACCCTCATCACACCTTTTGGTTGTATTCGCGATATTTTTTTCGACGGCCGTGCCGCGTGTCGACCAGTCGAAAGAAAGCTGCAAACGTGAATTTCATTTTCACATTTTTTTTTTTTTTTCAGCCAACCGTTTGCGAAATACGGGTTTTGCACTACTTTTTTACTTCACGTTCGCTGTACCGTAACCGGTATCAAGGAATCACTGTGTCGGATGATCTAAGACCGTGTTATACCAAGACAAATGCTCTATGAGTTTCTTTGAGCAAAAATTACGTCGGAATGAAAGAGTGAATTTCTGCGTCATGACAAAATTCGGATTTTATTATTTCAGTTTGGAAATTCACTTCTAATTGCAGTGGTTTTTTTTTTTTTTTTTTCTTAACTCTATGTAAAAATTTACATTTGCACTCATTTTGAGGCCATTTTCAATCTGATTAGAGTGAAACGCCCCATTCTTTTTGGAATGAAAATCTCAAAGTTTTGAGCTGCTGCATTTTTCCGTCCAAAGAATTCTTCGATATGAACGTTCCTGATCAGCGGAACACAAAATATTTTTCCTAACTCTAACCTCAAAATCGCAACTTCGTCGCGATTTCTTGGCTCTCGTGATGAAAAATAATGTCCGTCACTTGTACGGAAAGGCTTTTTGACGAATCTCGTTACAGCCCTCGCCTTCGGCTCGGGCCGTAAACCTCTCGTTTCGCCAAAAAAGCCTATCCGTAGTCGTAACGAAATGTACTATTTCAACGTACCTACATACGTGTCTCGCAAAAAAACGAAGAAGAAAGACATACAAAATTAATATCGTGCAGCTCCGATGAGATGCCCTCGATTTTTTGAAAATTTTTAAGGATTATCCTGCAGCCCGTAACTTAGATTTTGAGACCTTAGCGGAAGCGGTGATCTCGAAGACAGTGAGTTACGGGAATGCCGGAAGTAGCGCACTCTGGGCTTTTTACTGCCATGCCACGTGACTTGGAACACAGTCCAGAATGAATTTCTATATATCTTTACCAGAGTTTATTTCACTAAATTCTAACGCGCGTTTTGGAAATCGGATGAAAAAATACGAGGCAGATTTTAAAAGAAGAGACAAAAAAAATACGACTTTGACACTTATGGCCCACAGAAATGTATGCGAAAATATGTAATGGGAATGAAATTATCCGCGGAACAGACGAAATGGCACTTTTTGTTCAATCGATAGTGGAGAAAATTTCAAGAATTGTTCATATCTGTTCCTAATCTTTAAATGTATACACCACCCGTTTCCTTCATCTTTGATCCATCATTGAAACGAAAAAATATCCTTACGGCGATATGGTACAAGTCGCCTTGAACCTAACCTAGCTAACATAAGAAATTTGAATCTTACTGCAATTCTATTCGTTTTTTTCCAAACAGTAAAATACTCAGTCACTTTCTGCTGTAGCAAAGCATAAAATCTTCCGAGTTTCATTCCGGTAGGTTGTACAGTTTGGAAGAACCTACGAATTCCGTTTTCGAGGTAATATAAAGCGATATGGGAGTCCGTTCGAAATCCCATTATTATCAATTGTTGTCACCTCGAAAACGCAAATCGTACTTTCTCGATGACTACCCAACTGATCCGAACGAACTCTCGACGAATGAATTCAGCTTTTTCGCAAAAAATGGCTAAGTATGTGACTTTATATTTTTTTACGTTAGCTAGGTTAATTTCAAAATGATCTCTATATACTAAACCACCTCAACTGTCGTATTTTTTACTTTTGTCGTAATATTCAACTCGTTTATTCTCGTTTGGCCCCTATAAGGCACGCGGAATACGGTATATTTTATACATAGACAAAACGAAATATGTGTCAAATTTGTAATTTCTCTATTTCGTTAGTTATGATTACGACGATGACGACTATGCTGACAGGCACGTAATTAGAGGTAAAGATGCGTGACTTGAGATTTGAGAAGTAACAAAAAATAAAAATGGGCAAAAATTCATCTCTTCTCGAATTGTATTGCATTAATATGTCCTATATGTATGTGTTCAAATACTTTTGCAATGCAAAGCATGTATTTGGCAGTTTTCTATACACGCATCAGCCTGCGAGCCTCTATAGCTATATCCACCTCTCTCCCTCTCCGGTCCTCTCTTTTGTAATTTTACCTTCTTCTCCCTCTACCAGGATCTATGGTATGGGTAAGGTATAAGTAGGACTCGGAAGTGTTTATATATATAAGCTCTTAAGGAGTGCGTCGCGCGGCCCGTTAAAGATCCCAAGGGAATTTCGCTCCGGAGCAGAAACAACGCGTATTTCTCTACTCTCCTGAAATACAACATACTATACCGTTCGGGTCGTGTCCGGATGTATAAACCTGATGTACCTGACCAATATAAATCTCTTTCGTTATAATCAAATATAATACAAAAAATCGTATATTCATTCGCGTGTGTTTCAAGTATACAGACAGACAAATAGATATATAATACGTATAAAATATCATTAGTGGTTTTTTGTTCATTTTTATTCACTACTTGTATTTATTTTTTTCCTCGGTTATCAGTTTCACATCCATTCATCACCTCTCATTCAATCGTCGAGAACTGCAATCAATCAAAGTGAGTATATTATCACATATGCATTTATATCGAGTGGAAAAAAATTTAAAAAAAATTTAAAAAAATGAAAAAGTTGATATAGAATACATATTATTTTTTTCGATCGAAATAAATCTCAAACCACAAAAGTCAGGTTTTTTGTTTTCTCCTTCGTTTTTTTATATCCTCTTCAATTTTTGTCAGATTATCAAAAACAAAAAACAAAAATTCTCTCGTCGACCCCCGATTTCATAGTTTTGTTCAGAGACAATCTAGAATTGTAGCGGGTCTTTCGTGAAAAATACGAAATTTTTATCATTGTTTCGTACTTTTTTTTTTTTTTTTTTCAAATTCAAAAATTTGTTAATAATTTGGAATTCTACTCTCGCAGCTTAATGTTTTCTTATCTTTTTGTTTAATTCTTACGTATAATTTACCTATTCATTATGCATATGCAATGAAAATGAACTTGACATTTAAAAGTCAGCTTGTGTGTGACTCATTTGATAAAATCGGTGTGTGAATATCTATAGTTCGGCAATACATAAAAATACATATACATGATATGTATGCATACGTGTGAGTTAGGAGATACGATTATAACGCGAATGAATAGACATAAAATAGATAAATAATACATATAGATATTCATATACCTATACATATAATATAATGCCTGTAGGAACTTGAATTCTGCAAACGGGATATCTGTGTCGCTGGGCCAGTGGCACTATTTTCAGTAGACACATATCTATATCTACACGTACATAGATACGTATATACATACATATATGTATATGTAGATACATACATGTATATTTCTACCATCCGGAACCCGAGCCTGCCGCTATACATACCGGGTTATTGATTCTTTTCCGCGATGCAACGCGCACCGAGAGTTCCACGCTCTACTATACATACAAATATACATACGCCTACACACACACATATATATATATATATATATAGGAACAAGCGGGCAAAAGGATAATACACACACGTGCATATATACATACGTAAATTCGCGCATGGTTATACGCCGTACCCCGTATATATATACACATATATATATACCTACGTATATGAGTTATATAGATATATGTACGGGTAGTTATACATATGCGTATAGTTCTCTATACGGGGTGAATTTCCAAGAGGGTAAAAAAGACTTATTTACGTATACGTGTCATGTATGTATATTATATTATATAGGTATATGTATATACATTATATATACCAGCATGATGTAGGTAAAGAAAAGAATTTTTCTTTCTGAGCGTTTCCGCGTGTCAACCCTGCATGACTTGTTCAATCCGCATAGGGTCTATTATAGGGATGTGTTCGTTACACGTATACTTATACATATTTGTATATCTACATATACCAATGTTTGTAAACATGTGTGTATATACAAATGTATACTATACATATACTGCAGCTGTGTATGAATGAGAAAGAAGTAAAAAATCGGAAGAGCAACAGAATTATATATAGGAACCGGAACGTTGTTCTTGAACGACAACAACAGAAAAAAAAGCAACAACAACAACAACAATTACAACCCCCAAGAGATGCATGTTGTTGTCTCGCTATACGTGATGCGAATATACGGTACAGTCTTGTATTCTTTGACAATTCCGCATCTAGAGTATATGTATATGTATGTTTTCCATACATACATTTACACACCCATCTATACATAGGTACATACATCTATGAAGAAAGAGGAGTAGAAAAAGAAAAATAAGAAAAAAGATTCTATCTATCGATCTGTGCAAAACGCGGTTATAGTCTCAATTGTCAGTCTCGTGACTTGATCATACGTTTACGTGTATTTATATGTATAGGTATGTATGTATATGTATATGTGAGAGAAGCGAGCATGAAACGGAACAAGAATTAATGGAAAAAAAAAGAATAGAAAAACGAGAAAAAAAAATATATATATATATATATATTCCAAACGAAACTAACTGTGTCCGAAATTTAGTCAGAGGAGAGAAAGGAAGAACTACTGCTGTGGATCAACCGGGCCAGAGGCACGTAGTTATATAGATATATAGGTATATCATGGGTACTTAGAAATCTGTATCCATATAAATCAAACCATGTATACAAATACATGGATAGATACACATAAACATGGTACAACATGGTATAACGGAGTAAAAATGTAATTGAGCGAGAAAAGTCTTTGCAGTCGTCAAACGTGTGGTGCAATTACACAAACGCGGGCCATTATACATATATTATCATGCGTTTACAACATACATATATGTATGTATATATAGTATAAATAAATGCGTGTGTATAATACTTCCGCGAAACTCGCGCGGTTCGCATATAAATTTATTAAGATACTATCTGAACGAACGTGAAACATGTGACTGATCTTCTACACCTTAACACCGGGGTTATTCGCTCAGTACATATAATACAGGTATACATCTGTCAGGTTATATATTATACATAATATAACAGTATACGTATAGTATACAAATATATACATACGTCAAGTAAAATGTCGTCACACTTTCACTGAATATCTATTATATACAAAACATATTATACCTACATACACACACGATACAGTATCCATCTCGAGTGATTGACTATAATTATCAACAAGAAGAAATTTAATTGAATCTTTTCAAAAAACACAAAAAACAAAAGAAAGAACAGGACTTCCTGTGTAATATCCTGTGTACTTATATTCGGATTGAAAGGTACCATATCCTATACATATACATATCCCTCTGGGGAAAAAATTAATTAACACGTATTATACATATACATGCATGATGTGTACCTATATAGGCAAAGGGATCGTAATTACGCGTCGTGCTCGATCGAACGATACACTTCTATATTTGTATATACATGTATCATTGCATAGATCGAAGTATGTATGTATAGGTATATGTGTACATATATGTATCAGGTATACTATATGGATACGATCCATGCGGATATCCTCGGGCGCAGGATAAGTTGAACCGGTCTTCTCACGACGCACGTGTGTAATATGGTAGATGTATGTATGTAATATTTATATAGGTAGGTAGTACATTCCCTATATATATATCGGGTTCGGTAACGAAGGAATTCACTTTCTCGATCCCGGATAAATGCGTGTGTTCATATATCCTGCTCTCTCATCTCCCTCTCGTTAAAACGACCGTTCTTTATATTCGTCATTTTATTCCACTTTTCCCATAGTGATATAACGTATCGACTTACCGGATGAAAGTTGCGATCGATTTATTTACCTATACACGTGTATGGAGATCTGCTTACCGTACATATCAGTACACTGTACGAGTACACTGACCTTATAGTATTTTTTTGACTTACGCGCAACTGATAATATAGTAATATATAACATAAATTTATATATATACATGTATAAATATATTTCTCTATGAATGAACGCGGCGTAGGTCGTAAACCTGATAGACGTGCAGAGGATGAATTATTTACAGTAACCATATAAGATCGACTTTGTCGGAAACGAAGCGAGATATGAAAAAACTGTTCCTGCAGACGAAAGTTGCGGGGTTTCGAAGGGGACGGAAGATAACGTCGCTAAATTCTTATCCGAGTCCAGGCGCCGAGGTAACTCGATTGTCGCACCTGGATATATTCTTCGGGACGGTGCGTTCCTCCTTCCGAAAATCAAAAGAGCGCTCGATTTCGAGTCCGGAAGTACAAGTGCAACAATCACCCGAATTTCATAGGCCCTGGGACTTTTGAAAGATGAGAAAAAGATATCCGTTCTCCGCATCGCCAGGGACCAAGTTGCAATTCCACTCCAGCAAATGTTCGAAATTACGAGCAACAACTTTCATACATTTTTTTTTCGCGTTTGGTAAAAGAATCCCGAACTTTCGTCGAAGTCTCTTCACCGACACTCGCCCATGGCAGTGACAATCCGTTGGCCCGTATTCTGAGGTGTACTCGTTGCTTGAAAATTGTAAGTTCATCCCGTTCAATTTATAGAACAGACGTTTCTTTCTCATCTCACAAATACCTCTTCACCTATGAATTTTCATTCATAAGTGCAGCGGTAGACTTCTGCGGAGTCGAAATTGACCGCTCTTTTGATTTTCGGAAAAAAAAAAAATCCACCATTCAATTTTCAGTCCTCTCCGAGACCCTAGAACTTCAGTGTAACAAATTTTTTTGCATTTAGTTCGCTTTGATTCCGGTGAAATCGTTTTGGTCACTGTAAATGCCTTACCCTGTTTACCGAGTCGATTGTATGCAATCAATCAATTCACGTGCGCATATGTATACATATGATGTGTGTGTGTACACAAATTAGTACTACGTACAGTTTTAGTCGGCACGGTATAAACCTGTTTCCTAGTTTACCTCGTAAAACATCTACTTATGCTTGTTAATTATACCTAAATATTACACACACATACAAATTGTACAAACCATACTACATCGCGTTGATTCTGGCCGTGGCAATGTCAAGGCAGACTATTCCCCTCTCAGAATTATACTATATATCGCATATGAGAGTTGGAATTATACATGGTACTTAGGTATACTGGTATATGCCCGTGAGTTATATGCTCACAGGATAAATACCATATTATAAGTTACGCACACGTGAACAAACATTCACGTATAACATTATCCTCGGATACAATTTCATATGAGAATTATTCTGTTCTTCTTGATCTCGTCTTTTTCCCATCATACTCAAAAACTCGAAGAAATACGAAAGAAGGGAAAGAAAACAAACCCCCTCAAAAACGTCGAATATTTTTGATGAATTTTTGTCAATTTGGTAATCACTGTAGCGTGTACGTAGCACGGCGAAAGGTATGAGTTAATGAACCGTATATACATGGGAAACGAGAAGAGAGACTTCGATCATACGGCTGAGTGGAGATTAATTAATCGGCCGATCGTGCCATAGCCAGTGACTTCGGTTTTGTATGTACGTATCTAGGCGAGAGCTTTATGATTATGCTCGATCGCCTGTGCAAGGCTCTCTATTCCTATAAGCGATGTAAATATTTGATCTCTCTATCTCTCTCTCTCTCTCTCGGCTTGCCAGGCAAATACTGCAGGGCTCGACCGACGTCGTTGAGGTGCAAAACCGTGCGGAAGGCCGAATTTATTGGGATACCTAGCCAGGGTATGAAAAGATAGATGAATAGTCAGTACCATGTAGCTACATAGCCAAATCAGCTATATGTAGATAGTTCGAAATTCAAAACGCGAAAATTTATGAAATATAGAATACCGCAGGCATTTAGTTTCCAATTGAATGGAATTAGATACGCGATTATATTGAATTTTCGAAGCAAGAGATTTTGCTCGAAATTTTTTATACTTATGTTTCAATGTAAAAACTGAAAAACTAGTTACTGAATTTTTAATCAATATAGGGTAAGTATACCAGTTACTGACCCTGTTCCAATCATTGACCTTTTTCAATTATTTCTTTTTATCCGTGAGTTCTGAAATTATAAAAAAAAAAAAAAAATTACCATTCCTCGAGTCTCTAGCAACCGATATGTGTAACTAGAACATTTAGAATTCTCATCAACGATTTGAAATTTAAGAAAATATACGGGTCAATAAATGGGTCTTGAATGGTCAGTAATTGGTACACTTACCTTATTTTTGTCTATTGATTCGTTTTTATAATATATTCTCACGCGGCTGTCTTTCCTCTCGTGGTCGAAATCTACAGCATGATGTAAAGAATGACAAATCTTCAAAATTTACTGTGAAGGGTCGAATTCGAACCCATTTTTCGAATAACGTATAGTTCAATGATCCATGAATCTTATTCAATTTTCGGTGGGTAGCTGATTAAGGGGGTCAGGTACCGAAAATTTGACCCTCAGAACCGCCTTCGGTTCGCTAATTTTTGTCTTAATATCATTTCTCATATCAAAATATCTCACATTGCACAAATTTTGGAAAATCAATTTTTTCCCCGTTTTCGAAATGACTTTTTCCACACTGCGTGCGCAAAGTTCGATTTTGCGCACGCTTCGCGTGCACAAAATTCAACTTAAATTTCGCACTAGTATCGAAAAGTACTATTTTCGAATCCGTTGAGGTATCGAAAATCCCATTCGCTAAATTGTTCATTCTGACCCAAAGAATGTGTAAAAAAATCCACGATCTTTAAAGTTCAGAATTGTAGGAGAAGATAGGATTTGAAGTCACAAAAATCGTCCAAATGTGCGAAAAGTGTATCATATTGACTTCGAAGCTCATATTTTCGTTAGTTTTTACTTCTTTCTCGTTATGAGAAAATTAACTGAATGAACTGATAGGTAGTATATAATGATAAAAAAATTGATTCCATGACCTGAATAAATAAATTCCTATACTATGACCGAGTAAAACTTTAGCAGGACGAAATTATGCAAGACTTATCATCATCATATAATACAGTCATGGAACAGCTTTCTTCCCCAGAAGTATAAAACCTATATTTCGTGTAGATTAATAAAAAATAGAAGGCGATTTGACACATTTAGTACACATTTGGACGATTTTTGTGACTTCGAATCCTATCTTCTTCTACAATTTTAAACTATAAAGATCGTGGATTTTTTTACACATTCTTTGGGTCAAAATGAACAATTTAGCAGATGGGATTTTCGATATCTCAACAGATTCGAAAATAGTATATTGTGTTAATAGTGCGGAAAGTGGCCGATTTCCATCGAGTGTGGAGTTAGCAGCGCAAGCCGAAGGCGAGCGTTGCATTCAACACGACCACGAGTGTGGACTTGCGACACGAGCCGAGGGCGAGTGCCGTAATCACACGAGTATTCGTGAACAAATAAGTGAACAAATAAGTTCAAAAATTTTTTTTGGATGTGAGGCATTTTGATATGAGTAAAAAATGTAACACATAAATAGGGTAGACGTACCATTTGTCGCCACTGTACTACCCGTGTAGAAATTTACTGTGGTATGCCCTAATATCAAAATGGGCCACATCGGGCGGATTTGTGGCCTGCCAGACTTACACCGCTACCCGGGGCCGTAAGTGGCCCCGTTGTGGCGTGCCTTGATATCAAAATCGGCAATACCAGGCGGATCTGTGGCTTGCCAGCCTCGCAACACTGTCCAGGCCCTGAAGTGGCGCCGTTGTGTCATGCCTCATATAATGTAGATCGGTAGATTTTTGGCTTGCCAAACTTGCGACACTGTCCAGGCCCTTAAGTGGCGCTAAGTATCACTGTGCGAAGAAAAAATGGAATAAAAAGAAACTTCGTCTTGCCAAAATTCGATTTTTGGGATAAGGTAGTGTGTGCTTGTTGCAAGTTTTCATTATTTTTCTCCGAATTGAGCATCGTTTTATGCGTTTTACTTTTGAACAGAAAATAAAATCGAATTTCACCAAGACGAAAGATTTTTCTATCAGATTTCTTACTAGAAATAACCACCAGTCGAAATAAATGAAAAAAAATTTGAAAGAATTTTTTTTCCAAAAATAATAATTAAAAATAAAAAATTCAGCATTTTCATCCAATTTTCGAATCATAACTGAAAGATGTATTCTCTAGTCCCTCTACTCTCTAGAAAAAGTTCAAAAAAAATTTCGGAAAAATTTCGAAAAATTATATATTATTTTTAACCATAACGAACCAAACAATTCATTGGACATCCAAATCCCAGGAGTCACGCCGATGACCCGTTGGTTTTATGTGAAATGTCCCATATATACCTATATTGTATGTCTTGTATTGTATTATCTTTGATGGGATATATGAGTTCATTATTTATGAACATTGATTTTGAAATTTACAGTCATTGTATCCTTCGGTAAAGATGAATGGCGTTTAAGAAGCCGAAAGTTGAACGTGTATCTAAGCGATGCGTTAGCGTAGTGGTTAAGACGTGTGACTAGTAATCCAATCCCGTGCGAGCGTCCCCGGTTCAAACCCCAGTCAGGATAAATAATAATTGCGTTTTTTCTAGCGAATCTATGTGCGCGTTTTTAATCCGTGATCGATTAATTGTCGATAAAATAGTGATCAGGCCAATCGGTGACTTCGGCTTAAAAATGAAAATTCCGTGGTATCCAATTTTTTGTTCTAATCAGGTATGGTACATTCAATATATTCGGAATTGAGAATCGAATACATTTGTTCTTCGAATTTATTATAACCAAATTTCGATTGCTCATGCTCTGGCCAACTAAAATTATTGAAACAATATATAGTGAATTTAATATTCCGAAATTACTGAATTACGAAATTTACTATTCCGTATAAAGAATGGCTAAGGCCGGGCGAATATCGTGGCGCAAATAGGGTGCAAATTTGGCAGCCTGGTTAGCCCCCGGCTTGGCGCGGTATCTAAAAGGTGAACATTTGGCGGGGTCCCTAACAGGTTGCCACAGCTCAGCCTAACCTGGGCCCGGTTTGCACTATGGCAAGCCTTTACGGGACCCGGCCAGCACCACAGCACAATTTCTACACGGGTAGTTGTGGCCACCTAACGACAGTCTATATTCATTCCTAGTACCTTTCAAATTAGCCAAAAATTGAAAGTGAAAATAGGACATGAGTGAGTATCAAATGGCATATTGTTGAATAATTGAACACTCAATGCACTCAATTGTTAAAATATTTATAGTCGAAACGCTCTTGTACCTATTACGTCCATTTGCATGTAATAGAAATGGCCATAAACGGTACTACTAAGGTGGCCAAAAATGTTACGCCTACCCTACAATTTGATGTGGGATTCGGAAATCGACTTGAAATTTAAATACGAATCTGTCGAATTCCAAATCGTAAATATGTAACTTGACGATGCTTCTGAATTCTCAATGTTTGAGATAATTTCAATGGTCGATTTTCGCATTAAATAGGTATGCATTTGTGTTGATTTCAAATAGAAATTCATAATCACAGATATGAATTGTGTATCAGAAGCATGTAAGTAGGTATATATGTATAATGGGTTTCGGGAAGGGGGTTGGAGAAAATGAGATATCTAATGTAATTTCTGAAATTTCTATGAAATATGATTACATATGTATTTATTTCGACAGTAGGTGATAACGGATGTAATTATAACGCGTATAGGTGCGTGACCGGTATAAAAGTGAGAATACAGTATATATAGTGAAAGTTTTTCGGCCGTATCCTGAACACCGAGCCATAAGTCAATCACCTAACGGCAATTAGCACACGCGATGTAACGGTCTTTGCCAAGATTTACTCATAATACCTTTTACCCGCGGGCGTTCGGTGTAGGTATTAGAAAGACATTATAAACGGTCCACTTCTTAAATTTAGGTACATATGTACATGCCTATGTACACCAATATATACACAGATACTGTACGATCTCGGTCAAGTAAAGAGAAACTCGCTATTTTGAAGCACTGTCGAATACCATAACTATATGTATGTAGGTATATATACCTATACCGCCCAAATAATAATTAGCAATTATCTCTGCTCGGAAGTATACTTAAATAATACTACTCGAACACGCGAATGCAGGATTTGATTCCGTATTTCACTCCGCCGTTTATGAGATCGCAAGAAAAAACTGAGACCGCAGTGAATTAATCTTTTTAATGAAATCCATATTATTTTCCAAACGTAAAATAGTACATTATAGATAATTTGGCTGGGTCCATGACTTCCCGCCTGGAATTTTTAACCTCGAAACGGTATACTTTGAGTGAAAAGTTACAACGGATCATCTCAACTTAATAAACTACTAAATCTATCGATCGGGAAATTTCTTCAGATTTAAGTTCCTACATCGATTAAGACTTTAGAAGACCATAAAAATTCGTTCTCAAGGTATCCCGGGATGAAATTTTGTCGTTTGAATAACTGAAGAGTGACTCGACCGATCAATTCTAAAATTCGATCAGCTCTAGGTTACGAAAAATAGTATCAATTGAGACCAAAATCATAAAAATCCGTTCATTCGATCTAGAGATATCCCCGGATGTAGAATAAAAATGAAAGAAACAAAGAAAAAAATCGGAAAATAAAAATTGCCAATAAATTGATGGTAATTGCGCTTCAATTTCTCGAATCCATCTATCAAATGCCATGATACATAGTCTGTCTATGTATATAGGTCTATGTATGAATATGCATATATATAGGGATTCGATTTTCCCGGGGTAAAATTTCTTCGCACGCCCGAGCAAACCGCCAAATCCAACGGCCACTGGTGGTCCATGCAGGGATCAAGATAGAGAGAGGGATGCAGGATCAGAATCTTTTGGGGATAAACTCGCTCCAGGGTTTTCAGTGATCGATATATATACATATATATATATGTATGTATATAGGTATATATACACATATATATATAGATTGTAGGTATAGTATAGGAAGCCTGTTGGCGAGAAAATCCTGTTTGCTGACGCCGCGCCCGGGCGGGCCGAAAGTTCGATTGATTGGCTTATGGACGGCTTACAGGGCCAAGTTGTGCCAAAAAAACACGAGAGAGCAAGCAAAAAATAAAATAGAGAAAAAACAGTGAGAGAAGGAATCGTGTCAGGATCATCTATTAGTGCAAGTTGATTCTCGTAATGAAATCATTCAATTTTCATCAGTTCAGTCGTCACATCAAGCTGATATTACACAAATCACTTTCAACTTAACCTCGCTAACATAAAAAAACACGAGTTTTACTGAAATCCTATAATTTTTTTTGACCAAGTGAAATACTCCGCCACTTTCTGCCAAAAAACTGAATTTATTCGTAGAGGGTTCGTTCAGATCGGTTGGTTAGTCATCGAGAAAGTACGAATCACGTTTTCGAGGTGACAACAATTCGTAATAATGGAATTTCGAAGAGTTCCCATATCGTGTTATATCACCTCGAAATCGCGATTCGTAGTTCCGTCCAAACTACACAACCCACCGGAATGAAACTCAGGAGATTGATGCTTTACCACGGCAGAAAGTGGCTGAGTATTTTACTGTTTGGAAAAAATGAGTAGAATTGCAGTAAGATTCATATCACTTATGTTAGCTAGGTTAGGTTCAAAGCGACTTGTACCATATCAACTTAAAAGAATTGAAAATCGCGGAATAATTCCAGGCTAACCCATCACGGTTTGATTCGACTTATCTGGGATTATTAATTGTTCGGAGAACGAGAATAACTTAATATTGTCATTGAAGATATAGGGGAGGGCCGGGCAGAATGGGCCCTCCTGGTAATTGGTCATACTTTTTCAAAATCGAAAAACGTTCATTATTTACGTGCTCTAGCAAATTTCAATCACCAAATCAACTATAGGGATCTGTATATCTTGACATCTTTAGGAGAGGCGGATAAAACGGGCACCCTTGAAAATTTGTCAAGTACTTTTTCAAAATTCAAAAACGTTCTCGGAATTTCATTATTTATTTGCCCTAGCAAATTTCAAACATCAAATCAGTAATAATCGAATTTCTACAACGCCTTCCAAGTAACTTTAGAAAATTTCGCGTAATTTTTAAGGGGGGCGAAAAAACATGAAATTGTTCAATTTTGAATAATTTCGAAAATATTTCAAGGGGCCCATTTGGCCCGCAATTTTTGGACTTTTCACATAAGAGCGTTCAACACTCGGCATGAGTCAGACTATCGTTTTTCGGTGATAATCCGAAAATTCATTTTTATCAAACCTCTACTTGGAGCTTTAATTCCTTAGGGGGCTGATTTTGCCCGCCCCTCCCCTAAATATAGTCGATTTTTCGTAAACCAAACATTTCATCATTTTCACTCACTCGCCAATGGCTTCCCGTCGCGAAAATAGAATTTTTTTAATTCTGGAATTCAATTCGTGCGGCGATATGAAGTTTGGCCGCGAAGACGTATACACTTTCGATGATAAGACATTATAGATTTTGAGATGAGTTAAATTCTTCGAATTTTTAATACGTCTATGCATTTTTCTCAGGTATGTATACGTCGACGATAACGCAGTTCAAGGAACGAAAAAATGGTAAAAAGGATCAGAAAACCCCGGGAGAGATTGTGGCCGAGCCGATATCTCTGCCGCCGCAATCCGCTGAGCAGCCCTTGATATGGAGGAACGTGATCGGCATCGCGATACTCCACATCGTCGCTGTATACAGCCTCATCTTCTATAGTCCCCAAGCGATGTTGTGGACATGGATATTCAGTGAGTGACATTCTTACGTGAATTATTTTGAATAAATATCCCCACTCTCTATAAAATGGATCGATATCTTCGATAACAATAATGCATTTTCATCGAATAATTGAAATATCGATCAATCAATCGATTTCATTCCTCTTATCTACTCCCATGCAGCTCCGCTCTATGGGATTACGTCTGGCTATGGAGTAACCGCCGGTGCTCATCGATTGTGGGCCCATCGCAGTTACAGCGCCAAGACACCATTGAGGATACTATTGGCTATACTTTATTGCGCGGCTGGTCAGGTGAGCAAATTAATAACTATATGTACATGGGGCTTTTCACGCCAACTCGACCAGTGTTAAACCCCGACCATCTCAGAATCATTTCATGTTTTTTTTTGTAACATTCTACTCGGTCAAAAGCGCGGCCAGAATGTTTTCCAAATTTTTTCAAAAAACCGTTTATTTTTTATGAGTATTTTAAGTCGATTGCGAATGCCCATTTTTTTAAATCTGAAAAAATTCTCAAAAATCCAGTAAATTACACAAAACACCCCCACCTTAAAGAAAACGTGGGCCAAATTTTTTTCTATTTTTTGGCGTTTTTGACCGAGTCGAATGTTAGAAAAAAACATGAAATGATTCTGAGATGGTCGGGGATTAACATTGGTCGAGTTGGCGTGAAAAGCCCCATATATACACGTGTGTATATAATTAATCATGAATAGAATAATTCAATAAATAAGAAGAATTGCTATTTCTGCTGCAGTTGTGACCAATTTGAATCCCAAATTAAAGGGTTCAGTGCTAGAGTAGCCTAACCCGCACATTTTCGATAAAGCTCACCTTTACTGTCATCAACCATTTAAAAATGGACCTTATCGATAATGTGAGTTAGGCTAATCTGGCACTGAATCCTTCAATTAGAAACAAATATGTGAAAAGCCGGAGCACCGCACTGATTTCTATCTCAAAATCATCCTTTCTGATCGTTATACTATGATAGGTGATGGTATTTTTTTTCTTTCTGGAAAACAATAAAATAATAAATAACAAAACTAGCGTTCGTGAGATATTCAGTAAAAATAAAAGGATAAAACGAATGTATAATTGCCAGTATATCACTGCAGGCTGGGTGACTTGGCAGGGAATGTCCCGTATATAGGTATATGCAATTGGCAATTGCGCTGGGTCGAGTCGAAGGTAAAAAAATAACACCCCGACATCCATCCTACTGGTGGATAAGGGAGGGGGTGTATAATTCTTATATATAGGCGATTTTCTAAATTCTACTCCAGTTGGCTGGTGCGCACTGCAGGGTGATAGAGCTTATGTCGCCCGAGTTGGCAGGAAGTGTGGGCTTTAGGGTGGCTATACCAATCTTTATTCACGGGTATGGTAGATAGGTAGATATGTACGTATATAAGGTACCTACTACCATCACGAGATCCGGGCACGCTTGGAACTACCGATAATCTGTATTTAGCGAAATCCAATAATGATTTTATGGAAAGTAGGTATAAGGTAGACACCCGTACCCATATACCGTTTATAAATGAGTATACGTGACGTTTGGGGGACGACTCGTTTCTGCTGCCTCGGCACTTTACTATTTTATTTTTCCTTTTCTTCTACTTTTTTTAATTTTTTTTTTTATTTCTTTTTTTTTATCTAACTATATTTGATATTATTATGAGGTATTCCGCATCATCCGAGACGCTTTTCTGCGCATATAAACCCTAACAACAAATCCAGAATCATACGCATTGACATCGAACTGTTCAGAAGTTATTCGCTTTGCAAAATACAACATAAAAACAAAATATCATTTTTCGAGGGCACTAGACAATCTTCAGGTGCGAGTATCTCCAGTTTTTGTAATCAGAGAAATACATTCACAATAGTGTTTCAAAATCAGAAAACCTTCATCTTTTAAGACAAAAAACCGGAAAATTTTGAAAAAAAAATTCTTGCCCGCGAATCTTGCGTTACAATTTTTTTTTTTTTCGTCCTGCGGCCAAAGGGCATAATTTTTCTCTTGACGGAAATACTGCGAGCGGATTTCCATGTACTGGAGAAACCCTGAATTTTTCAGGAGGGTATATTTTGCCCATTTTTTTTCTGAATCATTTTTTTATTTATATAAGACGCTCTTTTCTAAATGGGGCTGATATTCTCAAAGCGCAAGTTCATCCTTTTCCTTCCCGTATTCTTCGATCGCAAGTTGGAAAATCTTCGAATAGAAGAAGCCCTTTGCCGCCTTGTACGTATATAGTACATATTTATACCAGAAGAGGGATATACTTCCTGTTCGCCGAACCGAACTTCAAATGTATATGCATACTGTATTAGTTATAGCCGAACGAACGAACGAACAGAATAAAAAAATTATACGCCTACGCCGATTAGGGGTCAGTGACTCTTGAAATCTTAAAATCTGCAGTGCAGCTCTTCAGGGAATCTTCGAAAATCCTTTGCAATCTCTTGAAATAATTTCGAATGATTTTGAATATTTGGAACTGTAGAATAATTCGAAATCAATTGAAAATATTGAAAGTCTATAAAATCCTTTGGAATCATTTGTAATCTGTGAAATCATTCAAAAATCTTCTGGAATCGTAGAGGGAATATTTTGAAATTCTTAAAATTACGTTGAATTATTTGAAATCATTAGAATTCCTCGATAATCATTAAAAAAATATTTACTCTTTTCATTAAGTCACTCAAAATCTATCAAGGGCCTTTGTAATGATTGGAAAGTATGATATGAAGTGATTCGGAATGGTAAAAACAAAAATTGAAGATCATTTGAGATCCTTTTTAAACCATTACAAATTCATAAAAATCCTATGAAACCGTTAAAAAATTTGAAATCCGATCCACGCCTCAAGACCCTTGATTGACGTGGATCGATTAACATGAATGAAACTAATTTCCGTAACATGCAATTAATCAATGCACCCCTCGGTATAGACGTCCTTTTTCAATTGGATCCGAGACCACAGAACCCATCATCGTTACACCGAGACACCGGCCGATCCCCATGACGCAAATCGCGGATTTTTTTTCTCCCATTGTGGATGGCTGATGATGCGTCGTCACCCAGCGGTCAAAGAGTACGGTAGCAAAGTCGACATGTCTGATGTATACGGTGATCCTGTGTTGCAGTTTTTCAACAAGTCAGTATACAAATCATCATTATACCTATTCTATCCTCGCGAATGATTCAAGATTCATCTACGAAACAAGGACACATAATTTCATGAAGAACAAAAAAAAAAAACCAATGCTGGATACGAGAATTAGGCTCCTGTGCTAATCCGAAACGAATACAGGAGCTCTATTATTATTTGAATTTTTTAATTTTTCTTTCTTGGATTTTCATTATTATATGTATGGTTGTGTCATGCTCTTAGGTTTCATCCGAGATTGGTGATTTATGATATGGAATCCTTTTTTTTTCAGATTCTACACACCCATTATGCTCACCCTGTGTTTCATATTACCGACAATAATCCCGCATTACTTCTGGGGCGAGACATGGACCATGTGCATACTCGCCGTATGGATGCGATACGTTTGGCTACTTAACGCAACATTTGCTGTGAACAGCTTCGCCCATATGTGGGGAAATCATCCTTACGACAGGTATTCATAAATTAAAAAATACATACGTATATGTACACCCAGGGACACTGATTCTGTCGCCCCTTATACATATCCCTACTCGATAATCTGAAATTATTCGAGAATATGCATACGTGTCACATCTTACTCTGACTTCTTAAGTTAACTGTTAAGCCCCCCAGCAAACATTTTTCAATCCAAAGCAATCAATCTTACCTCTTACGTTTTGAGTCTTATGTCGTATGTCTCAAGCCCTAAGTCTTACCTCTCAGAACTCTTGGAGCTAATTCAGTAATGAGTCTCAAGTTTCACCTCTCAATTCCTAATTCGTAACGTCTTGAGTCTTATGACCATATAGCCTCTCGTCTTCTGCTTTCTGGGTAAAATAAATCCAGTTTGGATTCCGAAATTCCATCCGCCTTACCGGAATTTCGTCGGGATTTCCCCGAATTTCATAGAATTTATGTCTCACCGCTTGAGTCTTATGACTTATGTATTGTGTCGTATGTCTCAAGTCCTATAAGTCTTGCGTCTTAAGTCTCATGCTTCGAGTCTCGAGTCTTAGAGCTTTAGTAATGATCGTCTCAAGTTTCACTTCTCAATTTATAATGCGTAATGTCTAATTAAGTCTTAAGTCCAGAGCCTCTCGTCTTCTGCTTTCTATGGGTAAATGATATCCAGTTTGTATTCCGAAATTCCATCTGATTTTACAGAATTCCGTCCGGTTTTCCTCTCGAATTTCATTTAATTTTCCTAGAATTCTAGGAAAATTTCACCAGAATTCCATCGGGTTTTCTCCCGTTGCCCATGGCAACCTCGAATCGTGACACAGTCCCGCGGGGAGATATTTTCATGATATATACATCTGTATCTTAAAAGACGTCAATATGAACCGTATTCATTTGAACTAAATGCGGTACTGACGAATATACACATGTGTATATATGTATGTATAAGAATGTTTAAGCGATGCATACACAACGCGTTGTTGAGGCCATGAGGACGTAACCGCAGAAAAAACAAAAAAATATTTTTTTGCCGATATACCCACAAGATGTTAAATTGCGCGAAAAAGATTTTGGCACTATTTGCGCTTAAGACCTTATGACATTAGCAACGCGTGATATATGTCCATACGAAAATCCAAACTTCGAATACCCTTTAACACGGTATAACTAACTAATCGTATAAAGGAAAAACGGAGCTTGCAGGTCCAGGAAAGATTAATGTCCTTTCGGGTCACTCGCCGATGCCCCCCCCCCCCCCCCCCCCCCCCGCGACTTGACCTAACCTGACGTACGTACCCCTTATACAGGAGTCAATCCTTCAGCCTGCGTTCCAACCGTAACTAATCAAGGCAAGGGTTGCGGAAATTTGCTTTTTTCTCTCTACATCGCCCCAATTCTCGACGACCCTACGGGGGCGGTCAGGGCAAGAAACCGAACTCTGAAAATACGTATCTATAGATCTATCTAGGTATCACATAGTCACCTAATAGGGGTCGAAATCACTCTACGGATTTAGATACCAATTTTCAGGGAAATTTGAACTTTTCCTTTACTTATCAGTACCTACGTACTTTTTTGCAACTGAATCTTTTCATTATATCTTTTAGTTTGATCAACAAAAAAAATAACGATTCTTTTATCACGATCTATAAGGGGAAACCTGTAAACAATTTTTTTTTTTCGAAAAGACTGCAAGAGAACTACATTTTTACGGCATTGGTATGAAAAAGTGGCTTTTTGGAGACTGTTTTCGGTCGGTAAAGTGGCACTTTATGCAGCCGCTCTCAGAACTGCCATGAAATAGTATATTGTGTATCTAGGGCGGAAAGTAGGCGATTCCCGCCCGCGAGTACGGAGTTCGCAGCACGAGTCGTAGGCGAGCGCGGCATTCGCACGAGTAGGAGGGTGAGGTTTGCAGCACTCGCCTTCGGCTCGTGCGGCAAACCTCACCCTCCTACTCGTGCGAATGCCGCGCTCGCCTACGACTCGTGCTGCGAACTCCGTACAAGTGAGGAATCGCCTATCCGCCCAAGTTACACACGATATTTTTTCTTACACCTGTGAGGAAAAGGAAAATGATGATAGCGGGCGGTAAAGTAACTGGTTGAGCGGGCGGTAAAGTACTTTACCGCCCGCTTCACTTTACCGCCCGCTCTACCGCTCACTTATGAGACTTTCTTGCCTCCGGGCGGTAAAGGGTCACTTTGCGCCCGCCATACAGGTTCGAAAAGAGCCCTTTTCCGAGCAGGTGTAAGGAAAAGACTTTAAAAGGCAGTTTTGATGCGCAGTTCGAAGTGCGCATCTCTAAACTGCCGTATAAAGTCTTTTCATGGTAGTTTTGATCGACGCATGCGCGGTAGTTCTAACCTACAAACTTCTGAATTTTGTGCTTTTTCATACAAATCCCGCAAAAAATATGGTATGTGGCATGCTCGTAAACTGCTTTTCGGCTCGGATGATTCTTCAGTATGAGCCAAAGGCGAATACCTACTGAAAATATCATCCTCACCTAAAAACAGTTTATTTACGAGCATGCCACATAATATAATATTTGTGTTCAATACAGGACAAAGGGTTCTTTTTCTCTCCAAAAACAAAACAAAAAAATACTACATTTCCCATGGAAAACTGGCGGTACAAAAATAAAACACGCAATTGTTTCTCAAAACTACAAAACAAGAGCTATACTTTCCACATGGAAAACTGCAAATGAGAAGAAACTAAAAAATTTTCGTGATGAACTACATCTAATAAAAAAACGGCAATTTTTTGTGAAAACAAGAAAGAAAACGACATTTTGCAGATGGAAAACTAAAAAAAAAAAAAAAAAAAAAACACTTTATTCTTCCTGGGAAACTGGAAATAAGAAAACACTCAAATTAGGTATTCATTAAAAAAAACGACTAAAAAAAATTGTAATTTTTTACAGAAATCAATTGAAAAAAACTACATAATTTAAACGCAAAACTACGGAGAAAAACTACTTTTTTCGCGAAGGACTACAATTTTTGACTCGTAAAAATAAAATAAACTTTATGTGTCAATGAGAAACTATACATTTCGTCATACAGACAGAAAGAAAAAAAAACTACAAAAATTAGTTCGAAATTTGTTAGAAAATCGTGGAAACCGCGCTAGAAGTGGAAATTTCAACCATGTTACGTATACGTTGTATGTACATACATAAATAATAAATATGTATAAAGTACCAAATTGACAATTGGGAAATTTGTATTTCGCAGTAAAATAAAAGCAGCTGAGAACGCGGCGGTATCTTTCTTCGCTATTGGTGAGGGATGGCACAACTACCACCACTCGTTCCCATGGGACTACAAAGCGGCCGAACTTGGCTCGTACAGTTTGAATTGGTCAACCGGATTCATAGAGCTCATGGCCCGGTTCGGACTAGCTTACAATCTCAAGACACCCAGCAAAGAAGTTATCGAGAAGGTCAGTACCAACAAGGGCGACGGTACCGACAGTTATTGGGGAGATCATCACAACCGGCACAACCACCACGATCACAATCATCACCATAATCATCACGGCCCTCGCGAAGAATACGATGATCTTCGATCACGCTAAGCGAATCGTGTGAATTCAATATATTGAAATAATTGTGAAAGAGAGAAAGTGATAGAGGAGAATATATTACAACAAGCTTTGAGAAAAAAGATATTAAATGTCCTTTTCTTATGATCGATTGTAAATTGAGCTTTAAAATCCTAGAATATACGTGATATCATTTCATATTACATACATGGTATAGTATATTATACATAGATGTCTAAGTACACGTGTGGCTACATACCCTGACAAGGATAATTTTACCCCAATTTTTTACACGAATTTTTCAAAATGATTCCAACTTTTCGTAGTTTTTTTATGTATTAGATATTTGGACTTTTCCGTTCTAGATTTACTTCGACAAAAGTAACTAAGATTAATTCATTAATTTATTTCATTTTTTAATTTTTTACGAATAAAATTACCAGATACGAAATAATCTACAATCCGGAATGAAAATCCATGCAAAATTAACAATTTTCTCCATCTTTTACATGAAAAACTGCGTAAGTTATATTATTGAATATTTTTCCAATTAATAACTATGTGAAAAATTGTAATTTTTTGTGAAAATTTATAGAAATTTGATATTAGGATTTATCCCTTGCGACCAGTATATAATTTATAGATATATATTACTGTATAAAATGTTAAAATACCTCCACGATGCGTGTGTAACTTTGGAAAAAAGCTTTAATACGTAATTATACATAATATTATAATTGTATGTAATAACATAATCCATTATTATATATTGAATATCATCGATGTAAAAAAATTAACTCTGCATTATTAGAGCGAATATCGCTCATACTATGTATACTACATACATATTATGATAACTGGTGATTGCTCATTTAGTTGTTCGATATTAAACAAACATTAAAATTAACTAAAAACAAAAACGAAAAAAAAAACAACAAAATACCCGCGAGGATCAGATATATGTTATTTTTGTAATAAAAACCGTGAATCTGAAGTATAATAATGTTATACATGATACTGTATGTATACCTATTTAATGAATAATATAATAATGATGAAATAAATGGATAAATAAATGAATACACAAGTAAATAAAGGCATAGCGGCCAAGAGACGGAATAGCTGCTCAGGGGGGGTATAATGGCTCTCGCAGATGAAAAGAGAAACGGAGGCTGTATAGGTAGGTAGGTACTCGAGAGGATTTCCTCCTTAATCTTAACAAATTAGTCACCCAACCACCCCCGGCGCCTTTTGCCCTCTGGCTTCTTCCTCCGTCTCCGCCTCCGACTCCTTCTTCTTCTTCTTCTTCTTCTTCTTCTCGTTCTCTCTCCCTTTTTCAGTTACATTTCGGGGGCCTTAAGTCTGATGCGCACTGCTCGCTATGTCTCATCGTGTCTCTCTGTATAGCTGTCTGTACGCCTCATGTAACTAGCTACCTACCTACCTACCCTCGGCAGGGAAGCAGCCTGTCTCTACTTTGTCCTCGGGTATAATTCTCCGCGCCACGGGACCGCGTTACTTTATTTTATTACCCTACCTTATACCCGGTTCTACCAACCTATCTATCCATCTAACTATATCTAAGTAACACTGGCAAAACGCGAGACGCGGTATAGGTAGATACCTACCATACTCACTTACTTACTAACTTACTTACTTACTTACTTACTTACTTACTTACTTACTTTACTTACTTACTTACTCATTATAGCCCTCGTCTCCCTCTCTTTCATTCTCTCTATCTTTGGGCTTATTATAGCTGCGTCTACTGAATGCCTATATGTTTCGCAGATGAACGATGTTGTGACGTTGTAAGTGTAAATCGGGGAGTGGCTTGTGTGTAACATACATGGTTAATTTTCTCGATTCGTGGATATTAGGCTGGTACAGAGGATGAGTCATTTACAGAGACCGTGAGATCGATTTTGTCGGAAACGAAGCGAGATATGAAAAAACTGTTCCTGCGTGCAGACGGAAATTGCGGGGTTTCGAAGGGGACGGAAGATAACGTCGTTAAATTCTTACCCGAGTCCAGGCGTCGAGGTAACTCAATTGTCGCACCTGGATATATTCTTCGGGACGGTGCGTTCCTCCTTCCGAAAATCAAAAGAACGCTCGATTCCGAGTCCGGATCAAGTACAAGTGCAACAATCACCCGAATTTCATAGGCCCTGGGACTTTTGAAAAATGAGAAAAAGATATCCGTTCTCCGCATCGCCAGGGACCAAGTCTCAATTCCAATCCATCAAATGTTCGAAATTACGGGCAACAACTTTCACACATTTTTTTGGAGCGTTTGGTGAAAAAAATCCCGAACTTTCGTCGAAGTCTCTTCACCGACACTCGCCCATGCCAGTGGCAATCCGTTGGCCCGTATTCTCAGGTGTACTCGTTACTTGTAAATTCCAACTTCATCCCGTTCGATTTATAGAACAGACGTTTCTTTCTCATCTCACAAATACCTCTTCATCTATGAATTTTCATTCATTAGTGCACCGGGAGACTTCAGTTCACTCGAAATTGACCGCTCTTTTGATTTCCGGAAGAAAGAAATCCACCATCCTATTTAAAAAATCCAAGTCGAGCATCGAATTACCACGACACCTGGACTCGGAAAGAAATTGATTGGCGCTTATACCTTCTGTCCTCTTTGAAACCCTATAACTTCTGTCTGGAATATCTTTCAATACTTCGCTTCATTTCCGACAAGATATCACCCTGACCGAATCTGAATGCCCGAACCTACATATACCTGTCCTATATTCGTGTTATTCCTAATTCCAATCTATTCATTTTTCTTATACGAACGTGGTCCCGATTTAAAAGTCGCCCCTAACTAACTAACTAACTAACTGAGTAACCAACTAACTAACTAACCAATTCTAGCCTGTAGGGTCTATCGTGTAGGAGTAGAAGGCGGTATATACCTAAGAAGTAGAAGTAGAAGGTATATATAAAAGCAGGGAAAACTGGTAGTTTCGTAATTGTCGCGAGGCGGTGTAATTAAGAGAAGAAAAGAGAAGAGAAGAGGGAGAGAGTGGCATAACTAGAAAGAGAAGAAAAAAATAAAAATAAGAAATGGAAAGAAGGTTCGCACCGGCGGTTATTTCTAACTCAAGGCAGGAAAAAACCACCACCTCCGCGCCACTTAATTTGTCCCGCGCATTAAGGCAAAAGAGGAAAAGAGAAAAGGCAAAAGAAATACGAAAATTAAATTGAAAAAGAAAAAAAAAAGCAACAACAAAAAAACAAAAAGAAAAAGTCAAACCGCTTGCCTCGCGCCGAATCATTTTCAGCAAAACCTGTATATACATATATGTATATATAATACCTATGTACATACTTATATATCTGTATACCTATACTATATATATATCTATACACGCAGAGCTACCGGGCAGCGGCAAA
The DNA here is from genome assembly GCA_963989295.1 of Ametastegia equiseti. Lineage (NCBI taxonomy): Eukaryota > Metazoa > Arthropoda > Insecta > Hymenoptera > Tenthredinidae > Ametastegia > Ametastegia equiseti. The sequence goes on from OZ022395.1 coordinate 14,931,379, forward strand.
ATATCTACCAATTTGTCAAGGGTGAAAGGGAGGATGAGGATACAGAGGGGGTTGCCTATGTACTTCGTTCTGAACGGCTCCCCCCCTCCCGCTCCGCGGGTCCCGACTAACGAAATATCGATCACTCGCTCTTCCCGCGGATGTGTATGTACGTATACGCGTTACACGCTATGCCATGGATGCGGATACGGATACAGATACAGATGTAAATGTGGGTGCAAGCGAAGCATGTCCCGTATTATACCCACAGCTGTATAGGTTGGTACTCGTTCCTCGCGAGTTCGATCGATCCGCTGAGTCTTCGATCCAACCCAGTGTATGTACATGTACCTGCGTATACATATATATATATATATATATATATATATATATACAAAGGGTGTAACAAAACTCGCTGAGGATCTTTACATATGATCAGATTTCTTGTTGAAAATTTAAAAAATATGATGTTTTTTACAAAAATTTTCTACTCCGACGCTTAGTTCAGACGCCAAAGCCGATAAGGACGCGTGATTAAGAGATCAGCTTCGGAAACTAATAGCTACAGAATTTGCTATACCGCTTTGGAAAAATTTGGACAAAAGCTATTGCTATTTTGCTATGTATATACTTTCTAAAGCTGATCTCCGCGATTGGCGCGCGTCCTCATATATCGGCTCTAGCGTCTAAACTAGGGGCGAATTCGACTTACCGAAAAAGTGCGAACCGAGTGCGGATTCCCTAGATTTTAGCCAATATGAATCCAAGAAAACTAGGGAATCCGCACTCGGTTCGCACTTTTTCGGTAAGTCGAATTCGCCGTAAGCGTCGGAGGAGATTTTTGTAAAAAAAAAAACGTATTTTTTAAATTTTCAACATAAAGAATCCAACACTGTGAAGATACTTCGCGAGTTTTTTTTCTTACACCTTGTATATAATATAATACACGTACGTATATACCTACACCCCCTGTAGAAAAACTATCGCATGTGCTATATGGACGTATAGACGATAGATATATAGGATATCTACATACGTATACGTGGTATAGGTTGAAAACTTAATTTTGCACGAGAGTGTAAGGAAATCTCTCCCTCTGTCTTTCCCTCGCTTTCTCTCTCTCTCTTTCTCTCTATCGTGCTCTATATACGTTATTATACACGAGGCGGAGAGAGCGAAAGAGAGAAAAGGTTGAAGGGAGGCAAAATCGATTCCCAAGCGATATATACGCATGAGAATGTCCATAAATAAATTCTTCTCATATTCTCGTTCTCGATTACATATACGTATGTATAAGTATACGAATGTAGGCATATATACATATGTATGTACAACATTCACATATGTATAGGAATACCGCCCCGTCTGAGAGACAAGAAACATATAACAACAACAGAAATAACAATTATAAAATACCAATCGAGAAAAATGTCGTTCGATATACATCGGGCTATTATAATCAAGCGCAAAAACCTCCCAAAGCAGATCAATGTAGATATAAATACCTATAGATATAATATGCATTCGCGTATACGTATTTAAATATTATGAATGAAGGAGTATAAAAACGAATGAACGAATCCCTATGTGTGTAGAAGGAGCGTATAATAACATCGTAAAAACTATACCGAGAACACGTGTGCGACCGAAAGATAAGCGACGCGGAAGGCTATCTTGACTCCGGATCAATCCCCGCGAGGATCTGATTGTACAAGTATACTACTATACCGTATGTATACGTATAGGTATACATACGTATATGTATGTATACCTGTGAGCGTGCGAGGCGCGAGTTGAATCGCTCTGATAGAGCGCTAGCATAGCACGCGTGGCGAAGCGACGTATAGGCACAGGGCGATTGACCAACAGCTGTTCACCCCGTAACGTGAAATACATAGGCATTAGTCGATATCCAACTATTCCACAACTCGCCGAACAACCAACCGTGTAACATTGTAGAATATGAAGATTTTCGATTTCATAATTAAGGGGAAATGAAAAACGATGTTCAAAAGCCATAATTTTCTCGGCTAATACATACCCGATAAACGTAGAATTGATAACAGCGATAAAGGAAAAAAAAAAGAATGAAGGGCGTGATATTCTTCGATTTTCGAAAATCGACCAAAAGTTTTACAGAGTATTGTATCAAAATTTGTAGTCTTTGTAACTTTTTTTTCGTTTTTTTTTTTTTCAATCGAAAAGTATCATGCCCTTCGTTCAATTCTTCTCTATCGTTGTTATCAATTTCACATTAATCAGATATATATTTGTCGAGAAAATAGCTTTGAAAAATTCCAAGTGGAAAATCGTGTTTCGTACACATTGCCTCATTAAAAAAAAAAAACGCGTGTGATGTCTGGCATGTGTGTATATTTATATACAGGAAATCTTACAGCGCTCTTTGCGATCCGGATATATAAGTAATATGAAGAAACCGATTCTCTCAAGTTCTGCATTATGTACCGCAAAATAAAAATAGTCCATAATCCAGATAGCATTTTTGCATGTGTGTATGGTATGTATGCATGTAGATATTTATATACGTGTGGTATATATTTTAACGCATACTCACGCGATGAGACGTATTTTATCACCGCGAGGAGCCCCAGCAGCCCCTCTCTAGCGAATCGGAGAGCAGCAGCAACAGCAGCAGCTTCGGAATTAGGGGTACCTATAGGCGGAGGAGACTATGATCGTTGCTGGTTAGTCACCACGCACTGGAAACTACCACCCCTGCTGGTACTACTGCAGCAGCAACTCGCGAATACATACAACAGCAACGTACGAGCCACCGCACGAAGGGGGTTTTTTTTTTCACTATCAACCGAATCACACTCACTGTCCGCTTTTTGACTACAGAATAATTCAACCCTATAGTATAACAGCAGTATATATTTGTTTACTTATTTAATTATTGTTTATTTGTCCTTGCTGAACACGAATTGATCGAAGAATGAATTAACGAATAAAAAGAAAACGAGTTAGCGATCGTGTTCCTCGAAATGACAATTATAATATGAGTATGTTGTACGGATTGTTGTTTATTTTAGTTCATTTATTTATCCATTAATTAATAATGTTGCGATTCATTTATTTTTGCATATGTATATATTATCTTTACGCGATCAGAGGTATGCGTTCGTATGCTATTATACTCGCGATATATACGGGGAGCTGGGCGCCTTATATTGAACTGCGATGAGCAAGCGATCGCGAGACTGTGCTACGGGGGTTTCCGAGCAAAGAGCCGCAAGGGTGCTTTGAACGGGTGGCCCGGGGTGAAGAACGCTATACGTTCTACCCGGAGTTTCTATCGTCAAGCGCAGCCGCGCGAGTCGGCGCTTTAAGGACGCGGCCATCCCCCGCCGCTTATACTTCAAATTGGGGATGGAGACGGCGGGAGACCCCCGCGCGATCGACGACAACCCGCCAGAATACGCGGCGTAATATAGTATATATAATATATATACATATATATGCAGAAAGAAAGGGGGGGGGGGGGGGGTCGTTAAATCGGAGCGCGTGGACGAGTTGAGGGGTTGTTTTTATGAAATCCGGTTGCAGTACACAGACCGCGCGTCAAATTTCTGTCAAACTCATAATCGCTTTGCCGCCCAACCCACTGCCATTCCCGTTCCCCTTTCCCCCATATACAAACGAAGTGAAATCCGATTCGCTTGATCGAGTTATCAACTCCTCCGGCGTATTTGCAAATGACAATATGACATATGTAGTATATGGAGTTCTCTTCATTCATCAATTTATTTGTTGTTTTGATTTCATTTCTTTCCTTTTATTTTATTTTCTTTCTCACTTTTTCATTTCACAATAATTGATTATTAGATGGGAATAAAACGGTTGACGATATTATGACAAGCTCGAGTATCTTCGATACGTCTCTCCGCATTGTGTACTCGATCTTTTGATTGTTATTCGAGTATATATGTATGTAAATTCGTGTACTCGGTATTCGCGTAGGTACGTAAACTCGATTTTCATTTTTCAATAACATACCATGTATGAAATCCTCTATTCAAGTGTCAAACGCACTATACATCGACGGCAGTACGGAAGAACGTGCTATCTTGATCAGGACGATATTTCCATTAATACGGCACTGGAATTTGGGGTGCCTGAAGTATTCAAAGCATTCTTTTTCAATAGATTAATCAATTGTTCCAATTATTTTCTCATTCATTTGGTTCCTGTGATACAGAAACAGAAGATTTGAGACAAGTTTCAATGAAAAAACATTTTGATTGTTCAAACTCATCGTGAATTTTCCATTCCTGTAGTATAGGAGTTGAATAAATGGAAAAATAATTGGAACGATCAAATAATCCAATAGAAAACAGTGATTTGTATACTCTGGGCACCACAAATTTCAGTGCTGTATCAATGAAAATATCATCCCTGATCGAGATAGCACGTTCTTCCATAATGCCGTCGACATACTTTTATTCATCCCAGAAGTAAAGATATAGTTTGGTAAATCTTTCCTATTTTGAAAATTGGAAGGGGATGCTAAAGCGAGGGGTATACATATTGATGTATAAGAACATCTGTGCACAACAATAGGGCGAAAGATGTATACGGAAACTGACCTTTATTGACAATAAAATTTATCAATATAGGCAGTAGAGATAGATATTTTTATTTAGTTTAATTTAATTTAATTTAATTTATTTTCATTTCATTTTATTTCATTTCATTCCATTTCGAGTCGAAGGGGACATTTTTCGATACAGTTAAATGTGACGTATACCTATATCGTTGACTAATTGAGGATGTTTTTTTTTTCCAACAGGTAGTTAGTTATTGTAGTTGTTTTACCACTCGTAATTATTCATAAATATAATTTTTTTTACATCGACGCAGGAATAATATATGCGCAGAAGTTATTCGTCATGACATACAACCTGATAAATTCTCCCCTCGATTCATGGTTTCTTATATTCATGCTCGTAAGGATTTATTATCAATTTTCATCTTTATTGGAATGCTTTTTGGAGCGAATGAAATATATAATATATATATATATCTGTATATATATTTTGTTTTTTACTTAACTTCTATTTACACGTACATAAAATAATAGTCCAGTATAGTTTATGTTCAATTGCCACATGTACAAACGTCGACGAAAGAAATCTAACGGCTGTATGATTATCCAACGATAGGTTTTTTTTCTTTCTTTCAAGTTGTCAATTAATCAGGTGTCTCTTTTTTTTTTTTTTGTCATCGGTTTCTTTCGTCGACGGAGTACAGTAAATATACGAGACAGCAAAATGATGATTAATAATTATTCAACAGTAGGTAATATTAAACGCTTATAAATGCTAAGTTTTCTTTTTTTTTTTCTTTCTTTCTTTCAATTTTCTTTTTTCGTATATAAATAATGAGTCCATCCGACGATATTGAGAAAGGAAATAAGAAGATTCTAGTCATTCTAAATTCATTTTTTTTTTTCTCATATTGTTCAATAACCGCCGAAAAACCGTCGCTCTATCTGATCTTCCTTGAATTCTAAGGCTATTAATCAATAATCATTATCGTTATTATCTATCATCTATTAATCGAAACTTGAAAATTTCCAGTTTCGATATATTTGTGTCTCATAACGTCAGTCATTCTCAATAAATACAATAAGAGTCGGAGGCGGATGGTAAAAATTATATGCTTGCTCGATGGCTTGCTGTTCGTTTGTATGTCTGTCTGTTTATTTGTTTGTTTAATCGCCTAAAAAAAAAATGTTGCTGTTATTCTACGCCAAACGGATGCTCTGGATTATTTGGAAGATCGCTGAAAAATAAAAGATCAAAAGATTAGAAGACGAATACCAAAATAATATTCACTAAATAAGAATAAAACTCCTTTTTGTACAATATGGAGTAAGTTTTCTACTCACCCGACCCGCAAACTACAAAAATGAACAACGCCAGGAGCCAGGGGCCAACCGGCGACGCATCCTCCGCAGTTTTCTGAACAAAAATAAGATCCGATTAGATCGTACTTTGGTAACAAGTCGACGAAACAACGGTTTAACATAAATCAACGGCGTTGGGAATGTTGGGAGACTTTTAGATAAAGTGAGAGACGGTTGCAATTGAGGAGAAAGACTTTCCATATGGAAAGGATGCGATAGGGTGACAGAGAGGGAAAGAAGAAGAGAGATCTAGAAATGTACGGATATAATGTGAAGGATATTTTCGATGCTTGAAGAAAAGATGAAAGGTTTGAATAGCGAGTTGTTAGATAGATAGTCGGGTAGTGAAATTGTGGGGTAAATAGACTTACGGATGACTTGGGGACGTTTCCTCTTAGGGTGATGTTCTTAGTTGCCTTTTCGTTTGCGATGCGCATTCTCTGTTTGGGTGCCATATTTGTCGGTGACAACTGCTTATTTCACTTACGGTAATTATGGATTATTAACCGACCGTCCTTTTGTCAGTTATTTTTTATTTTGGTTAATCGGCCGACTGTTAACTCTCGGAAGTTTGACAGACGTCTGCGCGAATATGTGTATTCTACGTGACAACTCAACCTCCGTATACGTCGTCGTAGTCGTCGCTTGGCTTGCGAACTCCGGAAACTTCGCACCGCTAAACTCAACTCTATTCGGCCTGGTTCGGCTTGGTTCCGCTGACGCGTGTACGACCACGCGTAGCCAGTTTATCTTAAGCCGGATTTTCATCAGCGTCGTAATGTCGCTGGAAACGAGCGTCCGGCCAATCATCGACCGCTCGGCGTCTGACGTCATACAAATGAAAGCACCTGATTGGTCCGTTCGCTTTCGACATTCGCTACTGGCGTCGGTTCTACGCTGATGGAAATACGGCTTGATGTCCGGCGGTGGGGGGCGAACCGGCCTTCCCGTCGGCCTCTGCGATCCAACACGTGTCTACGACTTTAGTCAGATTTGTGTTTATTGTGTATTGTTGTCTGTGTCTCGCATCGGCAAAGTTTTAACCACCGATATTTAAATCGACGGTGTAATGAATCCAGCAGGTTTTTTTATCTCATAATATCCACGTCGGAGATACACACGTATTCGGTGTTTTATTGTTTTCAAACGTCAACTTGATCGAAGCTCCGATACCACGGGGCAGCATCGTGAACAGAAGCCCGCGATTATTTGAAAACGTCGTCTAGGTTCGTGTAGTTCGACGCTGAGTTGACCGAATAATACTCACATTGATTAGAGTTACTTTTTTCAAAATATAAAATTTTATTATTCATCGTTACATACGATATTCTATACAATTTTATATTATGTTAAATCCTCTCCTCTAATTTTTCTTTCTTATCTTTCTTTTAAGTAAAAGAATTGATAGTTACTAGGTATCATCTTATATGTTAATTTGACGATTCATCAAACGAATTATTCAATACTTTGAAAACTGATTGAACATTGAGTGGAAAGGCCTGCCAACCACTCATTTTTGAGCGAATGATCTGAACTATACGTATAATAACCTGATAACGGATAATGTTTCGGAAAGTATTTCTTCAGGCGTTATTCAATATTTGAACTGTTTTAATTCTTTCATTTCCAACTCCCATTTCCGATTTGGCTGATTATTTAATAGTGCGTAAAATTTTATCGTGTGCTGCCGTAAAAAGTTCGGGGAAGTTACCGTTTTCCTCTCCGTTTTAACCGAAAATAATATTTCCTAGTATGTAGATGTAATAGACATACAGTGCTTTCCACTTGTGACCATTACAGATCATAAATTTCTAGCTGGACGACTTACCAGGGAAAGTATACTTTCGAAAGAATCGCTAAAATTTATGAACCTTGTTCGGCTTTCGAAAGAAAAATACCAATGACTTTTAGGAGAACAATGCGGAATCGTTTCTAATTTCTATATAATCTCTGATATTGTATTTCACTAGATTATGCATAAAATTAGTACTTAGCCGATCTGGTAACTCAATCCAGCTCCAAGATCCCAGGCGAAAACCAAATTCATGAAAATATGGCTCCCCAGTAAATCAAAACTAATTGACAAGATTCAAACAGATTTCAAAAGAATTTTGTGGCAATTTTTTTTAATTCTAAAGAATCGACGTACAATTAGTCTTTCGAATTCTGTTTAATTCCGTTTTTCACATACCTATACTCAATTCGTCTTGGTTTACTGCAGGGTCTTCGGCAAGACGGTTGTACGTACCTTTTCACTTATTCTTTTATCTTTCATCTCCAATCGAAAGAGTATGAAAATAACTACCTATTCGGAAAGGGACCATACCTCAGTATAGTCAGTGTGTATTTATTTCGTTCCAGCGTTCGCTGTTACTTCTCTGCATCGTATCGTGGCGGCTTCGACGGCACCGATTAGAGCGGCTCTGAACTCGTGTTGTTCGAGGTAATGGAGCGCCGTGATGGTAGATCCTGTACGAACAATCATTAACAGAGAAAAATCCTAAATGTGGATACATGAACATATGACAATTCTCGTAATAATATAACGCACAACGCAGTATTACATGCAAATATACACGATACAGGAGGACAACAAACCTCCAGGTGACGCCACGTCGTCTTTTAACTGTCCCGGATGCTGGTCCGTGTCTCGAACCATTTTTCCAGCACCTATGACCGTCTGGGCGGCTAACTTGTAAGCCAGCGGTCTAGGAAGGCCCATTTTCACTCCTCCGTCAGCCAGGGCTTCTATCATCACGTAAACCTGATTATGATACGTGTTTTGAATAATCACTGGCATTTAATTATTTACAGTTACGGGTGTATCGGTAATATCGAATAATAATAGATTCAAAGCCTATCAATCAGAGAGAAACACAAAAAATGGTAAAAAAAAAAGTAAAAAAAAAGAAACAAAAAAGAATACTGTAGATAATCATTTGCAAGAAAGAATATCGCTTTTACATAAGCAGGACCCGATCCGGCCAAAGCAGTGACGGGATCGATCGCGACCTCCGTGACCTCTTCGCATATTCCGATGCTGGAGAACAAGCGATTCGTGATCGCGGCTTCTTCGTCGCCAGCGTTAGAACCACGTGCGAATACCGTTGCTCCGCATCCCACAAGTGCCGGGGTGTTTGGCATTACTCTAATCACAGGTGTACCTGATGGTAGAGCCTGAGGCAGTGAAAACGTATAACAATTAGCATTCGCGATAGTAATAACAATAATAATAGAAAACAGATGGGGACAAAAAAAACGAAGTTCTATGGCTTCGATTATTCCCTACTGAAAAATTTTGGCTGAAACTATTGAAATCCATATGAAACTTTTCAAAATTCCTATTCATTTTTATGCATTAACTGAAATCCTATACAGGATTTCATTCAGAAATTTCGAAATTTTCAAGAGGGTCCGATGTAGGGGAAAGTGGGGCACATCGGCCACCCCTCAAAAAAATCGTGATTTTATAAGTAGCAATAAGTTTTCAAAAAAAAATTCTTTACTCGATTGGAGGGGGGGGGGGGGGGGGGGGGGGCTCCACTTTCCGCCCAAAATTCAAATCACCACAAAAAATACATGGCGTATCGTCGAGCGCTGTTTTAGAGGATGTAATGTAAAATTCGAAAAAAAAAACACGTTACTTCTCATTGCATATAGCAATTTAGACAAATGTATTACCAGTAGTAAATTGTTAATCATATAATTATCCATGTAATGTGTACGAATCCACTTCATGTGATCATTTTATTTATCATTTTATTTATCATTTTTTGAGAGGAAGCCGTTGTGCTCCACATTCTGGTGATGTAACTTTTTAATTGTCAATAATCAGAATAAATTGGCTTTATAGTTTTATTATAGAATTGAAACAACGCCAATATGTACATGCATTGAAAATGGTCAAAATTGTGATTTTTCCTCAAGGTGGCCGTTGCTCCCCTGCTTTATTGCAAAAGTGTATGTATGGATATATGATATGTGCGTTTTTGGAAAAACCTGCTCTAGCGTTGACAAAGAAATGCCCATCGCTATCGATAGCGTCAGTTTCTTTCCGGCTGCTCGATTCAAGTCCGAGAGTACGGCGGGAGCTGCTTGCGGCTTTACGGCCAGGATGACGACGTCGCCGTGATCGGCTACTGGCCCATTTTCGAAAACCGTTTGAGAACCGATTTCCTGTTTTATTTAAAAAGAATTTCAGAAACTCGTCGTTGCTTTAGACCACGATTATGATTCGAGAAAAATCTTATAATAGATCAAATAAGAAACTGGCGAAGAAAACCATATGTCGTATCCTATATACCCATTTTTGAAAAGTTTTAGTGCTTCATTGTTGATATCGATTTCGGTCCATCAATTCAAAAGTCTTTATCGGTTTTTCTATAAACTAAAACGAATTGAGTAGGCGGGAAACAAAATTCGAACAAACTTAGTGGAATTTGACAACATTTGGCACTAATTTTTTGCAATTCAGGCTCATTCCATTTTTCACACACTCAATGCGTTTTAATACGTTTTGGTTCACTGCATGGACATAATCAAGGAAGTAAAACGTAAAATTCGGAAATATGTCGCTGTATTTGTTCGCCAGCTTCTCGAATGAAACAGCAGGAGATTGTGAGCGGAAATAAGCTGTTTCCATGAACTTTTATCGGAGAATTTCGAACTTTCCATTCAGTTTTTCAAGGAAAATCATAGGTTTTCGTGGTTTATCATAACAATATTATACATTTTCCTCGCGATGCTTCAAGAAATCGTTAGTTTTCGTCATAAAGCTGGATAAAAAATAGGAAAATCCTTATGAAAAACTGCGAAAAGCTCGAATTTCCCCCCGAGAACTGCGGAAACTCAAAGAAATATGTTCATAGGGTATAACCGTGGTGATAAAAATTTATATGCAAAGGTATTTTGGGGTATATAGTATCTGAACCTGGAAGGCTTTCGCGCTGGCAGTGTCGTTTGGCAGACAACTAGCGACTATCAGTTCTCCTTTGGTCAATCCTAGACATGAAAAAAAAAAAATGACCCGATTCATGACGGAACAATGAGAATATCATCGGCGAGGTTGCAACTGGTATACCGCTCACCAGCTCGTATGAATCCTTTGGCTAGAGCCTGAGCCATTTTTCCGGCTCCGCAAAACCCAATCTTCATCATTTTGTCGCGTGAAATTTAACCGCACGTTTATTTATCAATGAATTATGTGAGAAGAAAACTATCTACTCTATACGTACATTGGGAAAGAATGAATTTCGTTGATTAGTTATAACAGAAAGATGAAGTGACACTGACTGGTGTACAACAATGAACCGATAAACAAATTTCCGAACAACAATAGTCTGTCCCAACTATCTGCGGCGCGGTTTTAACGAAAACTCCGGGAACTATGTGCGAGGATCTGACTTCAGTGCCGAAGCGTCGCGTTATGTTAGTCCCGAAGACGTTGTGCTAGTATAACCACGACGATGAGATAGAGTTTATAAATCAGTTGATTCATCGTTAGTCCAATGACTGCCGCTGTAGCAGGAGCCGGGAATGGTAGTCGTTTCAGTAATTCAATCATTGCCAATAACACGATGGTTGGGCAACAGAAAACAACGTCGTATATTTCTGACTCGCGATAGATAGATAGATAGATAGATACATATATGCATGCATCCATAATACGTATACATAAATACTTTTATCATCAGTCGCTGCGATTGTGCCGCGAGAGCGAAGAGCGCAATGAAACAACATTTTTTATACCTAGTTTACTATCGAATGTCGTATACATACATAGTATCAGTATGCATATACCCCGCATAATGCAAATATTTGTGCAATTCGTTATAATCATCGGGAGATTTGCACTTGCGTCTTGTGCGTCACTTTGTTTTCCTTTCTTTACTCTTTGTTGTTTTATCATCGAGATCATAGTCTACTACACATATTATTGTGAAAGGGGTCGCTTCATTTTTTTATCGTCCATCGCGCCGATAACGAGAGCTTGCGGGTTATCTCTCGGAATAACTATACACAGCATGACGAATATACATATTCATACGACGGGCTGATTGTTATTAGCATCAATTAGAACATTTGTGAAGTAATTTAGGTATCAGGGTGGCAGAAGAGAAGAACAGGGCATTAATATAGCTTCTTCGGATCTTTGTTTAACACACACGATCGAATTTTTTATTTGAATTCTCTTCGGTGACGCCTACTTCGTTTTTTTTCTCAATCGTATATTCCGCCTGTCGCGTGGCAACCCAATCTACGTCCATCCCGTAATCTTCATACGTGCAGGAACAAAGTCAATAAATCATATCCATGCACGCGTAAAAAATTGAATATAATACAGATAATTATGCAGTCAATTATTGTTTGATTATTCTTCAGTTAGTTTTTATCTAGTTTAGTAAGTGAGAAGTTTTTGTGAAAAATAAAAAGAAACCAAAACTGTATATCAAGTCTGTTTTCAAGCTAAGGCATGATAAATACCTGATTCTAAATTCAAATCTAAATTTAAGATGATATAATGATAGAACTACCTTCTTTCCTCATCTCGAATTGACTAAAGAATATGTATAAAGACGGCTACCCGTATGGGGTTTGGCGTTCTAGTCTACAGCCCGATCGTCAATTTTTTTCCCCCGGCGTCCCGCTTCGTTATATGGAATTAATAGATTTCCGATTCGAAGCAATTATTCATAACCCGCCTGATTAATTCTGATTACTGACTTATATGTTCTGTCACGAAAATCTACACTCGATTTTTTACTCACAAATAGAAAAGGGCTAGGCGAATAAAATCATGCATTTCTCTTTTCTCAAAGCGTTTTGTTAATGCGAATAAATTACGTGATCAGACGCTTGTATGTATGTACTCACTTTTCACATGTACGCAGCCCCTGGGTTGTATTACCAAATGCAGTTTTCGCTCCACAAAACTCAAACACGATAGAGCAAAACGATTCTCAGACACTTATTTTTCTGAGTTCTGACAATGACTAAAGGCTGCATGATGGTTGATTGTTTTTCGCATTATACGTCACTCATCTCTCCAACACTATTTTTTTTTTGTCCCTCTCGGCGTCTCTATATCTGAAATTGAAACCACGAATCTAATAAATCAATTGGATAAATAATTAAATATTGTATAGAAAGCTCACTGTGAATGTCTCTGTGAATCAAATAAAATATAACTACAATGCGAGTACAAATTATTTGCGGATCAGCAGAAGTCACTACACAGGATCAGACACGTCAAGGAATTATGGCGAGTTTTTCAGGACATGATATATCTACAGGTTAAATTGCATGATATGATATTATTGGCCAGACGAAAAGAGCCGAAAGAATTATAATCAAGCTAGAACGAAAAGTTCGATGTCAATTGTCGAGAGAGTCTCTTCGAGAATACGCTGTGAATTCATTTCTGATCAAGATGTATCCCGGCTGAAAAAAGACCTTGGGAATCATACCATCAGAAGCTATGACCCATGTTCATTGTCCGCTAGTTTTACATCCCATGAATGATAGATGCCCAAAGAGAAAAAAAACCGCCGAGACGCCGAGCGTAGCTCGCGGCGGCCATTCAGCACCGCTGTTCGAACGCGCGCGAGTAAAGATTTCGAGTCGGATTTCGCGGGGTAGTTGGTCCGGTGAGGAAGAGAACTCCGCGGGGATTGGCCGACCAATGAGAATCGAGCATTCCTCTCCACGCGCCGCACTGTATTTTACACGCACGTTGGGCTGCTACGCGGCGGGCTGAAGTTTGAATCTTCATTCGCAATGTATGTCTATTCTCTGTTCTGAGGAACCGTTCAAAGATACACAAAACTCGGTGTTATTCCTATATTCGGACGATTTCCAAAAAATCCAGATTTTCGAAAAAAAAGCACAGTGGTACCCTTCTCTGTTTTCTGGTGATATTCTTGAAGGAAATCGTGCGCTGATTCCGAATCTGTGTATCATTTCTCGATTCGAAAGCCTCTTGCGATTGTACGATTGAAAAACAAGAGTACAAAAATTCGGAAATAAGTAAAAAGTAAATCGACGATTTAAAATAGAAGGTATTTTTTTCAATTTCGCTTGCAGATTCAGGAGTCGACTCGCCAATTTGCTGCAACACACACGGTCGGTAGATACGAAAGTGCGAAATTCGGTCGGTATTGCGGATGCCTGACGCCATATACATATTTTCAAATTCGTTCAATTGTTTTATCGAGTCGTCTAACAACTATCACCGTCGATAAGTCGGTTCGTTTTTACCGACGCAGTAGCGAACGTCGCCGAAGCGTTGATTCCCCTATCTGTAGCGGGTAGATAGTCAATGGTCGCCGTCTGCGGCCGATGCTCGAGCGAGTAGGACGGATCGGAGTGGGTCGCGAGGATCTGGAATACTCGATTTAACCCTTTTTGTTAAAACACAACCAGCTGCTCTATCGAGGGAAGGTTTAGCTCCCCGTTTGCTAATTTAATCTAATCGCCCGGCTGTTGGTTATTGTCGATAAAAGACAAGACACGAGGATCTCGATACCTCGTCTGATCGTTTAAATGGCGTGAACAAAATACACTGCGTTACCGTAGCATGCAGTTCTGCTATTATGCACGATTGGTATACATATCGGAATAATACATCGAGCTAGCGTGGAATCTGTCATACTGTCATTAAGTAGTCGTTGTTTTTCATCGACGATTATTAACCAGTGCGTTCTCTCCGCGAAGGGAAATTTTATCCACAATTCCGAAGATACTTTCGTCATCGCCGGACAATCGCGAAGGACAATACAAAACGGGGATGTTCGGATACGACAAGCTTATATCGGCCAAAAAAATACTCGGATATCGCTCCTAGCCCCCCGAAACAACGCTCCGAAATACCCCGTCGCCTAGATCTAGACGCGATTGGTATCTAGCGAATATTCCGACGACGGCGACGACCAGGAACTCCGCTCAACATGGCCGTGGTCGAGGAATTCAGCGAACTTTGCCGGCTGTGCGCGGCCAAAACCAGCCTTCTCCTTGGTCTACCGATATTCGAAACAGAGGGCGAAATGCGACACATAGACGAAAAGATATCCGCCTGTCTTCCTGTTCAGGTCATAATAACGATGATTAAAAACACAATTACTTCACTCGCTTATTGTTTCCATTAGCCAATCCACACGAGAAAAAATCCTAGGCGTTGTGATAGAATCGATCCTGTCCACTCGGTTAGTTGATCTTTTAACTCATCTTGTTATCTAATTATCCAGGTCTCTCTCACGGACAAACTACCAAAGATGGTATGCGAGGAGTGTGCCTATAAGCTGGACCAGCTCTACGATTTTAGAGAAAAGTGTCTAAGGACGGAGGGGATCTTTGTCGCTATGCTAAAAGGGGTCGACGTTGACGATGACGGGGAGTTCAAAGTGGAATGCGAGGACCAGGAGCAAATCCAAGCAATGCGTGTGATGGACGATATGGACCTCGCCGGTGGCGAACAGGTCGTTTCTCAAGAAGAAATATGCCAGCAGGGCGGCGACATTCAAGTCGCTGGTATCGAGCTTGACGGAGATACTGTCAGAATGGTCGATCAGCATATGAGAGAAATGCAGGACGAGGTTGACCACCGGATTCAATTCTTTATTCACTTTTCTACGCAATTTGTTCACCCGCTTCGATCCTTGTTTTGGAAATAGTTGATTTATCTAAGCCATTTATATTTGCAGGTGTCTAGTCAGCAGATAACGATGCATCTAGAAGGAGATGTTACCGTTGTTAGCAATCTGACTGTAGGCGCAGATCTGAGTCAGCTCGATATTAACTATGTGACTTCTATTAGCCCTGAGAATCAAGACTGTCAAGAGGCGTGTGAGATCGGATCGCCGGTACGGTTTTTCTCCAAATACGTCTATGAATATCGATTTTATGACGGCATAATGGGAACGGCGAAGGCTCTTTACTAAATCCAACTCTATCTCAGCCTCCCTTAGCCATAAACAAATCAACTCTTCGCAAACTTCGACCAGTCTCTAGAGAGTGATCGAAGTTTGGAGTTGTGTATTACTTGAAAAATTCAACGACAACTTATTTTATCGTCCAACAAGACTTCTTCTCGGCTTCTAACGCCTCTAGGATACCATTTTGTCGCCTGTTCTTCCCAAAAATCGCATAGATCAATTCTCAGACATTGATTTGAAGTCTCTCATATCTTTCACGCATAACTGATGTTATGATCTACATTCGGTGAAAACGTGCAAGAATATTAAACCGTGGAGGACACTTGTTTTTCAAATTCACAGCACTATTGCAACTGATTCAAGACATGCCAAGGCATGCATCTATTAATTTTGTAACATCCAACTGAACTAGTTTAGCAATCTAAAAAGCAATCGATATTTGCAGTTTTAATTCAATCAAACTATGAAATTGAAAGGTGTGTTAAAGTGAAAATTTTCGTCTATCTTTTCCCCAGGAACATAGAGAAAACGGGATCGTTCACCAACAGGATACCGAAAGCGAGAGCGAGGTCGAAGAGTCAGGAGTGAGCGAGGAGGATATGTCGAGAACGGAAGACCCTCTGAGATCAGGAGCAGTACCTTCCACAAGTGGACAAAGCAACGTGAGCAACGAGACTACCGTGGAATATACAAAATCAGCTAAAGCCTCTCTGCTAGAAGCAACTCTCTCTAATCCCAGCATAGACGAAGCAGGAAACAGCTGGTTTGTCTGTCGTCTATGTAACGAGGCTTCGACTGAGCCCTCCAATCTGGCGGAGCACTTCGAAGTACATTTCTGCAGCTGCGCATGCGGGATTTATTACACTAGCGTCGAGGCTTTAAACATCCACAAACAACACTGTCAAATTAGTAAAAATAAAGATACAAATTCGGGTTGTACTGCAGAGGAATCTCCAGATATGGTTTTGGGAAATCAGGAAGATAACAAAAAACCTGGTACTACGGCGAGGCAGAAATGGACGCCAAAGATATGCACAGAGTGCGGTAAACAGTACAGAACAAATTACAAGCTTCAGGAACACATGAGAAAACACACGGGAGAGAAACCTTTTCAATGTTTATTATGCGAAAAGGCATTCAGGAGCAAGATAGGACTCGCCCAACACACCGCTACCCACACCGGACAATTTGATTACACGTGTTCGACTTGCGGAAAGGGATTTCAGTGCAAGAGTTACCTCATAGTACACCAGAGGGTACACTCGGACTTGAAACCCTATCCCTGCAGTACCTGCGGTCAAAATTTTAAGACCAAACAGTCTCTGTTGGATCACCAAAATCGGCACTTGGGCGTCAAGCCGTACATGTGCGAGGTGTGCGGCAAGGGATTCATAACTAAGGGGCTGTGCAAAAGCCACCAGAAAATACATTCAGGCAAAGATAACCGGCAGTATCCTTGTATGGTATGCAACAAGTTGTTCGTAAGTAAAAGCTACCTGAACACACATCTGAGAATTCACACGGGTGAAAAACCTTACAAGTGCGAAGTTTGCGGCAAGGGTTTTCTAACTCGTGTCGATTTAAAGATACACTCGACAATGCACACCGGTGAAAAAAGCTTTGTTTGCGAAATGTGCGGTAAGGCTTTTGCCAGGCGCGCTGCTCTGAGATGTCATCGCAGGTCTCACACAGGTGAAAGACCTTACGGATGCGACGTTTGCGGTAAAACTTTCACCCAGTTCAGCCCGATGGCTATACACAAGAGACTTCACACTGGGGAAAGACCCTACGAGTGCGACATTTGCAGAAAGGCTTTCGTCTCAAGATCCACAATGATGTGCCATCGCAAAAAACACCATCTACCATCGACGGCTGATCAAAAGGATGACGTCACGGGACAGGTGCTTGAAATTATATCAACTGAGATAGTCGTCAGGGGCTCCCATGATGGGCTACAAATCACTGCGGATTAAGAATTCATATCGATTTTATGTAGAGAAAATTAACGAGGGATCGCATGGGCAGGGTTGAAAATTTATTTAAATCAACCTATTAGCATCTTCATTCAAATAATCAGTTTTGATTCAATGATTGATTCATTTTTATCAATCTTGTGTTTTGATAATTGAAATTCGCTTTCTTTTACAGGAAATTCACTTCTGAGAGTCGGTGTATACTATTCGAGAATAGGCAAACACGACTTCTATCTAAGCTTGATATTTATTTACTACCAAACCCTGCGACTATGAAGAAAGAGGTGTTAGTTTAACGAGAGATGTATTGACTGACGATCGATTTAATTATGAGCAAAGCATTATACCTATACTATTTACAATAAATAATAATCATGAAAAGAATGAAATAATCGGGTATTGGAGAAGTAAGTCAAGAGAAAGAAAAACTATGAATAATAATAAAAAAATTGTACCTAATAAGTGTTGTTAGAGTTTCTATATCCGCGGTTCTAATTATTTTTGTAAAACAAAGGTTGCTTCTATTTTCTACTTTCATACTCATCGTGCAGAAAGTATTTTATGTCCATATGCATGCGCATGTGTTTACCACTCGGACCATTATCATACCTAGAAGAACAACGATCAGCTCAAAGTAGCGATACGTAGTAAATTAATAGTATTAATGATAATAACAATTACGCTACTATGTAATAATAATATTAATACTAATAATAATAATAATAATTACAGATACAAGCACCTAGCAAATCAGTACCTATTTACTGCCGTACTGAAAATACAACATAATTAAATGACTCGTAATGTATAGAAGACAAAATTGCTTTGCCTCTGCGACTTGAATTCAAGAATAACGTAATTTACACACGCTCGGTTACTGTAGGAATGGCGGTACAGTTATTAAGATAAACAAGAAAAAAAAAGACATCACATTTGTCAAAATATTTTATTATAATGTCTAGTTAATGATTTTTGTATCGTAGATATCGTTAACATTAATTATCTCGCTACGCCGAGTTTAGAGACCAGCAGCTTCATCGCAATATTAGATAATTGTCTACTAGATGAATGACCGATACGTATACCGAAACACTTATTTCTTCGTCCTTAGATGTTGGTTCATTTGATCGATTGAATAATTTATATTCACAGAGTATACTTTGTTTAAAGAATAACAACAAATCAAGTAACACGAAACCCTTGTATACCTGGATTACTATTGAATTTTTTATATTATACATATTATATATCCGAATGGACTGGAATTTTTGGATCCATAGATCATATAGAATAAGAATAAACAAGTGGGGCAGAAAAATGAGAACCGTTGCGGCTTTTGTGTTCACATTTGCAGGGTAAGTCCTACTTTGTCGCAACACAATTTTGAATCTTTCTACATATACAGGGTATTTCAGAATCAAGCACTTTTCTTGTACCGAACAATTCCTGATCAAAAAATAGAATAGAAGGTAATTGATCGATGAAAAAAATGTCGAAAGAGCAACCGTTTTCAAGTCAATGCCGCTTAAAGTTCGCTAATACGAGAGATCACAAGAGACCACTGCAGGGCTGGGCCAGAAGTCTGTGCCGCCCTGATTGTATTAAAATTGCATTGTCCGAAATACCGACTTATCGTCGCAGCTTGTTTGTCATTTTATTAATTTGCTAGATCACAGTGATAGGTGCCTTGCTACGAACCGCAACAGGCTGGTGATGGCGCTCCTGCGGTGATCTCTAATCTGCTCCCGTATTGGCCAACTCTAAACGGCTCTAACTTGATTACGGTTCTTTCCTCGACATATTTGGCACCAGATTTTCGTCTTAAAATTAGTCTTCAATAAGAACTCGACTAGTGCAAGGAAAGTGCCTCATTCTTGAGTACCCTGTATTGTATTGTGATTAGTAAATCAACGGTGTTTCGTTTGTTTGTTTTGTTCCGTTTAGCATAGATATGATCATGTGTAGTTGATTATATACATATTTAGGTAATTGTGAAAATTATCAAATTGAAAAATACAGACTCAATTGTGTAATATTTTATTAAATCTGTGATCCTCTGACTTTATACCGAACTCCATTTCATATTTATATACACTATAATTTAATCAACGATGTTGAAACGAATACCGGAGATGCAGGATTTTTTCATTGATGCAACAGAATGTTAGAAATAATTTTCTTTAAAGAAATGAGTCAATAAATTTCGTTAACAGTATGTTTGAAAAATGATTCTTCATTGGCATAATATGATTTCGTTCCACTAATCTTCTCACCGTTTTTCTCATCACTAGTAAGTATTACGTCAAATTTACTCATGTTGTGGCTTATAATAATCAGACACACATTGTAATATTGAATGGAAGTGAACGTCGTTATGACTCTTGAAAATCTCCCAGGTCGTTGTTTAATTCTTCTGTTCTGCCTTATGCTTAGGGTCCACTTTCTTGGCAAGACCGTACGTTGTTTACATTTCCATACGATTGCTTATAGCATGTATGTATACCTGTATGTTAATCAATAGAGTCTGATTTTTTACTCAGCACCAAGTCGAGGAACTAAAACAGACAGTTCAATAATTATACTTCTGTAACTAATTAATTCTTACATCAACTGAAGCCTTAGAACCAGTGCTAAAGAAGACCTTGCAATCAGACTGCAGGAAGCAGAAGTTATTTCAGTTTGCCATCAGAGATTTGATTCCATCGAAGCCTAAAAAATTTTCAAAATATCATCGTTCGGAGTAAAGATTATGCTATTCATAAGTAAAATAGAACAATCAAGTTTTCTCAATAAATTATGTTTATTTGGTGATAAAACTCGCAACGAGCTACACTAAATGTATTTATTATTGTTGGTTTGTTTTTCTTTTTTTTTTCTCTTTTTTTTTCCTTCTTTCTTTTCAATTAATCGTCAACATCTGGTCATATTTTATCTACATTTATATTTAGGCGATGCGATGCTTTGTACAATGCTATTTTGCTGTAACTAGATGTATAATAATGTGTGTGTGTGTGTGTGTCTCTTTGTTATGTATGAATGTGTGTACACACGAATCTATACACGTCCACATGCATATAATGATAATAATAATAATAATAATATGTATACATTGTATTTGTGCAACACTGTAATTAAATAAACATCATGCCGACTTTTTAACGGTGGGAAGGGGAGGGGCAGAAGGGAATTTCAGGAAATTATGTACGGTTCATTATTAGTATACATACGTATAACAAAGATGTATACCTATAATATGTCAAAAAGCATTCATTGTTTTTCTTGGTTTATGTTCGATTTTTTTTTTTTACAAACGTAGTAGAAATTTTTCTTACGATCCCGGGTTGTTTTTTATTTTTTTAATTTTTTTTTCTCATTTTTTTTTCTTCCTCTATGGACTTCGGATAAGAAAAATGTTCGAACAATTCATTGTTAGGCGACTTGTCGCAGACAAAAAATTAATTAAAAGAAAAACAAAAAAAAACACAAATAAATAAATCAATTGAAACTAAGTCGCGTAAATAATCATAATAGTAATAACAATAATAATAATTAATAAGACGACGCGCGTGGGGTTACTTTATCGGCGGCACAACAAGTTAGTCCATCAGTCTTTCTCTCATTTCACTTATCTGTCATGGTTAATTACCTTCTCGTACTCACTCATTCGTTACATTTACGTATACATACAAAATGTATACATAATTGATATACGTGCGTGTTATAAGAAACAAAAATTTTTTCCTACGGTGGGACGCCCACTTTTAGCACTACTCACAGTGACCCGAACAGAAGATATTCATACAGCGGTGCTGTTGCTCTCGTAAGACAAAAAAATATATATATACACGAATATTATGTACTATGATTTCCAGTATTGCAATACGAGGGATTAACGACTCTTTCGGCGATTTGGTACTTTGTCGTCGTCGACGACGACGGGATTGAAATATACAATAATAACAATAACATTTAGATGTGACAAATTAAAAACGAAAGCACTGCTGCTGTATGAAAACTCCCCCCCCCCCCCCCCCCTCCCCCCGTAACTGGCTGTTATAATAAAAGTACAGTATTATTATTATTACAGTCGATAATAATCCTAATCTCTATTTAAACATGAATCATTACGTCTGAACTTAGATATCTAATAATAACAAACACTAAATTCTAGTATGCAGCAAGAGCGTACTTTTTTCCTTTTACTTTCTTTTTTTTCTAAACACATATAATACCTACACCAATCAATTCATAAACGAAAAAAACCAAAAAAAAACAGGAAAAAAAACACAGAATAGAACAATTGCTGCTTGGCGTTATATTATTATTATTACCTATTTGTTTTTCCTTTTTCATTTTAGAATATTTTGAATTCATTCGCTCCATTAGACATACGTGTATATCGTACGCTCGGTATAGGTAGGTAAGACTCTTTTGTGACTTGTGAATAATTGTAACCACCACTTCTTTTTTTTTTTTTCAACACCCACGGTGTATGTATGTATGTATGTATGTATGTATAAATTTTCATAATCGAAACGTCCCACAATCCGTATTATATAATTAATAATAATAACAAACAATGCGATCTCTATCGACGATATAATAATTAACTAAATTTAGACACCAATCTGAATATCCAGTGTCCGTTGCAGCATCACGCCCCCATATATACCTATAGTCTTGCTCGGATTTGATATATGCATATACCAATTGTTTCCACCGAGGGACGGCACTTTTCTATTATATCATCAGAAAACAACAATCCACATTTCTCTTCGAGCCTAGAGACCTGAGATCTTCTTTATTGCTTACTCGCTCGCATCATAGGGGAGGATAATAGGCCTGCGGAGATAGGCAGAGATACCAATGTGTAACAGAGCGAGGTAAAGGTACTCGTTCCTTCCATAATCCTTTTTGCAGCTTTGTTGGTGGTAAGCCATAAATAATAACAATCTAAAATTGCCACCCTGGAAAGAGAAGGAGATGAAAAAAAAAACAGAAAAAAACCCAAAAAAAAAAAACAAGAATTTGATTTAGTGGAACACATTAAAATATTAATTAAGAATCTAATTGAATTTCGAGTGTAAATTTATAACTCACAATGCTACTTCACGGCTAGAGTTTGTTTCAGACGTCGCATCAGATGGCTTCCTACGTCGTGGACCTCAGGCCACTGCTTTAGCACGAAGACGATACCCAAGACGACAAAAGTGGTGGTCAATATGCGCACCCTGCACATGAAACAATGAGGCTTAGTACAGCTGCAACAAACACGTGAGAATATATTGAAATTGATCTTAAACGACAATGAGGTGAAAAAATTTTGACGTTTAAAGTTGTCCCGCCATCTGGTCGCTGAGAGAATATAAATTAAAAAGTCTATTCTACCTCAGAATAATAATGAAATTAGAAAACGAAAATGAAACAGAATGAAAAAATGAAATTGATACGAAAAAACTCTGCAAAGAAGTTTAGCAGTTGGATCAATAACTTACAATTTAAAAAAGACTTAGAAACTTAGTAAATCGAATGAGGTTTTTTTTACCTTGTCCTAAGGAACGGCATCATAATACCAGCGCCTGTAGCGACTAAGAGTAAAACGACTTGTAAAACGGTGAGGACAACATTGATAAGTTTAACAACCAACGCTCTGGCATTGCTGTTGTCCAATCCTTCTAGCGTGACGTATTGTTGATGCTGTTGCTGCTGGTGTTCCATCTTCCATATTTTCGTCTGACAACTTTCCAATATCTCGTGAATGTCCCTCAATCTATCTTCGCTTTGGTACTGGACCTTTTCTTCCATGTCAGTTATGGTTTGCTTTAAATTTTCTATCTCGTTTTGATGGAGCTCCGTTAGATCGTTAACTTGTTCTTCCAGCCGCTCGCATCTGAAACGTTCTTCTTGAAGCGCGTGAGATAGGTAGGCAACTTCCTGCTGAAGAACCTGAAAATAAATCGGATATATTAAATAGGTAATCAAGAAATAAGACTCTATTTTGAATACTTTCAAGAATTCACTATATTATCAGAATAGAAAATGATTAAATAGACAAGTAAAAACTCTACTTTGACTTCAAAATGAATAAATCAATGAAAACAAACCCCCACCTTGAATCCTTCCAGTTTCTCCCTAAGCCTGTCGTAGTTTTCTCTATTTTCCTGAAGTTCTGAGAATATAGGTTTGAGACTGAAAGCAGCGCTGTTGCTGTGGCAGGCGTGTGGTTGGCCTCTGCTACCGGGAGCACTTTCACTGGTAACGCTAGAACATTCGGAACCTTCTTCGGATGGGAATTTAATAGCAGCTGCGCTGTGAGTAGATCCGAGACTGCAACCTCCGGGCAGTGTGGCAGATCCGTGATGCGTTTTTTCTTCTTCGACGCTACCATTGTCTCCGTTACCTGCACGTGGTGTATCGTTTACATAAAAAGTTGAGCCATCTGCAGACACAGAGGTCAACAGTTAGAATTCCGAACAGGGTGCTGTAGAAATTTTTCATTTTAAGCAAAAAAAAAAAAAAAAAAAAACTGTTACGTGATAATGAAATTTTTTTCATAGATGCGAATGAGGTGATTTTTTACAACAATTTTTCAGAATCCAGTCGGCTATTACTTACTAGCATCGACTGCGACGGCGGCAAGAAAAAGAACAGAGAATAATTAATTTTACAAATAAAGAGTGAGATTTTTAGTATCCAATTGAAAAAGTGTTTTGTTCAATCAAAACGTGATGTACAAAATACATGGCTATTGTTCTCTATATTCATTCTACTTACGTGATAACGTATTTATATTGTCCGCGCTGCCGAACTTGTTTTTAATAAGATGGGCAAACTCTCTTGGCTTGGACATGACGCTCCTTGAACAGTAAACGATTGTCTGAATTATTTGCAGTGAATAACGTATTTTGAACAAAGAGAATTTTGGATAACACGGATGTATTGATTTTAAACGGAGCATGCAGAAAGCTAAAATATCAAATTTTAGTCATCCATACTCACCCTGAAAAACCAGTGATTCCGTCCCTAATATTACCACCCACGTTTCTGAAAGGTATTCTAAAGTTAGACGGAATATAGAACGAGCTGCTCGATCATCGTATCTTTAATTGAACTGAGAAATCTAGCGACTTTTTATAACAAGCTTAAAAAAAACAATCTGACTCACTTAAGCCCCTGTCCCATATCGCGTAGAACTTCTCTGGGCTGCCTGTGACTAGTAGGAGCTCCGTGCTCCTCGTAATCTTTCAGCTTCTTTGTATAACTTTCGAGTTTCTTTTGCAGCTGGGATATACTGTGCGCAGACTTTTGATTCTTCTTTTCAAATACAGCCTTGATTCTGGTCAGCTGTTGCTTGTCCGCGTTTGCGGCTAGCTTCAAATATTCGTTGACATTGTCTGTAAAAGGATTTAACGTTATTTTTTGATAACATTTATTTTTTGATTTTTTTTATCACGTTGATGTAAAAACCCTAATTTGAAAAATTCCATGTTCTATTTTCCACCCCTGGAAATACAATAACTGTAAAAATAAATAGACCCCTCACCGTCTCGTGTAGTCTGTTCTATTCTTATTAACTCCCTGGTCCTAGCGATTTTATTTTGTAAATGTTCCATGGCTTGCCGGCCACGACTACCGCTAGAGTCGACATCGTCGCCTATCAACTCGGAGGATCCATTCGAGAGGAAGGACTGGGTGGCGTGGTACGCCTCCTGAAACACCAAAGAATAGGAAAATTTTCATCAGGTTGTTTTCTAGCAGGAATAATAATTAATACGATACATTGAATAAGATATCTCCTCAATGCGAATAGAAATAATGCTGGACTTGAAATAACTACCCCTTCATCATCTGTGGGCGGATTAACATTTGATACAAAATCATCGAGTTCAGGAAGAGGAGCTGTTCCTGCTCCCGGATCATCGGTGGCATCACCAGCTCTGGCGACAGCGCCAGGAGATCTTTGTCGGCTGGTAGTTTTCATGGCTCCAGTTCCGCCACCACCTCCGCCTCCGCTACTGCCGCTTCCCGTGCTTCCCTCTCCCGACTGATGCCTGATTGAAAATAAATAAGAGAATACATGCATATCAGCAGTGAGTTCTAGTACATCTTGTTTAATGATTTTATCTCCTGTGGTTGAAAACCTTGATAAGATATTACAGGATATTGTCTGACGTGAAGAAAAAAGGCGACTATATAACTCTGTCAATACTATTATTTGCAACATTTTTTAAATTCCTGTTATCCATTCAGTTCTCTTCGATGCCAGAGTTACATTTACTCAAAAATCTTGGTCAGCTCTTTTGGGTCAAGATTAGTACAACCGCTCCGACGACTATCGGCATGAATTTTTTAGAAAGCTGAAGATAACTGTGATATCAAGTGCTCGTTTCACGTGCGCGATTACTTTATACGTTTCTTATCAATTCGGGGACCTAATCTTTGACACGTTGATCAAGATTCAACAATTGTAGTTGATTTACATAAAAAAAGAAGAAACGAACGAAAATGAAAGAATAAACCAGAGCTTTGGGAATGTATACATAGATCTATGAGTAATAAAACGTCGACTGAAGAGGGATGAATAAATAACGAGATATCAAACACTCACGCGGTGACATTCCGAGACTTTGTTAGAGGATCCAGGTTGGCTGGTGTATGTTGACGTTGGTGAGATTGTACTGGATTCAAGTTACCAACTCTACTTGGCGAAGCGCTTCTAGAGCTGTTCTTGCTTGACGGGGCAACAGACAAGCTAGCCATCCCTTACTTCTACTTCTTTATCTGATATCGTCGTCCTCGACCAACGCAGCATTTGGACCACGAATATTAGTGGATAAAAAAACGACGACGAACACCGACAACCTACGATTTAAATTCTTTATTCACTTTGAATGAGTAGAACAAACAAAAAAAATAACTAAATGAATAAATAAATGACAGAGAATCTAGCTGAATTTCGAAGATAAAAAGCTTTAATGTAACACCATTGACGATCCACAAGTTATAGTATGTATAGTGGTACGGTTAGGCCAAGCCAACTGTCACATCGCTTGATAGCTCATTTAGCATTAGTCATCTGTCAAAGGCTACGGGCGTAGTGAGTGGGTATGTTTCACGATCTCTGTATGTATGCGTTTCGTGCGAGTAAAGTGTGTAATGAGTGTCAACGTCCATTGTCGACCAATTAACTTTTGTCCACTAGCAGCTCAGATATATGTGTATGTATCGTATGTATGCACGCATACATGCGTAGAAGATGGAATGAAAGACAAAACAAGAACGTACGTACGGTAGTTAGTGTATGAAATGAAACTTGAAAGAACGCTATGCATGCATTATATTTATGTATGTAAGCACTGTACTCACCTTCGTGTGCTTTGTCACCCGTTGATAATTACACGACGACGTATTTTTACCTCCGCAATAATAAGACTGGCCCGTTCTCAGCCACAGCTTGTATGAGTGTTAGTGTTTGGGGTAGCAATAATGCCGTTTCTGTTCATGCTGCTTCTGCACCCGCCCGTGAGATAAACTGAACGCCATGTGAAACCGCATCACCGCGAAAACACGCACCACACCGCACTTTGAAACGTTTTTTTCTCTCGCTCTCTCTCTCTCGCTTCTTCCTTTCTTTTGTTTTTATGTCCTCGCAAGTTTCTCACCCCGCCGCTCCCCTCCCGAAGCACACTTCTAATACTCCA
The DNA here is from genome assembly GCA_963989295.1 of Ametastegia equiseti. Classification (NCBI taxonomy): domain Eukaryota; kingdom Metazoa; phylum Arthropoda; class Insecta; order Hymenoptera; family Tenthredinidae; genus Ametastegia; species Ametastegia equiseti. The sequence goes on from OZ022395.1 coordinate 14,958,890, forward strand.
ACTCGCAGTTCATTATTATACTCTTGATTCTTTCGAGTGGTGGTAGTGGTGGTGGTGGGAACCACGCACACCGCTTGTCAGTTTATTATTATCGTATTCTTATCATCACACACAACATAGCATGGCCGAGCGTAACAGAACTCGACTGTCACACGTAACCAAAAAAAAAAAAAAAAAAAAAACAAGTTCACACGCAATTGAGAAGACGCGAGGCGGCGGTAATTCGAGTACACAGTGGCAGGGGTGCGTCGCGGCCGTTTAACACACCCGCGATAATGCGATTTTAATAATGGGCGAGGACGCGAGTATACCTCCGTATCAAACTTTCTCGTCTTCTGCTTCTTCTTCTTCTTCTTCTTCTCGGTGCACCCGCCCCTCGCGTTCTCGCCCGATTATAATTCTTCGCGATATCGCGAGAAGCTTGACAGCTTCGCTCCCAGGGTGCGTTTCACTCGGGTGAAGTTTGCGACTCGATTATCGAATATCGTATTTTACTATTCAAGATGGCTGCCTTTTTAGGTTATGTTTCTCTTCATTTAAGGTTATGTCAACTGTCACGGGGAAATACATAATGAAAATACGACCTCGAAAGCGGTGGAAAAAGGTAAACTATTGTTTCTCGAGTTCCCTCAGCTTGTCGGACAACATCGTTCCGAAAGATTGCGTGTACCGCGGACTCACAGCTTCGAGTAAACTGTACGGTGTTTCGAAGTATCTTTCATCCCTGTTCAAGGTAACTGTGTCGTGTTTTTCCCCGACGATTGCGAAGCCGAGGGACGATAATTCAACGCTAAATTCAAGCCCTTCCAAAGTCGTCAAATTCAAATACACGCACTGATTTGTACTTTTCAATGTTCCGGATAACCTTATCTCGCTCACGTGCTCTTTGATGTCTTTTATCACCGCCTCCGCCTCGATTCTCCACTGTTTCTCGTCGAGAACTTTGTCCTTCTTATCTCCCATTATCTAACTCTTATTTCCGAATAAACGATTACCTCATTACGTTCATTACCCCTGCAGAGTTACACGGTCGTATTTACATATCTCACTAGTTACCCGGATGTAGCGTTTATCCTAGGCACTCCTAGGTCAGGCCGACGATCCTAACCTAACACAACACTAGGTAAGAGACAACCTAACCTGACCCGATCATTCAATAATATTCTGTATTCTGCGTTGTCTGATTCACATGCACAATAAAAAAAAATGTATACATAATGAAACTTGTCTGCTACTTTCAAAAACCCTGCTCACTTTACCACAGCTACCGATAACAAAATGATGAGTTGATCTCAGAGGCGGCGATGGCAGCTGTCAAACGATAAACACTTGGTATATAATGATGTGGCGATGAGGAGGTATAGGCTGAAGAAATGAGATGTGGGATCACCTGCCAGAGCTGATACTTGCGGAGATATTCAGCCACCTGGATCGCAGGGATCGGGCGAGTTCAGGGGAGGTCTGCGTTTCGTGGGAACGCGCTTTGTCCTCACCTCTTCTTTGGCGGTCTGTCACAGTCTTCGTCGATCGTGATCTACGTGGCGAATTTCCACCCGCTAAACTTCTTGCGGTACTTCAGAGTTATCCAAGGGATAAATAGATAGATTCAAGAGAAAGTCTTACTGAAGTCTGGACAAAAACCAATTTTTGTTTCTGAAATTAGTAGAAAGGGTTCAATCATTGAACAACGCTCATGTAGTTTTGTAGACAATGGTGATATGTGTATGGAAAAAGAATATCAACTTTGCACATTGAAAACTTTCTCACAAGAAATCTCTCTGGAGCTACGCGGCACATTTTCTGTGAAACAATTCCTGTGTCATCACTTCCATTGCATGATTTTTCTTTTTACATATTCTTTTTTAATACACATATCACTATTATCTACAAAACTATGTAGCCGTTTTTCAATTGGACCTTCTTCAGTAATTAAGGAATTGAAAAACTGTTCTTCGTCCAAATTTCAGTATGGTGTTCTAAGGAGGCCAAGAGGGGCTACCCTTGTGATTTCCAAGGATTCAATGAATCCTAGCGTTTCATCCTCCACAGGTCAAGTATGGGCAGCACATGAGACGCCTAGAACTTGCGTGGTCCAGGCCTTACATACTTCCGAGGGAAACTCGAGTAGCACGCAACGTTCAAGCTGAGGCTGGCGCAGAATTTCTCACAGCAGTTAGGGACAAAGATGTACAACTGAAAGAACTCATCCTCACAGATTGGGTGTTCAGCTCCAAGTGGGGAAACCGGGGAAAGCTGCTCTGTGCTCTCGCCAACTTTCTAGGGTATTCTAAAAGCCCCCGTCTATATGAGAAATAAGGAAATCTGTGCATCTTCATCATTTACACATCATATTCACAGCTGCCAGCAAAATCTAGAAACCCTCAGTCTCATGAACGCAAACTTAGGGGTCAGCGATGTTCTCAGAATTTTAGGCACTGCGGCAAGAGCCTGCAGCGGAACTCTCGCCTCTTTAGACCTCCGAGGTGCTTTCAGAGAGTGGCAAGCTCCGCACAGTAACCCGAGGTAAATAAATATCCCCGGTCATCGGCTTGGAATCTGACTATAAGAAGTTGTGTAATGTTTCCGAAGAGACGTTCTCCTACAGCTTCATCTAATCTCTGTAGCAATACAGAAACTGCTTTCCAGGTACCTGCGGCTGATGGGACGTCTAAGAGCTCTGGCCACCTTGAGATTAGACTATCCTGCGTTGTCCGACAGTGCACTCAACGCTTTAGCTACTGCTGCACCTGCGGTACTTAGAACGCTGCATATATCTGTCAGAGATTCTGATTCCAGGCAACATACACTTGCAAATGCCGCCTGGCAGGGGCTCGCACTAGCGTGTCCAAAGTTGAAGGTTTCCTACACGATAGGTAAAGGATCAATATCTCTAAGGCATATTCAATGCCGATAAAATCAAAAGTGATTAAATAATGCTCACCAGCTCCCGATTTACAGTAAACATCTCTCACTATGAGGACATGAGCTATTTGCTACTGCCCAGCGTCCCACTGGGGAGTTTTCAAATGTTTAGTGGCAACGTTTGGGACCAGAGTAGATCTCGCAACTTTCGGAGCACCGTTGGACTCCTGATAACTCATTATACAGACACGCTAGGTCAGTGTAACATTAAAATTAGCATTCTGAGATTACCATTCAGCTTTTTCACGTGTGCTAAACTCTCCTTGATCACGTTTATTCCTATCTGGTAGAAAATATAGAAATATAGCTATTCAAACGCATATTCTAATGTACCGATTCCAACAGCGGAGGTCATGCTTCAGCTGCGTAACAATCGAGAACAACTCGACGATCTGTTGGTATCTCTACTAGTTCGTTGCAAGCAATTAACGCAGCTGCAGTACGACGGAGTCCTAAGAAGCCTTGATACTTTGCGAGATATTTGCCAGCTTCAGGCCGACGGCAAGACTTGTGGGTTCTTTATACAACTAGAAAAAGATTTTGACTTCGCTGACAGATGCATTAAGTCTGATAGATACCGCTGATAGCTATCTAATAGTGATACCGCTTTTTTGTTACAAGTATAGATTTTCAAAGGATTCATGTTAAGCCGCGCAACGTGAGCACCCATAACCGAGCAGTCTTGGATGACATAGGCTATCAATATGATAATAAAATGGCACAGCAAGGTGTCGACTTTCGCATCGAAGATCCAGCCTCTGTTTTGATATTCTACTGAGAATTTGATGAAATTGGTGATTAATAATATAAGATTTTTGTGCAGATGATAAATCAAACTTGTAACTTATACATAATGTGAACTTGAATATTGATTGTGAAATTTGGCAGCCAAGAATAGAGTTTGTGGTCAATGAAGGTGAAGAAGAATAGTGCCAACGATAATCTTGCCTATAAATATAGCGCTTTTAAATCTGTTTATTGTCTGTATGTAAATTTATCCTGCCACAAGGCGGCAATATATAAAACTCGAACTGTGTGAGAGATCAGATAGAGCGAATAGTAAAATATAATTATATACCAGAGTTTTTTACCTATAGGAACATTGTCTGAAAAAAAAAATGTAAATATGATGAATGTAAACGAAAAATATAGATAGCCGAATCTCTTCCTTAGTTCTTTCTCTTTTTCTACGGCACGCCATCTCTCCTCTGTATTTTCTAATATACCAGCTACTCGTTGTTTCGTTAAAGTAAAATTATAATAACTAATTGATAATAAGGAAGTCAAATAAAACTGGGTCATAACAAAATATGAACTACACTGAGTAATTAAAATAAAGGACAAATACTTTCTAATGACGACTCTTGAGATGAGCATTGAGAATAGTTCTAGTGACAAAGCCCTTGTTGCATTTAATGCATACGTAAGGTCTCTCGCCAGTGTGATACCGTTTGTGAACGACAAGGGTGGATCTCTGTGTAAAATTTTTTCCGCATTCGTCGCAGGCGTGCTTTCGCTCGCCAGAATGAGTAATATTGTGAGTTCTGAGCAGGCCCATTGACGCGAAGCATTTTCCGCAAACTTCGCACGTGAAGGGTTTTTCCCCGGTGTGAATTCTCCGATGTACTTGCATGCTGGACAGACTGGTCACCTCCTTGCCGCACAAATCGCACAAAAACAGTTGTTTCTTTCTCCGGCAATTCTTCTGACCGTGCTCGTCCTGTTTGTGCCTGTAGTAAAGAGGCTTATGAGAAAAGCTCTGGGCGCATATCTCGCATGTGTACTTCTTAACGGTATTGCTAGAGCACATTTCAGGATGAGAAGTCCTCACATGACCCTTGACGTGGTCCTTGCTTTTAAAAGATTTTCCGCAAGTTGTGCATACGAAGGGTCTGGCCACTTCGTGAGAAGTTAAATGTGCCTTGAGCTCTCCTTTCGCTATGAATCCCTTGTTGCAAATTTCACAGAATACCGAGTACTCTTTCCAATGGTGCCGCTTCTGGTGCAGCCCGATGTTCACTTTGTGTAAAGATTTGTAATCGCATTCGTCGCAGCGATATATTGTTTGGGCTTTGTGGATTTTAACGTGTTGATTAAGCTGCCACGGAGTGCTGAAGCTCCTCGAACACTCGTCGCATTCGAATGCCTTTTCTATACCATGCGCTCTCTTCATATGTTCAATCATTCGGATCTCATAGTTTAATTCTATCTCACATACGTGACACTTTATTGATTTTTTTGCACTCTTAGACTTGTCCATTTGCTTAGGTGATCTACTCGTCACCTCTTTACCTTCTGTCTCTGTACGCTCGTTCTTGCAAAGCCCAAATTTCCTGGAAAACGAAAATCACACCAAATACATACTGCGATTGATTATTAAGCGAGATTTTTCAATACCGAGTGTGCTTCGGTGTATAAATATATCGATTGAATGCATCGAGGCGAGGGATTCACGAAATAAACTACAACTCTGTAGATTCTAACTGCAGATCCCAGTCATATTTATATCAAATAAATGACACAAAGTATAATGATGTATAAAAAAAAATTTCAATAATCCGACGAAACTTTCCTTAAAATAGAGAAGCTCAACTTCAATTACCTTATGCGATCAGCGGCAGGATTTCAGATGTGTATTCAGTACAGTACGGGTGACAAAGCCCTTGCTGCATTTTGGGCAAACGTATGGACGTTCGCCTGTATGATATCTCTTATGAACGACAAGAGTAGATCTCTGAGTAAAAGATTTGCCGCATTCGTCACAGGTGTACTTTCTCTCTCCTGTATGAGTAACGTTGTGTGTTCTGAGCAGAGTTTCACAGGCAAAGCATTTTCCGCATACTTCGCACGTATAGGGTTTTTCCCCGGTATGAGATCGATTGTGAATTTCAAAGCCTTTGGCAGTTTTTAATTCCTTGCCGCATAAAGCACAGAGATATCTGCGTCTCGGTCTTTCGTAATTTGGAGTACCATGGGCATTGACTTTGTGCTGTTTCAATATGGACTTGAATTTAAAGCCCTTTCCGCATATATCGCACTTGTGATCTGCTTCACCAGTCTGCTCCGCCTGCAGGGTATCGAAGTGGTACAACCTGTGGTGCTCCTTGAGGGAATCAATGTCGTTGAAAGTTATTCCGCAGCGATTGCATTGCTGATATTCTATAAAATTGTGCATCGCTGTATGCGTGGCGTAAGATTCCTTGTCCGTGAAAGATTCGCAGCATATCTCGCAGTATATTTTCACCTTAGGCTCGTGTTGCTTTTTTCTGTGCCTCTCTAGGTCCGCGTTCGTAACGCATACAAACTTGCACTGGTTGCAAGAGATGTTCTTCGGAGTGTGAGACTTTTTTATATGCGCATTCAGCATGAATTGTTGTGCGTAAGTTCTCCAGCAAGAACTGCACTTAAAAGGCCTCTGGATCCCGTGTGCAATCCTCAGATGAGCTACTAGCCGAGTTACAAAATGAAACTTCTCGTTGCATATCTCACACGCCTTTATGTTGCTCTCTGATCTGAAAATTTGTATCAACTATGTTAATGATTACAGAAATCCTTGGTATGCCTGTAATTGCAAATTCAATTATCGGTGCTGGATAATAGTTGGTTTGATAAAAGATGATTCTATTCATTGAATGATTAGTTTGCTTTACTCACTTCGCCTCAGTCGCAATAGGGTCGTTCTCTATCTTGACCTTCAACTCAGTTTCATCGAATTGATCATGGTCGACGGACCACTGGCTGTAACATAATTTTATGTAACTAAATATAACTTGAAAAATATATGCATAATCGAGGCAAGATCATATCGACGGCTCAGTAGAAATACTGGCTATCTCTAGTTAGCCTTGAATAACGAGCTATTTTGACTTGAATTTAAAAAACCGGTTTTCTCACGTTTGAAATTTTCTCACTGCAGATTACGTTGGTAGCGATCTCTGGCTGAATACGAAATATGTCAGCAGCTTACAAACTTCACGCTAACTCTGGATTGTAGATGTACTACAAACAATTTTCTGCTTATAAAAATTTGTGAATACGACAAAATTTCAAACGCGAAATAGCTCGTTCTTAAAATTGAACTCGAAATAGCCGGTCATTTGATCATATGTAATTTGAAATAGCAGCTTTCCCAAGTAAAGTTCAAATAGCCGTTTGCTTAAGCCTAACTTGAGATAGCCGTTTTTTTCTACCGAGCTGTGGATAAACATAGCATTTTCTTCTGAGTAGCAAATAAGCTCTTAGACTTCCAATGGCGTAACGCGTATTTGCAGTTGGTCGACTCCTTGGTAGAGAATATAATCGGGTTTACCAAATTCAGCATCGATGTTATAATCAGACATTAAAACTGTACACATAATATTTTTTCATAGTAATTCGTTTGATATTTTCTTTATGCTTCGCTCTTTTTACATTAGTTCATTCATTATATGACGTCTATTTATTCTAGGATACAGGATTATCGACGTGCGATTTCTGGTGTTTCTTCAAGAAGGTGTTAGAGACAAATCCCTTCTTGCAAATAGAGCACTGATAAGGTCTCTGTCCGGTGTGATATCGCATGTGGAAGACGAGGGAAGTTCTCTGGGTGAAGCCTTTGCCGCATTGTAAACAAACGTGGGGTTTTTCCCCCGTATGAGTTCGTTGGTGAAGCTTCAAGTTTTCTCTAGTGCTGAATCGTTTCCCACACACTTCGCAGCCGGCCGGTTTTTCCCCTGTATGCATTCTCCTGTGGGTAACTAAGACACTCTGAGAGGATACCTGTTTCCCGCAGTAATCGCACAAAAATATTTTCAGACCCTGCTCAATCCCGTGCTGCGATTTCATGTGCCTAGCCAGAAGCCTCTTGTAGGGAAAATTAGATGAGCATATGGCGCAGCTGTATCTGTCAGCAGTTTGCGTGAATCCTGGATGATGGATCCGCTTATGTACTAGCAAGTTGTTCTTGTAGGGGTAAGACTTTGGGCAGAGATCACAGGCGTGCGGTTTTTTGCCTGTGTGGATATTTTCGTGCTCTATATACTCTGCCCGGGAGAGAAAACCCTTGTCGCATAATTCGCACTTGTAGGCGTAATCCTTGGCGTGTCTCTTCCTATGGTGTTCCAGATTAGTCTTTTGATTGCAGGTGTAGCTGCAAACGTCGCAAGAGAATCTTTTCAGCCCTGTGTGTATCAGCTTGTGCCTTTTTATGTTCATCGGGGATCTGAATGCCTTGCCGCATTGATCGCATTTGAAGGCTCTCTCGATACCGTGAACGTTTTTCAAATGTTCGATCAGTTTGGTCATGTGGAAGAATCCTGCGTCGCATTTTCTGCATTCGTGTATCGCTCGCTTACCCCCTCCCGTGCTCCAGTGATTCCTGAAACAGAAAATCAACTGAAACCGCTGCTCTCGAGTCTTATTCTGACTCGGAAGTTTATATTTATACCAAAACAGACATCTTTAGTCTCTAAAAGTTGTCTGAAATGAAAAATTCAGTAAACGGTCATGTACCTGCATATTAATTCGGATATTAAGACTTTTTCGGACATGACGGGCTAGGAAAAATGTACATCAATTACAACAGAAGACAGTTGAAAAAAAATTTTAATCACGCCGTAAGTAGGACATGCCATTACTTCTTTACAATAGCTTCTCCACTATTTATCCTCCTCCGGAGCGTTTTTATACTTGTCAAGGAAATCAGCCTCAAATTTCTTCAATATATCTTCGATGTACAATGGGGGGAGAGGTGGTAGCGGTCCAGGGTGTGTTTTCCTGTGGCAAATCAGTCCAGGCTTTTGGGTAAACGATTTCCCGCATATATCGCAAACGTACGGACGTTGGCCGGTATGAGTTAAAATGTGTTGTCGCTGAGCTCCGGACCTGGCAAAAGATTTGCCGCATACAGGGCAGGGGTAGGGTTTGTCGCCGGTATGCGTTCTCATGTGAACAGCAAGCGAGCATTTTTCTGAAAAGGTTTTCCCGCACTCTTCGCATATCACTTTTTCATTATGCCATTGTATGTGCTGGTCCAGATTTTCTTGAGACACCATCCTCTTCGGGCAGATAGAGCACTTGAATTCTGGCTTGTAGTGAGCAAACTTCTGATGTACTTTCAGGGTGTGTTTATCGACGCAGGATCTTCCACATACGTCACAAACTACAGGTGGATTTCCACTGTGATATTTCACGACGTGGGTTCTCAGATCGTTTTTTATCTTGTACGCCTTTCCGCAAACCTCACATGAATAATTGTAAACGTCCGTGTGCTTCCTGATGAAATGAGCCTGTAGAATGCGTTTACTTTTGCTCACGTAATTGCATACATTACAAGGCCACTCCTGAGACTTGATTTCTTCCCGCGATTCATGCGTCTCGAGATGAGAGTCGAGTTCTGATTTGTTTTCAAATGGTTCTAGACACCCGTCGCACTTGTACAGGTGCATTTTGACGTGCTTGGCGAATAGGACTCGCTTTTTAAAACTCACGCTGCAAACGGTGCAGGAATACCTCTTTTCTGTTTCTGTGAGGCGAGCCTTGTTCTCTTTTGGAGCTTCTTTAGGAACTTGATTCTCCGACTTCCTTTCGCTTATTAGGATATAAGCTTTTGGCAGCACGACAGTATATTCTGTGGCGGAAGGCTTTGGGAGTATTAATTTGGGCCTTGATTCTCTGGACCTTCTTTCCCTTTGTTGTTTTCTTAGCAAGAGTGGATCTGGCATAGTTTTCCTAGAAAAACAAATTCATCATCATTCGAGTATCTGCAGCGACAGCATATGAGATATCGGCTCTCCGCAGCTCTATGTTAATATTTTTCACAAAGAGTACAGAACTAAAGAATCGTGGAAAAAACTAACAACAAGGTCTAGTCTCCGATAAATCATTGTTTAACCTTTTATTTTAGCCACCATACAAGAATATTTTGAATAAAACAACAAAACCAACAAGAAAAAAGGAATAAGGATGAAACTCTTTCTAATAAGTCTAATTGAGATTATGATTGAACTCTGAATGTAGTCTTGGGACTTTTCAAACCACATCTGACAGTTTGATTTCAAACTAGACTAAGACTTATTGGACCATGATTGGCTTTATCAACCCTCCGTCAATGTTTGCCGTCTTTAGCTTCGTTCTTTGGCTGATCAGCCAAGCCCTTTAATATATTATCGATGTAAACACTGGGTAGGGGGGGATGGGATCCGGGATGAGATTTCCTGTGGCTAGTAAGTCCCGGCTTCTGAGTGAATGCCTTGCCGCAAATATCGCAAACATAGGGTCGTTTCCCTGTGTGGATTAGAAGATGTTGTCTGAGAGTGTTTCTGCGCGCAAAAGACTGATTGCAAACAGTGCAAGAATAAGGTTTGACACCCGTATGGGATCTCATGTGTACTTCCAGGTCGTATGGGATGTGGAACATTTTACCACACTGTTCGCAAACCACTCTTTCCTTTGTCTCATGCCAATTCAGGTGTTGTTGGAGTCCTTTTTGGGACACCAGACGTCTCTTGCAGATCTTACATACCCACTCAGGCTTCTCATGGATATATTTTATATGGGACTTGAGGGCGTGAAGATTTTTACTCTCGTGACCACATACGTCACAGACTATCGGCGGATTGCCGCTGTGCATTTGATTTATATGCTGTTTAAGATTGTTCTGTATCTTGAACGGCTTGCCACAGAATTTACAAGAGAACTGATAATCATCGGTATGCTTTCTCACAAAGTGATCCTTCAGCGTCCATTTCTTATTACTTTTATAATCGCACACACTACACTCGTACATCTGAGGCCCGTGAACTTTTTCCATGTGTAGTTTCAGCTCCCGCTTCAGTCCGTAAGTATTTCCACATCTCTCGCAGTCGTAGCCATGCTGCCTGATGTGTGTTACCAACGCATCTTTATTCGAATACGTTTTCCCGCACAAATCGCACTGGAATCTTTGTACAGCTGTATTCTTCCTTCTGTCCAAGCTTTGATGTCTTCGATTAGTTTTGGTTACACTCTTTCCAACGGCGATAGAGTTTTTCTTGCTTCTACGCTTCTTACGAAATCTCTGATTGGTCAGTTCTACAAGGCCAATCACAAATTCTGGAGTACATTCTATTCTCAAGGGGCGCTTATTTTCTTCTCCGTCCTCCGAGTGAATTGCAATGCTCAATGGGTCCAGAGGCTGTGACCTAAAACAGAAAGGTAGAAAGTGATGTGATCAGCTGCTGCGAAAAGTCTGAATATCAGTAAATCTCAGATACTCACTTGAGAAGCATACAATTGTATAGTACAAGAGAATGTTATAGTTGCCTATCCTATAAATCGTCAATAAACATTGTATACAGAGTAAGAGTTTCATATTCAGACATTTAATTTCTATTAAATATACAAAATATAAAAGCTAAGAGTACGTTACACTGTTTCACCAGCCGAACACGTATATAGCTTTACTTGCAAAAGAGAGAGATTTCTAACTAAGCCGTCGTTTTATGATCTAATTGCACACATTTCCATGCGTCTAAAATACGCATAATAATCCATGTTCACAGATTTCGAGGAATACTCGTTCCAGCACAATAATTATATATGTATGAATGAGCAGAGTCCAAAGTTTCCTGACTGAAAAAGTCATGTGAGGGAATCGTCGTTTATCCACTTGTCTCTGGGGTGCTGTTTTTTCTGGCATACTCCTTAGCAAATTGTGTAACGATAGTTTTAATCGAGACGGCAGGAAGCGGAGGTAGAGGGCCAGGATGTCTTTTCCGATGGCAAATGAGGCCAGGTTTCTGGGCAAAGGCCTGGCCGCATATGTCGCAAACGTAAGGTCGTTTTCCGGTATGAATAAGGACATGTTGTTCCTGAGCAGTTTGCCGCCTGAATGTCTTGCCGCAAACTAAACAAGGAAATGGTTTTATCCCCGTATGAACTCTCATGTGAGAGTCTAAGTCTCGCCCTCGAAATCTCTTCCCGCATGTCGGACAGACAACCTTTTCTTTATTTTCGTGCCAGGAGAGATGCTGCTTCAAGTTTTCCTGCGTCGTCATGCCTCTCTTGCAGATATTGCATTCGAAAGCCGGTTTGTAGTGGCGGTACTTCATATGGGCCTTAAGGGCGTGTAGGTTTTTACTGAAATGACCGCAGACGTCGCAAACTATGGGAGGATTGCCGCTGTGATTTTGTTTCATGTGGTGATTGAGGGCCTTCTTTATTTTGAACTGCTTCCCGCAAGTGTCACAGGAAAAATTAAACCCACTTGTGTGAAGCCGAATGAAATGATTCTTGAGGGTTCCTTTGTTATTACTCTTGTAGTCGCAGACGCTACACTCGTAGAGCTGCGGTCTGTGGATCTTTTCCATGTGCGTTTCTAAGTAGCGTTCCAAGCTAAAGCTCTTTCCACAATCCGCGCACTTATGCCTGTGTTGCTTCAGGTGCTCGGCCAGATTGCTCTTCTTTAAAAACGTCTTTTGACAACAGTGGCACTCAAAGGTTTTCTTTGTCCTGGTCACTCTTCTCACCGGCGTTTTGACGGTCTCCTCTTCCTTATCTTCCTCATCCAAATTCGAGGTACTTCTCTTGGTGCGAACGATCACTACGTCAGAAACTTTCTTCTTTGGCCATATCATGTACTCTGGAGTGCATTCGATTCTTATAACTCGTTTTTTTTCCAGGGACATTCCGTCCGACGGCATGCTCAAGGGATCGGAAGCCGAGACGCTAGAACAAACAGACAATCGTTAGAAAAGGATACTGAACAAGTTAACTCCATTTCATGGAAACTCAAGAAATAGAAAAAGTGTTTTGATTTATAATTAGGATAAATGCCACACCTTCCATACTGTAGAATGTAAATATTTTTGGAAGGTAGTTAGGTGGGTAGGTAGACGGGTAGGGAGTTAGTTTCCAAATCAGACCATCAAGTTGTTTGATTCCAATTTAATCTCGGGCAACTTAGCGCCTCAGTTTCTTTCAAATTCAATATGTTACACAAAGAATAATATAACGCCGCGTCATGTTTTTCTATTTTTCAAATTAGACTTACCGTTATCATAGAAGACAAAGCGAAGCAAGCTTTTGTGCGATAAGGGAATAAAAAATAAAGCACAATTGCATCGACTTGTCAATGTTTCTCGCTACTTTTTCTCCTTGCGTAATCGTCAGTGAAGTCGTTGATGATATTCTTTACCGAAACAGCAGGTAGAGGAGGGAGAGGGCCCGGGTGTCTCTTCCTGTGGCAGATTAATCCAGGTTTCTGCGCGAACGCCTGACCACAAACGTCGCAGACATAAGGACGCTGCCCCATGTGAATAAGGATGTGTTGTTCCTGGGCAGTTTGCCTTGAAAATGATTTTCCACATACTGGACATGAGAAAGGCTTGACGCCAGTATGTATCATCATGTGAACGTCCAGAGAGTACTTTTCCCTAAAGGTTTTCCCGCACGTAGAGCAAATCACTTTTTCCTTATTCTGGTGGCGCAGCATATGCTGATCGAGATACTCCTGAGTGGTCATCCTTCTTTTGCATAGTTTGCACTCAAACTGTGGTTTATTGTGGGCATATTTCTTGTGGCATTTGAGAGCGTGAATGCTCTTGTTGGTATGACCGCATACGTCGCAAACCAGAGGTGGACTTTCGCTATGAGTCCTGTTCATGTGAGTCTGCAGGTCGTTTTTGATCTTGAATTTTTTGCCGCATATTTTACAGGAGAAGTTGAAGCTCTCAGTATGCTTCCTGACAAAATGATCGTGCAGCGACCACTTGTTCCTGCTCACATAATCACAAGAATCGCAGGGATATTTCTCTGGACCATGCACAGATGCTATGTGCGATTTAAGATCGCACCTCAACTGAAATTTCTTGTCGCAAATATCACAAACATATTTATGGACTCTCATGTGTCCGACCAGTTCCCTCTTTGTTGAAAATTGAACTTGGCAAGTGTGGCACGAGTAGCTTCTCTTCTCGCCAGCGGCCTTAGCTGTGTTCTTCCGCCTCTTGATTAGATCACCTTTGGAGAAACTTCTCCTGCCGTTAGTTCTCCTATTATTATTTTCTTTGACGACCGATCTCTCCGAGGATAGAATGACGTACTCAGGGGTACATTCTATTCTAATCGCGTTGGAAAGCGGATCTGATATTCTAAAACACAAAATTTAACAAGGGGATTACTAATCGGATAATCATATCTTAGCTCAGAGCTGCGTTACTTACTTTGGATCTGCTTTTATCAGATTAATATAAAAAATCTTAAATATTAGCCAAGTTCAAACGATATTTTGTACTTTTCATACCATAGATAAGAACATAGAGTTTACGCTAGAAAAGAATTGATAAAATAAAGAAATTTATTTTCAACTCTGAATAGGTACACACATCCTACAATAAGACCAACTAATGTAACTTGATCCGTCATTTGATATAATATAGTTACATTCGGCAAACCACTATCTGAGTACAATCAGCGTGTATATCTTGGAAGTATCAGGTCAAATGGAGACTGTCTCTTGTCTCTCTGATAATAAATCGTTCTTAAGACAATGTATAATGATAATCGATAAAAACGAACAGAGGCAAATGCTTATTCGTTATTATCCTTCCCGATCCCTGCGAGTTCGTTGACAATATCGCCAATGGGCATAACAGGTAACGGTGGGTGGGGTCCAGGATGAGTTTTGCGGTGGCAAATCAGTCCTGGTTTCTGTGTAAAAGCCTTGCCGCAAATGTCGCAGACGAAAGGACGCTTTCCGGTGTGTATTAGGAGATGTTGTCTCAGCTGAGAGCGGCGAGCAAATGGCTTGTTGCATATCGGACAAAGATGTGGCTTGTTCCCCGTGTGAATTGACATATGCCTCTTGAAGGAGTCCTTCTTGTTAAAAGTCTTCCCACATTCGGCGCACATGATCCTTTCCTTCTTCTCGTGCTGGAGGAGCAGGTGCTGGTCCAAATTCTCTTGAGTCACCATTCTTCTCTTGCAAATGTGACATTCGTACTTTGGCTTGTAGTGAGCCCACTTCTGATGAACGTAGAGAGATCCACTGTTACGGCACGTTTTGCCGCAAAGATCGCACATGGTGGGTTTTTCTTTGTGGTGGAATCTGACGTGGGTGGTCAGGTCCCCTTTGACTTTGAACTTTTTGTTGCAAAATTTGCAAGGGTATTCGTAAACGTCGGTATGTTTACGAGTGAAATGTGACTGCAGGGAGTGTTTTGATCTGCAGACAAAGCCGCAGGCCTGGCATGGGAACAGCAGAGCTGATCTCGAGCGAGTTTCGTGTTTCCTCTCAAGGTGGGCAACAAATGAGGCTTTCTTAATGCTTCTAAAATCACAAACGGCGCAGACGTAAGCTCCGTTCTCTTCGATGCAGACCTTTTTTTTGTGGGTCCAAGCCACGTGCTTTCGAAATGTTATTTCTGTGGTGAAAGTTTTCGAACAGGCCTTGCATTTCAGAGATCGAACGGTAGATTCGCCTCCATTGAGCATGGGTTCTGACAAAAACTGTGTTTCGATTAAAGCCGACAAGTCGATAGCTGACTCCTTTGAATTGTGTATATTTTCAGCCATTTTTTCAATCGTCACCATGTTCCCTTCGAGCTTTACTTGGTACAAGTCACCCAAACTCTTTTTTTTCCCAGTCCTGTCACCCACAGATTCAGCATTGTTAATGTTGCAGGGTGGTTTGTTTTCCGCCTCTTCTAATTCGGAATCGTTTTCGCTTTCTGGTGGAGCGACATTTTTTGGACTCTCCTCGTAGAGGGGAGCATCTTCATCTACCGACAGCTGCTTATTGTTCGAGCTTTCAGTGGCAGCGGATTCATCGGCTGGTAGAAAAGCATAGTATGGTTTACCGTCCAATTCAAATATCTGCCACTCCTGCATGACGACAGATTCCTTGCCAAAGGAAAAGATCCCTTGGTGTTTCGGGAGCTCCTCGGTTTGCCGATTTCTGGAACATAAGTCGAAGGAATTATTATTAAGATTCAGCTACATTTTAGCGTTGAGAAAACTTACTTTTCAAACGAAAGGTAGCAGCTTTAAACAAAGAAATGTCATTTTAAATTATCTGTGGTAAGGATAGGTGAAAATTAATTAACGCAATGGATCTTATGCAGAAAATTGGTTTGTGTTTTAAAAATATAAATAATAATACCTTGGATAGTTGGATATTTTATTTTACTTCCATAATAAGCCTCTCTATAATACACAGCTAGTGACGATGATAAAACGTAACAATAACACGCAGTAGATTAATGAGTAATAAAAAGACAAACAAAAAACTGAATAAAAGCAAGTTAAATAAAGTTCTAGTCGCTGCGATAGTGTAAGATGTGTTTGGACCATTTAATATCAGTTTTGTTGTATAAAAAGTTATCCGGATGAACTGTTCAACAAGTTGATGAAGAAAACCGGATGCTTTTTACATGAATTAGCTAAAAGTTTGGCTATTTCTTCATAAAATCGTTCAGAATATGTTCAATGTGAACAACGGGTAGCGGTGGATGTACGCCGGGATGAGATTTCCTATGACAAATGAGTCCCGGTTTCTGGGTAAACGCCTTGCCGCAAATATCGCAAACGTAAGGACGTTTTCCCGTGTGAATCAGAAGGTGTTGCCTGAAAGCAGTTCTTCGAGCAAAAGCCTTGCCGCAAATAGTACAAGTGTGAGGTCTGTCCCCAGTGTGCGTCATCATATGTTGTTTTAATCTGTGATTTTCGGTAAAAGACTTGCCACATTCTTCACAAACAAAACTCTCCCGCCTTTCATGCTGCAGTAAAATATGTTGGTCGAGATTTGACTGGGTGACCATTCGCCTTTTGCAGATGTGGCATTCGTACTTTGGTTTGAAGTGCGCCCACTTCTGATGAACGTAAAGTGAATTACTGTTTGAGCAGGTCTTTCCGCAAACGTCGCATATTATGGGTCCCTCTTTGTGTTTGAATCTCACATGAAGCCGCATGTCTCCTTTGACCTTAAACTTCTTTCCGCATATCTCACAAGCATATTTGTAATCGGCCGCGTGTTTTCTCTCGAGATGTTCCTTGAGCCGCCGCTTGCTCTGACACTTAAACTCGCATATATCGCAAGAGTAGTCGGCCAGGTCCTTGTCTCTAGCCACATGCTTCCTGGCTATGTGAGAGTGGAGCGTCGTCCTCTTCGAGCATTCAAAGCTGCAATATGTGCAAGTGAAGACCAGGGGGTCATTTATTTTCTTGTGCTCCAAGGCGACATGCATTTTGAAGGATATCAAATTCTTGCAGACCTTTGGGCATGCCTTGCACTTGTATTTCTCTGATCGGCAATCGTGCACCCTGATATTGTGCCGCCTCAGATTATTCTCGAGGTCAAAATTCATGTCGCATATGCTGCAGGCGTAGACTGCAGTCGCTATAGACGCTTGTGTCTCATCTGCTTCGCTCTCTACTTTGACCTGGCAGTAGTCGCTTGGTATATCAGGATCAGGGTTGACCGTATCGCTATTTGCCTCATCTTCAACAACGGATATTTTTGAATCGTCCTCCTCGATAACAGTTTGTTTTTCATCCCTTTGATCGGTGACTTTGGAATGATTAGCAGGGAGAAAGGCGTAATAAAGGGAGCCCTCGAAATCCACAATTTGCCATGGCTGCATGAGGATGGATTCTTCACGATAAACAAATCTCCCCTTGTCGCATAATTCCCTGAAAAATATAAAGGAATTGATTAGTCTGAGTACTTTGGGACAGAGAGGATATCCACCGTGATAGAGACATGTTTATTATAAAAGAACGATATCTTTGAAGAATCGTTAACTTCTCGGCAATTATGTGTATTGTAACAGGCAGCATTTTGGATGATGTGTTACAGAAGTCAATTATTCAATATTCAAGTCTCGTTTAAATATAAATACATCACTTGTATAAACATTTTGGAATAATATACTCTACACAACTATACAGTTGTAAAAACGCAGCTTTGTCGTTTCATTTTCGAATCTAAATACGAATACACGATCAATATCAACAAACGATACACGGATCATTGATAAAACGATTAAAAATCAAGTAAAGCTATGCAAAAAATGGTACAAATAGTACCGTGTCAATATGCGCACGATTGTAAGGCAGGCTATAAGACTGGGTCAAAATCTGGTACTCTCGTCAGTTGTTCATGACGTCGTTGAGTATGTGATCGATGAGGACCCTAGGCAGGGGGGGATGAGATCCTGGATGAGATTTCCGATGGCTGATGAGTCCGGGTTTCTGAGTGAAAGATTTCCCGCAAATGTCGCACACGTAAGGTCTCATGCCTGTGTGTATTAGCAAATGTTGTTTGAGGGCTGTCCTCCTGGCAAAAGACTTTCCGCATATGTTGCAAGCGTAGGGTTTGTCCCCGGTGTGAATTCTCATATGAACTTTGAGCCTACTGTTCCTGGAAAACGTCTTCCCGCATTCCTCGCAAACAACGTTTTCCCTTTTCTCGTGTTGCCTGAGCATATGCTCGTCCAAATTCTCCTGAGTAACTAGCCGCCTTTTGCAGATTCTACACTCGTACTTTGCCTTGTAGTGAGCAAACTTCTGATGAACGTAGAGGGAATTGCTGTTTAGACAAGTCTTGCCGCATACGTCACAAATCACCGGTCCCTCTTTGTGATTGAACCTTATATGATTGGTCAAGTCTCCTTTGACCTTAAACTTCTTGCCGCAGGTCTCGCATGAGAATTTGAAATCGTCTGTGTGTTTTCTGGCGACGTGTACCTTCAGCTCGTACTTGTTTTTATTTTTGTACTCGCACTGGCTGCAGTAGAAATATTCCGTCACTTGGTCCAGACCCGAGCCAGTCTTTCCTACTAACTTATGTTTCCTCTTTATGTGAGAGTAGAGGGAAGTCTTTTTTATAGTTTTAAAGCTGCATTCGTTGCAGTTATAGACTTTTCCCTCGCTCTCAGCCCTGTGCCTTCGTTTATGGGAGTACATGGTGCTTTTTTTGAAGCACTTGAAGTCGCACAAATTGCATTTGCACTCTTCGGCCACTTTGTGCTTTCTTGTAACATGGGAGGCGAGCGTCCCGCGTTTTTTACATTTAAAATCGCACGAGGTACAAGACAGTGAAAAACTTTCCTCCGATATCTCCTTGTGCCCTCTCACATGAACTTGGAGATTTTCTTTCTTAAGAGTCTTGTAGTCGCAAGTATCGCAGCGATATTCTTCCTCGGCTTTTTTCTCCACCTCTACTTCTTCCTTCTTGTTTGCTTTGGCACGCTTGTGTTTCTTGGCAACGTGAGAGGCTAGTGTAGTTCGTTTTTTTGACTCAAACTTGCAGATCTTGCAAGAAAAAGTGGGATCCCTCCTGTGTCGCCATACGTGGGCATTGAGATGGTCTTTCCTAGAACACGTATAATCGCAAGTCCCACAGCTGTACAGTTTAGACCGATCTTTTGAGTCCCGTGTCTTATGTTTTCTCTTGAGGTGAGATGCGAGCGTTGTTCTTTTGTGACATTTGAAATCGCAGACGCTGCAAAGATACAGAACGTTTTTCTCCTCTACTCTGTGCCTCCATATGTGAGAATTGCGACGATTTTTCTTCCCAAATTTGCCGTCGCAATTCGTACAGTTTTTAGCTGGCAGCCTTTTCCAAGCCACGTATTTTCTAGAGTGCCTAATCTTGTGCCTGTTCAGCATATTTTCGACTGGAAATTTAATCCCGCATTTGTCGCAGGGAAAACACTCGATCGTAACTTGGCAGAGGTGGGCCAGAGACTCTTGACACCTGGTTTCCTCGCATATTTCGACTTTGATTTCATTAGCTGGAATCAATTCGTCCTTGGAATTTCTTCTGCCATTTGCGTTTCGGCGAGTAACTGGAACCAGGGAATACGAGGGCCTCCCTTTGGGGTTTGATCTTTGCCACAGTTCCATGGGCACTGAATTTTTCCCCACGATAAATCGTCCGGCAGAATCGGTTCTAATTATTTTTAGACCGCGAGCGCGGCTGCTCCTGGACCTAAAAAATAAAAAAAAGAATACAGTTGGTAATTGGGAAACACAACCTTTTCCAGAATCTATGATATCTCACAACGGTCAATCAACTAGAGGGTACAATACAGATCATATATACATCACAACACATAGCTTATATCTCTCGATAAATTTATTACATATAACAAATCATTTCTCTCTCATTGTGCATCTTTATTTTACAGCTGATAATATTCGTTCATCAGTTATATTCCCGTATTTCATATCTATATCGCAGACTCCTGCCCGACATTGGCTTTATTCCTGCCCAACGGGATTGGCGGAGAAGATAGATGAGCGTCGGGATGTTTCCTCCTGTGTTCAATCATGTAGTATCTCCTCTTGAAGGCTTGGCCGCATAGATCGCAGATATGCGGCCGTTCCGCAGAGTGAGTCAGCAGATGAGTGTTGCGCATATGAGAGGTACGAAATGTTTTCTCGCAGACGTGACAAGTATAGGGTTTGACGCCAGTGTGAGTGGTCATGTGAGTAGAGAGGTATCTCTTAGAGGCGAATACTTTGGCACATTCTTTGCAGGAATAAGTCTGATTGTGTTGGAGCATGTGACTGTCGAGATTCTCCTGGGTAAGGAGTCTTTTGTTGCATACTTTGCATTGATACTTGTAATCGTTAAGATGAGCGACTTTTCTATGCTTGTAGAGGGAATAGCTGCTGGTATAAAATCGTCCACATATATCGCACATGTGTTGAGAACTGCCGTGTGTACCAACGTGAAACTTTAGGTCCCATTCCATCTTGAATCTCTTGCCACAATGTTCGCAGGAAAACTTATAATCGTCTGTGTGTTTCCTGATGTAATGTGACTTTAGATTGTTCTTTGTTTTTGTGCAATAATCACATTTGTCGCAATGATGCAGCATACTGGAGTCTATCGCCTCGTGAACAAGTCTGTGTGCCTTGAGATCGCACTTGTATTTGAAGGCCTTTGAGCAGGTGGAACATTTGAAGGGTCTGTGAAAGCTGTGCTTGCTAGTTATGTGTCGCATTATTTTGCTCTTTTGTTCAAAAGTAGAATGGCATATGTCGCACGTGTAATTCCCGTCGGTTAATTTCTTATAAAGAACACCCTTTGGTTTGGCTTCTTCCTCAGGAGGTAATTGCGTACTCGTTCTCCCAGGTTCAGAGACAATCCTAGCTGCTGTTGTGTCCCCTTCTACGATGAGGTCGACCATTTCCAACCTGGGGTTTCCACGCTTGCGTGTTGAGCTCCTTTTTTTTACTCTTCTGATTACCCTGGTTGATATCCTCTGCGAAACTTTTCCAGATTCTGATTTTTCCCTATCTGGTACAGAGCAGTTTGACTTGGAGCCCTGATTTAAATCGTTAGGTGATTTCCTAGAACACCATAAGAACAGTCATTGATTAGAGTAGTTCGATCGGGTGAACAGCGAGGCTATACAGACTACAGATATCAAGACTCTGTGTGACATACCTACATATGTGTATAAATGAGTAAAAAAAACAATTTAACCTCACATGGATACGATCAATTATGAAAATAGTTTCGATGGATTTGACTTTATTTCTTAACAAAGGGATACCGTTCTCAACAGACACAAAAGCTCGATATTATGTACCGTATTATATGCTAGTATTATTTACATTTTACTTGAGATTCTATTTAAGCTTGGACTTTATGTTCTCAAGTATGTTCCCCAGGGTGACAGGTGGCGGAGGATCGCTGGCGTCGGGATGTTGTTTTTTCCAGTGTATCATGAGGGAAGATCTCTGGGTGAACTTTGATCCGCAAACATTGCAGACATAGGGTCGGACTCCGGAGTGAGTCAGGAAATGTACCCTCTCGGTGGCCTGGCAGGCAAAAGCTTTGCCGCATACAGAACACGCATGGGACTTCTCCTTGGTGTGTATTCGCCGGTGTTTAGTGAGGCCGTACTTTCTGGCAAACTTCATGCCGCACTCTTCGCATACGTATGTCTCTTGGTGATGTCGCATGTGAAGTTCTAAGTTTCTTTCGGTCTGAAGCCTTTTCTTGCATATCTTGCACTCAAAGGACTTCATCTTTTCCGCGTGCTTGTAGTTTCTGTGAAAGTAGAGCGAACTCTTGTTCGGATAGGTCAAACCGCATACGTCGCAGACACATAAGCCAGTTTCGTGATCGGCGACGTGGACTTTGTAGTCAGTTTCGACCTTAAATTTCTTTGGGCAGAAGTTACATTTGTATTTATAATCCTCAGTGTGTTTGCGGGTGAAATGTTCCTGCAGGTAGGGGTAATGTTTTGTTGTGAATTCGCACATTCGGCATGAATACAGAGGTGCAGAATCGTCGTGCTGTTCTCTGGTGTGTTTTTTCAAGCCTGAACTGTACTTGAACTGTATGCCGCAGACCTTGCACTTGAATCGTCTCACATCGCTGTGCTTCATCATGTGCTTTGTGTACAATTTTTTCTGCTTGAAGGAAATATTACAAACAGGACAGGTGTGATCTTTTTTCTGCTGATTTGCATCCTCTTCAATGGCAAGAGGATCAATGTCGCGTGTATCTTCGTCGCTACAGGTGATGTTTGAATCGCGAAGTAGCACATCTTTCTTCTCATGATCCTCAGAATCTAGAAGAGACCCTCTTTCCAATTGTCTTTTCATCTGCATCCGCAACT
Organism: Ametastegia equiseti; assembly: GCA_963989295.1. Classification (NCBI taxonomy): domain Eukaryota; kingdom Metazoa; phylum Arthropoda; class Insecta; order Hymenoptera; family Tenthredinidae; genus Ametastegia; species Ametastegia equiseti. Next base: position 14,981,410 of record OZ022395.1, read on the forward strand.
TTCCTATTAGGTCTACGGTGGGTCTGACCTGGATGCGACTATTCTCAGGTTCCTGAGGGCTGCGGATGGACCTAGAAGAAAGTACAACAGTCATAACGAGCCAAAATTCACAATGAATAGATTTCTGAGAACATAAACTATACAAAAATGATTATTTTTCTTCCTCGTAAATAGTAAAACTAGTATAACATCGTTCACTAGTTTAGAGTGATCATCCGTCGATATTACACGAGGTTTTAATAACAGAGCGACTACTTGAACAAGATATAATTTTATTACGATCAATATGTTTGTTTAGAGTCGATATCTTGTCAAGTTTTCCGGTACAAATAGTGCAAGTAACTTTCGTATACAATTTCCAGTCGTTATGTACAAGATATTGAAACTGGAGTCGAAGCTTATGCATTCTTAAATTAACAGGGCAAGTGATAATTCGCATTTTGCTCAAATAGAGACAAAAACTAGGCATGTAAAAGCTAAGAATTTTTCTGATACCAAATCATATCCATAAATAAGGCTGTCCTTTACTTTAAGTTCGTTTCCTTCAACAATCGCAAGGTGAAATCAAAGCAAGCAACATAATATCATGAGCTAAACATCGTTTATTCTGGTACTGGTACGATTAACGTTTTCAATTATGTTTCTTATCGAAACGGAGGGAGGCGGATCCGCGACGTCAGGATGTTTCTTTTTCCAATGTACGGAGAGCGCTGGACGTTGGGTGAAGCTCTGTCCGCAGACGGTACATATATACGGCCTGACCCCAGAATGTGTCAGTAGATGAACTTTCCTGCCAGTGGAGCTGGCAAAAGCTTTTCCACAAATGTGACAGAGGTAGTTTTTCTCTCCCGAATGCGTTTTTATGTGTTTTTTCAGGGCAGTTTTTCGCGTTAACTCTACCCCGCATTCTTCGCACATATACTTGAGACTGTGCTGCTGTACGTGGCTGTCTAGATTCTTTTGGCTCTGTAATTTCTTCTTACAAATTTGGCACTGAAAATTTCCTTCCTTTACTCGGTGCTTGTAATTCTTGTGAAAATAAAGAGACATCCTGTTCGGAAGAGTAGCTCCGCAAACGTCGCATATTGAAGGATCGCTGTCGTGCGTTATCAAGTGCTTTGTGTAATCTGCCTTTATTCTGAATTTTCTGTCGCACTTTTCGCACGCGTATCGAAAATCACCGGTATGTTTTCTCGTGAAGTGGACCTGTAAGATAAATTACTATTCAATTGTCAAGCAGACTTTCCAGGTTTTTTTTTTCTAACTTCTCTATTCCGTTTACCAAGGCTGGAAATACAAACTTATTCTCTTATTTATGTTCTCATTTATTGATTCAGTAAACGCACCTGTAAGTAGGAGCAGTGAATGGTGGTGAAGTCGCAGAACTGGCACCTGAAGATAGGAGCTTTGCCGTGGACTTTGATCTTATGTCTTTTCAAGTTGTTTTTGTGTTTGAATTTTTTCGAGCAAACGTCGCACTGAAATGCGTACAAATTACTATGCTTCAGCATGTGTTTATTGTACTCTGATCCCCTGACGTTGAAACTAACTTTGCATATGTCGCAAGAAACTTTCTCCCTTTTTTTTTTACTGTTCAACGATCTGTTCTTAGAAAATCCCAGAGATTTACTCTCCGCTGTTTTTCTCTTCCCCTCGCCTCTGATTCGATCCTTTTTTGACGATTCTCCTCCTTTCATCAGCCTCTTGCTCAAAGTTCCCTGCCTCCTGACCACCCTCTTTTCTCGCTGATCTCTAAACAATCAAAAGATCACGAGTTAATTTACGTCGGTTGAGGTAACAGATTATAATAATCCAAATTAGCCATTGTTGCTACTCATCTACAGCAAATATGCTGTACATTTCAGTTCAGACTCTTTCCTATTATCATCTGACTACACCAGTTCAAATAATTAGAAGTTTTCCATCCGCGTGAAGGTACTGGACTCTGGAGGGATTTTTTGAGCTTTACAGAAATTCAATTCATGTGAAGTCACATTCGGATGAAATTTTTATTGTTCTCCTTCCTCTTCGCCTCGTTCTCTTCATATTCTTGTCTCTTCCAAGTCGGTGAACAGGATAGAAACGAGTCCAGTACAATATGACAATAAAATTAAGTGAGGTGATGAAACCGAGTGGAATACTTACTTCAATAGATAAAAACACCTAACTCAACAAATAATCGGCTTTAAAATTATGTACAATCGAAGAAACAGCATGCCTTTGAAGAAGACGAAACTATTTACAGATATAATTATTCTTTATTCTTCAACGGGTTTAGAACGAATCTCGTTCATTTCCTGATGTACACTAAATAAATCCAGCGATTTCAAGGATCCAAGAAAACTTATGACTACTCAGTACCGGTCGTTGACGAACGCTTCCCTGTTCAAAATAATCACTTTGTCTTAAATATCTTAGAAGTAAAATCACTGGCTATTTTAATCGGTGGTAAATCTGGATGAATGTCTGTTGCCTATGCAACTAGGTCCATTTTTTCTTCACAACATTAATGTTCTTTGTGTTATTTGTGAAATATTTTTTTCCACGGATCAAACTGCTGCATTAATTTTTGTATTAATAGCAAGAACAGATTCATTCTCTGGTCTTCTCTTTCGGTTTTCATTTCTTCTTTCGCTTTACTCAGTTTTTTATGAAGATCGTTGAGTACTCTTCCTTTATATTCGCAGAAAAGAGATCGAGAAGAATCGAGCGGCTTCCTCCTAAAAATCATAAGCTAGTTAGTATTCCTCAAAAGCTACTTCATCTATAGAGTCTAATCTGGTTCTCGAGTCTAACTCAGACTATATAGAATTTAATTTAACTCCACTCTCAAAATATTCGTATTGTGGATAATAAGTGAAAACCAAGCGGCCTTCAACATTGTGAATTTATCTTCAGTTTCCTCGAAAGTAGAAAAGTGTAACAAAATGTAACAGAAATCTCATCCTCCTAGCAAAATAATGAGACGACAAAATATCGTGAATAAATCTCTCAACAAAGAACGATTATAAAAATAGTCATGATTCTAATTTCCATCAATCAATCGCTTCGCAACGTCATTCAAACTTCTCCGTACACAATATTATTTGGTACTCTTGTTGACGATGATCTTGTCCTGAACGCCATGCAGCAAGTTGGTAATTTTGATAGGCGGTGGAGGTGGGTGAGTTCCAGGATGTTTTCTTCTGTGTAGCATCATCGGCGATCTCTGGGTGAAGCTTTGGCCGCACAAATCACAGACGTAAGGTCTCTCCCCGACGTGAGTGAGTAGATGAATTTTCTGAGAGCTTAGACAGCCGAAAGTTTTACCGCATATGGCACAGAGGTAAGATTTCTCCCCCGAATGAGTCCTGAGATGTTTGGTCAAGCCATATTTGAACTTAAATTCCATCCCGCACTGCTCGCAGACATATTTCATCTTGTGGAGCTCCGCATGGCAGTCCAGATTCTTCTGGCTCTTAAAACGTTTGTGACAAGTGGGGCACTCAAACTCCTTCACCTTGGTTTTGTGTTTGTAATGTTTGTGAAAGTAGAGTGAGCTCTTGCTGGGATACGAGGTTCCACATATGTCGCAAACGCAGCAAGACTCTGTATCGTGGTCTTTCATGTGCGTTGTGTAGTCAGATTGTACTTTGAACATTTTTCCGCACTGTTCGCAGCTGTAGTTGTAGTCCTCTGTGTGCTTCCTGATGTAATGTATCTTGAGATACGGCTTAGTCCGTGCTTTGAAGTCGCACAACGTGCAGGCATGCAGCTGGGATGGCTCGTCGTGTATTTCCATGTGTCTTGCTAGGTAGGCGCTGGTTTTAAAGCCCTTAGAGCAAACCGCGCATTTGTGAGGTCGAGAATCGCTGTGTTTGAACATGTGGCTAGTGAGTTTGCTCTTCCTGTCGAAGGATATGTAGCATATTTCGCAGTTGTAGGATTTCTTGAGTTTCAATCTCTTGGATCTGACGCTGCTCTGGTTCGAAGACTTTCTCCTGAAGTCCAAGGGCGTATTATCCAGGTCATCCTCGTCTGACTTGACCTGAGCTTCGTCATTCTTGACTCCCGGCTTGGAGCCAGCTTCTTCTCCCGGGTTTGGTTCCTTCATCATGAACACGCTCAGTGATTTCGGAATTAGAAAATAGTCTTCGCCTAGCTTGACTGTCAAAAAAGACGGGCCAAGAGGGTCTAGCGGATTGTACCTAAAAAATGACAGAATTGTTAATCTGGGGAATACAAGACACAGGAATTAGTCAATAGTTTCTAACTGCAAACCATGCAGGTATTTACAATATGAATATCGATACTAGAGCGCTACTTATGGTGATATGTGGATTGAGAAAAACGCACTGCTTGTGATACGCGGTGTAGAATTGAGGATGAGATTCACCGACCAAAGTTTTATTTCGAGACCATGGGGAATCTCGTTTTGGTATATTGTTACAAAATCATTACAATCATCATCTCTTAGAACATAACATCTTTAGCGTACAAACTTTCTTTTACACGTAGAAATAACAATATCGCCAAGGCTTAGAAAAGAAAATTTCTATAAATTTTATAATTTATCTTCGATGAGATTCTTATCGACCTTTGGTACCTACCGTTTAATCAAGTTCTTTCGTAGCAGCCGGTTTAATTGTCATCTCGTTGAATCCCCTTGCAAAAGGAATCGGGTATTTTCCAGCATAGATCCTCATGGATTTCACATCTTCATAACATTTGTACATTAGTATCCTAAACGATTTCTAGCTAGTTTCTTTCTTCAATCAGCACTTTCTCGCCCATTCCTATCTCCATTGGTCTTGGCGAGTTCATTGATCTTTGGCTGGATGCTTTTGAGCAAGAAATCAAGCTTAATCGGAGGAACAGGAGGCAGCTCGCCAGGATGCTTGCGTCTGTGAAGCATCATGGAGCCTCTTTGCGTATACGTCGATCCGCAGATATCGCATCGATAGGGTTTCACGTCGGTGTGAGTGAAAAGATGCAGCTGTAGTAAGCTGTGCATTTTGAACGTTTTGTTACAAACGGGACACGAGTAGGGTCGATCCTCTCTGTGCACATTGTGAATATGATGAGTGAGAGCATATTTCCCTGTAAAGGGTTTCCCGCAATGATCGCAGTAGCAGCTTTCTCCGTTATTGTGCTGATTAGCTCTGTGAGCGTCGGCTGATTCCTGAGAAGCGAATCCCTTGGAGCAAATTCCGCATTTGAAATTTCTGTTCCTTCTCGCGCCACCAGAGTGATGCGTTTTTTTGTGATTGCACAAAGATCTGTAGTTAGGAAGAACGTCCCCGCACTTTTCGCAGACTACTGGACCGCAGTGCATTTGATTAATGTGGGTGGTCAAGTCTCTCTTGAACCTGAGCTGCATGCCGCATATGTAGCAAGAAGTAGCATAGATGTCCGTGTGTCTTCTGACATAATGATCTTCAAGTCGAGACTTGTCTTTAGCTTTGTAACCGCAAACTTTGCATGGAAGTAGTTCGTAAGAACCTTCGTGTATCACTTGTATGTGTTTCTTCAAGGCGTTTTTCATTTTAAAAGCAAGGGAACATATTTTACAGGTGAAAGGGCGTAGTGATGAATGAACGTACTTAATATGAACGGTCAGCTTTCTTTTACTGGCAAAAGTTTTTCGGCAAGCTTCGCATTTCGGTTCGACGGAGGCTTCTTTCGATCGTTTCCTTTCTCTTTCAGCGACAAACCCTGCGCCCTTTTCTACACCGTTCTCTGTTCTTTTCTCTGATTGCTTATCGCCAGCCTCTGTCTCACCTTTGGAAATTGGCCTACGATCAATTGGGATAACTTCAGAGTCACTGCACAACTCCACCTTTGGCGCTGGGACCCAAATTAACTCTTCTCCTCGCTGAACCATAATGTATGATCCCACTCGCAGCGGGTCATTCGAATTTCTGAAACAAAACAAACTAGTCAGTCCCAGTTCTGATCAATGATCATTTTCACACTCTCACTTCTTCTGCCACATCTCAAACTCCCAGAGTACAAGTATTTGCTTTTGATGTCGCTCATTCCTTTGATAATTGGCATTGTTTACAATATTAGATGCAGGGTCAACTTTCGTGGGGCTTTCTTCAATGTGAATAACAGATTGACAATATCCTCTAGCACCAGTCACAATAAGTAATCGAGAAATTGGACATCGTTTTGTTATATCAAGATTTTTCCTTCAATGCTAGAGCCGCCCGTATTTTCTGTTTAATTGGCCAGCCGTAGAGATTCCAAGACTGCCGCATCGCTTATCTGGCCAGTGAAGATTCAGCGATTCGAGAGTAGCAAAATCAGTTCCAGGAACTAGTATTGATCTGTTTGAAAATTGATATCAAACATTAATGTTCAATTATTCGGTTATGAATGAATCTATCAAGTCTGAAAATACTTTATTAGAACAAGTTTATTCTAAAAATATGAATGGTTAAACACTAGGGTCACAATGTGTAACTCTTCATCAGAAATGGCATAGATTGTACAAGAAGTATGCGTAAACAAGAAGTTTTCAGCAACGGTAAATATCTCTGTGATTCGAAACAAGTCCAGTAATGAAAATGTCACATTAAGGCGCTACTTCTTGGTGAGCTCCTCCTGAATATCTTTAACAATTGAAGTAATTGGGATAGGTGGAGGAGGGGAAAATCTGCCGGGATGACTGCGTCTGTGTCGCATCATGCTGGACCTCTGTGTGAACGCTTCACCGCACTGATCACATTTGTAGGGTCTTTCCCCTGTGTGGGTGAGGATATGTGACCGAAGGCTGCCTTTGCTTCTGAATGGCTTCTGACAAATGGAGCAGATATTTGCCTCGAGTTTTTTGTGCTTCGCTCTTTTGTGGTAGTTCAAATTCTTAGTGTTGTCGAATTCCATTCCGCACTCGTTGCATATGATCCCTTTTTCATGAACCAGTAAATGGTTGCTGAGATTGTGCTCAGATTTGAACCCCCTGTTGCATATAGTGCACAAAAACTGGTGGAGACCTTTTCTGTGCGTTCGTTTGTGGGCACCCATGGACGTGGAGGCCTTGAACGACTTGCCACAAACCTCGCATACCAGCGGAGGCAGATCCGAATGGTAGTATTTAATGTGATTGGTAAGGTCGCTCCTGATTTTGAACTGTTTGCTGCATTTGTCACAGGTGTATTGGCGTTCGCTAGTGTCGTGTTTTCTGACTCTATGGTTCTTCAAAGCCTGCTTTGACTTGCACTTGAACTTGCATATTTCGCAGGTGTAAGCCAATCCCTTGTCATGGCACAGGGCATGCTTCCGCTGATCGTATCCTGTCCTGAATCTCTTGGGACATTGGGTGCACTTAAAGGGTCTTCTGGTGTTGTGGCTCTTCAGATGCTTCGCCAGATTCGTCCTGTACTGGAATTCCCTGTTACAAATGACACAGGTGAGTTTGCTCGGACTATCCCCGACGAAGTCAAGAGCAGAAGGATCGGCACATTCCTCTTCAGACTCGCAATTAGTCAATCGATTATCAACAGTGCTCGACTCTAGCAAGAGAACATCTCTGCTGGGACTCGAGTCAAGGAAATTATGTTCTGTGCTCTCTTCAGCAGCCAATGTCTTTCTTGATCCGTTTGCAATCCTAGAACATTAAATGAAAAGGTAAAACAGATGTGCTGTATGAAATTGTCACAAGATATTAAGAGGTAAAAGCTCCAGCGTACAGACAAGGAAATGCCACGGGGTGATGTGGGACTATTTTATTAAGCACGTGTACACTGGACATAGCTGAATTGAACTTTTTTTTTTTTTAATCGCGTCTTCCAATGTTTAGACTGTTTCCTTTGAAAGTTTCACTCTCGCTAATGTCTCTGCATATTCAAAAAACTCCAGTTTCACAAATAATTGTCATATGATCGCTCGGTTTGTTCCAAACTTTGAACTCTTGCTTGCCAATTGTTCAATAGCTCTTTTCCTTGGGTCAAAAACCACTTTCCTCGAGGAATCCAGTATCAATACACCTTAGAGACTCCAGCCTCAGTTTGCTCAGAAGCTCCCGGTCGCCTAGAACATTTATAGATTTAGTAGCTGTTGTAGTTACTGCTTAAATTTGATGCGTACATGATTTCCTGTATATTTTTGAGTTGCAGATAAGATTATTGAACACTCGTGAAAAGGTTTTGGAATAGTGAATACCAAGAGTAATAGTTGCTTTTGGAGTGGCTCACTGAATTCTGGGATTCATGGTCATAGTTCATGTCAAATTCTACATGAAAGTCTTAATGATAGAGATGTGGATGGGTGATTGATAAATATTCTTGGATATCATCAAGCCCTGTGTACCATGCGTATTAATTTATTTGAGTTGTTTATCTCAATCCGACACGATGTATGTACAATGAAATATCGGAAGATAGGCAAACTGGCAGTTACCCCGAACAAATTTAATCATCCCTAGTATTTATCGCTTTTTGTTATACCGTTGAAATTCATATTATATGAATACATATTTGACAAATATAGTCGAACTAACGACAGTAATGAAAACTTTATATAGAAATAATATAATAATCTAACGTTAAATCGTACATAATTACAGCAAAGTCTGTTAGGACTGAAAGTAACTATCCAGCTATATTAATCATACGATTCTCAACGGAATCATGGCTTGGCTAAATCTTAATATCTGAAAGCTGCTACATTATGTATAAAGATACAACCTTGCCAAATATATTCATTATCACCGATCGGCTTAACGTTATAGTCGTGAAATATATAAAATCTATTTATTACTTAAACTTCGGCTTACACATGTAGTAGCTAAGCACAAATATCGATAACTAAGTAATAATGATAATAATAATTAATAATAATTAATAATAGTTATTGGTATTCTTAGTAGAATAAAAATCAACCGAGATGAGTTGGTATTTTTGAAAACCAATTTGTGTGTCGTGCATTAATCAATTAATATTCCAAACCAAAATTCGTCAACGATAAAGAACAAGCATACCTCGGGTATACCCAGATTAATATATAATATGATATAATATGTGATATCGCAGTCTAACTCAAACGCAGGTAGATTTTTGATGAGCAGTGAGATTGCCCTGGCAAGAGAAACCGCGATGACAAATTTGGCAGATGTAAGGTCTCTCCCCGGTGTGACCGCGCCGATGTATAGTGAGAGTGGACCTCTGGGAGAAGGCCTTAGGGCATTGATCGCACTTATAGGGTTTTTCCCCGGTATGAATACGCCGATGCATTCTCAAGTTCTCAGAGTCCGTGAATCCCTTGCCGCAAATATCGCAAACGTAAGGTTTTTCCCCTGTATGTATACGCCGATGTTTCTTGAGATGCTCCGCACTGCTAAGACTCTTTCCGCAGTAATCGCACAGGTACAATTTCGTTGGATTGTGACTCTCCTTGTGGCGGAAAAGAGACCTCTTGGTCGCCAATACTCTTCCGCATATATCACATGCTGTACTAGTCACTTTGTTTGCCTTCATTTCAGGATGCATCCTCCTGCAGTGGGCAGACAGCTGTCTTCTGAGGTAAAAAGCACTGCCGCAAGCCGTACATGCGAAAGGCTTGTCTCCTGAGTGAATATTATAGTGTTCCTGAAGCTCGATAGCTTTTCTAAACCTCTTATCGCACTCATTGCACTTGAAGGGTAAGTCAGCCTTGTTGGTGTGCCTGAGCATATGGATGGAAAGAGCGGCGAGAACGGTGGTCTCGTAGTCGCACTCCTTGCACATGTAGCTTGGATAGAAGTGGGTCTTTTCGTGTCTTGTGAGGTCGCGAAACAGTCTGAACTTCTTGGGGCAGTGATTGCAGGTGAGATCGCCAACGGTATGGCGAAGCAGGTGTTTCTGGTAGTTGCTCTTGTGTCTGAATACCTTGTTGCAAGTCTTGCAGAGAAATTCCACGTCGCTTTTCTCCTGCTTAACTTTCATAGGCCTGCCGACGTTCTTTCGTTTGTTACCAGCGTGCTTCTTCATGTGTTTACGGAGATTGACATAGGTACGGAATACTCTGCCGCACTGGTTGCAGGTGTTCTTTCTTTTTCCCTTATGCTCGATCTCGTGATTATTTAGCAGCGTCTTAGTCTTGAAGAAAACGCCGCAAGTTTTGCAGTGGAAAGCCAATGGCATGTCCTCCTCGTCGTCTTCCTCTTCTTCCTCCTCGTCGGCTTCCCCATCCCCATCGTCATCCTGGATTTCTTCTTTTATCGGACCATTCCCAGAGTTGTTTGTCTTATCGGAGTTGCCAAGTTTTTCAGCTCCTTTGTCAGGCTTTGTTTTGACCAGATCGAGCTTCGATAGCATTAGCATTCGATAATAGTCCTCGGACAATGGGAGATGCGTAAATCTGAAATTAGAATTTAATATTCGTCAGTAAGAATGGAGACATACAAATTTTTATACTGTATTATCATACAATAGCGTATCGTAAGAAGCTAGAAGTAATATAACTATGACAAATCTACCAAAGTTAGTTGACGTATGATATATTACTTTATCCTACAATAAGTAGTGTCGGAAATTAGCTTATTTGAACATTTTCGAATTACTTTATTTTTCATACATAATCATAAAGATAGTGGAAGAGAGAAGAGGGGAGGGAGACTGAGGATTACATTTCCCCCATCATCCCTTTACACGCTAAAATAAATGCGTTGAAAAATTAATACTATTTAGGCAGCTAGAAACATGGGAATCTGGATGAAGTCTGAATATCCATAAAACTATTATCCTGTTTTGTTTATCGATTAAATACACAGTTTCTTCTTCTCATTAACATCGATAAAATTCAAATCGTTTTCTTCGCTAATCTCACTGGATAATGAATAACAATAAAAACTATAATTAATCAGGTTGTACAATTGTAACGCTAACGACGTGTACTTTGTTGTGAGCGTTAAGCAGCGCCCTGGACACAAAGGATCTTGTGCAAAAACTACACTGATAAGGCCTCTGGCCAGTATGATAGCGTTTATGAATAACAAGGGTGGAATGTTGGGTGAAAGATTTGCCACAGGTATCACAACTGTATGGTTTTTCGCCAGTATGAGTTCTTTTGTGAACAACGAGGGTGGTACGTTTGTGAAAGGCTTTTCCGCATACGTCGCAAACCAGGGATTTCTCTCCGCCGTGTAGTCGCAGGTGATCCTGAAGTGACCCTTTTGACGAAACGGATTTGCCACATAAATGGCAGTCGAATTTATTGTCCCCCGTATGCGATTTGACGTGTAATACGAGGGAATTTTTGTAGGCGAATGTCTTGCCGCAGAATTCGCACTGGTGTTTAACAGGCTTGAAATTAGGCTCGTGAACCTTGGCGTGTCTGGCAAGGGTGTGATTGTTGGGAAAAGCTTTTCCGCAGCTGTCGCAAACGTGCTCCTTGGCCTCGTGTTTGACGTTCATGTGACCGTGGAGTTCGGCGTTTGTGAAAAAGCCCTTCTTGCAAATATCGCAGAACTTAGTGTACTTCTCAAAGTGCCTTCTGTGATGAGTAGCAAGCTGCGAAGCTTGAACAAAGGATCTCCCACACACGTCGCACACAAAATTTCGCTCTCTTGTATGTATCCTTTTGTGAACAGCCAAAGTGTTAGTTCGTTTGAAAGTTTTGCAGCAAACATCACATCTATATGGTCTGGCGTCACTGTGAGCGACCAAATGGCCTTCGAATAAATTCTTTGACCTAAAGCTCTTGGCGCAAATTTCGCACTGGTAAAATTTTTCAGTTTGGCAAACGTCTGTCGATCCTTCGGACATGGACGCCTCTTGGTACTTGCAGGTCATTTCTATAGTTTCAAAGTTCGAATCAGCAGGATTTGAGTTTTTAAATTCTTCGCAAGTCAGCGCCAGACTGACTTTAGATTTATTCTCATCTGATTTGACATCTGAGCGTTGTTGTTGTTGACTTTTCCTTATCATGTCCGATCGTATCAAGATTTTCCTCCGGAACTTTGGCTCGTTAAAACAATCCTGAATCTTTTTAGAATCCGGATCGTTCTCGTCCTTTTGATTTCCGAACTTGTGTCTCGCAGAATTTCCTATTGTTGGGTTTAATCTGCAAATAAACGCAAAATGAAGTCAGACATTGAGATTTTATTCGGATAATAAAAAATGAATGGGCGAACGGTAACTGCGTCGAGAGAAATAAATTGAATGAATGTTAATTGTTTAATTTCTTTTCAAATTCAGAGCAATATTTTCTTCTATCGTAACATTAGTGGTACAGGTATTTGTTTATTTTTTGGTTTTTGTATTCATGTACCAGAATGTATAATTATGAGATAACTAATTTATTGAGATACAATATTTAGAACTATGTATCTAGCATCAGTGACCATCTGCCTGAACAAGTAATTGGAGTTTCGACTCCGAATAAATATCATTTGCTTCGATAACAACTATTTGTAGTAAACATATAATTATCTGGGTCTAAAAACGGAGAAAAAAGAAAATAAAAATAAAAATAAAAATTACAGTACACACTGCTATGTAATGTTACAAGAGGTATTTTGTATGAGAGTACAAAAATATTAACTAAATTATTAATAATACGATTAAATTTATTATTTGTACACGTCTCTCCTTTTTCTTCTTAAATAATTTATTTTCTCTATTATTTACTCGGCACTAAAATACGACCCCTGCGATTCATTATACTGTACATTCCTTATTATTATACTCACGTGATTCACACTCAAGGTATAATAGTTTTAATAATAACGTCATATCTCACATATCGACATGTATTATATACTATCTATAGAAACTTTGAAGAAAGAAAACAGTCAAACAATATAATATTTATCAGAGAAAGACTTGACGCCGATCCCCATAATAGAAACAATTTAACAACATGAATTTTGATGTAGTTTAAGCTGTGCCGACGATACGAATCCCTTTGAGCAAGTGGGGCATTGGTAGGGTCGTTCGCCGGTGTGGTAACGTCTATGAATAACGAGACTAGTTCTTTGGGTGAATGTTTTTTGGCAGGTATCGCACTTGTGGGGTCTTTCTCCGGTGTGTATTCGCATATGTACAGTCATTGTGGACCTCTTGGTAAATCCTTTTTTACAGTATCGACAAACTACAGGTTTCTGCCCGGTGTGAAGCCGAATATGATCTCTGAGGGAGGCTCTGGTCCTGACGGTTTTTCCGCACTGATCGCAAGAGTAGCTCCTCTCCCCCGTATGAGTATTGCCGTGTATTTTCAGTGACTTTTTAGTGGCGAACATTTTACCGCACATTTCGCACTGGTGAGGTTTCTCCGGTTGATAATCGGGCTGATGAATCTTGGCGTGTTTGCTCAGTAGGCTTTTTGAGCGAAAAGGTTTACCGCAAGTGGAACAAACGTGTCCGCTCAACCCATGCTTGGCAAAATTATGGGACTTGTAATCCGCCTTAGTGTGAAACCCCTTCTGGCAAATTTCGCAGATAATATCATACTCGTTGTTGTGTCTTTTCGTGTGTATGGTGAGTTGAGATTTGAGCTTGAAGGCGCTGGAGCAAATGTCGCATACGAAATTCTTCTCCGTGGAATGGCTTGTGTTGTGTACCTTAAGCTCACTGGACCTCTTGAACTTTTTGTCGCAAGTTTTACACGCATATTTGAATTCCTTACTATGGACAACTTGGTGCTTGCGCAAAAGTTCTCTGCTTCCACAAATTTTATCGCACTCTTTGCATTTCAATTCCTCTTTAAGTTTCTTGGCGGCAAGTAATCTTAGAAAATCTCTTTCGTTGTCAACGCGCAGGGGATCCTCGTCTTTTAATTTAACGGTTGGTGAATCGTTAACGGCGTTGCTATCTTCTGAAATCGAATCCACTATTACCAAGACCCTTCCGTTTCTTTCGATATCGTCATCAGGATTTTTGGCGAGTATCCAACGCCGATCTTTTGCGATGACTATTTTGGTTTCAGAGAGATCAACTTTTTTTTCCTGAGATTGGTCGTCGGGTTTGAGTTGTCCTCTCTTCTTGGGTTTGGGTTTCTCGTGATTTTTCGATCTGAAAATTAAGAGAGAGAAAATTATTGAAAGAGAGAAATCAAAGAACAAAATTAATAAACAAATAAGAATGAAAAAAAAAAGAGTTTGAAGCACGCATTAGATTTGACAATTTATTTATTCATCTAAAAACGGGACTCGTGGGAAGGTATGATAATAACAAATCTAACTATCTCACTTGATTTAATGAAGTCAAATAAATGATAACCAGTAATATAGTATAGTTTGATGATAAACTAGAATGAGAAAGGTGAATGGGGCCTTACGTGTTGGTGTTAGCGATTCTGTCCATTCATTGTGTTGTTAATGAAACAACGAACGGGGGTGAGTGAGTCGTGGTAATTAAACGTTAACGTGTTGCGACTTCATGTGTAGCTTCATAGAACCCTTCTGGGTGAATCTTTTTGGGCAAACTTCACAGGCGTAAGGTTTTTCCCCGGTATGAGTGCGATTGTGTATGCCCAAATATTTCCTGGCGCTGAATGCCTTCCCGCAAACTTCGCAAACGTGGGGTTTTTCCCCCGTATGAATCCGCATGTGAGTTTCGAAGGACGTCTTTGTTGACAAGCATTTGCCGCAGACCTCGCAGGTCATGAGATTCTCGCCAGAGTGGATTTTCATGTGTACCCTCAAGGAGTTCTTCCAAGTACTCTCAAAGCTGCAAATGGAGCATTTGTACCTGGGCGGTTCAATGTGGTTCTTTTTGTGCAATTTCAGATAAGTCCGACTGGCAAATGCTTTGCCGCAAATCAAGCACTTGAAGGGTTCATCGCCGACGTGTTCCTCGGTTGTGTGAGCATCAAGTTTTTTCAAAGAGTAGAACCCCTTGTTGCAAGTCATGCAATAGACGTTAAACTCTTTGTCGTGCCTGCTCAAATGGAGTTCTAAAGAGGCTTGGGACTCCTCGACACACCCGCATATGTAGCAAACTACCTGCTCCCCATGGGACTTTGAATGTTTTTGTAATATGGATTTGGTTTTATAAGACTTCTCGCATATCAGGCAAGAAAAGGGTCTGTCCTTAAGGTGCATGGACCTGTTGTGAAGATCCAGTTTGTCTCTGTACCTAAACCATTTGTGACAAACTTGGCAAGCCATGCGGAGTTTTTTGGTGTGGAGTCTTCTGTGCCTTGAGAAATGACCGCGCCGTTCGAGTCTCAGACCGCAAAAGTCGCACTCCCACATTGGTGGCTCCCAAGAATCCTGAGAAATGTGAAGGGGCTTGTGAGTGCTTCTGTGATTCATGAGATTCCTGCAGTTTGAGAAGCTTGCGTCGCATAGATTGCAGGGTCGTTTCTTTTTCCCGCCATGAAACTCCCCAGCGTGAAGCCGCATGTGACCTCTAAGATTTCCCTTCCAGTCCGTCTCGAACTCGCAATGATGGCATTTGTACTTTTGGGGAAGCGCCGCGCCGTGTACCTTTGAAACATGTTGTTTCAACGAAGGACTTGATCTGAATCCGCAGTTGCAGATCATGCATTTGTAAGGACCGGATGTTCGTATGCGTCTAGCAGCTCTTAGGAAGGAGTCGCCGTTTCGATTATTTCCAAATCCAGCGAAAAAATGAAACCTGTAATTAATTAAAAATTCGAATCAAATTTTCAAATGTTGATCGATTTTTTCTCATTTCTCAAATACATTATATGTATGTATATTTCATACAACAATGATGAGTAATAGAGATATGACTGTGTTCTTTGGACAAAATACAATATTCTCAAATTTATTTTTACGCATTAATGTTTTATTTTCACTTATTTATTAACGTTAATATTTTTTTTTTCAGTACGGTCGATAGTTCCTTTTTCTTTTCATTTAACTTTCCAATTGAGACACTTTAGTGTTGTACATGGATACAAGAAAGTTTTTTTTATCGTTGGACGATTTTTTTTACTCTCCTTAAACAACGTTCTATAAATAATATTTGTGAAAAGTTTTCATAAAGTTGATCATTATTTTAAAGAATGCAACACAGCAATTGGGGGGAAATTATTTGTTCGCCTCAACGTGCGACTTGATGTGAGAGTTCATAGACCCCTGCTGGGTGAATCTTTTTAGACAGATTTTACACTGGTAAGGACGTTCGCCGGTGTGAGTTCTGAGATGAACAGTGAGGTATTTCCTGACGCTGAAAGCCTTGCCGCAATGTTCGCAAATATGTGGTTTTTCCCCAGAGTGTATCCGCATGTGAACCTGGAGGTAAGTCTTGCTGGAGACGGACTTGCCGCATATTTTGCAAGTGATTTGATTTTCACCTGTGTGAATTTTCATGTGAACCTTCAGGGCAGCTTTCCAAAAACTTTCAAAATCGCATACGGTGCACTTGTGCTTTTCCCTCTGGCCGTGTGACTTCATATGCATATTAAGATACGCCGCGCTGGCATACGGCGTATTGCATATTTTACAAGCGAAAGGTTTCTCTCCGGTGTGAGTCAAGAGATGACGTTCCAACGTCTGATTCGTGTAGAAACCCTTATTGCATATCTCGCAGTAAGTGACGTACTCTTGGTTGTGTTTTTTTTTATGGAGTCTTAAATCGTAGCCAGATACTTTTGAGACGCCGCAAATGTCGCAGATGAATTTCTTGTTGTGCTGTTTCAGATGAGTTTTGAGGAACTCCTCGGTCTTGAAACACTTTCCGCAAAGTACGCATGGAAATGGTCTGTCTTCCTGATGAACCTTCACTTTATGTTTCTCGAATTTCTCGTCGTCGGAGAATTCCTTGTCGCAATCTTGGCAGCGATTTACTTCTTGTTTTCTGTCATGATTCTGTCTGTGTTTAGTGAACAAAAGACGATTCCGTATCCTTTCACCACACAGATCGCAATCGTAGAAGGAACGCGAAGGAGATCTTCGCTCGGCAAACTTCAACCTCCTCTTACAAGCCTCGTTTTTTTTCTCCAAATCTGTTCCTGCTTTCAAATTGTCTTCTTCAACGACAGCGAAAGGATCTATCTCCGTATCTGGGGCTTCGGTCACCTGACGTGAAGGCAAGTCGATACAATACTCCTCAACGATTGTTTTTTCGGTTGAGAACTGGGCGAATTGACAGCTCTGGTCCAGGAGCTCCTCCTCAGGTTCAGTTTTTGTAAAATGCTCGGTAATGTCGATGCCCGTGTCATTAAATTCAGACCTGAAAATAATAACTGTTGTCAATTTGAATAAAATAAAAAAACACAAAGCATCAAAGCCTTGTCAGATACAGAAATTTTGTGTATTTAATCAGGCTTTTTGTGTTTTATAAATTAGTCAATCTTACATTAGTAAATTTGTATCTCATGCATTTGCTGGGTCGAGATCCAACATGTCTTAAAATTAACTAAACGATATTGGGATGGGCAACTTGTAGCAAATCGTAGTTCGCTTCCAAGATCGCATATGGATGGACGATAAGATTTGAAACGAGGTGCTCAGAATGGCAATAAAATATCATCCCATTTTAACATCTCTTTTACTTTTCTTACAGTGAAAGGAAGTTGTGCGTTGGGCATAGGTCGTGTTCGATATCTTTTCCTCTCTTCTCTTTTCCTCTCTTTCTCTCTTCAAATAGTTTTCATTATCGTCTCCCGGTCGTGCGGTTAAAGAAATTTTTCACACCCCTGTAAAGAAGAGACAGATTTTTAGGGAACGATATTCTTTCAAGTAGAAAACGAGTCTTAACAGAAATAAAACTACGGAGATTATGCCATTATGTTTAGTTTTTAAACGCGATAATGCAGAAAAGAATCCCCGAGGCTTTTATCCCCATCTTGCGATTTGAAAGAATCTGTTTCAATTGAACTACAGATCAGAATACTGATTGATGAATACGTACATACTACTCGAAGTACACGGATATTTTTGTCCTGCTACTGGACAATCAGCTCCGAGTGGAACTGGGAAGCAGGCAGATTCGGGTTCCAGTAGTCAGAACCTCAAGAGCTTATGAGATGACGCCGAACATAAGAGACGAAAGCATCTTCGCTGCTGACAGAAAAAAAAATACGTTCCGGATATAATATATGGAAAACATTCGACATCAACACATGTGTGAATTAAAAGGAAAAATAATTTTGATTTTAAAGTTGATTGGTTTTTTTTCTGCTTCCAGAAAATAGACAACGTGAATGAACTCGAAACAAATATGAAACTAATGAAGTTTCGATCTACCGAATGAATGACTGCTACTTCTCAGCTTTGTGTCTCCTCAGATGAGCGGTGAGAGTACCGCGCTGCGTGAATCGTTTCTGGCAAATTTTACACTCATAGGGTTTCTCTCCGGTGTGAACTCGCCTATGTTTAACGAGGTACTTTCTTGAGCTGAAAGCCTTGCCGCAGTATTCGCATACCTCAGGTTTTTCGCCGGTATGAATGCGGGTATGAATTTTCATGTACTGTCTGCGAATTAGCTTTCCGCAAACTTCGCAAGGCACTTGTCCCTCCCCGGTGTGAGTCCACATGTGTTCTTTTAGGCAGTAGCTGTAGAAGGTTTCAAACTTGCATATTTCGCAAGTAAATTTCTTCCTGGTTTCAGGCAGGCTGTGAATTTTCATGTGAGTTTTCAGGTAGACCCGATTGCCAAACGGCTTCTTGCAAACTTCGCAAATGCACGGCTTGTCGTCTGTATGAACGCTCATGTGAGTTTTGAGGGTAGCTTTCAGGTAGAACCCCTTAGTACATATCGAGCAAAATTCCGTAAACTCTTTGTTGTGTCTTCGGATATGAATTTTCAGGTAATACTCGGACGTTAATTTTGCTCCACATACGTGACAAATGTGCGGTGCTCCATGCAGCGTCATATGTACTCTCAGGTACTTCTTCTTCTTGAAAACTTTTTTGCAGATGTGACACTCGATTGGCCCCAGGGAAAGGATATCGGCTTCACTCTTGCTCTTTTTCCCAGACCTCGACTTGGGGTTACTTAAGCTGTATGAAATTGTTTTCCTTTCAGAAAGCAGAATCTGTCTCTTCTCTGACAAACTCCATCCGCCCAGAGTTGGTGGGTCTGTCGCTCTTTCCATCCCATCAAGCCTCTCAGTCCTGTAAAAATAAAGATAAAAAATATGCAGCTAGATAATTAGCAAAGAATACGGAGGTATCGTCGATCCGCTAAGAGCGAATCAACAGAAGCATGAGTATTTCATAAGAGTTTTTCAGTATTCCAAGCATACCTACTACTCGTCGGGAATTTCAGTTCGCAAGAGACAATTTGATTGAAAGGTATTTATTGGTCATCAGGATCGTTTTTACAATTAGTGTGCGACTTTGTGTGAACAGTGAGGCTGCCTTTCTGGCGAATGTTACAGGAATATGGTGTATCCCCGGTATGAGTGCTAAAATACTTCAGAGTGCAGAAAACCTTCTTGCAAATATTGTACAGCTGGCGTTCATTCCCAGTACGAATCAGCATATAAATTATTATATAATTCTTGCTACAAAAAGCCAAGCCGCATATGTCAGAAGCGAGATTCTTCCTGGTATGAATTCTCATGTGATCTTGGAGCGTGCTTTTCCAACGGGTCCGAAAATCGCTTATATCTCAAGTGTGTTTCTTCTTTGGTTTTTCATGCATGGAGCAGTATAGCTTGAAGTATCCTTCAACGGTGACTGAGGATTGGCAAATTTTGCATTCAGACGGTTTCTTGTTAGAGTAGCTAGCGTAACGATGTCTGAGGCTAGATTTGTTGGAGACTGCCTCTGAGCAAAGGTAGCAGAATAAATTATCCTCCTTGTTCTGTCGTTTTCTGTGGAGTTCTGGATTGTGCAAAGTCCCCTTGAACATGCCGCAAACATTGCAATCCTAAACTTTGTCATGTATCTTCATATAAACGTTCAGTTATTGATTCAGCTTAAAACTCGTATGTATTGCATATTCCACAGAAGAACAGTCTCTCTTTCACATTATCTCCAATTTTCTGACAATCAAGTCTGAGACGTGTGGCGAAAAATTCCTTGCAATGTTCGTAACTGTACTTTTATCTTCCTCTGCCCGGAAAACACGTCTTTCAGAAGTATTCTGGAACCGCAAGAATCGCACTAGTATGAAGGAGGCTTGTTAAGATTCTCAGGAACGTAGTTTGGCTTATGACTAGCCAATGAGGATTTGGTCTTGAATTTTCTGTCACAAAAATCGCGAATCAATAGCAAAACCTTGTTATTAGATTCAATGTATAGACGGATCAGATCAGTTGTCTGTTTCCTGTCTCAGCAAGTATGAAGAAAAAAAATAATCGGAACAACGTATTGCTACAGAAATGTGCTCTGTTGATAGCATAGTTTTTCAAGCTCTAAATACATGAATAAATTTTGCCGATATCACTGTACAGTTCTGCCGTTCGTTAGTTACTCTTAGATGATAAGCCAAAAGTACAGTCAACTATTTATTAAAAAATTCAGTAATCTGCGTCGATACAAGTGTTTTCTCTCATTATATTATATCGAATATTCCTATCCACCTATTTCTACATCTAACGGTATTTAATGGTAGACAAATAGGATCCTGTGATATTATATTAGATTATTATAAAAAGAGTTGAAGGGTAGTTAAGGGATAGTTTTGCACTTGTGGTTTTTGA
This sequence comes from Ametastegia equiseti, assembly GCA_963989295.1. NCBI lineage: Eukaryota > Metazoa > Arthropoda > Insecta > Hymenoptera > Tenthredinidae > Ametastegia > Ametastegia equiseti. The sequence goes on from OZ022395.1 coordinate 15,001,936, forward strand.
GTGAATTCTTCTGAGAGAATGACTTGCGGCACTGAGTACAGAGGTATGGTTTTTCGCCAGTATGAGTACGATGATGTACCATTAAATTTTTCAGTTGCCTGAAGCCTTTCCCGCAAAGATCGCAATTATAGGGTTTCTCACCGGTGTGAATCCGCATATGAATACCGAGATAATGATTGCTGCTAACTTGCTGTCCACAAATATGACAAACGACTTTAGCTCCGGTGTGAACTTTCATATGGACCCTAACGGCGCCTTTCCAGAAGCTAGAATACCCACAAATCTCGCACTGATATTTTTTCTCACGTCCCTCAGGATTGTGAGAGGAAGAATGAAGCTGCAAGCTCCTTCGATCAGCATAAGAAGCTAGGCAAACCTTACAAGAGAACGGTCTCTCCCCAGTGTGCGTAACCTTATGCCTGTCCAACACAGTCTGGGAAACGAAACCCTTTGAACAAACGTCGCATCGTAAGTTGTAATCGTTGGTATGCAGCCTCCGATGAGTTTGTAGGCTCTTGTTGTTCCTAGTTTTGAAGTCACAGTACTCGCAGCTGATCTCTCTGCTAGCATTATGCATTTTACGATGTTGGCGATACGCGACAGCGTCTAGATCTTCTACGCCACAATCGACGCAGCTAAAAACCCTAATCTTATCGTGCTTTCTCGAGAGGTGTATATCACGGCCGATCTCAGTCTTAAAGACCTTTGAGCAGTGGATGCATGTGTATTGTTCATCGCAATGTGTGTTAATGAGGTGAGCGTGGCAGTCGTCTTTGGTTTTAAACACCCTACTGCATTCTTTGCACTGATAGAGGTAAACTAGAGCATTCTGTTCTTGATTGCTGTGCGATATTCTTCTGTGCCTAGCCAAGTATTTTTCGCCGATAAATAACTTGTTGCAAATATCGCATTTCACACTATTCGGAATGACATGGAAGACTGTAGAATCTTCTTTCGCGACGATATAGGAAAGGTGTGCGGTAGCTTTTGGTGTTGATCCTATTCTACTCTCTGGAAGATCAGTCCCGTTGCTACTAGCGGAATAGGATGAGGTTTGACTTTCATTGACGAGTAACCGAAGGGATGCCGAAGGGGCCTTGCAATCAGTGTGGTATCTGTAATAATAAAATATTCGACTACGCTGTAGAGTTTGAAAAATAACAATGTGGTACGCGACCCGACCTATTTGCTGTCGAAAGAAAAAAAAAAATGAATTTGCTACATATTTTTTATTCACTCTATTAAACCGGCAATTATTATTCGAAATATCTGCACAGAAACTTTGAGAATTAGTTGAACTACCGTTGAACGGTAAAGGTGATGAAATTAATAATGTTTGAGAAAAATGCATTGGAATTATTCCACAAGTGAATCACTGTCTTTTATTATTTGACCAAGGCCAATACATTATTGTTATTATTATTTTATAGCTGTTACATTATATTTAATTGAACAATATTGTACTCGATATACGGTGGTTGAAGATTTCCGTTTTAATATTATAAAGTTTCATTTCTTTTTATTTTCTTCTCCAAAAAAGACTGTGAAGAAAAGCGTAAATAATTTATCATACTTATAATGATAATCATTCGCAGAACAATTATTGCAAATAATAATAATAATCATACGAGCAATTAAGGATGCTCCGCAGATGGTAATTTAGTTTGGTATAACTCAATATGATATAATAGTATGTAGAATGATTGATGAAATTATACATCTGAGTAGATAATTCAAAAAATATACCTTCGAACAATAACGCAATGATCAATCAATGTTTCACGATATTCCTCTTTGCGGAAAATCTTTATTCAATTGCTAATTATATTCAATAATTATAACGCGACGATCCTAGTGGTGGATTCAAAAACAGGGGCCTTTGTCAGACTGGTGTATATATATACTTTTAAACGCACTAATCAAGTGCGATGATAATAATAATAATAATCGTAATAATAATATATATGTAAATATATATGTAAATATATATGTATAAATCTCTGCTATCCGCGCAATAATAATTTTCATTGTAATATAATTTCAACACTCAACGCGGTCAAACACATTTGCATGTGCGGTATATGAAAAAAATAACAGATATCGCGTGACCGATATATAAATAATTTTTTATTCATGCGTGTATCAAGAAAAAATCTATTTGAAAATAAACCCAAGAAACAATAGCGAATTGAAGTATAGAAGAAGATTCTATTATTCGATTAATTTGATCTCGTAGATCTATGTACAGAGTGGCCACAAATATTTGGGAATAAAATTCCATGTCATTTCCAGGTGTTCCCTTCAAGTAAAATTCAACAATCAGAATTATAACGGCGGATAATTCAACAAATATCAACCAATGATTGAAAATTTTTATTTTGAAAACAAATTTTTACTTCTATTTTTATCTCCATGACAAAGATTGAAATTCCATGAAATTTCCAGGATTTCCAGGTCTGTGGCCACCCTGTATGTACCCCTGTCTCGCTATCTTGAAACAATATAATATGGAATGAACGCAAGAAGCTGGATACGGAAATATATGTATATCAGAGAGTCAAGTAAAATTATTTATACGAAATTATACTATCTGTAGATATACTATATTTATATAACTGTTTTTTAAAAAATATTAGTATATAGCCTAATAGTACAAGTTAACAAGCATAGTTATGTATAACATACTCGCCCCTCTCCGCTCCATCAATATAAGAAACTAATCAATCATCTAGAAATTGTGTTTAGATGGCCTAATACAAAATCTGAACCTGCGGTGGTCCCATTGATTGTGAAAAGTTATAAAAAAGTCTCCGCGTACTTGACGAAATACCATAAGAAATAGCGATTTGATTTATCCATTCATACAGCGATAATGAAAGGTGGGGCGCAAAAGAATCTTGAATACATTTGTTAAATAAACAAAGATGATAAAAAACAAACTAAGCAGCTCGGTAATTATCGAAAAAAAATAAAATATCCTGCACCGAGTTAGTCTTACATTTATACTTAATGAATCAACAATACAATATGCATATGAAGAAAATAAACGCGAATATATTCCCATAATTTCAATTATGTAATAAAACGTTATTCGACTGATCATTTCTTTGCTGTTCCTGCTGCGCTCTGGCATTTTGTTTAGCGTGTGTTTTAAGGTGTGAATTGAGCATAGTTTTAGAGGCGAAAGACTTGTGGCAAATGTTGCAAGGATATGGACGGTCCCCGGTGTGACCCCTGAGGTGAACGACGAGCGTAGTTCTCTGGGTGAACCGTTTGCCGCAATGCGTGCACTCGTGAGGTCTTTCGCCGGTGTGAGTACGCCTATGGACGCTGAGATAATTCTGTGAAATGAATCCCTTGTTGCACAAATCGCAAACATGTGGTTTTTCTCCAGTATGTTTTCTGACGTGAACAGTAAGGTAAGTCTTGCTTGAAACAGCCTTACCGCAAATGTGACAAACAAATTCGCTCTGAACGATACCAGTGCTATGAGTCTTCATGTGAACGAGTAACACCTGTTTACGAGAAAATCGTTTGTTGCACAATTCGCAATGGTGTTTTTTCTGCGGCGGTACATAGTCGGGTTGATGAAGTTTGGCGTGAAGCCTCAATCCCTGACGATACCTAAAAGATGCCTGGCATATCTGACACTGAAAAGGTTTCTCCCTACTGTGTATGGTAAGGTGTTCCTGGTAGTTGCTCTTTGTGTAAAATCCCATACTGCAGATATCGCATCTGTACTTGTAGTCGAAGTGATGACGCCGTTGATGATTAACGAGATTAGAACGGTGAAGACTCGCGTATCCGCAAGTTTCGCAAACGTTTGTTTTCTCCCCTGTATGGATCAGTTGATGTTTCCTCAGCACTGAGGTAGTCTTAAAAGTTCTCCCACACTGTTCGCACGCGTAAGGAGACTTATTTTCGTGCACCGCAACATGCTCCGCGAGTGATTGTTCGGAGTTAAAACCTTCTCCGCATAAATTGCATAGGTAAAGCCCGCTCTGGTCGCTGTTCTGTTCCTGGACTGCAAGCAAGCAACTTTGTTCGTTGTTGATTGTTAATTTATGATCCTCGATTACTATTTCCGTACTTCTACAGTCCTGAGACGACATCTCGACCGCGCTATCAGCCAACCCGACGACGCTCTTTGTTAAAAAATATCTGCAAATAAGAGACACATGGCGTGAATGATTTGAGACTCTGCCAGCTTGTACAGGGCGTTTGAATTTTTTTTTTTTTTTTTTTTTTAACATCAGTCTTTGTCTTAATACTGAGTTTTATTATTTACAAAATCTATTGCTATTAAACGCACGAACCGCTTAGACGAAAAAAAAGTTTTACCAGTCGTTGGAGAGACAGTTTCAGTTGATCTCTTGCCAAAAATTGTAATTATGAGTTTATAGATACGTCACTGGTATCTTTTTTTTTTTCTAAAATTGCAATCATTGTAGGAAATAATAAAAATGTTAAAATTATAAATTAAGAGACATCCGTTGGTCGCTACGGATGTATGAAGAAAAAATAAAAGTGAAAATCGTTTGTCGTAATCGTGTTTAAAAAGAAAAGAAACAACAAATGCGATTATAGCCAGTTGTTAAAGAAACACGGCGACGCTACGATTCTCATTGATATATCATTTCATTTTCAATAAATACATTTAACTAAAATTAATAGGCAATGGAAAATACTCGTTCTATCAAATATATCCGCAGCGATCTTGCACAGTTCCGAAATTGATTTGAACCCGTTAATTTTCATCGTACCTAATAAAAAAAAAACGAAATCTCAATATTTCGTACAGACATCTGTATGAGGTCAGGTAAGAAACAGAGGCAAAACCAAATGATACGCCTTACTCACGCCATGGCTGTTTTGCCCCTGCCTCAAAACATCTCAAGTACTAAGGTTCTAAATCCTTTTTTTCTTCCTCCTTCTTACGGTGCGGAAACTACGTTGAATTAGCTAATTACAACGCTAAGGAAGACGAGTATGTAATTCTTCTGCTCGTCTGTTGAAATTGAACTTGCTGGAAACAAACACCTGTCGCCAACCTCGTTCTGTTTTCATTCGATGACCCCAAAGCTCGAGCAAAAGACCCTGCAGACTCCATAGTGAGTCGAGGGAAACCCATAGATGAAAATGATCCATCTTTATTGATAAGGATTGTTGGTAGATAGCTAGAAACTTTACGCAGTACGTAAATTGACTTACCAGAGAATATGCGCAACTCATAATACTCGTCTAGACAGACAGGTGCCCTCAAATGAAACAACAATCATTTCCGTAGCTGTCTGTCACAAGGGTTAGCTATGATACGAGTAACTGAAGCTATGCTTATTATGATTACAGTCGACCCCCGGTGATCCGGCCCCTGTCTAATCCGCCCCCCCTTGTAATCCGACATGCCTATATGTATGTAATTTGTCGGATTACGAGGTACTTTTTTTCAAAAAGTGCCGGAACTACAGGGGGATTGTCGCAGTATTCGATAGTCGGACACCGCCTTGCAAAACGTTTGTCGGATTACCGCGGGTCAACTGGACATAAATTAAGCTGATGAATCAAACATTGTCCAGCGCATCTGATTTAGAATCGACTTACATTGTTTCACCTTACTAGACTGGAAATTCAATGATCATCAACAACCAGCATGAATTATCATCCTTACCTCTATTTTAAAAACATTAGATGACAACGTTCTTGTAGTTGGTTGACAACGAATGGAACAACGAGCCCATGTGATTATTCTTCCATCGAATAAGGTTCAGGAAAAAAAAAGTAGAAAAACAAACGAAAAGAGACCCTTTTGGGTAATATTTTTGGACATAGGTTCGAAATAGGTTTCGAATAAATAATATTTATTATTCGAAGTGAACAATTAGTGAATAACAGACATTAGTTCGTGAACCTTTGGTTTTTTACTCAAAAATAATGTCATAAATTTTTTGGCAAAAGGTGCTTATGTCGTTGAAATGAAAGAATTTTGCTTTTCCGATTGATAAAGCAACAAGAAACAAAAAAAATAGAATTAAGAATTGTGAGAATGAACTATAATAAAAAGCTATACGTCCCAGTCGATTCCAAAAATATAACCATAAACCAAATCCATTTCTGAACCCATATCTGAACTGTAACATCTTACGACAATAATTAAACAACGAATGGCTTAACTAGTTAGAAAGTAATGAACAATAAGATATTAAAATCCTCGAGGCTGAGCAGTCTAGTGTTTTTTCATATGATTGAGCATAATGGTACGCGTAACAAATCCTTTACCGCATTGAGTACAAGTATAGGGTCTCTCGCCGGTATGATACCGTCTATGAACAGTCAAAGTAGAGGCTTGAGTAAAAGATTTACCACACATAGAGCAAAGGTAAGGTCTTTCGCCAGTGTGAATACGTTGATGAACGACGTAATATTTTCTGTGAGTAAACCCTTTGCCGCAAACGTCGCAAACAAGAGGCCTGGATCGATGAACAAGTTTGTGTGTGGTCAGGGAATCGATGGATGAGAATTCCTGTGAGCATGATTCGCATTGAAAAGAAGGCGAGACCGTTGTGGGTGCCGGTATTACCTGAGTCAAGTTCATATCGCCTAATATTACTCCGTCGTTATCTGTATTGCTATTACGTGTCATAGATTTATGAGTTTTGGCATGATGGTTGTAATTGTTTCTGGTATCGAACCGCATTAAGCATCTAGGACACGAGTACGGTTTAGCGACGTCAACGGCAATTTCATTATCGTGAATTTTTTTATGACGATCTAAAAGTTTTTGATAACGAAATGTGGCGGGGCAATTGTGGCAAGTAAAAGGTTTAATGTCCGAGTGCATAGCCTCGTGCATCTTGAGATGATGCTGAGTAGTAAAAGTCTTCCCGCAAACGTTACATCCGTATTTTCTTTCCATGTGTGTCCTAGTGTGATAATTAAGTTTAAAACGTGTTAAAAACTCCTGTCCACAGGTCGGGCAAGCGTACAGCGAAGTCGAGGTCGAAGACGAGGACATTTGAATAGTCTCAAAAGAGGATGCTGACGGTGTATCCGAAGAGTTCTCGCGGCAGCGTAGTGTATCTAACGCAGTTGGTAATACCGTGACAGTGTTGTAAATACCGCGGCAAGTTAGATGGTCGTTAATAGACATAGATGCTAGTAGGGCTGGTTCGCCGCCACACTCGGGTGATGAAGGCGACAGTATTTGTCGCAGCATCCCTGACAAACCACCGAATATCTCGTCTCCCCTGAAAGGAGATAAACTCAAGAAAAAAACTGTCCGCGATTCGAGACGCTTGCTGCTATATCTGACATCGATACGAGCAGGCGAGTGAGATGAGATGCTTGGTGTCGGTGTGTGTGAGACGTGGTGGTAGTGCTTTAGTGCTTGCGTTTTGTGTTACTGTATTTTATTGTCAATCGTAGCCTAAAACCCCGCCACAACCATTTCGCAGATCTAATATATGCTTTCTGACTTTGATCTCTACTCGTCAAGGCTTTTTATAAATCAAACTCCCATCCCACACCTTTTATCCATTGTAAGGAGATATAAACGCTAGACATTAAGTTTAAATATAAGATAAAACATGAAAGACAAAAACGATACCTGTTATGAAAATGAAAATATGTAACATGGGTAAATTAAAAGTTCACCTCCATTATTTCTCCGGTCCCAAAACTTGAACAAAGGTTTATTGAACAAGAAGAAAAAATCACTTATAGATTATTATCGTCGCTGTGTTTTCTTCACGGACACTTTGTTGCGTATCAACAAAATGGTGAGTATCTTTTCAATATCAAGTAGAAATTTAGGCGGATTGAGGAGGAATAAAAGGGAAACCTTAGAAAGGATAGCTTAGCTTGATAGGGCTAATTATCCTGATCTCTCCTCACCTTTGAAAATACCATCGAATTTGATTGCAGATATCGGGAGCACTTCTCGTAGATCTTCTTTGTATGGAAACATTTATAAATTGAATTTGTTGAAAGTCTTTAATCAGGTTTTCATTAGCACTCTGAACTTCCTAGCGTCGTTTAGTTTACCGCAAGCCAGTCTGTCAATGCAGGTTCTTGATATTTCCATTATTTATATATTACTGAAGAGATAAGATATCGAACCAGCAAACAAACTATTACCTGAACACGAACTATCGACAATTCCGTAATAAATGGAATTGATTTCGCGAACCGCGAGGGTTTAAAGGTAAATAAAAAGTCGCGCAAGTATGCAGCGACGATACAAGAGACACGATTATGAAGTACATTGATTAAACTATATCGAGAATACTCTCCAAGGAAATAAACACAAAAAATAAACAAAGGGGATTCAAAAACCGTCGGGGGATAGGAAAAGTAGAAGTTGAATAGCAATAAATCATTTCTTCAATGAAGGAATACTCGCCTTTCTAAAAAGTTGCATTTTTTTTCATTCTTCATCCAGATCAACGAATCTTCGTACTCTTTTCTGTGCCGTTATCGTCTTCTTCTTTCTTCTTATCTTCCAAATGTCTTCATTTTTGTTTTTTTCTTCACACAGAACTGATCTTCTTTGAAATTTCGCATCGCACTTTTGAAAAACACCGTTCGCGATCTTTTTTTGCTTCGGATTTTTTTGTTTCTTTTTTTTTTTTTTTTTTTACACCCAAAGACTGAGATCGCGACTCGGGATATTAATCTTCGATACATATCGTCAATGTATGCGAAAATATTACGTTTGATAAATTACTACCGCCCTTATTAGTCGAGGATTGTTTTTGCAAATTGGTCGCGTATCACGCGGCTGAATCCAATTTTTGCAACGAACAAGCTCTATCGCCATTTAATACAAGTGTTTATTAAGACCGGGTAATTTGGTCGAGTGCGGCATTTAGTGCCTTACGTAAGCGTGGAAATGTTATATCGACAACACGTATATATGTATATGACAAAGGTTGTTTCGTGGACAAAGAGAAAGAAAGAAAGAGAGAAAGAAGGACTGAATAAAAGAATGTAAATCGTAAAAGGTAGATTAAATTTCAATCAAATGGATAATGAGTAGAATTCCATCTTTCCCACTCTGTCCAAGATACAAATACAGTAATAATAGTGTATGTCCCTATGAAAGTAAAAACGATCAAACAGATATATACACACACACACCTCTGTACATGTATACCTATCCATGATAACTTTGAAATATTATCAAATCTTCGTTATTTTCGAATAATCGACGATAGTTTAGTCAAGAATTAGCATTATCTTAAATTTTTGTCGTATCAACAAACTGAATGATTCCTTTCATTTAAACATACACAGGACCATGCTCTTATTTACTAATCATACATAAAATTAGAATCTCAAGAAAAAATAATAATTTACAAAATAAAAAAAAAATAGCATCTGGCAATTTGCGTTTACACTCCATTGTGATTTTTTTGTTTCTTTTCCTTTATCTCTAACGTTTATCAAAAGCTGGAATCTGGCTTGAGAGCAAAAAAAATTGTATCGATGTACAACATTTCCCTTTCCAAGATCAACAATCCATCTCAACAGAACAAATTGCTAAATGCCCTAGAGCCAATGATGGTTGCGAGGTGTGTCGGGCACATTTATTCCGTGCCTTTGCGCACCTTATTAAGATAAAAAGGTGACTAACTCTCCAGAGTACCCCGACTGATTGGCTAATGAATTGACAATCAATTTTACAAATCGTTGAGTTTATCGTGTACCGATTACAAAGTGCTTGAGAAAAAAGCAATATTCGATTGTCTAACAGGCAAGCTACGCGAATATTTACAAAAAACAAATAGAAAATAAAAAGAGAGAAAGAAAAATGTCTGCGTAGGTGTATGTGTTTGTCTCTGCAGCGCACCTTTGGCTCTAAATGTTAATACGAGTTTTGAAAAAAGAGAAGGAAAACTCACCCAGACTTGGGATCGCCGTCTACCGTTTGGGGCATAGACATTTCTGGTATTTCTGCTACTTTCTGTTGCTGCAAACCGGACGGACCCGCTTCGTCACACGCTAGCGAAACATTGACAAACGTTGTGGGCTCTATGGTTCTACTATTGCTGGGATCTTCCTCGCTCTCTTCCTTAACTGGTAGGCCTGGTCATAAGGGAACCAAATCATACGTTAAAATGATATTCATTTGTTGATTATTACTGTTACTGTTGATAACGCATATAAAAGTCGTTCCAAGCTTTCGATTACAGAGACAAATGAAGTAAGTACGAAACAAAGAATAATACAAACATCGAATATCATTATATAATTTATCCCGTGAAAAATAAACGGCAATAATTTCCCACCCACCATCATCGCCGTCGCAATCGTCGTCGGAGTTTTCATCCTCCTCACTGGTGTCTTCTTCTTCGTCGTGATGTCTCGTCGAAGCATTTGTTTGGGATTGGGAGAGCTGATTGTGCCCAGATTGATTACTGGTTCCGGGAACAGCCTGGTGAACGGGTTGGACAGGAACGGCAGCGCCGGTAGTGTCCATTGGGACGGCAGTCAACTGTTGAGTCGTGCCGGCGATAATCATCGGCATTCCAAGACCCATGTTGTCTATCACGCCAATCCCAACACCTGGTTGTGCTCCGCTAACTTGCATAACCGTCCCGCCAAGTACCCCGGGAGTGCTTTCTTCCTGTTTCATTGTGCTCTGTTGAAAATGGGATAAAATAACTTCTCAGGCCTGCTACGAGGATGGAAGAGAAACTCGTTCACCTTCACAAATTGGCAGGTAACAAGAACAGGGCAGTGAAAAATGAAGTTTTGAGGCTCTCAACGTTAATGTGACAAAATTTTCGGGAATACCTAATTCACTATTTCAGGACTCATATGTTGTTAGAATCAGAAATTGAAGAGATAGGTGTGTTTCATTCACTTTAGAAAATTATAGTGTATTTTGCTGTTTTAGAACCGTTCAAATCGCGAAAAATAACGAATTCTCGTCCGATTATTCTGTTGTGAACTTCATCCTAATGGCGGAGAGATAAATTGAGAGTAATTTGACTAGAAAATGCATTTGAAAGACCGTTCTCAATAGCGGTGTGTTCGATCTCTTTGCATATTTGGGGATAAACCAACTGTTTTTAGTATACTAACCGTCGAGCGGGGCTGTTCTTGACTTTTGGGAGATGCGAGGGACTGGGAGATAGTTTTTAGAGACAATAAAATGTGTCCAGGATATTTCGATCACTCCTCGGAGACGGTCGTCGAGGTAAACAAGACAAGAGAACAAGGTGCGAAACAGAAGAGGTCCGTTTGCGAGTTTGCTTTTGTTTGTTTTGAGCAATAGGCGAGGGCCTTAGCAATCTATGGGTTTATTTACCGGATTCAGGACGCCAGTGACATAGCCCTGCTTGTCCTCGAGCCCAACTTCTCCGAGCCATTGCAGCAGCTGTTTCTCAGCGTTTGCCGTAGTGTTCCAAAACTGGTAGAGTAATTCTACTTTGTAGACGCAATCGTCGCATATCTTTTTAGGCAACTTGTCCTCACGTGCAACCTGCAATTTGTATGAATAACAAATAAGTAAAGCATCGAACGAACACCTCGGTCGGTAAGTCCGTTTTCCTCTCCTCCTTGCCGCAATTATTTCAATACAATTCATCGATCACGGTACTGTCTTCTGAATGATCCTAAATAATTCAACCTGCATCGGCGTTTGTCGAATGAATAATATCTTCGCTGGACGCGCCGCGGCGTCCCTTTGTTAGGAATGGCGTCGGGGCGCCCGCCGTGTAGCGACGCGTAACGATGATAGGCGGAAGTGTGGAGGGGGGGAGGGGGAGGATAAGGGGGGTAATCGATTTTATAGCTGCGCAACAGCAACACCGAGGCTATATTACGCTGAAGGTATGAGAAATTGCACGGTGCGGGGGGCGATCGTAAGTGATAAGATGTTTTGATGAGGCAGGGGTAAAAGAATTACACACGAAAGTTAGCCAAAGGATAACCTTAACAAGATGGCGACGCATTTGGTTGGCTGGCATCAGGCGATGGCGTAGTTTGCTTACCTTGACCGGCAGGCAGGCCGCAATCTTCAAGAATATCTGCCTGACGTCGCCTTCGCCCTCGAATATCGGCACGGAGACGCGGTCTTTAACTAGGCACAATCTGCACAGATCCAGGTAGTCGAGAGACGACATTGCGCCACATTAATCGCCACTTCGAGACGCAAGCCGCGCCCGTAGACGCGTTGGTTCGTCGGTCAGCTCGCGTCGTTCCTTGAACTTTCAACAGGGAGCTGATCCGGAGGTGGGAGGCGAGTAGCGCCGAACTGCCGGATCCGCTGTTGAGCGTGGCGACACTGGCGACATTACCCACCGACCCCCGCGCTCAAATCGTGACGCGTAGCTGCTATCGATCGCCGGCGACGATGACCGAGTAGACCCGAACCTCGCCGAAGGCGGTCGAATGAACGAGGTGAACTCTGCCGCGAAAGACGCTCACCTCACATACGCCGCACTATTATACGCTGATGTTTATTTTACAGGGTATTCGCAGCCGCGTTATACCCCTATACCGCCCTTTCGACGAGTAGCTAACAGATTTATTATTTATGTGGCACAGTATGGCAGTATGGAGACGATTGATCGCTCTTGTATAACTTCGACGTATTTATTTATGCATTATCAGTCGTATGGGGAGGAAACTATGTGAGGAGCTCGTGACAATAGACACAACCGTTGAGCTATTATGCTCGACGACTCGATTGATGTAATAGAGACTAGTACGATCCTGACGAACTTCCAAAGAACAAACAATCAACGATAATCCCCGCCTCACACGAATGTGATGATGAATTTGTTTTTTCTTCCAATTACGATTATAATATTAGACACGGTTTAGGAAACTTTCGGAGCAATCCTGGTTCGATTCGACTTATTGTTAGTAGGGGGCAGCAGCTGCAAGTGGCAAGCGTACTGTAGCTGCAGATGACGAGGGGGTTACTCCGAACCGCGAAATATCAGGGAATTCAATTGAGAAGTAGAATACTATCGTTGACTGAAGATTTTAAAGTCAGTCACCCTGATCCCTGTTCAACACGCACACTTCAAGATTCTGTCTTTGAGCTTTCCGGCCAATCAGCGCTCGAGTCTAGCCGAAAGAACCAATGACAGCGGCAGAAAATTTCGAAGATAGGATTTTCAAGTTGTGTGTAGACAAAAGTGGGCTTGGGGACGAAACAGCGTGCAGGTTTACCGACTGAAAGAACCCTGCAGTGTATTTATAGTGTGCGAATATACATATGTTTGTATTTATAGATATACATTACAGGGGTAATACTTTTGCGACGGGCGGGAAAATTGCGGTTTTTGGAACTAAAATTCGAGCGCGAATGTGTGGTTTTTGGAAAAATTTTCGTTTCACAGATTAGAGAAAGGACAAAAAAAGACACGTTCTTTAATCGGAGAATGGCAAGGGTCATTTTTTCGCAACTCTGCTAACCAGTAATTCCATCTTTCTTTAAACTCCCTCGATACACACTATTTTCGGTATCTTTGAACGGTTTTTCATTCGAAGAATCGATAGGATATTTTTTGGCGACTCGGTTGGAGTGATTTCCAATCCTCAGATCAAAGCTCAACTTAGCTAGATGTCTCGATTCGAAATGTGAATGAGTCATTATAAATGGCCTATGTTTACGTGATCAATCTATCGTATATAACAATTGTTTAGTGCTGGTGATGATTGTTCTTTGGCAATGTATAGAAATAATTGGTGGCCCTGAAAAGGGCCGGTGGTTTATATGGTGAGAAAATCTAGGCTTTCTTTTCGGTCTTCTTGGGTAGAAGGACGGCTTGGATGTTAGGCAAGACACCGCCCTGAGCGATGGTAACTCCGGACAAAAGCTTGTTCAATTCTTCGTCATTCCGGATGGCCAACTGCAGGTGACGCGGAATGATTCTAGTCTTCTTGTTATCGCGGGCAGCGTTTCCAGCCAACTCCAATACTTCGGCAGCGAGATATTCCATCACTGCGGCTAGGTAGACAGGAGCTCCGGCTCCGACTCGTTCGGCGTAATTTCCTTTGCGAAGTAATCTGTGAATACGACCCACAGGAAACTGAAGTCCGGCACGACTCGAACGAGACTTTGCCTTTCCCTTGACTTTTCCACCCTTTCCGCGTCCAGACATTGTAGATAGCACTGAAGTATCGCTTATTGAAGTTCGATGCTGACTCGGGCTGAGCCTCTCAAGGAATGCTTAAAAGTTTCAGGAGCTACGTATTTGTCCCCCTCGCCTTACCTGCCGCGAGCCAATCAGCGCACGCTCCGGTTTGGCGGCCTCCTATTGGCGCGGGTCAAGAGCGTTGCACGGTCGGGCCGCCGCGTCATAAAAAGGCTGCGAGAGGAGGGCAACGGCACAGTTCTCCTTGAACCACCACGAAGTCTCAAGCGTGAAGGTTAATAATAATCGTTGAAGATGCCACCCAAAGCGAGCGGTAAAGCAGCGAAGAAGGCCGGTAAGGCTCAGAAGAATATCTCCAAGGGAGATAAGAAGAAGAAGCGCAAGAGGAAGGAAAGCTACGCTATTTACATCTACAAAGTGTTGAAGCAAGTTCATCCCGACACCGGTATCTCGAGCAAAGCTATGAGCATCATGAACAGCTTCGTGAACGACATTTTCGAGCGCATTGCGGCAGAGTCGTCTCGTCTTGCTCACTACAACAAACGCTCGACTATTACTTCTCGGGAGATCCAGACTGCTGTCCGGCTTCTTCTTCCTGGTGAACTCGCTAAACACGCTGTCAGTGAAGGCACCAAAGCCGTCACCAAATACACCAGCTCTAAATAAGCTGATTCACCGAACACTATACAACCATCGGCCCTTTTCAGGGCCACCATTCTATATCATGCGAAAGAACGATTATAGAACCATATCGAATACGTGAGCCGATGTCTGTAATCCTTTCCCGTTATTTATATTAATTTTCAGGCATTTATTAGGAATAGATTGCTGACAAACAATCCACTTCGTTACCAGAATATATATTGGTAGATGCGGAAAAAAGCAAAACTATAAATGAAAAACTTGAGGCGTGCGTACTTTCAAAATATTTTAGTCATTTAAATCAGAAATACAAGATTCGTGAGTTTGCTAAATGAAATTTAATCAGGAAGTGTGGTCTCTTATCTTCGTGACTGAATATAAATTCTGCGTTCAAGTGGATTAATAATAATTGCATATTTCACGAGAATATACGAGTCAGTATCGCGTATTTGAGAAGATTACCCAGCCCAAGGACGCACTATACTCGTTCCGGGTACCTGGGTATATGACAATGCTGATTAATTGCCAGCGACAAAATATTTTTTCCTCGTTCGCAAGCAGTGGTAGACTAGCAGTATAATACATTCATTCATGTGATGATGATTCATTCGTATGTATGTACGCGAATGATTTTATTCCAAACTGAAGAAGCGAAAATCTGTGAGGGCAGGATTATTATTCTATATACCTGATCTAACAGCAACATAATCCGCGAGAAATCATTCGAGGGAAAATCGTTGAATTTTTCTTCAATTTGTCATGTAATGTTCTTCATTACACAAATAATGGTATTTTTTGGACTGAACAATATTGACCTCCGACAGTTTCAAAAGTGAAAGTTTGCATAGTACCTAATGAACGCTGTTTATGACTGTATTGCAACCTTTATAGTGAAAGATTGCAACCTTTTTTTTTTTAAACAGATCCCATTCTATTTTTTATTCAATGCTAATCTGGCTTGGGTTAGTAATCGTTACGCAAATTGCTATATTATTAAAAACTGGATTAAATCCTTGTATGCAAGTCGTGTAGCTATGCTTTGTTTTCTCTAGTACAAATGAGTCTTGAAGCAGAACTGCTTAATCGACTGCATAATTAATTTCAGCTGTTATTATTTACGATCACATAGAAATATTTGTTCAAGTAATACGCATTTCGGTGAATCCATACGCAAGCAAATTTACAGATCGGTTTTTGAAATCGTAAATATTTTGCGGACTAGGTGTAAGTTTACTGAATTCCAGGAACCATAATCTATTTTTCCGCGAGGTCCTAAGCTGTTGAATACTAATCCCTTCTAATTAAGTAGTTGAGTACAATCCAATCAGGGGACTTTCAAAGTGCATGTATGTGCGTTTACCTACGGACACTGAAATGCAGTGTCGCGGATTACTGGAATGTTATATTACCACCAATCTCTATTGCTGCAGTCGAATTTCAAAGAAGAACGGATAATAATCAAAATAGGGATGTTTCATGACAGAATGGCGACCATATTCAAATCCACGTTCCAACTTAAAGGTGCATTTTCACGCGCAGAAAATTGCTGCTGCAGCAAGATACTCCGGTAACGCCATTCGTTGTTGATCACAGGGTTACACAGAGTTTAGTGGGTTACACCAATCACCATAGAGTATAAGTTCTGCGCCAATGACACGTGAGTCTCTTGCCGCATTCACGTAATTTGCTCCGCAGTACGCACGAAAATCCAGGGTTCTCTTCTCTCAGCATATAGATTGGGGTTATGTTTTAGTTTGACAACTTTTCAGTGTTTGACAGTACCCGAAAAATCCGGAATTTTCAATATCTGCGTGATTCATTGAAACAGAATACACACGTATGATAAAAAAATGAGTAAGCGAAAGGCACCGGACAATGCTGACAATCTAAACGGCGATCTATCAGATTTTCTAATAGGTAGGCCTCGTACGTTTAATTGCAAGTCGTATATGCATATTGCCGTTTGGTGTTTTCGTATCTATCGGTCAGATAGAAAATACCCGACTGTATAGAAGACGCGTTGTACAAACGTATCAGAAATATCAGAATATTTACAGAGCTGGCTAATTATGAACGGAACGTAAACAAGAACATCTACAAGTACAACGCCTATCGAAAGGCTGCTAGCGCTCTGGCCGGACTCTCTTACAGAGTGAAAAGCGGCGACGAGGCTAGAAAGTTACCCGGCGTCGGGGAGAAGATTGGCAAAAAAATCGACGAGTTTCTTCAAACTGGAAAATTACAGAAACTCGAAAAAGTAGCTACCCCCATTTTGCGCCAATGACAAACAGCCAGACTGTTACATCGATGAAAATATTCATTCATACATAAGATTCTCAATATTCAGTTACCTACGTACCTCACCTTCAAGCTGCCTTCTTATTTTCAGATCCATGCAGACGGTACCAGCGGGTCGATAAACTTAATGACCCGAGTCTCAGGTATCGGACCATCTAAGGCTAAGGAATTGGTCGATGCTGACATCAAGACTTTGGATGACCTCAGAAAGAATCAAGACAAATTAAACCATCACCAAAAAATAGGTTTAAAGTACGACGATTTTCAAAGGGGTACATCACCTTCGTGGCTCCAAAAAAACACGAGTTTTCGTAAATTTTTTGCGGGAACTCGTCCAGAGGTTTTCACGTTTTTCTTCTACATTAAAGGATATAATTCCAAGCATGTCCCGATAATTTATTTTTTTTAAAAACATCCATCAATCTGGTAGACACGGTGGTTTCTGCAGAACCGCAGTTTAAATACGTCCCTCGCGGTGACCTGCACTGCTGCTCGGAAACAATTCTCCTGAATCAAAAAAACGAAAAGCGATTAGGTTTTTGTATGGAATTATCTAGTGCTTGATTGGAGGATTCAATGAAATATTGATTTTATAAAATATTGAAGAAGTCGCTCCATTTTCCTCAATAAAAAAGAAACAAAAAATGTATGCATCGACACAAAAATTCCTTCGATCGAGCACTAGATAATCTCATGCAAAAACTAAATCGTTTGGTTTTCTTAATTGAGGTCATTCATTTCCGAGCAGCAGTGGTCACTGTGGTGGAAACAGAGGTCTATAGAAATCATCGTGTCTGTCATATTGATGAATATTTTTCAATGAAAAAAATCGTGGAAGATACTAGAAACTATACTCTTTGATGTGAAAACAAAAATTTGCAAACCTCTACACGTTTTCCACCGAAAAATTGACGTTAACTCGTATTTTTTCCAGCCGCAAAGGTGACGTGCCTCCTTAAACCAGAAACCCAAGTATCACAACGCATAAGCAAGTTTCCTTTGTTGGTGACGCTGCAAGTCTTACTGATCCAAAAAAAAATCGAATTCTGGAACCCTTCCATTTATAATATATTTGAAGAAAGGCCAAAACTATTCAAGCGAGCGAGTTGAGCAACTTCGGTATTGAATTTCTGCAGGTACTTTGATGATTTCGAGAAGAAAATACCAAGGGACGAGGTAGCGAGGATCGAAACCTTTCTGAAAAAGTCAATAGCAGATTTGGACGAAAAATACATAGCGACTGTATGCGGAAGTTATAGAAGAGGAAAGTCGGAGAGCGGGGACATAGACGTATTAATAACTCATCCGAGTTTCACATCCGTAAGCGGAGAGGGTAGTAAAAAAGGTGATATGCTGAAGAACGTTGTGAAACATTTGGAAAAGGAGGGATTAATCGTCGAGACCATTTCCATCGGTGGTGCAAAGTTTATGGTACGTATGGCGGGCGATCTAATTCTATTCCAGTAATATCATATTTGCTGCCTACTCTGCGACAATTCTTTAGAAAGAAGTTTTCTTTTCACCAGGGTGTTTGCCGGGAGCCAAAAGATGCCACTAAACCCTTCAGGCGACTCGACATAAGGCTGGCTCCAAGCGATCACTACCACTGCGCCGTTCTCTATTTCACAGGAAGCGATTTGTTTAACAAAAATATGCGAGCTCACGCGCTTCAGAAGAAATATACACTGAACGAGTACACTTTAAAACGTCTTACGGTCGAAGGTGTGAATTTTAGTCATTCAAAGTGAGATTTATAATGTTATGTACATACCAAAAACGAAACTCTGATTAAAATGAATCTTGTGTAAAGGGCTACCAGGGCAAGCGGAAATGATAACGAGCGAGAAAGATATATTCGCAAAACTCGGACTTCCTTACAAAAAACCTGAGGAAAGAAACGCTTAGAGCGATATACACGGATCACCGGATTATTGGTAAAAATTTCATCATACTGTAAATGTAATCGAGTACACAACATGTTAATTATTTTATGTGTAACAATTCTTAACCGATTTTCTTTACATAATCGGAATAAAAAGTATATGTATCTTATAGGTATAGAAATAAGGTGGTAATGTTTAGAATAATATTCTTTATCACAAAGCTTAATATGATCTCGTCCTTAACCCAGGCTAAACCTAAATCCTTAATTATTATTTCATTCTCTTATTGATTCTTTGTTACTGAATAGTTGTTGTATAACAACTATTTATATATCACGAGTATGCCGACCTTATCTCGGCAAATGGGTTCAAAAAAAAAATAATAAAATAAAATACGAACATATAGCGTATCGTCCGGATACGTAAATAAAGTCAAAGCATGACTTACAATTGCTTTCTTAGATCTAAGTATCTATTGCGAATACAATACTAGGAATAATAAAAGGGAACTCAAATAGTAAAAGGATTATGACTCGAAACAAAAACATGTCAATCATCAATGTTAAAAATTAGGTAACGTTGAACAGAGATAAAAATAGAAAAAGAGCAAAAACAAATTCAAGAGATTTGAACAATTGGAATTGTACGAAATCTGTAAATTACGGTAGACAGTAACTGAAAACTTCCTCGAGACATACTTTCTTAGTCTCAAACTATTCCAAAGTGTTTTGCTACCCTGCGATCGGTTGTTTACCAATCTTAAACTACACAGGCTGGATATAGACAGAGACAGAAACAGAAAGATGAATTCTTAATCTACAGGATTAAACAGGGTAGTGCTTATACTGTAATAATGACGTTTTTCTTGTAGAGGAAATAGGCAATCACCGCCCAAAGTATCGTAGTCCAAAGATTCATTGACAAAACATTAGCGTGCGTTGGTATTCCCGCAATCTTCCAAGCCCAGGGAAATACTCCCATTGTAAAGTAATGTCCCAGGTACAAAAATATAGCATTAGTCCCTGAAAAGTAAAATTATTCACATCATTATTCATTATTCTAGACTAAATTATTCTGAAGCGAATAAATCCACCCTAATTTCAATAATTCATTCAAGTATCTTCAATCTCTGTGTGTAAAGTATATCAGAGTGTATGTTCTTGTATTTCTTCCCATGACATTATTATCATCATCGTAATATCTTGCCTGCGTAAAAGAATGGAGATCCGTTCCACCACCGTTGAAGCTCGATCAGAACGTAAAGGATGGCGTTCAGAAGGAATGCTATGCTAGTTGTCGCTAGCACATAGGAGATGGTCATCATCGATTTGTTTATCGGTATGTACGCATTTTCTTTGCTGAAGTTGCACAGAATACCGGCGATGATACCCTGTTGAAAAATTTCAATAATAGATCGAAAAAGTAGTGGCAAATTGATTTTTTTTTTTTTTTTAACGATTTAACTACTCGTTCTTACCAAAATCAGTGACCATGATACCCAGCGAATAACTCTCGCTATTCCCTGGTGGTACGTCAGCATTATTCTTCCGGCCTGAACGCCCAGGTAAACCATCAATACAGCAGACATGGTGTTCATGATACCTGAAATTTGGAAAACACACAATTTGTCTTTAACGGCTACAAGAATACTTAAATCAAAAATAGATAGGTAACTGGCGAAAGAACCTTCGGGATCGTAAGGCGGATGGTCTCCGTAAATTCCATGTTCTTTTTTCGTGTAGATGTGGGAACCGAGGATAGTTCTATCGATGAAACCGGCTGCTCCTGCGGTACAATTTTTGTACATGCCGTGACTGTGGAGACCCCCAGGTCCCAGGTATCCTTTAGGACAATTGGGCACTGGTAGGAGGAATGTGATCAGCAAATGTGTTGTTGAAATGGCGATGATGATCAGCCATTGTGCCCAGGCGTCGAGAATGTCTTCGAGAAATGCGAAACGACCGTACTGAAAAAGAGGATAGATAATTTGCGATTGGATATTTCAGATGATTTTGGGTAACTGTATGGGCTTGAAAGGTTTACAACTGACTTGGAACGTTCTTTGAGCCTTTGTGAAAATGGCCTCGATGGTTGCGCAGACAAAATATGAGACTCCGAGCAGCTGTAGGATTCCGGGGAATCTGATTTCTGCTAGCGGAATTCCCTGCGCTGTTCCCTGCATTGTGTTCACCACCAAACCAAAGAGTATTAATATTAGGGAACGGCGAAGACAACGGAGGATTATCCTCCATCTTGAGACCGATATCCTCAGTTGAGTACGCATCGATATCACAATCGTGAATCCCATTGTCCACGCGAAGCTGAAATGTAAAACAAGGACGAAAATTAGTCAACATTACACACGGAAGAGAACATAAGGATGAAGTTAACAGCCAGAATTAATTAATTCTCAACTAATCAAAATGAGGCAGCAAAATTTGAAAAATCTGAATTTTGCATGAATTTGACCAAAACATTCATAAATCTGTACTGTGTTATCCGATTTGCAAGAATATTAGCTCGTTTGGCTGCTAACTATGGCTGCTAGCTTCAACTTCGTAAGCAAATGATTTAAAGACCTTGTACTTTGAAATAAAAATTCCAAACTCTTTCCATATGATTGTTAACTTACAATGGTAGCACTAAGTCTGCCACGGTCAATCCATTCCACGGACTGTGATTGAAGAACCAGTATTTCCCTCCGCCGTTGTTAACGAATATCATCAGCAAAACAGCAATTCTGGAAGAAAGTTTTCTCGATTAATGCACTCCTCGTTAGATACGTAATTTTATATAAAAGAGTTATTAGTGCGTGTATTACCCGCGGAAGGTGTCTAAAAATTTAGCCCGAGTGCTGGCCTTGGTCATTCTTTCCGGTGGCCTAGGAGCAGCTTCGTTATCTACCAGTCGCCCTAAATCCTATGAAAAAAATAAGTAATCAAAAGGTTTTCATCGCTCATAATGTGTTAAAAAGAATCTGAGTTGTCGATTCCTAGTTTAGTCTACCCACGTTTTGAACTTCGGGTGTTTCTCTTCTAAAGAATCTGGAAAGCATTCCTGATCGGGCAATGAATGTACCAAATCCCCATGTTCCGGCGAAGAAAACGAAGAACATAAAAGCAGCCAGAATTGCTGTAGGAATAAGTATGGTGGTAATGCAAAGCTTCGTTAGGATGATGGCAACAATTTAGCTGAAATGAAATTCTCATTCCAAAAGTTTAGGTTTTTGGATCCTTACGCATATGTGGATTCGGCGGCTGATAAGTTGTGTATATCTCCGAACAACCGCCGTCCGTCAAGTTCCATCCGTAGTGGCCATGTTCAACGAATGTGAAATTTTTGCTGTAAAATATCGCAGGATTAGACAAAGGCTCGAATTACGGTCAACACAGTGGCCAGCGACTGAGCATTTGAAAAGTCCCTGAAAATTCCAGGTTTTTCAGGTCCAGGTTTGTCCATTTTCTCGAGTAAAAATCTCAATACATATTTCCACATACATATATGAAATACGAATATTTTTCTGAGAATATTCATCTTGTTAATGGTCAATTTTCAATTATCTACTCAAGTAAGCGATAGGTAATGAAAAAAAGAAGTTGAAAAGAAGACAATTATTTTCTAACAAGTTCATTAGACTTAATTTTTTCTATCAAACTCCGAAATCAAGTACAATATAAATGTTGAGTTTGGATTTTAACATTAAAATATCAAGACCTGAAGCTTTTTGTGTTATTAACTCGCTATACTGGCATAACTTTCATATAGGTACGTCAAATAATATTTAGTAACCGCCACAAAATCTTGCTTTTTGAATTTAACTACCAAATTTAAGATTTCTGAAACTTAAGCTAAATTCCTTGATAATTGCCTCAGAATTTCAGGTTTTCTAGGTTTTCGCTGTCACTGGATACACCCTAAGTTTGATACGGTGAGATGTGAAGGGTGAGGCATTTATAGTAAGCAAGACATTTTTACAGGATCGAAGTGAAATATAAAAAGAAGCGGTTCTGCACATGATCTATGGGATTTTGAAAGAGATGTTGATCTGAACGAAAAAAGCATGATTCTATTGATTCGATGTAAGTGAATCTTCGAATTACTCCAACCCTTGTTCTCGGAAAGAATCTAATCACTACGTCTTATGTCTCTTTGAAAACCCTGAATCTTCAGTCCGAAACATAATCTCACATCTCGCTTCTTTCGCCCCCAAAATTGCTCTGGTTACTGTAAACACTTTTACCCAAGTGGTGAATCACAGAGTGAATATATATGGCATACAAAATGCAGGAGATACCGAGAAACTATTGTTCGATGATGGGAGATAAATGTTGGAGCATGTTAAAGAGTGTTGAAAAATCTTGAAGAAACTTTAAAAAAAAGTTAAAATACCTAAAAATGAGAAACTTAAAAAAAAAAGTTGAAATACCTAAAAATGTTAGAAAAATGAAAATGATGATGCTGGAAGATATTGAACAAAATTGGTGATATGGTATACGAGTTTTTGTCTCTTGATTCACCCCTTGCTTCAACCCTCTATACACGGCTAGCGATACTCACTGGCAATTTTCCGTGGCATTTTGGTAGTAAATGTTGAACGGATGCTTAGTGCCCACTACGAAGCTGGTAGTGCTTTGAGCAGTTAAATTGCTTAGCGGAAGTCCGTCGCACTGAAACGAATGTGAATTGTAAATAAGATACCCCAGAAAAACTAGTCGTCGCATATTTATAATCCAACTCTTCTGTCGTATCATTACCAAGTAACATTCTGCGCTCTGACCATAGAGCTGAATCGTTTTGTTATTTTCATTGAAAACCGCCAAGCATGCCTTGTCTATCTTGAGCTCTTTGTCTAGGCAGTCCTGGCCGCCTCGGACCTCAACTGCGAATCGCATCTTCGTTCGTTGGTTATTCAGAATCGAGTTGTTCTTCGGTATTCTGCCTTTTTAAAACAAAGTAAACACATTACGTATGCGTTATTGCGCAGTTTTTTGCACAACGAGGAAAGAAACAAAAAAATTAACGGCTATAAATATTTTAACCGCATAGAAAGTGAATATAATCAGGTGCGCATTTGTGTTTACGATACGCTATACCTACGGTTTCAGCAACTTTAATAAAGCAGATATGAAAGCGATATTTTCCGGTTATTGTTTAGTTCACATTTGAGGTTTACATGCGGATGAAAATCCCCATTTGACAATTAAAATCTACTCTCCCGACCTACCTTTGTTCATTCATGCGACGTGCTGAGTGCCGTGGCTGTCATCCCACGGGGTGTTTTTTTTTTTTACTTCTTTTTTTTCGTATTGTGTATTCCAGAACCCGCTTGTTTTTGACCTTCTATCTGACCTATGCGTTCGAAAAACCACTTGTCTCGGACTAGAGGCGAAAGGACGCAAATAGGGGGCCATAATTTCATCAGCCTTGCCGCTCTAGGCATATTTTTGTACTCATGACTCAACTACAGCCGAAAGCGCGGCGCGTAAATTTCAAAAGTGCATCATATCCTGTTCCTCTTCTTCTCCTAATCTGCCCAAGTGACATACTAGCCGGTTTCTGCCTAAAAACTGAATTCATTTGTCGAGGGTTCGTTCGGATCGGTTGGCTAGTCATCGAGAAAGTACGATTCACATTTTTGAGGTGACAACAATTGGTGTTGAATCACCTGGCAAAGTGACGACACAACCTTGTATGTACATACCTGGGATGGGATTCTGTAACTCTCCGCTAACTCCGCTAACTCCGCAAAGTCCGCTAACTCCGCTAACTCAGCGGAGACCGTTGGTTGGCTAAGAAGCCAACCGACCGACCAATCAGAGACCGCTTCGGGCCTCGGTGGTGCCTATATGGTGGCGCTGTGTACGGTGGTACCCTGTACGGTGGTGCCGTGGGCTTTGTCCGGCCGCCAATTGCAACAAATAAACAAACGCAAGAGCTCCTGTCACTTGATACATATGCATGAATTTCATAAGAATAAAGTGAGGAGATAAAAAGGTGGAAAGAAAACGAATAAATGAATCAGAATATTAGACTGTGGGCTACAGGAAATAGGACTATAGGAAAAAGGTAATGGGAAATAAGCGATAAGAAATAGGCACCACCGAAATCCGAAGCGGTCTCTGATTGGACGGACCGTTGGCTTCTTAGCCAACCAACGGTCTCCGCTGAGTTAGCGGAGTTAGCGGACTTTGCGGAGTTAGCGGAGTTAGCGGAGAGTTACAGAATCCCATCCCTGATTTGATTACGGTTTCAATGAAATTCCGTAAAGATGTGACGGTCCTCGCACCGCATTGTCGGATATTCACGATTTCTGTAATTTCTTACCGGTAACTACGATGGACCATTGAGAAGATAATAACACAGTCGGTACTGCAGTCATCTATCGTGTTGCTGAGTCGGCAAATTCAGGTTGGTTGTTTCTCCTTTGATTGGCTATATGTCGTCTTTAGACGACTACTGTCGGCAAATTTACCTATTCATCATAGAGTAGGTGACTATGACAGCCACTGAAATCAATTTCCGCTGGCTCACAAAGTCCCATTAGGTATTGTCCCTATTTATGCTACCTTTACACTCACAGTTTTTCGAAAGATTATTTCCCCGAAAAACTCCGAAGGTTTAAGATTTCGAAAGCTAAAAATTCGAAAGGCTAAAACTTCGAATCTCTTATGCAACGTCGTTTATTTGACACTTTTGGCATGAGCTTCCCTTAAATTTGCGGTTTTTTTTTACTTCCTGAGTTCTAAACTTTCGGATCTTTGAACTGTCTGCATTTCGATCATTCGGAATTTGCAAGTTCGCAACTGCAGTCACGTTTCTAGAAACACTCAGTACCATAGGGTGTTCAAAATATCTGAATCCATTGCCGCGCGCGGTTAACAACGATAATAATTATTATTTCATCAAAGTTGTGTATAGGTATGTATAGGGGGCTTTCCACGCCAACTTGACCAGTGTTAAACCTCGATCATCTCAGAATCATTTCATGATTTTTTCTAACATTCTACTTCGTCAAAAACGTAGCCTGAATTTGTTTTAAATTTTTTTATCAAACCGTTTATTTTTTATAAATATTTGAAGGCGATTGCGAATGCCCATTTTTTTAAATCTGAAAAAATTCTCCCATATCCAGCAAATTACACAAAACACCCCACCTTAAGGAAAACGTGGGCCGAATATTTTTTCTATTTTCTTAGCTCCTAATACGGAATTTTGAAAATTTTAAACCCAAAATTAACACCAACGCATTAAATATCGAATTCGTGAAAGCGAACATTTACAAGTAAATGGACCCTTATTCAACGCTTACGATTTGATCCCATGTTAATTTTGGGTTTAAAAATTTCAAAATTCTGAACTAGGCGCTAAAAAAATAGGCAAAAAAATTCGGCCCACGTTTTCTTTAAGGTGGGGTGTTTTGTGTAATTTGCTGGATTTGTGAGAATTTTTTCAGATTTTGAAAAATGGGCATTCGCAATCGACTCCGAACATTTATAAAAAATAAACGGTTAATTATAAAAATTTAAAAAAAATTCAGGCCGCGTTTTTGACCGAGTAAAATGTTAGAAAACAACATGGCATGATTCTGAGATGGTCGGGGTTTAACATTGGTCGAGTTGGCGTGGAAAGCCCCATAGGTAATAGGTATGCATAGCATGTATATGCCGTATTCGAGATTGTGAACTAGTTTCTACACATACATATATATATATATATGTGTGCATATACTCAGGTTAATGAAATTCTTGAATAAAGTTTCTGAATAAAAATCAGAGAATATATGTTCATGTACTAATTTCATTTGAAACATATACATTATACATATATTCATTCATTTATTCATTCATGTCAATAACGATAATATTATAATGCTGTATTCATGCTGCGGAGTAAGTATAAGGTGTAGGTGCAGGTGTGGGTGGAGGTATTCACGATAAAGCCAAGAATTTCGGGTTTCGGTGTAATTCCGCGGTAGATAAGTGGAATACCGGATGCATTGATTTCTGGGTATATAATGCGAACGTGGAGGCTGGAGGAGCTCTGGAGGTCTGGTAAAAAATTTGAGTAACAGGAGACTGTATAATATAGGCATATAGGAGTCGAGCATCACGCCCGGTGATATTCACTCTCCTATATGTACACGATAAAATATACCCATAACTCTCTATAATACACACATTTACAATACATGTATGTAAATATACCATATATTGTGACTTGGCATTTATATAGCCCCGTCACTGGTCCTTCCTACGATATCCTATAGGTAGCAAGGTCTAGTCTAGGAGCACCCGGCGAATATACGCGGGTGCTTGACGGGATAATCCTGGGACAATTTAGCGACAAGGTGTTAGGTAGGGAAATTGAGGTAAGTGTCCCAGTTATTCAAATTTTTCGATAATTCCTTTTCATCCGTGAGCTCACAAATTATCAAAAAATTAATTCGTATTCCACTGAGTCCTTGGCAACTGATTTGTGTGACGAAAACATTTAGAATTCCTATCATCGATTCAAAATTTAAGAAAATATAAGAGTCAATTATTAGGTCTTAAAGGGGTCAGTAATTGGAACACAACCCCAATGCGGAGCTACCCGGTGATCTACAACTATACGGTTTAGTACCTCTCGTCAATTTTAGGATTGAATAATAATCGAAAAAAATGTATGGAAAATTCTGCCCACGTTTTGAAAGTGGATGGTTGTTCTATATCATCGGAAGGATTTTTGTGCATTTTTTTTAAATTTACAAAATGTGGTGCAAATTTTGAGTTGAAAAAAAATGTATTACCCAGAAAGGGTTGGTAAAAAAATCCCCAAAAATTCAGAAGTATGTTTCAGAGTTAGAACAAAAATTAGGAAAAGAAAAAATTGTCCGAATTGGGGATGGTGAGGTCTGGAGGTGTGTCGTATTGAGGTGGACAGCCCCCAAATATAATACGATACACATTCTCTCTCTGCCTCTGTTTTATGTAAACATATACATAAATTGATAAATTTGTACGAGTATATATACGGTTGGATACATAGATTTACTGTCTCAATGTCAAACTCTCTCGTCAACCATTTCAGCCCCCTAACCCCCGATCCGCAACCCCCAGCCACCCGCCGCCGTCTCTAGCTCACGTTGTGTTCCGGTCGAAGCGTTTACGCCGTTGTGAAACAACGCCGCTATGCTCTATAGACTAGTTCTATTCCGCGCTTTCTCGCCTTGCCCTTTCGCGGTCGCTAGAATCCCGAGAATCGGCATTTTCGCATCTCTACCACCTCGTTAGTTCATTTCACTCCTGATGTTTGTTTATTTTAATTTATTTTTTCTTTCTCCTCTCTTTTCCAAAACTGAGATTTGTATTATGTACATACAACAGAGTAGCTCGGTTTTGACTATAAGATCTGTTCAGCGGAATTTCACTAGGTATTCGTAACGTGATATAATTTTTTCATCCGCAGTTTTCTATCTTGGTTGTTTATTTTTGTACAATTGTTCGTATGATTTCTGATAGTTAGGTATATTTCACATTGAGTGGTCCTTGATGGAGTTAGAATTCAATTCCGTTGCTCCTATATGTGTGCAATTCCACGTCAAGCGGGCCACTTTTTTGGGTCGTAATCACCGATTTTGATCTCCATCGAGGATTTTGTACTACTCATGGATGTAAGTCTCTGGGCCGAACCAAAAGCCAATACGCGACTCGGTTGTCTACCTAGCGGAGGTTAAAAAATGCCGTTTTTGCGCGCCAACTTCTCTTCGGCGGCTGATATCTCAGTTGTTTTTGGAGCAAAGTACCAAAGTATATAGTGATTCTTGTAGCTATTTTCACACGCTTTCCGGTGATTATACTGACATTGCTCCCCAGCCAAAATTTGGCTGTCAAAAACGGAGTTAAAATAAAATTTTCATTTTTCAAAAAGTTCGCCCATTTTGAAAATTCTGTTTTTTGTCTCTAAAAATGGTTCGAAGTATCCCCTACATGTACCCAGAGTGGCGAAGTGGGCCTCTCTTCCGATGTTTTTTTATCCAAGTTTTAGTCGATTTTTTCACCATTTTTTTCAATTTTTTTCAATTTTTTTTCTAATTTTTTTCAATTTCGTCCCCAACATTTCCCAATTACCAGAAACGAGCTCGTCATGCGGAGAAACTGTTTCAAAAAATTGAAATGCGTGACGAAAAAATTTTTTTATCAGAATAATTCAGATTATATCGAAAAAAAATCAGATAAAAAACCAACGAAAGAACGGCCCACTCTGCCACTTCGGGTACGTGTAAGGGATACCTTAAACCTTTTTTAGAGACAAAAAACCGAATTTTCAAAATGGGCGGACTTCTTGAAAAACGAAAATTTTATTTTGACTCCGTTTTTGACTGCCAAATTTTGGTTGGGGAGCGATGTCAGTATAATCACCGGAAAGCGTGTGAAAATACCTTTCCCTACAAATACCTACAAGAATCACTATATACTTTGGTACTTTTCTTAAAAAACAACTGAGATATGAGCCGCCGAAGAGAAGTTGGCGCGCAAAAACGGCATTTTTTAACCTCCGCTAGGTAGACAACCGAGTCGCGTATTGGCTTTTGATTCGGCCCAGAGACTTACATCCATGAGTAGTACAAAATCCTCGATGGAGATCAAAATCGGTGATTACGACCCAAAAAAGTGGCCCGCTTGACGTGGAATTGCACATGTATATATGGGACAGTCCGTGTCAACTCATTGTCAGCTAGCCCGTATTTTTTTCTCCCTAAAGAATTATTCAGTATGTGCATTTCAAACATCAATATGTCCATGACATTTCGGTAAAATTTCGTTTCCCCCCTATTGTTGCTTCGCGGAATAATTATTAACCAAATTTCAATCTTGTAAAAATCGTAACTCCTGAACTATTGGTTGGATTTCAACGATTCAAACACGAAAATTTTTATTTTGAATTGCGCTTTTCGAGAAAAAAATATGCTGCCATCGAAAAGAAGCTCATTGACTACTTTTACGGACAATTTTGCGATTTCTATTGTTTTTTCACTAAAAGGCCAGACGGGATTAAACCGACTATTTTTGTATCTGATAGAGGGGGGAAATACGCAACTTTATGTAATTTTTTCAAGATGGAAGAGGGCATTAGTGAAGAGGTAAAAATGATTTATTGTCGATTTCTGTTTATTTTTGGCTTTTTCGACGGGTGGATGGGGACAGTTTAATACAATATTACAAATAATTTTCAAAGTTATGAAAGTTTATAGTGTTGAGAAGGAATTGAAAACCAAAAATTTTGCTTGCTTTGATGACAGAATTTTTATAACACGAAAGATTATTTTGTACTTTGAAAATTCGATAATAATTTTTTGTCATTATAAAACCTCACAACATCGGAAATTATGTGTAATATTGTGAACTGTCCCCTTCCACCCGTCGAAACAGTCAAAAATGAACAGAAATTGACAATAAATCATTTTTACCGCTTCACTAAAGCCTTCTTCCATCTTGAAAAAATTACATAAAGTTGCGTATTTCCCCACTCTATCAGATACAAAAATAGTGGGTTCAATCCCGTCTGGCCCCTTAGTGGAAAAACAATAAAAATCGAAAAATTATCCCCGAAAGTAGTCAATGAGCTTCTTTTGGATGGCAGCGTATTTTTTCTCGAACAGCGCAAGTAAAAATAAAAATTTTCGTGTTTGAATCGTTGAAATCGAACCAGCAGTTCAGGAGTTATGATTTTTACAAGATTGAAACTTGGTTCATGATTATTCCGAGAAGCAACAACAGGGAAGGGGCTAAAATTTTACCGAAATGTCATGGACGTATTGATGTTTGAAATGCACATACTGAATAATTTTTTAGGGACAAAAAAAAATACGGGTTGGCTGAGTTGATATGGACTGTGCGATGTATGGGCTAAACGGTCTTAGAATGAATTTTAGAATACGCCGCGGTCGTTATTAAAAAAAAAATGTTCTGTTTGAATGGAATTTGAAAAAAATTGTATAATTGTTATATGAATTCAATGAAATGAGAAGTGGATTGTTATGTAAACGAGAGGCATTGAAACGATTTTTATGTTGTCACTTGATGGAACTTGAAAAAAAAAGTTTTGTTTGTTTTCAATTTAAAAAAATGTTTAATGTAAATACTCGTTATTCAGAAAAATGGCTGAGAAACTTTCGATTTCAATTTTGACAAGGATTCACCCTTTAAGATATCTGTCACGCATTCTTATTCACCCTGTACACATATATAAATACATACATAGTAGGTACGTATGTACATACATACAGGGTGAGTTTTCTCCGGGGTTCTGAGAGGGTGTGGCCTAAATTGGTTGAAGCTCCGCCTTCTGCTATTCATACCTGTCATTGTCAAGAAAATATTCTCCATTCATGTAGAAATACCTTTATTTCCAAATCTACCTATTATTCCCGACGATTTAGATCAAGTCAACAAACAGTCTGATTGCATATTGTATTATGATGATAGTGTAAGGAAAGCAATGACACTAACAATAAGCCTTAATAATATTGATCCATCCGGGTAGTATCACATTAAGTGTTCGAACTGACCACCTTTTGCATCGGAACACACAACAAGTCTGCGTTAGAGCCCAGTAAACAATTATAACTGACAGTAGGCGAGGGATAATATTCCGATAATAACAAGTATGAATAGAAGAAGGCGGAGTCTCGACCAATTCAAGCCACACCCTCTCAGAACCCCGGAGAAAACTCACCCTGTATAGGGGAGGGGCGGGCAAAATGAGCCCCCTAAGGAATTAAAGCGCCAAGTAGAGGTTTGATAAAATGAATTTTCGAATTATCACCGAAAAACGACAGCCTGACTCATGCCGAGTGTTGAACGCTCTTATCTGAATATTCCAAAAATTGGGGGCAAAATGGGCCCTCTGAAATACTTGCGGAATGATTCAAAATTGAACAATTTCATGTTTTTTCGGCCTCCTCAAAAAGTACGCGGACTTTTCTAAAGTTACTTTGAAGGCGCTGTAGACATTTGGTTATTACTGATTTGATGTTTGAAATTTGCTAGGGCAAATAAATAATGAAATTCCGAGAACATTTTTGAATTTTGAAAAAGTACTCGACAGATTTTCAAGGGTGCCCATTTTGTCCGCCTCTCCTGAAGATGGTATATACGTATAGTTGATTTGGTGTTTGAAATTTGCTAGAGCACGTAAATAATGAACGTTTTTCGATTTTGAAAAAGTACGAACAATTTTCAGGAGGGCCCATTTTGCCCGCTAGGGCCCATTCTGTCCGGCCCTCCCCTACGTGATACTGAAAATACAACTTTCATGGGACGATGGTTGATTTTTTTCAAATATTTTTTTGGTGTACCCGCTAAAGACGAGTCTCCCTTCCCTCCATTGTTCATTCCTGTTGCAAAAAAATTTTGCCTCATACATACACGCATATTATAATTTGCTCAGGCAAAAACATGCGTACGTAAGTGACATACATGAGAAATGTACATACATGTATATTTCTGTCTCCTCAACGGCAAGACAACAACTATAATACATATAGATACAGACATGTGAAAACATACCCGAAGGTATATAAATACATGTCTATGTATGGAATATAGTATACAATATAGTATTACAGTCTCCGAATTTCGTTGATATAGCGAAGGGATGGGAATGGAAAGGGAAGGGACGGGAAGGGAAGGGAAGGGCAGGGAAGGGCGAGAGAGGAGCTGTTTCGCGAAGGCTCGAGTGAAGAGAGGGAAGAGAGAAAATGTAGCTATAGGAGAAGAGTATAGAGAAGTGGTACGAGAAGAGGAGAAGAGGAGAGGAGAAGCTATAGACATGCGCCGACCGTTCGTATTGATCTCTCTCATAGCCCGAGGTTGGTAACGATTCTCCCTCTCGCGGAGTAACGGCGACTGCTCCCTGTTACTCCCGGTACTCCCTCGATCCCTTCTCCTCTCGCCAACTCTTACCCTCCTCCCAAACCTAACCAAACCAAACCAACCCCTTCCTCTCTCCTACGTTCGTTAGGGGTAGTTCGAGGTACCGCTGCTGCTGCTGCCGCTACTGCTCCTGCCGTCAATGCTTCTGATGCTTCTGATGCTGCATAGACTCTCCGAGCCCACATACCTAGATACGTTGGTACAAACCTACCCTACCCTACCCTACCCTACCCTACCTGTATCTCGCCGTGTCCCGTCAACCAAAGTGGGGAGGAAGAATAAGAGGATGACGGTGACGGTGGTGGTGGTTGTCCCAGCTCGAAGTGGTGGGGTAGAAGGATGGTCGAGGGGTGGAAAAGGGTAGAGAGAAGAGGAGAGGAAGTTGCGAAAGGAGGGAGGAAGGTGGGGGGGGGGGGGAGGAGGGTGGTTAGATGAGGGAGGAAATATGCCGGGATAGTAGCCGGCGTCAGGCCACATCGCAGTTCGGGTTGGTTGGTTAGTTGGCTGGTTAAAATCGTGAGCCAAGTCAGTGAGTATAAAGTCGAGAGACGACTCGTCGTATAGTCGTCGGAGTCGGAGTCGTCGTAGTCGGAGTCGTATAGTCAGAGTCGGAGTCGGAGTCAGTCATAGTTAGGAGTCAGTGAGAGAGTCAGTCCAGCGTTGGTCGCCGACCAGGGCGCCAGTCGTCCCCCTCCCTCGCTCCTACCCCCCAAAAACCATCTATATATCTCTCTTACTCTCTCACGCTATCTAACTAACCCCCTCTAACCTCATCTGCGAGGCTAGCGTTAAATAATAACACAAAAAGAGAGGAAGAAAGAGAACGGGAGAAGAAGGAAAGATAAAAAAAAACAAAAGAAGAAAAAAAAACAGACAGAAAAATACATTGAATGAGAGGAAAAAAAAACAAATTCTTTTGAAAACAACCACCAAAGGGGGACTGAAGTTAATAACATTTTGTAAGACGATATAAGAAGGAAAAAAAAATAATAATAAAGAAACAAGAAACAACAGGAAAGGAAAATTTAACAAGAAAATGTCGAATAATGATTATTAATAATTAATTAATTTTCAATTAATTAAATCATTAATTGACAGGTGTTGCGTGTGTCGCGATACGATACCATCGATATATATATATATGTATGTACATATGTGTACAAATATCTGTATACATACGTATATATATTTATATACACGCAAACACTATTCAATTACTTTGATTAGTATATTTCATTAAAATGAAAAACTAAAGTTTTTTATACAGTGGTGTTTTTGTTATAAACAGGCCCTCTATGTTAAAAAAAAAATGATAATAATAATAACAGTATAAACAATTTCTAAATCGTTCAATTTTTTTATATTAATCGGCGCGGTTTCTTAATAATGATAATGATAATGATGATGATGAAAATAATAATAGTTGATCGATGAATATAGAGAAATAGCGAGGATAAAGGATTTTCAGTTGTATTCGTATTGTTTAATTTTATTCAATTTTATTTAACTCCTTCGTTTATTCTGGTCAAATAGGCAAAAAGGATATACCCCCTAATATGAAATTGAGAGCAAGAGGAAAGAAAGAACGAATAAAATAAGTTCAAGTTAATTTAACGAAAGAGGAAAATCAAATTTCGCACAAGTGAAATGCGGTTACGTAGTTACAACGATAATGTCGACGATTGTTTGTTCACCGTACAATTATTCCTACCGCTATTACGATGCGAAAATTGACGATAATCTAAGCAGACGAGAAGAAGAAGAGGAAGAAGAAAAAGAAAAAGAAGAAAAAGAGGAAGAAGAAGAGATTAATAATAATAAGAAGAAGGAAGAGGAAGAAAAGGTGGTGGCTGTAGAAGAAGAAGCAGAAGAAAAAAAAGAAGAAGTAGAAGAATCAGAAGTAACAGAAGAGAATCAGGAAGAAAAGATCACCAGCGAAGAATTTCGTTTAGGATACAGTAATTTTCGCGACATTGAATCTGTAAGCAAGAAGAAGAGGAAGAAGAAGAAGAAGAAGAAGCAAAAGCCGAAGCAGAAGCCTACCAAGTGGATGAAAAAATATTATACAGTGCGGATGTTCACTGAGGATGGAGAAACCAAATGCTTTCGCGATATTCACGACGGTCACGATCATCTCAAGATTATTTTCGTCGACCTTACCTCTTATTCTCGCGTTAATTGCATCGTTCTAATTATCGTTGACCATCCTCAACGCGATTCTTACCATCGATTTGTCGTCGTCGTCGTCGTCATAGGACTAGTTACACTCAAACACGAATACGTCGAGAAAAATTTATCTATTACTGCTGCTGCTGCTGCTACCACAATATCATTAATCATTCCTGATAAATTACAATCTGAATCTAAATCTGAATCTTCTGAAATCTTTCTAAATCATAAATCGCCGACGTTCTCATCGTCGTCGTCGTCATTATATTCAACTTGTTGTTGTTAATATCGTTCCTCTTAATAACGATCATCATGGATTACCTACGTGATTATATATGATGCTGCTGATGGACTGATAAACCTATACCCCCTACATCGGACTGATATACGAAAAAAAAAAAAAAAATACATTCATCTACTTGGAAAATCTACGATACGATAAATCAATCCTTTTATCTGAATACTGAATTTATTCATTTACTTGACTGATTAGTTGATGAATTAATTAATAATTGATTGATATTCATTGTATATAACAACAAAACTTTAACACGCTGAATTTCCAATTCGTCAACGGTGTACGTAATAATAATTTTTAATAATTTCATCAACAAGAATATTAATGAAACTAACAAACTTATATAAATATAAATAAATAAATAAATGAATAAATAAATAAATAAATACGCGATCCAATTGAACTGTGCGAAGGAATGAAAATAGAAAGAACAAATATACTCACCGCATTTCACGTACATATACCTATAATGTATATATATATATTATTTGAATAACAATAACAATAACAATAATAATAATAATAATAAATATAATAACAAGCTTGCGGGTGCTTTGTGTATTTACGCGATCGAGTAGAACCGAGATAAATCAATAAATACACACATATATATATACATACATACATGTATAATATATTATTTATATATTTATATATACATATACATCACGTTTGTATATGTATGTATTAATATATATGTATATATACCGTGAAAAGTATAATTCAAAATAGAAATCGTATTAAAAACGGAATAATAATATAAATTATAATAACAGTAATATTATTAAAACAGACATATACATACAATAATATGAATAATCAACAATAATAACAATTGAATATAAAAATACAAGAATAAATAAAATTAATAATAAAATTAATGATAATAATAATAATAATAATAAAAAAAGGTTATATAATAAAAAACCAAAGCAAACGAAAAGGAAAAAAAAGAGAGAAAAAAAATAATAAAATATAAATACGCAAGATGGAAAGATGCTGGTTCTTCATGGCTGCCGTCGCCCTGGCTGTAACGGGTAAGTCGAGAATTCTAGAAAAACAGAAAACAATCATCAAGAGATTAAAAAACAATGAAAATAGCAAACAAAAAAGATAGCAAATTGCAGACTAAGAATTACTTTCAATTCATCAGCGTTATTACAGTATCATATATATAGTATACAATATAAAAAAAATATTCATTATTATATATGAATATTTATATCGCCAGACATATATGTATATCAACACACCCATCAAGCTTCATTATAATAATAATATTAATAATAATAATAATAATATTATACATCATGTATATAAGATTTTTCAATCATACAGAAAAAAAGCTTTCATCAATCTATACAGCATGGCCACGTATTAATCCGATCATAGAATATTGATATACGTACTAACATGTGTGTATTACATACATGCTATACTATTGTTATTATTATTATTATTATTATTATTATTATTATTATTATTATTATTACATCAATATATTTCACTTCGTATATAATCATATACGGTTTAAAAAAATCATCGTCTTTCATATCGCACAAATGCTATATGTATATACGTATTATACGTATGTATACCGCATAGAAGACATAGGTATATATGGAGGTAAACTGTTGAGTTGAAAGTCGTTCGAAACACCGCGTACTATTATAGGGATAGGGGGGAAAAATAGATAAAAAACGAACAACGAACAAAACGGATTAAGTGAACGATAAATAATTGATTCTGTATTTTTTTTTTTTTTTTTGTATCGAACGATTTCTCCCGATCCCTCCAGATACACCACTATACATGTACGATCGAACTACACTTCTACTTTCAATATCGTTTTCATCAATTCCATTATAACTATCGAACTGCGACGCGGCGTGCAACACAATTTGCTATTTTATATCTAGTCATCGACATTTAATCTAGATGAGATTAATTCTTGTGCTATATATTCGACGAAAATTCAACCCACGTTTGATCCTCACACCCTTGGATCATCCTTATCCGATATTCGTAAGGTATTTACCAGTAAAAAGTAGCAGATCTATGGATTCGTTGAAACTTTTTTGGCCATACCTATAGTTGTTTGTACATACAAATTTTTAACCCGTTTTTTCAATTCTATAATTCTCTGAGGCCTTCTCCTTTGAATCGGTACGACCTTCCTATGCAATAGAGAAACAATCTTAAGTTTTGCTTGAAAAAGCAGCTATCTCAAATTTTGCTTGAAGAAGCAGCTATCTCGAATTTTTCTTTAAAAATCAGTTATCTCGCGAGCGACTCTGAAACCACTCTGTAGTTGTATGGCAAGTTAATAGCGTTACAGAGCGGTTTCAGAGTCGCTCGCGAGATAACTGATTTTTAAAGAAAAATTCGAGATAGCTGCTTCTTCAAGCGAAACTTAAGATAGTTGATTTTTCAAGCAATTTCTCAGATAGCTAGTTATTCCACGGACCCATCGCAATATTCCCAACGTCCACTGATCTGAATTTTTTTTGGCTAATTGTAAGAATAACTAGAATGCGATTTATACCCTCAATGCGCGACTCTTACGATTTGATCCATATGTTTCGAGGTTTACCTACTCGTTCTGCAGGTCTTTGCAAAAATTTATCCATTCATTCAATGTTACTGTAATAAAGTCTGAAAGTAAGGCCGCAATTAGGTGACGTGCAGTAGGCGTTAATACGTTGACGAATGTCTGCTAAAATGTCAAATGACTTCGACGACTAATTGCCTTTCTGTTGTGAATTAATAGGCAGGTCATTGCTCAGTTGGAAATTAATAATTAATCAATCGAGTCTAGTCCGATGGGTTTGCAGAAGCCGAGAGAGCTTGCGACTTGTGATTACCGTATCTTCAGGATTTCGACTTCCGTTAAGGACAAACCCTGAAAATTTGGAAATCATCGAAGTCGTCGCGATGAGGGTAAATCACATTTTCGCGTTTGTCTCTCTGCTAGGAAAGGTCACACTGAACGGTTTTACGAAAATGCAATTTTATCAACGAATATTTGATTTTTGATTGTAGAATTACGTCCCGAGTCCGAATCATAGACTAACAATAAGAAATCCGGAATGGAGAAAAGGAATCGGATATTTCAGAAAATCGTATCTTAATTGCAGGTGTCTGAAGAAATCTGAAAAAATGCATGGTTGCTTTCTTCGAATAATATCGCGGGAGAACAAAAATAGAAATCATAATCCAAGGGTACAAGGGTCGAACGTGGCTCGAGTTGACGCATGGAATGGCCCATACATTCTGGAAAATTTTAATTTTTAGTCTTCACCATCGTGGGTACTTAGATAGAACAATCGTTACAGTTGATTCGAAAGTAAAACGGGACTTGCTGCACAAAAATTTCTCTCAGCATGTCGATCTAACTTCAAATAGTAATTATATAGTGTCAAAGTACACACCAGGTTGTATTTCATACTTGTCTATACCGCGAATTGTTCTCACAGTGTATATCCACTATATCTACTGTCTTGAATGCACAAAAATTGTGGTCGGTTAATTGTAACTAATTGTTGCTTCTCTGTCTACGTTTATTGTATAATTTTGCGTTTGGAATGACTGAACGCCGTTTATAATACATATATATATACATACCTATGTGCATATAGCATAATCGTTATCATCATCACCATCACTACCATCGTTATTATCATGATCATGATCGTAATTGCTATCATACTTATCACTGTCATTATAATCATCATTATCACCGCCATCATCGAGCCTATAATGTATGTACATATACATAACTTTATTATAATTAAGACACGTTGTGCCCACCAATCTAATTAAACGACATGATTAAAAATATAACGATAAATACCGAAATCGACGTGTAAATGTAAAGGAAAATGGAAAAAAAAATGAAATCAGAAAAAAAAAGAACAAACTGATACAAGAAGAAAAACCAAACAAACAAAATTCTAGGCGTCTCGTTTTATTAGCTCAATCAATCGATATATCAATCAATCAATTAGGTAATCAATATAAAATATCACTCACGCTCGACACAATCACTATATACATTATATTACATACAATATAGTATATTAATAAATAATTAATAAACAATATTCGTTTACCGTAGTGTTCATTTGTTATTTATTTATTTATATTTTGTTTTTCAATTATCGTGGATTTTCACTTCACTACTCCTATTCTGAAGGATAAGAAACGATAGAAAAAAAAACGAGAATTTCATTGTTTTACACGGTATGCCATTATAAAACACATGTTTTTTCTTCTTCCAATCATTACTTATTCCGAAATACAATTATACCATTATGTTTAAGTAGGTAGGTAGGTAAGTAGGTAGGTAGGTAGGTATAGGTAAGCACTACAGGCAGAGATTTATTCGATAAACAGTTATTGTAATTATTACCATCATGATTATGATTACGGTCAGTAATCTACTATACTATGACTGAAAAGAATTGGAAAAAGTGATAAATTGAACAGAAAAATCAGGGCCAGAACAGTTTACACACAAACATACGTCACAGCGACGTTTCAGGTTGATATATGGATTTTCGAATGAGCGTTAAAAAAATTCGTTTTTTTTCGTAGATACATACATATATATACACTGATATTTGGTTTTGGTTTTGTTGATTTTGTTTTCTTTCATTCACAGTCTGGATCATACGTGTACGATAATATCTTAAAGGTATAGGCCAACTAATATACCTACTTATATCCAAAAATAGAGTGATACTATGATAATATAAGTCAACACAGCCGTTATTAAAATAATATTAATTTGCGATGTATTGAAATTGAATAATTTGCAAGAAACTTGCAACGCAACCCCATGACGCCAATTTTGATGATGAATCTCATAATGAATTATTGTTTTTAATTGCTGTCACTCAAATGACGAGAAAGAGAGGAAGAACACAAACAAAATAGCCGGGTTGACCAGTGTCGCACATATCTTATCAGGTTTTAGATTTTCAATTCAAATAAAAAATTTCCCTGGTATAAATCAATTCCGCAGAAAATCGATGGAGTCGTTTCAAGGAATTTCGCATCTTCCAAAATTGGTCAGCGGTAGGATAGGACAGGAAATACAGAAGATCATCTTGTTTATTTTGCAAGTCAGTAATTTCTGCATATCAATTCCGATCGAGATTATTATAGCCTAGCTCCAGAAATTTCCGATTCTCGAACAGTATTTATCAAACTACCTTCGATTGAATTTTCTTCGGCGTGACCCTCAGACGGTCTTGAATATTTTTTGAAACGGTATCTAGATAAGAATTTTGAAGCACATCGTTGGACCCATTTCCGAGGTGGTAGGAATAATTAGAAAAGGTCAGTGAATGGTGTTTTGGTATATTACCCTTGTCTTGTTCAAAAAGTCTAGTGCATTTAAAATCTGCTCTTTGAGTCAATCCCTTCTTCATTATCGGGCGGAATAGATTATAAATGTTCGGAAACGAAAAAACGGGAAAAGTAAAACATTTGCAACTAACAAATAGTCTCCCCAAATCAGAGCAAGGTCCACTTTCGCTTGTGACTGAATTTTTTTTTTTCTTTACGGCGACTTATGACTCCGAATTACATTACAAAAATTTACGAAAAAAATTACAAAATGGAGATGATATGTAGAACAGTGTTTTTCGGTTTTTTATCGATAACAACAAGACTGATTTTGGATAGGGGTAAAAAAATTTTTAAAACAAAATTTCGAAAGGCCAAAAATGGAATATTGGGATAGTACCGATCGTTCAGAAATCTACAAAGGCCGTATAAAAAAAAAAAAGGCTTTGAAGCAGTGATGAAAAAATTGCGCTCATTTGAACTATTGCCATTTTCGTATTTGTATTTTCAAAATTCGATATATTGGCTGATGTACATATTGGTTTTTCGAAATTTTGAACCTCACTCTCGATTTTTCGGCATTTTATTTTCGCACTGGCCGACAAAATACTCGATGTGAGTGAAAAAAAAACAAAATGAAAAAAGTAAAATAAAAAATGGCGAGGGTCACGGCTGGGTCGCTTTGGAACGAAATACCCCGTATATATATATAGATACACACGCACGTATTATCGCGGGAAAATCGATGTTCACATCACGTGCGATCTCGCAAATATAGAGTCGAGACCCGGGTGCGGTGCACACGTTGTTCATTCGTTTACCTAACCGTTTCTGGTAGGTAGCTGTAGATAGGTAGGTATAAGTATGCGAAAAGGGTTCGTCGAATTGGCGTCGTTTCGCGAAACCGCGGGCTCCAGAAGTGGTGCGGTATAGTATGTATATGTACGTATGTATGTATGTAATGTATACCGTACAATATACGTAAGAAGTAGGAACCTATACCTCGTCTTATACCTTGTACCTTCTATTCTGTACGTTGGACCTTCGCTCCGCGAACCAGCCGACCACTAAACCTAGCCCCAACTTTATTCTACCTTCTTCTAGGTACACGTTAGTAGTGTATATTCGACCGCGGGCCTAAACGTATACAGAGTGATTCACGAGAAACTCCGAGAATGGGAGGAGCCTGATTGTCAAATGAGCCCATCCCTTCAACCAATCAAAGGAATAGCAGGTAATTACAACAGGAACTATGTGCGCATAACAATGGAGTCAAGATACGTCATAATCGACTCGATGTTTCTACCTTTCTAAGAGGCCAGTTAGGCCGAAAAATATTTACATTCAAAGTAGAATCTTTCACTAGCAGACCTGGTTCTGATGATTATCTCCTACTCTGTACCTTGATTCTATTGTTATGCTCACGCAGTTCCTATTGTCATTACTAGTCCAGTCGATGAAGATACAAAAAGGGGCTTTCGCTACCCAAGGTCTAGGGAGAGTTCTAATTTGGTGGATTCGTGAAGTTTAGTGCCCGTGCGCATGCGCCAACTCTGTTCGTTGTTCATCATTCAGAAATAAGGTACTCCACGCATGCTAGTGCCGCCGTTGTCACCGGCGCCGAATCAAAGATGTTCAATTGTTTTCAGATTTTCGGACTCTCAATTGTTGTATTGGTCAAGATACACCCCATTCCAATGAATGTAAAAATACTTCAAATGTAAATCTTGTTCGGCCTTACTAGCCTCTAGTTCAATAGAAACATCGAGTCGATTATGCATCTTGATTCCAATGTTATGCTCACATAGTTCCTGTTGTAATTACCTGCTATTCCTCTGATTGGTTGAAGGGATGGGCTCATTCGACAATCAAGCTCCTCCCATTCTTAGAGTTTCTTGTGACTCACCCTGTATATACGAATATGTGCGGGCGAATGTCGACTTCTGTATAGATGGAGATAGTAGGTACCAATTTTCGCTCGATGGTCCCAATTACGATGTATTTACGCACATATATGTATAATGTGTATAATGTATAGGTATACGCGTATGTGTATATGGGGCTGTCCACGTCAATTCACCTAGCCTCTAGACCGCACCATCTTCGATTCGCCCCGTGATTTTTCATATTGTTATTCTTGGTCTAGAACATTTTCCTGAATTTTTTCATATTTTTCAGACCAAGCTTTTTTGAGTTATGATTTTTTATAACTCAAACAGAAGGACCATTTTTTTAAATCTGAACAAATTCACAAAAAACGTGTGCCCGACGTAAAACAGTTTTTCGCTAGTGAGAACGTGGAACACATTCTTGTTATATTTTTTTTAGAATTTTCAAAATAAAAAAAAAATAAAAAAATACCTTAAAAGAGACACACTTTGGAAAAATAAAAAATTTGTAAGCAATAAACAAGAGGAAAATATGAATATCTATCTGAAGATTATGTTCCACATTATTCTATGTCTCAAAAAACACGTTTCACGTCCGCAGCGGATTTTTTCATTTTATTTTATTGTTTATTTTTTTTGAAAATTCGAAAAAAAAAAAATTCACAAGAATATGTTCCACATTCTCACTAGCAGCAAACTGTTTCACGTCGGGCAGACGATTTTTGTGAATTTTTTCAGATTTTTCAAAATGATCCTTCTTTTTGAGTTATAAATAATCATAACTCAAAAAAGCTTGGTCGGAAAAATTTTGAAAAATTCAAGAAAACGTTTTAGACCAAGGACAACAATATAAAAAATGACGGGGCGAATCGAACGTGGTGCGGTCTGGAGGCTAGGTGAATGACGTGGACAGCCCCATATATACCTACATACCTGTATAAAGGTATCTGCGAAACGGAATAGAGGTATAGATGTGTACGTACAGGTATGTGCCATCAATATAGATGGGAGTGGGATTAAAGTTTCGGATTCCGAAGTTCCAAACGGTCAAAATTGCGAATTTATTTGAAATGCGATTCTGAGTTTCTAGAAACGTTAGAGTTCAGAAGTTAGAAATTCGGAAAGGTCAGAATGCAGACAGCTCAAAGATATAAAAGTTAAAAACTCAGTAACTCAAAAAATCCGCAAATTTAAAGGAAGCTCATGACAAAGCTGTCAAATAAACGACGTTGCATGGCGTGAATCTTGAGATTCGGAGTTTTTGGCCTTTCGGATGTTTAGCTTTC
This sequence comes from Ametastegia equiseti, assembly GCA_963989295.1. Lineage (NCBI taxonomy): Eukaryota > Metazoa > Arthropoda > Insecta > Hymenoptera > Tenthredinidae > Ametastegia > Ametastegia equiseti. The sequence goes on from OZ022395.1 coordinate 15,045,783, forward strand.
GGAATTTTGAACCTCCGGTGTTTTTCCATTCGAAGTTTTTCTTTAACATATAGATGCACAGGGTGATGGCAATGAAGGAACAGAGTGAGAAAGAGAAAAGAGTCGCCCTTTCATGTCGGAAGAAAAACCAAAAATAAATAAACAAATATGTATATATGTGCAGACAAAAGAAGGAAAAGACATTTCAGGACTCAACCTTTGTTGTATCTCCATTCTGCCTATACCTATACCTAAGTAGTTGGGCGTAAGGGTCCTGTTCAAGACTCTCTTTCTCTCTCTTCTCCCTCTTCGTCTTTCTTTTTTCAAGTACATACCACTCTTATACTACACGTTTCCGATTTATTTTTATTATACGTATATTATACATCTATACTTGTTTTTTTAATTTCCTTCTTTGCAAATATAATTATAGAGCGACTTCGACGTCAAACCGACCCGGAAATAGCCTGATATTTTTGTTCAAACACTAGATGCTCCTTTCGCGCGAGATATATAAGGTCCGTTAGATAAAGTCGATACGAATTTTTCGTTAGTTTGAAATATTTTTTCTTTTGAAAGTCATAAGACACAAGGACTGAGTACTAGTCAACTTTTGGAATAAGGATCAATAAAAAATGTCGAGTAATCGATTAATCGGAAAAACGATCAATCGAAAACGTCGATTAATCGATTAATCGAAAAACGATTAATGGAAAACATCTATTATTCGATTAATCGAAAAAACGATTAATCGAAAATGTCGATTAATCGATTAACCGATTAGTCGAAAAAACGATTAATCGACATTTCCGATTAATCGATTAATCGCACAGCCCTAATTTGAAGCAGAATTTGCCATGCATGTACGAGTAGTTCCTACGTGCAAAGTTGTGATATTAATTTTGATTCTTATGCAATCGAGTATACCGTGTATACATACATACATGTATATGCTGAATCTATAACGGCTGTGTTGCCTCTTACAAAATGAAATTGAATATTATAGATATAGGAAACTGTCGGCGTATGTCTAATATAGGTTGTTAGATTCTCAAACGCGTACCTATCTCGGGAAGAGGTTCTTTAGCTCCGACAATTAACATACAATACACGTAGATACATTATATGTATTATATGTATTGTATATACACATATTACGAAAAAAAATTCTTTACGTTTTTTTTATCCCTTATTTCTTTTTTCTCATTATTTCTCTTCATTCTATGGATACCTATGTACTACGTACATACAAATATACATTTATGGGTATGTGTTCAGCTACCGCAGATACATAGGTATGGAGTTTTATCGTTTTGTATGCACACACATATGGACCTACGTATATGCTATTCTACAACCCACCTGTACATACCAATGTACATACATGTACGTATCTATATTATATACATCATATACATGCATTGAAAATACGCACGTATATAAATGCGTATAATATGAGAGGATATATATATTGTTTTCGCTTATATTTACGTAAATAACTCGTAAATAACTTATATACACACGGATATACCTATTTACTTATCTATATCTAATGGACGGCCACATATGTACTATACGTATGTCTTTTAACTCAGACGTTATACACGCGATTTGGCCCGAGGCTCCGTGAATAGTAGAGGCATTGTTTCATCGTATATTATAGTTATATACCATATGCATACGTATATACACAACTAATAATTGCAGAGACGGGATAATTGGAGCCCCCTTCATACATTATACATATATATATATTATAGATATATATATATATATCCTCGACGGGTTCAATATACAGATATGTACATGTGTAGGTGTACGTATATCAGGGCGATTTTGGCGGAAACGAAGCGAGATATCAAGAAATCTTTCAGACAGAAGTTGAAGGGGTTTCAAGAGGACGGAAGACGCCGTCGTTGAATTTATTTCCGAGTTAAGGCATCGCGGCAACTCGAAGATCAACTTTGATTTTTTCAACGTGATGGTCAATTTTCCGTTCCGGAAATCAGAAGGGCGTTAGATTTCGAGTCCTCAAGTACCATCGCACCAATCATCCGGAATTGATTGTGGATGAGATATTCGGGAGATGGGAAAAAGATTTATGACTTCTGCAATTTAGATCCGGCAAGTGTTCGAAATTACGGCCATCGGCTCCGATGCACTTTTGAAAGCATTGAGTAAAAGAATGCCGAAATTTCGCTAAAGTGTCTTCATCGGTACTCGCCCAGGCAGCGATAATTGGTTGGCGCACATTCGCAGGTGCGTTTGGTACTTGTGAATCGTAATTTGACCCCGGGAAACGTGGAGAACGGATATCCTCTTCTTATACTTTTCAAACATCTTATCCCTTATCAATTTTGGGTAATTGGTACTCTCGAAATGGAAATTGAGAGCTGTCTTCATTTCCGAAAGATGAAATTCATCATCCGTTGAAAAAAGATCAAAATTCACCTACGGATTACATCAATGCCTACAGAATCGCCTAGAAACGAATTCAATGCTACTATCTTCTGTCTGAAACATTTTTTCACATATATAGCTTCGTTTTTGACAAAATCGGGATGGCTATTCCGACCCATACCTTATTCAGATATTCGTATACATCGCGTCACTATAATACCATAAGGTCGTAAGCACAAAAGCAAAATTTAGTTTTTTAGTGCCAAAATCTTTTCCACGCCGTATAAAATCTCGTGGGCATATCCGCAAGAAAATTTTTTTTTGGCGCTTACGACCTTATGGCATTAGTGACGCGACATAGGTATGTGTACAGGGTGTGAAAAAAAGTTTGGTCGCCACTTCGCTAGACGATTTTCCAGCTTGAGATCAGTGGAGCGCCCCAATGACATGCCGCTGCAAAATTGACCTTGACCCTAAAATTCAGGGTCGAAATTTTTTGTGGGCTCAAAAAATCTCGCAAAAAATTCGAATTGCCAGTAGAGATAAAAGTTTCTGAGGAACCATAGTACGCAAATGAACTTTAGTTCTGCATTTTTTTCAACTTCATGTTCTATTTTCGCAATGAAGGATCCATTTTTTTCGTCCAGCGACCCACGGTCCCATTGACACTTTTTGCCTTCCTGATGAGAAGATTTTTTTTAAGCCAACAATAAAAATGTCCAATAAGTCTCAACAAGGTCGAGATGAGTTTTGCCGGAACATCTTGTTGGGGCGCTCCACCGATCACGAGCTGGACAATCATCTGGCGAAGTGGCGAACAAACTTTTCTTTACACCCTGTACAACAAAGTGATGAATAGCATTAAATTGATTGTAATTATCATTATTTATCAATTTTCTTTCTTTCCTTCAATCTTTTATTTCTATTCAGAAAAAGAAACGAATCGAAAGGCAGGTTATATCGGTTTTTTCTTTCACGTATAGAATACAAACTCACACACACACATACATACCAACACATCATTTCATATCTATGTAAAATACAAACGTACAGGTAGGGATTAGGATTGTTTCAGTAGGTAATTGATAATAATTGGTCTAACTGGGAGGGGTAAACAAAGAAACACACACATCAGAAAGGGAAGAACAAAAAATGCCAAAAATGTGTTCCATAGATATTAGGTATATGTTATGTCAGAAAGATGAACGACGATTAGGAAGAAAGAGGAATCAAAAAAATACATAAAGAAATAGAAAAAGGGACAATACATATAGGGAAAGATGAAAGAAAAAAGTTGAAAAACAAAACAACAAAAAACCGCGATAGAAGTCGTTGTGCGAAATATTCGAGAGATAATTGCATAATCGATGTGAACTGTAGTATAATAATAATTGGTCAGGGCTGGTAAGTGGCGGTTATCACGAGAAGCAGCTGCTAAACGACCTCCTGGACTCTTACAACGTGCTGGAGCGGCCTGTCGGCAACGAGTCCGAGCCACTTCAGTTGAGCTTCGGTCTTACCCTTATGCAAATTATCGACGTTGTAAGTTTCACATAATATGCCTATAACAAAGTATAACAAGTTCATTATTCTCAATTATACATTATATATACATATATATATTTATATATATTTACATATAAAGATGTAAATATGTATACATATACTTGTATACCTATATACCTATACATACTATACCACATACCTATATATAGATATATATTTATATATACATATACTTACCCCCCCCCCTCCCCCGCCCACTATTAGATTATTATTATTATCAATATTATACACCTATACTTTATTATCGTTAATCTAACATATCCGGACACTTGATCGAATCTACTCTTCATCGAGCCACCTATGTTACATATAAATATTCATACATATATACGTATCTACGCTGTTGGTATATATCTTTAATTAAGTGATCCATCAATTTTTGATTTCATCTTTTATTTCAATAGCATTGGATTTCTGAATTTTGAAAAAAAAAATAAAAATACGTGTTTCATAAATGTTTACTATGCGTTGCGATTTTTATTTCTAGTTTTTATGACATTTAGAAATAATAAGTGAGAGAGCGAGAAAGAGAGAGAGAGAGGGAGAGAGAGGAAAAGAGAGGGAGAAAAGAAAAAAAAATCCAACGATAAAGAGTCACGTGTGAGTCTCCTTTGAATTTCATCGATTCTTAGTTCTGGAACTTCGATTCCTGATTTCTCATCTTTCGTCTCTGATCTTTGAATTTTTCTAATTTTTTATTTTGATTTTGAGCTTTTTTGTTTCACAAATTTGTTGGGAATATATTAAAGTGGGTGACCAATGCGTACGTACATCAGGTGTATATGTTGTACATACATGATAGCCTGTATATGTATGTATGTATGTAGATACATAAATACTTACGGGGAATTCCATGCCGTTTCAACCTGGGTTTGACCCTTCACCTCGCGGATTTCGCTCGTGATTTTTTATATGATTGTTCCTACTTCAAAAAGCACAAATTTTTTATTTCAGATTTTTGCGACTTGATTCGAAATTTCTAGAATTTTTGAAAACCGTCACATTGATCGACACAATTCAAAATTCTGAAAAAATTCTTAAAAATCAAGTGTCAAATGTCAAAATTTTTAAGCGTATAGCCGAAGTGGGCAGATGTTTTCTTCTCACTGTTTTCAAGCTTTTTCCGAAAAAAACATTCGAAAAATCAGCACCGGGAGTCATTTTACTGCGGATGGCTACTGAAATATTTCCAAATGTCACACCGGATTTTTCGAAAGAATTTTCCGAATTTTCGCGAAAAGTTTTTTGATTTTTAATTTTTAATTTTTTTTAATTTTTTTCAATTTTTCGTTTTTTGAAAAATATTTCTCTTCCGGTTCTAAAAAATCCGGTTTGGCATATAAAAATGTTTCAGCAACGATCCATAGTAAAATAACTCCCGCTTCTAGGTTTGTCAACGTTTTTTTTTCGGAAAAAAATCGAAAACAGTAAGAAGGAAACATCTGCCCACTTCGGCTATACGCTTAAAAATTTTGATATTTCACACTTGATTTTTGAAAATTCTTTCAGAATTGTAAATTGTGTGGATCAATACGACGGTTTTGAAATTTCTAGAAATTTCGAATCAAGTCGCGAAAATCTGAAATAAAAAATTTGTGCTTCTTGAAGTAGGAACAATCATATAAAAAATCACGAGCGAAATCCGCGAGGTGAAGGGTCAAACCCAGGTTGAAACGGCATGGAATTCCCCTTACATAGGCACATCATTGTATTAGGGGGTTTCTATAATATCAATTGACAACGTTAATCATCCACGCGTATGAATACGTATATATATATATATTATAGAATAGTATATATCTAAGGTAGTCCAGTAAAACGGGGGGAAACATTTCAACTAATGGAAAAGGGGAGAGAACAAAAAAAAAAAAAGGAATGGAATAGAAAAACAAGTTGAGAATGATTTGAAAGCAAACCTACGATTCGTTCAATTCATTTTTCTATATTATTCGGACTCCCACTTTTGGAAGAAAAAAATATAAAAAAAATCAAGAAAATAATATCCCTTCGTTTTTCCATCGTATTTGAATTGGATGATTGGTATTTTGTAAATATTAGACAAATTTTTTACCACATGAATGACAAATTTTGATTTTTATACCAAAATGAACAACAATAACGATATGACCGAGGACATAACGCTCTTTATGGTCTACAAAAATTGTTTTTTTTTTTCTCGTTTTCAATCTGATTTCTGGAGAGAAAGAGAGAAAAAGAATTTTTCCTGTATTTCCCTCATTTTCTCATCTCTATACTATACAAGTATATAGGTATGTATACATTGATATAGGTATATAGGCAGAAAGGTAATCGATTTATTTTTCCTATTTTCAATTGAATTCATTTGAAATCTTACAACTTGCACATTCTTATTACCATCTTTATTAATATTATTATCATTATGATTATTATCATTAATATTATTTTCCTTATTACAAAAATCTTACGAGCTGTATAGTAGTTATATATACCCACGTACACCAACCCCAAATTATTCCACCACTGTCAGACACACACACACAACTTTTACCCCGTGATATTTCACCTATGTATTTTTACCTGCCTATTATACACGTACATACATACGTACGTACACATATATTATATACATTATACACAACTCGAATATCCATACATCCATTCATACATAGGAAAATATATTATACATGCATGCGGGGTCGGTGAAGAGATATTTTGATTAATTGCCCAGAAAAATTATTTATTATACGTATATATCAATGGACTATAATAATATAGGGGCGTAAGCGCCAGAAAAAATTTTCCGTTTTTTTAGTGGCAAAATCTTTTTCATGCAATATAAAACGTTTTGGACATATCCGCGAAAAAATACATGATTATTATTATTATTATTATTATTATTATTATTATTATTATGATCATTATTATTTTGTTCTGTAAGATTTACGTAAAAAATTGTCCCCAGTAAATCGTGATCATTATTATTATCATTATTATTGTTATTATTATTATTATTACCCGATGTTAGAAAATAGAAACCAAAGAACAAATTAGATATGAGAAACTATTTTCCCCACAGTTGAGAAAATTGGAATGATTCCCCTTTGTTTCATTCTAAAATTTTGTTGAATCTTCAATTCCTCTTTGAAAAAAAAAAAAACAAGAAAAAAAAACCCACACAAAACGAGAAAAAACAGTAACACTATATCGATATACTATTATATACCTTATATATATATATATATATGCCTATATGATTATATATATATATTATATTATACTCTGATTTCCATATCACGTAATAGACATTGAGTTATTTGAATTATATATACACGCACACGCATATATTATATTACATTATATATTATATATATTTAAATATATACATAGATATTTCTGTAGTTGCGAGCGGTCAGTATTTCTGTATTCTATAATGCTACTCTTGTATACATATGTGTATGTATAATATGTGTATATTACATATGTTACATACCAATCTATTGTACATACATATATATATAATTAATTAAACACTGATCTTAAAAATAACGAAATAAATGATTATCTATAAATTATTCGCCCTGCACGGTAGAAGATAGAGCTTGCGTGATTATTATCTATATACTGTAATACATAACTATATGTATATAGATGTATATATGTATATTGTATATCTATCGACACCAGCTGTATACCTCTTTATACATATACATGTATGCATTTTTTCATATGACTTCAGCCACCCAAATAATGTCCATGGCAAAAAAACAACTAAATATATAATAATTTCCTCAAAATTGGGGTCTGAAAGTACTAGTCTTACCTTTGCCAAGTATTAGGCCCCGTTGTGCGGGTTGGACCCGCTTGAAATTTTCTTCTCCGACTGGTAGCTATTTGAGAAAATGTGCTATTCTTACAGCAAGTTATGACAGGTGAAAAAATTACCGTACATTCAATCTGTTGAACGCAATTTTCTGAATGGGTCGAAGAAAAATTCAATCAGTTTTTTTTTCTTTTTTTTTCAATACGAATTGATTAGTAATTCGTATGTTTACCATTTTTCCCCATGCCCTGAAGATGAATCAGAAGTCTTGTGGAAAATTATATAACGGAGGAACTGCAGGTCGTTAAAAGCACAATTTTCATAATTATCAAACGATCGGTTTTTTCATCGTATAATTTGCCATAAAATTTCTATTTGCCCTTCGGAATATATGGGAATGAAAAAATAGTCGATATATACGTATGTCGATGGGTTACTGCGGTAAGCTAAACGAATTGAGAATGATCTATCTTCGAAAATCGATTTCGACTGACCAAACGTACTATTCGTATTTTAGTATAATATAGACGCTGAATAAGAACCGGATTTTTTTCGTACTTTCGGCATAATAATTTTTAGTACAAAAAACCAGTATCTTCTACATCTCGACACGTACGTCAGTTGGAAAGTAAATCTTCAACTGCGCGTAATCCAGCGCGTATAGAACACTGCGGGCTTTTCTCATACTTGGCAAGAGTATTACAAACTTCTACCCTGGTTTGCAAAATGTATATAAATGGTATACATATATATATATACAAATATCCATATATATATATATTATTATTTTTTCGGTCATGGACATTTTTGCGCTCCCTGAAGTCACGTGGAATGTCCCATATATATATGCTTTGTACGCGATGTTTTTTCAGTGTATGTATATATATATATTTGTATAATATATGATATATATATAATACATACATGTGTAGATACATATATTATATATTTATATTACAGTCGCATGTGCCCGTAGTTGCGGATGCGTATACGCTTACATATATATAGATATATTATCGATATAATATATTATATATAAAAATAACATGTGTTTATTATTTACAGGCTATAATATACCTCTTTACCTATATCTACCTGTTTTCTATTTCAATGTTTTACCGGCACAATTTTTTTTCTAACGGTACTCAACTTTTGCCTTTACCTTTCTTGTTCTGTTCTGTTCTTATAGTCTCTGCAGTTCACTGATGAATAATAACGATGATGATTATCATTATCATTATCATTATCATTATGATTGTTATTATTTTAATTGATCTCTAATACCTGACAGGTACTATAATGTACGAGTATAGGTACAGCGAGAAATCTGTTATATATGATTGGGTTTCGCGGGCGTGACTATTTTCCCTACGTTTGCCAGACGGGTGATTAATAATTTCGATGATATGTCTGGACGAGCAGCGGCAATAGCTGTAGCTGTAGCAGTAGCAGCAGCAGCAAGACCAGCTGCAGCAACAGCCTGGGCTGCCTGCGGTCACAGATTGACCTCGATCGATAAAACGTCGCTAAAAGTAGCAAAACATTGTTGAAATTTTATCGACGATATTCATGTACGGTGTGTAAATATATATAGGTATATATATATATACACACGTCATGTACGTGAAAGTATACCTGTATTCCTGTATAGGTATACGTACTGGGGCATGTATACCTAATACGCCGACTCTCGCTATTCGGATACACGCGTTCATGATTTTCATGTACTAATTTGAAATGTGCTCGAAGTTCCGAACGTTCGTCTGATGAAAATTTGGAAAAGTAAGGTTAGAGGCAATTTTTCATGCACTAAAAGTATTTACAAATTTTGAATGTGTTCAAAATCGAAAGGCAATTAAAAAGAGCTCAAATTTCACATATTTCGGACAGTCAAATAAGCTTGATAGGAGATTTTCTTGATATACTTTCATTCTAATGAACGTTCGGAACTTTAAATCCATAATTTGAATTTGTCTTTAAAGTTCCAAGTATATTTCATAATCCATATAGCCAAGCGCGGAAAGAGGATTGATATTGAAGAATAACTAATGAAGAAAACCACGAAGCCAAAAATTAATGTACGTTTGGTCAGGATCGTGCGAGAAAAGAAATATACGAGTGGGGCAGGAGAAAGGGGGCCTAGTGAGGAAATTATGTTACGATTTGAGATTTTGTTCGTTAAATTTTCCGGTTTTTGCCTAAAAACGAGAATCTGACCGATTAGACGATCGTCTGCTGCAAGTCAATCATATAATAGTACATACATTTCGTCACGACTACGGAAAGGCTTTCTTTTGGCGAAACGAGAGGTTTACGGCACGAGCCGAAGGCGAGTGCTGTAACGAGTTGAGCCAAAAAGCCTTTACGCATGTGTAACGATCAATATTTTTCATCACGAAAGCCGAAAAATCGCGACGAAGTTGCGATTCTCAGGTTAGAGTGATGAAAATAATTGTATAAAACACTTTGTACATCAAAAATATGATAAATTTTCACGCGGGCCCATTTTTCTAAATATATTAGGCGATTCGAGGCTGAAAGTAGATATTTGACACAAGTGAATGAATAAATTTTGATTGATCGTTAATTTCGAAGAAAGCTCAATAAAATCTGAAGGGGCCCACTCCGTCTGCCTTTCCCACTTTATAGTTCTCGTGAAATATATTTGATTTGTTGTAACGAATCTGCCAAAGCACGTAGATGTATTTTTTAATGTTTGGTCATTTTGAGAAAAAATGAACAATTTTCGGCAGGGGCCCACTTTGCCCGTCTCCCCCCTACGTGTATATGGTGCAGCCTAAATGAAAGTGAAGAAAGTTTGGCCTCGAACCTCGCCAAATAGCTTGCGTCAATATTTCTTCCGAATCGGTGTACGTATAGGTACTGAAATTACGATCTTTGACATTTCGGAGATTCTTCTGGCAAGCCGGAATTAGGGAAGTCGTGATGTTTATCGCTGCAATTATGAGACCGAAAGACTTTTCGGGGACAGGCGCGAAATTGTACCTGGGATGATATTATGGTATTTTTCATCAATTGGCACTAACGTATTTCTATATGAAGTTTACTTTTCAGGGAATGAGACCTTCCTACCTGAAGAGAAAAAAAAATGGATTTTGTTGGAGAAAAAAAGTCCGTCCTATGAAAATTCTTCAACGTTTCCTCAGTTTACTGCGAGAAAAAATGAGGCGAATTCTTGTTCCGAAGTTGGGATAATTGGAAGAAAATCAATTTCTAAATTTTTTACTATTTCTGTCATGATATTAGAAATTCTTTACGTAGCTCGAGGAACACGTTTTTCACATGATGATCTTGCATCGTGACTTTCGTAAGACGAAAAAATTCTTTTCTTCTTTTAATTTACATCTTTCAAACTAGGTTTTCTCCTAACTGAAAAACTTCTGAAGAAGAGCTCAACCCGTTTCGATCATATACAAAAGAATTCAACTTTCCTCACGGACAGTTAAGACAGAACACAAATTTTAAACATTGAAAGAATATTTTCTGAACGGGGTTCTCGAAGGGAATCAATTCTAGTCTCTTTTTCGGTATGAACACTTTTTTACAATGGAAACAAAATTTACGATGACAGTAAATCCGAGTAGAGATCATTGAAAAAACCGCCAATGAAGTTAAAAAAATCATCAAATGGCAAAAACACGTGTGAATAATCACAGACTGTCACTTTGTCACTGAAGATTCGGAAATAAAATCGGCAAGGTGTTCGGCGAAGATCAGGGTAAAACTTTGTCCATTTTCATCTGTGTGTCACTTGAAAGCGAACAACGAAAAAAGGAACAGAAAAAAAAACAAACAAAGAAGAGTTTCAAACTGAAATCACAGGGGTTGAAAAATAACAAAAAGAAAAATGAGGTTGTGATCGCGCGGCCCGTTACAGTTCCGGAACTGTTCGGGGTACATGATCAAATTTATTCACATTTCTTATCCCTTTCACATCGGAGATTGAAGGGTCGAAGGTAGCGTAAGAAAGTCGAGCAATGAAAACAATCTTAATTCCACATCTGTGGATACGTGAATATAGCTATAACACGCATAGGTGCATCTACCGTGAAACAGCATCCATGCCTATATGTATACCTACGTATGTATGTACCTCATGAATACGTGTATACTCTCTTCCTCCTAAATCAGCTATTAAAAAGTTTTTAAAAAGCTCCCGAAAGTTTGAAGAGGCGTGAGGGAAAGAGTAGAGCTAGGTAGGTAGGGAGCTAGTTAGTTGGCCGGTTGGCCTTTTACGTGTCGCATTTATACCTATTATAGGTATACATTTACCCGTTCATTCAATTCGTGACACGTCCTAAACGCGTGTTGCGCCTGTCGTACTCGTCGCAGTTCATGCGCACGAGTCACGCAGAAAGCACAAAAAAATTGTAAAAAAAAAAGCAATAGGGGAAAAAAACAGATCCACGTTGCAAATTTTTCAAGAATATTAAGACCGCCAATTATCCCTCATTAAACAAATTATAACGTATTTTTGTACGTACATACCTACCCTCGCTGTTTTTTTTTTTTTTTTTAAATTTCATACCAGAAGCTCGCGCGCTGTGCAAGAGCCTAATTTACACGAGTTTCAATTATATCATCTGTCGGAAAGTTGTATGTACGCTCTTTTTCCCTGCATTTCAACCGCGTAAGGTACATAGTGGATCATCTGACATATTTTATCTATTTTTGTCCCTTCGTGTTTTTGTTGCTGATTTTGATGAGAAAGCGTGGTGTATGGTTCGTCTATATTTCGTTAAACGGAAATTAATTGGAAAAATCGTCAATCGAACAAGTTTGCAGCGAAGAGAGAATAAAATTAATTAATTTCATATATAATGCACGAATACTTCCCAGTTGACATTTTTGTACGGATTTTTTTTTTTTACCCATCTGGAAAATTTCAGAGTCAGTTGTTTGGCGTATCCTATTTTGTTTGTGTTTTTCTTTTTCTATACTTTGGAAAATTGTCGAAAATCTCATATACGATTACCGAGTCATAGCTATACATACGTGTACCTGGCTCGAGGGTAATAATAATTATAGTTAATTATACGAGCCTGGCGAATTCCTTTTCTTGATATTCTCTCAGAAATTTGTATGAAATTAACCAAAACGTGCGGGTGTGAGTAAGTTTTGAACTTCTTCGAATGTAAAGTGCCTAACTTGTCTTTTTTCGTTTGTTTTCTCTCCGTTTTTGTCTCTTTCCGATGCTTCGGGGACATGAAACTTTACAGTTAAAACTTCGACCAATTTTCGCAAATTGTTATGTTTTTTTTTCTTTCTAAGATTATCCCAAAATCTTGGAAAAAAAAAAAAAACAGATTGATTTTCGATTTAAAACGAATGTTTGCAATGGTATTTTCAATCTTGTATCCTCAATATTTGTGAAATAATTATTCGAACTTCAACTCATTACATAAAATTTCCTTCGAATCTTTCCCAGATTTTGACTGAAGATGATTTTCAAATAATCTTCATGATGAACTTTTTCATGACTAATTGTTCAGAACAATTTTCGAAGTGTCGATATTGACTACAAATTATTTCCAGAATAAAATACACCAAATTTAACAATAATTTGGTTTTCATCAATTTTTTCTTTTTCTTTTTTTGAATGGAATTTGAACAACAAAAAACTGGTGTGTAATTTGTCAAAAAATATTTTGAATTCGATAAACAACATAAACAATATTTCTACCCAAAACTTCATTTGATTCTGAATGGCAAAAATCGTCGACAGCAAATTTCCCAAAACATTTTCTTATTTTCCGTACATAAGACAATTAATTATCTTTTGGTTCTATTCACTATAGTAATTCATCCAAAAATTGGGGCTCAATTGATGTCGAAAAATGTCTCCTCGTGCCAAATTAAGCCGAAATCGTGTCAAACTAATCTCAAATAGTGTCAAAATGACACGAAACTGAATTTTGTAGCAGCCAAAGAATCTAAATAACATGAGATTAGGATTAGACTGCGCCAAAAACCGTGTTCAGAATCAATATTTCCGAGCGGTCTAAATTCCGAGTCCAAATGATTCCAAGTTTCCGAAAACGTCAAGACTCAGAACTTGGAAATCCCGGAAAATCGGATTTGAACAAATCCAAAAAATGCAAAAATGCAAAGGAAGACGATTTAGAAACGTCAAACGAAAGGCATATCACATGCGGGAATTTTTAAGTTTCGGAGATTCCGGTCCTTGGGAGAACCGTCTGATTTGAAAAAATATAAAAATCGGTGTTGTAGACTCGCCGGGAACTATAACCTTTCGCCGAAAACTGCAGTGAGTCAGTGATATTAAAATTCGAACGGAATTTCAGCCATTCGAAAGTTTGAAAGTTCGGAATTCCGACCCTGTGGCTTCGGGAGACTCGGAACGAGCCACCCGGTACAGGGAGATAAAATAATTCCTGACCGCACGGGATTCATTAATTGGACGTAAACTACCACCGCGCCACAGGAGCTATATACTTTCATAAAGCACCACGGCGCTGTCTCGATACACGTACAAGAGAAGCAGCGCAGCTGGCGTCGCGTCGTCCCTTGACCGACCCAGAGAGCCGTATGAGAGCGAAGGGTAGGTAGGTAGGTAGGATACCTAATGTTATTCCTCTCTCGCCCGGACCGAGAAGTATAGAAATATAGAAAGCTGAGGGTAAAAGGAGGAGCTGGAGAATGAGGAGGAGAAAGACTAAGAGCTAGAGGGAGGCGTACAGGATCCCGGGTGGTGCGGGTTTCGGGGGTTGTTTTATTTCACGTGCGACTTCTGCAGACACTTCCGCAGTGCGTCGCAAGTCTCGAGTAGGTACCACCAGCAGCCACAGCTACAGCCACAGCCGGGCCCCCCCCACGTCTGCTTGAAAATCGCCAGGGACCCCTGCGAGACCGAGAAACTGAGACTGAGAAAGAAAGAGACTGAGATAGAGTGTGAGGGAAAAACCGAGCGACCAACCCCTTCAGCACATTCAGTGCCGTCCTATGGGTGCCGAAAGGGTCTTTTAAAAGCCCCTCGGCGTCGCGTGATCGCATCCCGTTACGTTGCCAGAGTGGAAACAGAATGAAGCAAAACCAACTCAATAGTCAAACATCAGACAGGGTATAACAAATGAAGGGAAAAGGGATTTGGAACTCATTTTCAAATAAGAGAAGAAATGCACGGACTTTTCACTGCCGTTAAGGTGATATGGTAGATATCACTTTCAACTTAACCTAGCTAACATGAGAAAACACGAGTTTTACTGGAATCCTGTACAGTTTTTTTGACGATGCGACATACTCAGCCATTTTCTACCAAAAAACTGAATCCATTCGTAGAGGATTTATTCGGATCGGTTGGGCAGTCATCGAGAAAGTACAATTCGCGTTTTCGAGGTGACGATAATTGGTAATAATGGATTCTCCGAACAGACTCCCATGTCGCCTTAATTATTTTTTTCATTCAATTCAAACCTCGTGACTTATACTTTGGCCAAAGGAGACGGTCTATCTCTGCCTGCCAAGGCAAATTCTCATGGTCAGGGCACAAGCTATATTCCTGAAAAGTTTCAAACCGTTTTTCAAACCCGATCATAATATCTAGACCAGAATCATTCGTGGCGTGGACGGAAAATGAAATCTTTTCGGAATTAGCGTCGGTCGTTATCGACACGAAACCAATACTTTTTCATCCCGCACGTGGCGATCCATAGATTTGAGAGCTACGGCATTTGGCTTTAGCCTATGGGACTTTGTTCGGAATTCTATTATACTACCAATTGTCATCACCTCGAAAATGTGATTCGTAGTTTCTTCCAAAGTTCTTCCAAACTGTACAACCTACCGGAATGCAACTCAGGAGATTAATTATTTACCATGGCAGAAAAGCGCTAAGTATTTTACTGTTTAGGAAAAACGAATATATTGCCGGTCAGATTCATATTTTTCATGTTAGCTAGGTTAGGTTCAATAAGAGACTCGTACCATATCGCCTTAACTTCGGCTATACCTATACTAGACATGGTGGGTACGGCACTGCGCTAAGGACTACGCGCTGCGACAGAATTCCGGTTGGGTTAGAGGGTAGGAGGAAGTGGAGGTGGAGGTGGAGGTGGAGGTGGAGGTGGAGGAGGAGGAGGAGGAAGAGGGCCGCAAAGTATGTAGGTGTATGTGTTGGTATAGTACATAGGGGCGCGGTGGTTATGTATTCAGGGAATGAATCTGCCTCCCAGCATCCCTCTACGGATCCGTTCATTCCGCCATTCCTTCGTTCCACGCTCCGTATACCATCGTTCCTACGTTCCTCAATTTCTCTATGCACAAGCCCCCATGCCGCCGCCGGGCGTGCCGCGTCATGCCGCCTGCCTCCTAGGCTTTAGACGTCCAACTTTAATCCCCGTACCGTATATACCCAGTATACCGTACCTTATACCATACGCGCCACGCTCTTTCAATTAACTAATGATCCCCCTTCCTTGCCACATCATACCCCGAAAACCAGACAGATAAGCGGGATCACAATTCACTTTACACCTTATCTAGGATATTATTTAGTAATCGTTTTCTCGGGAATTGTCGAGCGGTGGTCATTGATTCTGTAGCATTTTTGTTTGTTTTTCTTTTTTCCGTTTTTATGTACTTTTTGCTCAAAATTGACTATTATTTTCTAATATTCCGGGTGGGCGGATTGATACTAGATTTTTTTTTTTAGTTTGAAGAAAGTAATTTTTATTTATTTATTTCATTGATAGAATTTGACGATCCTGTAGAACGAGCTAAAGTCAAATCTATAATATTAGCAAAATAACAAATGAAAAAAAAAGTAGAATCTTCTGGATTAGAAAAAGGAAAAAATAATCTTGAGTTTTCTCCAAAGATTTTTTCGTACTACTTGTAAACATGACTGGCGTGACTAAAAGCACAAGGGCCTAGGCGCAAAAAAAAAAAATTTTCGATTTTTTAGTGCCAAAATCTTTTTCATGCAACATAAGACCTTTTCGGCATGGCCACGAAAATTTCGTTTTCGGCGCTTAGGCCCTTTTGCTTTTAGTCACGCGATGGTCGAGTTTTGTTAACCGATAGAACTGATCAAAGTCGAATGAAACTAAATATAAAACAAATGATAGGAAAATTTTACCATTTAGAAATAATGTGTAATTAGTTAAATTGAAATTCCTTCATTTTTTTGGTTTTTCGTACTCAAGTTTCGTAAGAGAAACACGTATTTTCGTTTGTTCATTGTTACCGGATCGATATGAGGGACATAAGTTCAATCAAGAAGCTAGAGGGAAGAAAAGTGAGGGAAAAATCAACGCAGAATTTGCCAATTTATGTAGAAAATAATTTTTCTTGCGAGACTATGTGATTATAATAAATTCAAAACTTTCTATTTCCTTTCATTTTTTTTCACCTGAATTGATCTTGCCGATCATTGACTTTCTCCAAATCACATCGATGGACTAATACCAAAGAGACGTAAGGGCCGAAAAAAAAAAAATTTTCTTGCGAATATGCCCACAAGATTTTATATTGCATGAAAAAGATTTTAGCACTGAAAACCTTAAATTTTTTTTTTCTGCGCGCTTACGCCCCTATATTACTTGTATTACGTATTACTGATCGTTCAGCGCGCGGTGGATATGAAGTAGTAAGCGTCAGCGCTTGATCGGGCTTCAAACAAGTAGTGTGAGTCGGGGGAACGCAACGGCCGCGACGGGATCTACTACTACTAGCGATCAGACAGACTAGTAGTAAGCGAGGCGAGTGAGTCGGCCGCGGGCTAACGCGGGCCTGCCTGATCGCGTGAGTCAGTGATGTCTGCATTGGAGTGGTCGAACAGCTCCGTCTCCCCTCGTCTCGTATAGCCAAAGCTCCGTTTCTTTCTCTCCAATAAGGATAAACTTGCTCGAGCTATACTAATGCCACATTCATCCATACATATGTATATCCTCTACATACGTATACACGTGTCGTATGTGATTTCTCACTCACTCGCTATAGTATGTATGTCAGTATGTAGTGGCGAACGTCGGGGAGTATATCCACCCGTACTACTCGGCTCTACAGCGTATAAATAACTGTAGGTACAGCCCCGTTGCCAGTGGTATCGGCGGCGCGTGGTCGGACACGATTCACGAGGAAAAAAAAGAGAGAGAGAGAAAGAAAGAGGTTAGGTTAGGATTCTATACTCTATACTTCTATAGTATAACTCGCTATACTATGTACTGCATATACCTAGCTCACCTAGCTGGCGCAGCATTAGTCGAGCGCGTGGCGTACGGCCCAACGAAGCCCGGGCTTCGCTCTACTTATTTCTCCCGACCCCTAGCCCAGGCTTGTATAGCAGCCACTGGTACTTGCAGACGGCAGATGCCTCTGCGTCGTATTTGTTATTAATATTATTTTTGTTGTTATTATTAATAATATTATCATAATTTGTTTTATATATTCTGTCATACTTATACGCGAATAAAGAAATTCATTGAAAATCAGGGAAAATAATTCGTGAATATTTTGCAGATTTCTTTCTATTTGTATTTTTGAGATATTCTTATCAATTTGATTCATTTTTTTTTTCTTATTTTGATTTTGATATATTTTCAATTGCAGGTTGCCAGTTAATTTTCTATCACGAAGAGAAAATTTATACAACATTTATTTTTTACCCACCTTCTAACCTTGATTATATGGTTGTTATAATATTTATCCAAATTTACTTCAAGTTGAATTTATTATAAAAATAACGACTTCGTTGTACATTTTTTCACATTTTCAGCATTCGCAGCTAGAGCATAGCTTTCACATACACATACGTTGTAAATGAATACATGTATATATGTATATGTTTATGTAGTATAGATATATATATGTGTATATTTCACGTAGGTTAGTTAGTCATGACGATATTAGTATACATATACGTAGTATTTACACGATGATAATAATCATTAGAATATCAGTCGTAGTAATCCATGAATATACAGGGTGAGTTTTCTCCGGGGTTCTGAGAGGGTGTGGCCTAAATTGGTTGAGGCTCCGCCTTTTTCTATTCATACTGGTTATTATCGAAATTCCATTCCTCGCCGACTGTCAGTTATTGCTTACTGGGCTCTATAGCGCAGACTTGTGTATATCGATGCAGAATACCCGAATTAATCAATATTAATAAGGCTCATTGTAGGTGTCATTGCTTTCGTTATACTATCATTATGATGCTATATGCGATCAGACTGTTTGTTGACTTGATCTAGATCGCCCAGAATAATCGGTAGATTTGGGAATAAAGGTATCTTAACATGAATGGAGATTATTTTCTTGACAATTAACAGGTATAAATAGAAGAAGGCGGAGCCTCGACCAATTTAGGCCACACCCTCTCAGAACCCCGGAGAAAACTCACCCTGTATACAGGCTGAGTTTTCTCCGGTTTCGGGCGAGGGAGGGGCCTAATTCTAGCCATACTTGTTATCGTTTGCTAATGTCGAATGCCAATCATCACGTACATAGGTATATCTGTTAAATATATAGTGTGAAATTATGTGATCAGGAATTCTTATTCAGACGATAACAACTATGAGTAAAATAGTTCCCCTACCTCGCTCGGAACCAGAGAAAATTCACCCACGCATATGTATATGTGTATGTATTTATTATACATACAATATACATAGTATATTTTGTAGAAAGTACTAAAATAGATATTTCTTGCTGAATACATGTATTACATACTATGCACTTTTGTTGATTTTTATCTTCATTGTTCTATGATATTCTTATCCATTACAAGGTAGATATTCAATCGATTAATTGACGTTCCATCAAATAGACGTTTTTCACGTTTGTATATACATATACGTAGACTATATACATATATTTATACATTCCATCTACATTGTACATACATGCATATATACAGATAAATGATGCGGATGATATGATCGATAGTAATCATCATAGGTTGTGTACTGCACGTGCGTTATTTCCAATACTTGTACCTATATCCATTGTATATTGTACATGTATACCTATATATATCTATACTTGTATAATTTTTTTCCTTTTTTTTCAATATTGTTGTTCCCGTCTTTATTTATCTATCTATTGTTTTTTTGTATTCTTCCTTGTTCTTTGTTTTCAAATTTCCAATTCTGAATGCCGCTTTTTAACGCCTGTTTTAACTGGCGATAATATTTTCTTCTCTTCCTATTTTCAGGACGAGAAAAACCAGCTACTTATCACCAATCTCTGGCTGAAATTGGTAAGTCTGTATGTACATAGATAGATATCTTTATATATTATATATTATGAAGATATCTCGGCGTCAGTGGCGCAGGGAATTCTGGGTAATCTTGGTTACCATGCCAACAAGGAAATCCCGGAATTACCCAGAACTCTCAGAATTCCCCGTTGCTACAGTAACCAAATTCCAGAAATTCCGGGAATGGCAACGGGGAATTCCCGAAAGTCTGGGTGATTCCACGAATTCTGGGTAATTCCAGGAATCTTGGTTACCACGGTAGGGGAGACTGCAAGGAATTATGGGTAAAACACAAAAGACGATCGTGGCGCAGGGGATTATGGGTAAAAACAAAAGACGGTCGTTGCGCAGGGAATTATGGGTTATCGCGAAAAAAAGAGATAAGAATTAGGAATGAAAACGTAAGACGTGAGACGTAAGACGTAATGAGAGGTAAGACATAGGACGTAATACTTGAGACTCGAGACATAAGTGAACAAAGATTAGACATAAGACTTAAGACTCATGACGTAGGAATTAGCTGTGAAGCGATAAGACAGAGGACATACATAAGACATAAAACTTAAGGACTCAAGACTCGAGACTCGAGACTCGATTAGGAGTAATATTATGAAGACATTGAATGTTAAGGGATGAAGAAGGCAATTACGATAGCAATGATGACGGAAAAGGAAATGAAAGATAAGGATGAAATGGATCTGGAAAGAAAAAAGTACGAGTAATAGAGTTTGTAATACGACTCAATAAAAAAATTGACGAAAAAAAATGAGATTGAAAAAAAATACGATTTTTAGGAATAGATTTTTGAATGTACACACATAGTTTCAGCGATAGCAGATAGCACACACGTGGAAACAAAGAGACTGGAAATTCGACTTATGGACAAATTCATGCAATAGACGGATGCAAATAGACAAAAAAAAAAGGGTATAAAAAAACTTGGACAAGCAGGGGAATAATAATGATCAGAAATTTTCAGATGATAATAAAATCACATGGGTTAAGAGAAGAGCATGAGTGAGAGACTTTGTAATACAACAGTTAGACAAAGAAATTGAGAAAACATAGAAAAGACGAGATTAAACGAAGTAGGATTGTTCCATGTACCTACGTAAACACAAAGTTATAGGTATGTATACGAAACATGCGATAGTAGATAGCAAACATGGGGAACAAAAAAAAAAAGATTGGAATAAAAAACTCAGACAAGCAGGAATAATCATGATGAAAAACAAAATATAATAATGAAATCGTCTGTCTGGATGTACGTAGGTATATACTGTATACGTAGTGGTGGGGTTGGCGTGCGTAGCGCGCAGGGGGGTGAAGCCTCCCTAGTATATAGATACATGTGCATGTGCATCTATAAGGATAATTATAAATTATTACAATTAATAAATTAATCCATAAATCGATAAATAAATAGTTTAATTAAATACAGAAACGTGCTGCATATCTATCACATAGGATATATACATAATTTCCATGTTGCTATATACGTATCTATTAGGGTGGTCTTTAAAATGGGTCTGAACGAATTTTAAAAACTGGTTGCAACTCAGTTCTAAAAAATTTTGTACCTCAACCCTAAGCTTTAGAGCGAGGGCGATGAATTTTGATGATTAACATACATACGTTTCTGCAATAATTCCAATACACATTTTATTGGAGGACTGATTGTTCGCAGAAAAAAAAGAAAAAAAAAAAAACGACAAATATATTATTTGATAGAAATATGGAAGCGAAAGAAAAAAAAAGTAAATGGTTGGGTCAAGTTGGTCAATTTTCTGTCAAATAACCAAAAACCAAATTAGAAATGCCTCATTTTATACAAATGTCCACTAATTTTTGACATTCACAAATTCTCCTTGCAGAAAAATTAATCCCGCAGTCTAGTAAAAACGTACATATATTGCATTTTAAGGGGCAAGATTCACTACCCCTCTTGTGTAAGGGCTTAGGGGTTGAAATGGAAAAATTGTGCTTTGGAAGAGATCTTTTTACATTAACTTTTTGCCGATTTGGGGGGCTTGCGACACGGTTGAAATTCGCCAAAAGCCATTATAAACGACCACCTTGGTATATACCTATGTACGTGTAAATACCGCGTTAATGATATATACATATAGCGGCGTATATCCACAGAATTGGCAAATTCTACGTTAGTTTCTAGTTTCTGGTTTCTATAGCTTCGCTTTTCTGCCCGGGATCGCTATGCCTATACGTATATATATGTGTCTACCTATACATATATATATACATTCGCACATGCATATTCACATGTATATAGGTATGTATATGAATAGACAGGGAATTTCCACGATCTCGCAAGTCAGTCGACTCTCGCTGCCGTCCTGATAACCCCATTAATCCGGGACGCCCTTTGGCGCTCGATAACATCGCCGAGCCGGAAAAGTTTTACCCCTTACAAGGCCGTCATCCCTTTCCTTATTGTCTATAACGTCGCGATTCATCAATAGATGTATATATATATATATATATATATATATATATATATATATATATATATATATATAATGTATGTATATTACATATACAGTTGTAGTATATAAACGAATCATTCCTTGCTATTGAACAATTTATACATGATACACTATTACCATACAATTCGAATAATTCAGGGAATTTGCATACATCATATACAATTTCTCTTTATCGTTTTTATCACGATTCTTCTCGTTTCAATTTATGGATTTTGTATCTACGATATATATAGTATACAGGGTGAGTTTTCTCCGGGGTTCTGAGAGGGTGTGGCCTAAATTGGTTGAAGCTCCGCCTTCTGCTATTCATACCTGTCATTGTCAAGAAAATATTCTCCATTCATGTAGAAATACCTTTATTTCCAAATCTACCTATTATTCCCGACGATTTAGATCAAGTCAACAAACAGTCTGATTGCATATTGTATTATGATGATAGTGTAAGGAAAGCAATGACACTAACAATAAGCCTTAATAATATTGATCCATCCGGGTAGTATCACATTAAGTGTTCGAACTGACCACCTTTTGCATCGGAACACAACAAGTCTGCGTTAGAGCCCAGTAAACAATTATAACTGACAGTAGGCGAGGGATAATATTCCGATAATAACAAGTATGAATAAAAGAAGGCGGAGTCTCGACCAATTCAAGCCACACCCTCTCAAAACCCCGGAGAAAACTCACCCTGTATATTATATAATATACATAGTTACACGTTTTTTTCTGATAAATTGTTTATTGGCTAGTATTTTATTCTAACCCTCCGTGTGTACACTGGGTCTTTGAGGGAACAGTCGAAATTTCAAACGCAAATTTCCCCCCAATAAATGAAGTGCGGTCTTCAACTACTTCCCCTAAAAAATCTATGTAGTTGTGGGGACTAAAGGCCCAGAGGACCCCTGGGTCTGGTAGTTTATCTGTAAGAGCCAGCCGATGCAAGTACCGTCCGTTCCCTGAAAGGGTCAGTGTACACACGGCGTCGGAATTTTCAAAGATAATGGAATGCAGTTTTTTTGTTTTTCCCGTAGTTTTTCGGGCTATTCATAGCTAAAATGACTGTTTCATGTAACTTGATGTTTTTCTTTATCATTGTACTGCTGTACATCGTGCCAAATGCCGGTTTACGATAACCACATCATGCACTTTTCGTACAACTACGCACCGTAAATTCCTTTCTTCATTGTTGATCGTTATTTATATTCTATAATCTTTTCATTTTATACAATAGACACTCATTTTGTGCCGAATATTTGCCGTTTCGTATATTTACAATCGGCCTGAATCCTTAGAATATTCCCTACTTTCAGGTGCTGGAATAATCCAACTTTTTGGAGTCCACGCCAATAATACTATATTCTTTCGAGAGCTCATAGTTTGAACTAAAAAATCTTGAAATCGTTTTTCCAAATATTTGTCTATTGGAAAGTTACGAATTTGAAAACGAAATCCCGTTTATTTCGCATTTTTGACTATACTTCAATTTTGCATAACAACGGTTTTAGACTTTCAACTTCGGCAACTTCTGGGACATGTCGTAGACATTCCGGGAAGTGACCCTGAATTTTTCCAGATTTTTTGAAAATTTAGAAAACTCCAAAAACCGGACTGTTCCCTAAAAGACCCAGTGTACACACCGTGTCTCGAAAAATATAGTGTACACACGGAGGGTTAATTTATTTTTTTTTTCATTTTACATATTCTCGATATATTTTTATACAGACTTGAGGAATTTCCTTTTCACATATGCTACTACTAAGATTTCTACACGTCTTTACATGTAGATCGAAGTTCCACTATATCAGGGTGTAACTTTATTTTTCTCTATCTGTAGGATCTCAGAAATCTAGTTATGGAATTTCTGTTATTCCTTTGTCGTTCCGCATCTAGAGAATTCCAATCATTCCTCGGGCTCTGTATAGTGGCATCTTGTGAATTTCGCTGTGAATCTGCGGGAATAACAAGAATTTCTCTTCGATATAAATACGTGGAACGAAATCAATCGATATCACATAACACGGGTGTAGGTGTCTATTGATTCACATCAGAATTCGAGGCAAAAAATGAATGAAATAAATTCCAATTACCTACAGATACGAATCTCATATTCAAAATTTAAAAAAACACAAACCAAAAACTGATGATTTGGATGATAAATTTTGTTTGTAAAATTTCGCATTTTTTGATCAATCAATAGTCGATAATTTGTTTAATTGTAAGAACTGAAGGAAATGAACCAAACGAGAATAAAAGAAAGTGGCATGGTCAGTCGCGTGGGAAATTCTCTAGTCCATTGCGAATAATTCTAGGTCTAGCTTAGTCCACGTATGTAACATCCGGTATACATGAATCCATGAGGCTAGAGATGATTGCGTTGCAGAATACATGTACCGTCTTGTGAATCAATCGCTGAAAAAATGAGAAAAAAAAACGATAATTAAATTCCTGACCGTGAATTATTTTTTATTTGATACGATACTATCGTTTTCGAAGCTATAATCTCTTCTGAAATACTGTTTCGTAACTAAAAAATAAGAAAAAAAATGTGCATTGAAATTTTTTTATTTAATTTATTGAACATATTTGTATACGGAGTGATTTAGAATTCGTGACGGATATCTTACGCGGTGAATCCTTGTTAAAGTTGAAGTCGAAAGTTCCTCAGCCATTTTTCTGAAAAACGAATTATTAGATTAAAAATTGGTTTTAATTCTTTTTTTTGTAATTTTTTTTTCTGAAATTCCCAGAAAGTAATATGAAAATTATTTCAATACCTCTCGTTTACATAACAATCCACTTCTCATTTGATTATATTCATAACAATCACACAATTTTTTCCAAAATCCAATGAAGGAAAAAATTAATAAAATAAAATAAAAAAATATTTGTCTCCCATGAAAAAAGTCAGTTTTCAGAAAAATGTCTGAGGAACTTTTGAGTTCAGTTTTAACGAGGACTCAATCTGTAAAATATTCATCACGAATTCTGAATCACCCTGTATTCCTACAGATGGAAGAAAAATTAGTGTTTCGGATTCTTGGATATACCTCTGGGCGAGAACGATCGCTTAAGGAGGACCAGTTTTGGCGCGGTTGAATAAATTCGATATCGTCTAAAATCAATGCATCTTTCCGCCAAAATTTCTCGCACATCATTCATCATAATGACGTAAATTTGGTTTTGAATAAATTGACTCAGAACGATAACAAATTTTCGTATCGCGAAATACAGGTCCGCTTGAGCGGAAGACAGAAGTGTTGGAATTTCGTAAATATGTATTCGAATTTACGGAAATGAAAACCAAAATTCAAGTTTCGTTGGATCCGCAAAATAAAAACGAAAAACTAACGAAGAAAATACATGAATCTGACGAATAATCATACGAAAAAAAATTGTGGTCGGATCTACATGGGTCAGCTGCAGCGTGTAGTAGAGGACGAGCGAACTTCTTGGTTAAAATTACAGAAACCGGGTATAATGATTCCAATTTTTGCTCATCAAAATTGTAATCACGATTTTAATAAACCCCGTGCGATAATCTATCATTTTCAAAACAGAAGTCCGCTCGTCTCCGGCTTTCGGTAAATCTCGTAATATTTTCGTTTACAACGCGGTTTGTTAGAGGAAAAAATAAATAAATAAATAAATTCGCAAATTTGCAATATCCAAAAGACGTGGATCAAATGTGAGATCGAACGGTCGGGATGGTCAGCGAAAATACCGTCGATTTGACACGTAATGAGCGAAATGTGAAAAAGAGGGATGTAGGTACGCGGGTGGTTAGCCAGGTACCTAAAACTTTAAAGGAAAGGATTATCGCGTCACGACGATTCAAGAACATATCCGGTCTTCTTCATCCCTTTCCCCCATCTCTCCTTCTCATCTCATATCTTTCTCTCTCTCTCTCTTTCGTGGACCGGATCCTCTGCATTGTCGAGGGAAACTGCGCGATGCCGAGGAACTGGGAAAGAGGGAGGCTGCAGGGAGGGAGGGAGGGATAGAGGAAAGAGATCGATCCCTCGCTATATTCTCTTCTCTCCTCTCCTCTCCTCTCCTCTCCTCTCCTCTCCTCTCCTCTCCTCTCCTCTGCTCTTCTCTTCCCTTCTCTACACCCCATCTACCCATCCCCCTTGCATTGTTTTTGAGGGTCATTTTCCTTCCTGCAGGATGAAAAAAGGAATCAAGGAAGCAATTTCTTTTTCTTTTTTTTTTTTCTTCCATTTTTTTGGTCCTTTATATTCACTTCCATACGGCATGATTATATGTATATATGTACCTATATATATATGTATAATATACATGTATACATACATATGTGTTTTTCAGGGTGGTCGTTAAAATAGGTTTGGGCGAATATCGACCACGCTGCCTTTTAAATCGGCTCGAAATCAATGTGGAAAAATCTGTCACGAAGAACGATCTTTCATCTCAACCCTTATGCCCTCCTCCGAGAGGAGGCTGAATTCTGCTTTCTAGAACGCATACGTTTCCACTATAATCTAATCTTATTGCAATTTCAACAAATCTGCAAGTATTGATGGTTAAATTTGATGAGATAAACCAACAAAATCCATCGTATTTTTCGAGTTGATCAGTTTTCTATCAAATTGTAAAAAATAGTCAAATTCGAGTGGTGTGGACTTGAACGTAGAATGCCTCATTCCATCGAACGCTACAGTAGCATCAATGCCCAATAATTTTTTACACTTACAAAATCTTTTCGCAGAAAGTTTGTTCCATAGTGAAATAAACATATGATGTGCAATCATAGCGAAAATGTAAGCATTCTAATTGACGAATTCGCAAATCCTCGCGAGGCTTGGGACTTATTGTTGTGATGGGAAATTGCGCTTTGGAATAATTTTTTCCAAAATTTATATCGAGCTGATTAGGGGTGCGGTGGGGTCAAAATTGTCCAAAACCTATTTCAACGGTCATATCCTAGTATAATTTTATACCTATATACCTGCGTAAACGTACCTGTATGTATATATGTAAATCGAATTGTTTTAGGAATGGAACGATGTGAACATGAGGTGGAACGTCTCGAAATACGGTGGGGTTCGGGACTTGCGGATTCCTCCACATCGTTTGTGGAAACCGGATGTCCTCATGTACAACAGGTAAAGAGACTATATGGACATTTTTTGTCGCGTACTTTTCATATTAGAATTACGTACCAGATGATTTTCTTCCATTAACAAAGAACAAAAAAAAAAAAAAAAGGCAAGCGCAAATTATCCAAATTATTCAAATTTTATCAGCCAGATTTGGAATTCTTATTCGAAAAATAAGAATTTTTCTGTTCAACTGAAAGAGGCGAGAAAAAAAAATACGAATGAACTAAGAGTTAAAATTATTCCGGCGAACAAATTAACAAATAATAAGATAAAAAGAAAAGCAATGGCTAATATAATTGGCATCCCAATTTTGGCAAAGATTCGAGGTGAATAAAAACGATAGAAATCTTTTAGACAGTTGTTCTCAGACAATTGGAGGATAAAATAGAATAACGAAACGACAAAAACCGTTCGGAACAAATGGCTAGGGGAAATTCGCTCTCAGCAGAACATGAAAATAATCGTTCCTGGGAAAAAGGTATAGCTGAAAATAATGTCGGTTTGAATTTTGACAAGAATTGACCCCTGTGGAAGATTCGTCACTAATTCTGGATTTCAAAGAAGAAAAAAATTCAAAAAAATAAAAAGGGAATAACTCAATGGAAATGAATATTCACCAGCAAGATATGAATTTGAGTTGGAATATTGAGGATTTGAAAATCGTTTTGAAAAATCTGATACATGCGCATCATAATTAGGTATATTATACATATTTTGCCATGTTTGATACGTCATTCGATTATGCCTGTTTGCGTGATTTGCGAATCAATCTCAATCAGATTATTGAATGTATGTGTAACGTAAAATACATGTACGTATACATAAGTGTATAAAAGGTCGATTTTTAAGCCTCGTATATAATCTTTCGACACCCACAACTCACCCGGTATAGAAAATACTGCAATTTTATGTGCATCTGCTGGTGTTTGACTCACCAATACGCCCACGCCAGACAGCGTTCCCGTTTCAAACCCTGGCGAATTGAGAGTTTATTTGCGTTTACCGAGCGCATAATTAAATCCGTTCACGTTCATGATGATGATCATCATGATGATGATGACGATGCAGCCGTTCGGGACTGATCACGGGATCGTCGTTATATCAAAAACGGAATGAATAGACACACACCTGCACGAGATATACATGTATGCGTTCAAATTGAAACGAGGGAGAAATTTCTACGTCAAACGGGTGGAATCCACTTTTTTCGAAACTCGACTTGTGTCACTGCGCGAATTGTGCTGAAACTAGGTAATAAGCTAATGTATAAAGCTTCATCTAGCCGTGTTCGTTATTGAACTTCATCTTCAGGTTCCGGCCTTCACTTTTATTTTTCGCGGGGGTTGATTTATTCATTTTCTTAGTCTTTCTATGGAATGATGGACTTCTCTTTGGAAAGCACCGTGGTATAAGAATATCAGGATGAGGCATTGATCGGAATAGCAATCCCGATTTTGTCAAAAACGAAGCTATAGACGTGAAAAAATGTTTTGTAGACAGAAGATAGTAGCATTAAATTCTTTTCTAGGCGATTCTGTAGGGGCTGATGTAATTCGTAGGTGAACTTTGATTTTTTTTCAACGGATGATGAATTTTACCTTCCGGAAATGAAGACCAGCTCTCAATTTCTATTTCGAGAGTACCAATTACCCAAAATTGATAGGGGATAAGATGTTTGAAAAGTAAGAAGAGGATATCCGTTCTCCACGTTTCCCGGGGTCAAATTACGATTCACACGTACCAAACGCACCTGCGAATGTGCGCCAACCAATTATCGCTGCCTAGGCGAGTACCGATGAAGACACTTTAGCGAAATTTCGGCATTCTTTTACTCAATGCTTTCAAAAGTGCATCGGAGCCGATGGCCGTAATTTCGAACAATTGCCGGATTTAAATTGCAGAAGTCATAAATCTTTTTCCCATCTCCCGAATATCTCATCCACAATCAATTCCGGATGATTGGTGCGATGGTACTTTAAGACTCGAAATCGAACGCCCTTTTGATTTCCGGAACGGAAAATTGACCAGCACGTTGAAAAAATCAAAGTTGATCTTCGAGTTGACGAGATGTCTGAACTCGGAAATAAATTCAACGACGGTGTCTTCCGTCCTCTTGAAAACCCTTCAACTTCTGTCTGAAAGATTTCTTGATATCTCGCTTCGTTTCCGCCAAAATTTACCCGATCACCACGCAGGTGCCACTGCATGTAGCCGTTTGTTGAAAAATTAACGTGCTAATAACTCCAGCTAGGTGATTCGTGAATTTCTATAGGTCATCGTCACCACCAACCTTCCTATCGGTATGCCAAAAATCGTATACAGTTTATATACATACAGTACCTATACATATATACGTGTACGTATTTCTATATGCTCAATCCTCTCATCGCCCACTGTATCCGCGGAGCTAATTAATTTGGCATAAATATCATTTGAGGAATTGGCTCGGGGGTTTAAAACCGTCCTGTGTATACATGATATATAGATATGGGTATATATGCACGTTCATAT
The DNA here is from genome assembly GCA_963989295.1 of Ametastegia equiseti. Classification (NCBI taxonomy): domain Eukaryota; kingdom Metazoa; phylum Arthropoda; class Insecta; order Hymenoptera; family Tenthredinidae; genus Ametastegia; species Ametastegia equiseti. The sequence goes on from OZ022395.1 coordinate 15,075,903, forward strand.
ACCATATATGAATACCTATACATATACTGTGTATATACACGTATAGGTATAGACAACACGTGCAGACAAGATAGAGAGTTTGCATTGACATGTACATATATTTATACATATATAGGTATACATACCTATGTATGGATGAAAGGAGCGGGGGCGACTGGTGTGCAGAGGCGAGGAGACGACTTGGAAGGACGCCAAAAGCAATATGCATTATCCATTACATATTTGCCAAAATTTTGGGACAAAGCAGATTAAATTCACGTTTACCAAAGGCACATATACCTGATACATAGGTATAGGTATATCTATACCTATATCTATATCTATAACTAAAACTATAACTATAACTATATATCTATATGCCCTAACTTGACTCTGCTGCTGGGGTTTTGGGCGGTGGTGGTTCCCTATATTTACCTTGGTATGTTACCAGCCATTATTCATCTCTCTCTTTGTTTCTCTCTCTCTCTCTCTCTCTCTCTCTCTGGCACTCTCTGGCTCTCTCTGGCTCTCTTTGCATCAAATCTGCACACGTGTATTACACATGTCTATGAAATACACTGCAGAGGAAACCCACACATTACTCGTCCTCGTCGCACGTTCTGATTCCGAATTCAAGGTATAGCTGCAGCACCTACCCACTTTATACGGGCTACGGGGATTTGGGCGATTTTCGTAGATTGGACGATTCGTTTCCCCGGATTTAGAATATGCTATATACAAGACAGAAATTGAGATGGAGATGGGAAATAATCTCGCCGTTAAGAATCGCCAGCAAGACTCGAATTCTCGAATACACGAATAAATATTTTGAAATTCTTCTTTATCTTGAACAAAAGAAAGGGATGTTTGGAAGTGCCAATTGGAATGAGAAGGGATTAGAATGGAGAAAGGAAAGGAATGATGGAATTGGAAAATTTTTACAAATTCGCATTAATTTGCGAATATAAAACTATGGACGTATATTTTTCAAGTTTATAATGAAATAGGAAGAGAATAGAAAAGAAAGATTTCGATGTTCAAAATTGCATTGAGGTTCTAAATTCATTGCGAAATTTCAATTGCAATCATTTCTCAAATTCATAAAAAAATATGAAAACGTGGCAATTAAAAATTGAGATTAGATCTAAAATTTGTAGCCGATCAGTCTCAATCCGAGTATATTTTTTCGATTCAGAACAAAACAGGCAAAGAATGGCGAGAGGAAAAATTCCGCCATTCAAATTCAAATTCTGGGTTTCAAATTTTCGCCACTTCGAATTGCAGTCAGTTCTGAAATTTGCAATCATCAAAATTGCAATCCGGCCGTTCAAAATTGCGATCGAGTTTCAAATTTGCCAAGATCAAACTTTGACCATTCGAAATTGCGAATGAGTCTCAGATTTGCGAGTATGCACAAATAATACCTACCTGTATAAATCAGTGTCTGAGAAAAAGTCTGAACAAAAAAACTTGGAACGTGCATTTCTTGTCCTTCTTTTACTCCTTCTTCTTTTTTTTTTTTATTCTTTCTCCTCTTCCTATCGCGATCGATTTTCGCGCGGGGCTTGGCGACAGGGTGGGAATGTGAGTTCGCAAGCTGGTTCATAAGTTTTCGAATTACGGTGCTGATTATTGATTGGTTCTCACGTACATGCATGTATGTACCTACTATAGACGTATTTAACACTTTTTTTTTATTACTACAACCCAACGCTCTACCGTTATTTGAATTCCGTCTGCCGGACATGGAATTCGACGAAGAATTTCTAAACTTGACGCACGGATATGTGCGGTTTGATTTTCAAATGATAAAATATGTTAAATTTGTGTTAATTTAAAAGACTGTGACAGTAAAATTGTTTGAGAATTGGACAGAAAATCTATGCTGAAATGGCAAATTTTCAAATCCATCAGTATGATTGGTTAAATCAACTGTATAATGAATTTATTTTCAATCTATCAATTACATTACCATAAACAAATTTATTATGTAAAGTTAACCGTGCTTTTGTGTATAATTTTAGTCAAAATACAGGAATTCTATTTGGTAAATTATTGAGGTTGGGAAAATTTTATTCCGATAGGCGATATGGTTCAGTTAAAATGAGTGGACATTTTTTGTAGATTTTCTGAAACATATGTGAAACGTATGTGTTTATTTTAAAACATATGAATTTTTTTTTTTCGCTGTATAACGTTGACCGTTTGACGACATGGCATCGTATGGCAATATGTATTTGTACGGTATACACATGCACGTGAAGACATTAGATTCTGATATCTATTTGATACCTACCCTAGCATATACACGCCGAAATAATAAACCTTCAGAGTCCCTTGCGGCGAAGAACCGATTCCACAACTATCGTCCTATTCACATAGCATTCGACAGGAAATGAAACTACCGGATTGCTATGGGTACTTCCTTCTTCCTACTACCACTGTATGGTATACATATATTCACTGTAGGCATACGTACTCGTATCTAGGAATAGGTATTTATCAAACAACTGACCGAAATCTACACCGACGTATACGATTTGAACGATTTTTCTGTATTTTTTCTATTTATCATCGAATTTTCATTTCATTCTATAATATTTGTGGCTCAATAGGTTTTTGTCGAAATTCTTGTTTTGTGAGAATTCGTTCAGAATTTTTTTACTGCATAGTTTGTTAGTCAATTATTACCATTTGATAAATTTGCGATAAAATTATTTGCAGACTTTTTCTTTCGGGGACTTATCGATGTTATTTTCAATATCATATCCATTGTATTTGATTTATTTTCCTGAATCGTAATAATTTATCGACGAAATGTTTCTAAAAAATTAAGGAATATCAAGGACGTCTCTCAGATTTCTTCGGCTAACGTATCAAAATGTATTGCTTTGATTCGATTAGTCAACTTTCAGAGACCTATCTAAGGTCTTTTCTATAATGTATCAATTTTTGTTTTGTTTTTTCGAATCTCGTTTTTGGAATTCGGTGAATTGCATATTATAGAGATTTTTTTCTCCAGATTTGATTGAATTTGTCTCTAAGATATCTTTGAAATTTCACGTTCTCAATGATTTTTTCGACCATTTTTCCACAAGGATTTGTCAAGAGATTTCCGATTTCTTTCGAATTTCTTTACAAAATACTATACGAATGTACAACGAATTATCGTTGCCTTCGCAAATCCTGAGATATGTAAAAAATTTCTGTCTCGAATATCGCGAATTTCGTCAATTCTCAAACTTTGCCAATTCGTAAAACGGCAAACCCTGCGCGATGTGACCGAAATTCCTGTCTCGACCATCGCCAATCTAGTAAATTCGAAAATACATCCAATTCGGAAAATTCACTGATTGTGATAAATTCGCATAAACAGATCTCACTTTTCGTTCACTCCTCTATAGTAATGTTTAGAATTTGACTATACACGTCTGAGAGACAGATAGACGTCTATTTCGTTAGAATAGAGAATTTCCAAGATATAGGTATAGTTATGCGAAACTGAATGGAACCCAACGGAACGCGACGTCAAGATCCTTATTAGGGTCCTCGCATCTCGCTGCAGCATATCAAGCTCCGTGCGCCCACCCGATATGAATATTATAATTTCCGTTTTCCCCAATGTTTGACAAACTTTACGAGAGAGTAAGAGAGAAGAACGATAGCTAGTTTGGCAATCTACCAGATTCCCTTGTAACTATAACCTGCCTCTCCTCCCCATGCTCCTCTGCATCCATTCTGGTTCAAATAATAATTAGAGCGCGAACAGATTTTCACCGACTATTATTTAACCAGGGGTTCGTTTATTCAGGGGCAAAATCAAATTCTGCCCATCCCGATTCAGAAAAAGAGTACAAAAAAAAATTGAAAAAAGAAGCACACAGCAAGGCAAACAGAACAACCACTAAAATATCATCAAATTCTCCGCTGTACTGACGTCATGCTAATCAATAACAATAACGAATTAGCAAATGTTGGAAAAACGCGATGTTTTTGGTTTTTTTTTCATTTATTCTTTTTGTTCTGTATATCAGCATCGTCTGCAGTATATTATACGGTTCGATTCTTCCTTTCTCCTGAGACCCCGAGCCACCCTCGTCTCCAGAGATTTACCTACAGAAGCTGGAGATATGTATACCTTGTTTATATATTTATACAGATATAAAGACGTCAGAGTCTCTGTGTTTTATTCAACGTATTGTAGTATAGGTACGGATGGATATACAATGGTATACAATACATACATATGTTATATTTTTTATTTATTTTTCGTTTTCATTTTTTTACTCGGGAAATTTCACTCGAGACGATAACGATTCCGAAAAAATATGGAAAGTAGAAATGGAATAAGAAGTACGCGAAGTAAAAAATCACGATGAGTCTAAAGTTGCGATTGTGGTATATACATATACGTAATTGAAGTTTCTGTTGGTTTCACATTTTCAAAAACGAGATTTTTTGCACGTTCTTCTTACTTTTTTGATGATTTTCTGAAATCATTTTATCGTTGGTTCAATACAACAAATTTCACTTTCTTGTTTCTGCTCGTCTTTATTGAATTCTCGAATAGTAATAATCAATTGTCTATCTTCAATAATGAAATAGAGAAAACAAAATGAAAACAGAAAAGTGACTACAGATATTTTGATCTGATATTTGACAAGAATCGACCGTACAAAAGATTCGTCTGAATCACCCTGTGTACATACAGTCATATATATATATATATATGTATACAGAGCTGGTGTGTATATATACAGGTGCAGTAAATCTCCGACCCTTCCCCTCCCTAGCGTTGAATAAAAAATCAAAAACCGCACGCAGTCTTGATATTCGAATAATATTTTCTCATCATCACCTGCGGACTCTCCTTATATTCAAACCTCTTTTCTTTTTCAACGCGTTTTTCCCTGCTTCCTCTCTTTTTCGGTTGTATTGCAACTTGTGACTCAGGCCTATAATTTAACCCAGCATTCAATGTCAACTCCAATGATTTTTCGGATTGACATTTCTTCATAGAACTTACGAATTTAGGAGATTTCGCTTTACAGAATTTCATGAAATTACCTGAATTCCTCCTAAATCTTCCACAGTTTAGATCAATATCACTGCGTACACTCAATCACGGATTTCAATTAGATTTCACGATTCTTTACTCACCAATCTTCATCAAATTTTATCTCGAATAATTTATGGATTAGTTGTTGTTATTCCAAGGTTTTATGTTGTTGCCATAAAACGTGAGTGATTTTGATCTGAAGATTTTTCCGGATTTTCAGAAATCTTTTATCCATTTCGTTGAAAATTACTTAAAAAAATAAAGATTCGCTGCAGCGTACATGGTTTCGCGATCGATCTCTCCTGTACTTTATCACGAATTTCCATATGCACATACAAACAGATAGGTATTCTCCTCGTGAATTTCAACTAGATTTTCGACTATAAGTTTCTTACGCACGAATTTGTGTTATACGATAATCTTCGTACACTTTTCCAAGCAAACTGCTTTCTGTTTCCTATGAATTCTTCATAACATTCGTGAATTCCAATCGGAACTCCCTGAATTATTACTTTGCATAAAAAATTCTCAATACGTTGATTTTGATCGATGTCTCAGAAAAAATTTGACAAATTTCTCTCTTCAGAATTCGAATATGGAATTCCTCGATTCAATTTCGAATTTCGTCTCTTAAATTCAGCACAAACTTCACTGATTTTGAAATCCATTTTGCCGCAGACCTCGATCAAGGCACAAATCGCAATCGGTGACCAGGCTGATGTTTCACCCAGTTTTCGTGATAAATTTATCGTTGGCGCGGATGTGTTTTTTTTTTGTGGTAGAGGTAGAGGTGGGATACGGCGAATATATCAATAATGTATGTGTAGGGTCGTAGATGTATGCGGCATTCCATGCCAAATCGACTAGCTCAAAACTCACACCATGTCGGATTTTATCCTAGATTTTTCATGTGGCATATTTTATTATGCGTTTTTAAGTTACGAATTTTCAAATATTTTTACCCTTTCACCTTCATCAAAATTCTGAACAAGTTGTCATAAAATACATTCTTGTTCTTGATCATTTTTATCCCAACTCCGCGGTGGAGCGATTTTATCAAATACTTTCCAATCACTTGAAAAATTTTGAAAAAGATCGAAATATTATACAACAAACTGTCTGCAGTCAGTTATGTAAAAATTCAGGAATTTTAACCTTTCGCAGTTTTTGAAATTCGGAATTTCAATCCCGCTGCCTCTTGGATTAGTTTACATTATTATTATTTTTCTTCGAATCTAGTAGAAAAGGTCGCGTGCTGTATAGGACTTACGAAGTTCTGCTTTCAATCGACCAATTTTCAAGATTTACGTTTTTCGACATATTTTCATGTCGTTTGCGTAAATACGTGGAAACATTGGCAATTTTGGAAACAGCAAACAGTCGTATAGCGGCACGTACGACCCTATACACCATCAGGGTACACTCAGAAAAAAGTATCGTTGAATGGACAAAAATTTCGCTGAATTGACAACAAATTTGTTAGAGTTACAGCCAACAAAATGCGGGGTTGATTCAACAAAAGATTCTGTTGATTTAACAAAAAATTTATTTCCGCCAATCTTAGTTTATAGTTGAATTAACATAGCAAAACAGTTTCTTGATTGTTGAACAGAATTCTGCAGTTGAATCAACAAATAATCACCAACAAAATTATTACGGTTGGATTTGCCAAACTTGTTTTCTGAGTGTAGGACGGAAATGTCTGTTAAAAATTTGATTTCCTCGATGTATGTACATACGTGAGACTCGTAACGAGTTTCGGAGACTCCTCCATGCATATCACGTATGTAAATGTATTGGTCATACACACATCCTACATGTATAGATATATACCTATGTATATCTTAGGTATACGTATGTGAATGGCGGTGGCACTGCATATGCCGGATACCGAAGTTCTTCTTCTTCTTCCTCGCCTTCGGTCGCATATCCAGATTCCTGCGGAACATACAGAGAAGTGCGCGTTGCAGCTGAGCTGCTGCTGCTACTGCTACTGCGCTTTCTAGTCACATGCAGCGCAGTATTTCAGAGTTGAAAGGAGCTTTCGCTCTTGCTGGCTAGGAGAGGCGGGAGCTTTTTTCCTGAAAAAAAAACACAAAAAAAAATCAAAAAAAAAAAAAAACCAACCAAACAAAATGCAATAAAAGATTGAACCCTGGCCAACTGGCTTTTATCCAACCAATCCCCACGCTTCTATATGTATGTATACGTACATATACTATAGATATATGTGTGCGTTTGTTATATACATGTGTATACATATACTATGTATATACAGACTCCCCGTAGGTATATATCGTCTTCATTATTCACCTGCGCATCCCTGCGTGATTCGCGTACGCGTAACACATGTACGCCATATGTCTATTGTGTACCTATACGTGTGAAACACAAGCAATTAAACGAGGTTTTAAAATCGACACGATATTATATATATGTATGTAGGTATCTGTATGGATGTTGAATCTCTTTGTTTGACGTATGTTATAAATAAATATACATACCTATACATTAGGGTGGGCCAAAAAAAATTAATAATTTTTTTTTTCTTTGGTACCATGAAAATGTTGTTCAAGATGACGAAAAATAAATACTGTAAAAGTTTGAGCTCTTAATATTAATATTTAGAGGTGGCGCTTCGCGATTTTAGATTTCCCATTTAAATAACACGGGGAATTTTTTTTTTTTTATTCGGAATTTTATTCCGTTCTAACGAATCGGTGTATTGTGAAAATCAATACATGTTCTTGTAGGAAATTGAACGATCTTCAAAAAAGGTCTGATATGATTTTTCGCTAAGTCGACTCGTTTGAAAGTTATTCAAGGTTAAAGTTCAACCTCAAACGGTATATATGATGAATAACTTTCAAACGAGTCGACTTAGCGAAAAATCATGTCAGACCTTTTTTGAAGATCGTTCAATTTCCTACAAGAACATGTATTGATTTTCACAATACACCGATTCGTTAGAACGGAATAAAATTCCGAATAAAAAAAAAAAAATTCCCCGTGTTATTTAAATGGGAAATCTAAAATCGCGAAGCGCCACCTCTAAATATTAATACTAAGAGCTCAAACTTTTACAGTATTTATTTTTCGTCATCTTGAACAACATTTTCATGGTACCAAAGAAAAAAAAAATTATTAATTTTTTTTGGCCCACCCTACTATACATACATATATGTATACTTGACAGGATGGTAACGAAAAGGTAAATCAGCTGACCACGATGTTCGGGCTGCCCTAAAACCTTTCGCGCAAATCTTTCAAGTTCGAACAATAAAAAACTACTGCATTGATCTATTCCAAAATTTAGTAATTCCGAAGTTGGAGCGAATGCTATATCGATGAAGATCAGAATCATAAAAATCCCTTGATTCGTTCTAGAGATATGACTATTTGAGATTCTTTTTTGTAAAATTTTGTTCGTTCGTTTACTTGAAAACTATAGTCAGCCAATTGAATCCAAAATATAATCAGCTCTATAAGTTATGAAAAGTGGTTACGATTTTTGTAGTTGGAAGTGAAGTATTAATTTCGCGCGCTTGCCTTTTTTATCTGTCTTTTTTTTTCTCCTTTTCACTTTTCAGAGTACTTTGAACAAATTTTGAAATGTTTTTTTTTTTTTGTGTTTTTTGTTTGTTCTTGATCTTTGCCGCAGTGCGGACGAGGGCTTTGACGGCACTTATCCTACCAACGTTGTAGTCAAGAGCAACGGTACCTGCCTCTACGTACCTCCGGGTATATTCAAAAGCACATGCAAGATCGACATCACGTGGTTCCCCTTCGATGATCAACGGTGCGAAATGAAATTCGGATCTTGGACCTACGACGGTTTTCAGGTCACTCTCTACCTCTCTTTCTCTCTCTTTCTTTTTCTCTATACCTATCTTTCTCTTTTTCTTTTTTGATTAAAAAAAATATTTACCAAATGATTTTGCTGATCAATTTTTTTCGATTCTTTGGTTTCATTTTTGTTCACGACGTCAAAATCAACACACATACATATAAGGGCATTCCATACTGACTTGATCTGAATCTGATCCTCGACCCCTTGGCTTCGGTCCGTAATCTTTTATATTATTGTTCCATCTTAGAAAGTCACGCTGAATTTGTTTCAGATTTTTTGCAGTAAATTTTTCCAAATAGACAAATAAAATCATTTGGGAGAAAAAATCACATCGACCGACACATTTTGAAAATCTAAAGAAATTCTCAAACATCCTGCATTCGGTACACAAAATTTTGGCGCGTGAATCATCAGAGTGAAAATCTTTAATCTACGCGCTCGCTTCTATCTCTAATTTGCGATTTCCCAGAAATGAAAAAAAAAGAGATGAAAAAAAATAGACGCTAAAGTTAGTTCACTTGAAAATTTTTATACATAAAATGAAGTGAACGCCGAACCACTCTGATCGACAGGCAAAAATTTTTTGCTTCGAATGCGCAGGATTTTAGAGTATTTGGAGATTTACAGATTTCCAAATTGTAACCTTCGATGTGATTTGCTTCGTGAGTAATTTCATTTTTCTATTCGGACAAATTTACTCGAAAAACTCTGAAAAAATGCAGCGTACCAATACCTTCGAGCGATAGAACAACGATATGAAAAAATTACGGACCAAATCCAAGGGGTCAAGGGTCAGACCCCATAGGTCGAATCGGTATTGAATGTCCCATATATTAACCGATTTTAGAAATAACTAAGATATTTGCAACTAGAATATTTCAATATTCTCATGTCTTTTCTCTTTGAAATGTCTCAATCTATATACGGATATGATTGTGATAATTTTCAATTGTTTCTCCGCTGTATAAAATTTCGAAAATCTTAAATAAAAATATCTTTCTCATGTTCTTTTTCATTGAGAAAAACAAAACACTCTTTGTCACAAAAGTAAGAAGAAGAAGAAAAGAAATATAAAAAGGAGGACTTGTTCTGGAATACTTGTCCAAGTGCGAAGTTGATTTATGCAGACACCTAGTATACCTACATGTACATAGCCAAGTACATACATACATAGCTATACGTATGTATACAACAGCTTCGTGTACGTAGGTACATAGGAATGTGTACCTAGCGATAGGTATATAGGTAGGTAGGTAGGTAGGTAGGTAGTTATTATATAGAATTGGGATCGAAGTAACTGGGTCAACGAATAAATGATATTTGAACTGCGACTGCCTTCACAAACTTTATTAAGTATTATGTATGTAACATATACATATGTAGGTACGTACATAACTATGTACATACATACCTACCTGCGTATAGTACTTGCCTACCCGCCTACCTGCCTACCGTATACGGCGAGAAAATTGTTTTCTTAGTCTTCTTTCTCTCCTACTCTCTGTACAAATCGACAATTATCGATATTATTATTATTCTTATTATTCTTATTATTGTTATTATTATTAACATTATATTTCCTACACCCCGTTACTATACTTCGACCGATCCTCAATTACTTGCTTATACCTACCTGTAGGTCATTTTAGTCCTAGTCATTTTCACAGATTATCATTTCATTTCAATCCATTGATACTATATAATTCCGGACAGTCTCTCTGAATCAAGAAAATCTGATTTTCAATATACCGCAGTCGAATTGATTTGAAGCTATGCCCACCATCGTTATGGCCCGCGTTCTTTATAAATTGCAAGTGATACTTAATTAATTCATTGGATATTCTTCTGATATTTTTCTTATTTTTCATTTTATTTTTATTTTGTCTTCTTCTGTCACCGATCAAGCAAATTTGCTCTATATCAGACTTTTAGATTTTGACTTCTGACTCTTTTCTTCTCATTTCTCTCTCTCTCTCTCTCTCTCTCTCTTTATCTCTCTTTCTCTTCCTCTTTCTACTTTCGTTTTATTCTACGCTAGATGACTTTAAATTTATGTGAGAACCGGGAAGAAAACTTGTAAATCTCGTTAAACGTGGGTGAAAAATCAATAACCAAATGAACAAACGGAAGAAACTGAAAAAGAAAGCAATAAAAAATAAATTACATAAAAATAAAAGTAAAAAAATAAAAATAAAAACAGAAAAGTGAAGAAAAGAAAGAAATTAATGACGTTCTCTCGTTCTCTTGTTACTTCTACAGCTAGATCTACAGATCCAGGACGAAGCTGGGGGCGACATAAGCAGCTTCATCACCAACGGGGAGTGGGACCTCCTTGGTAAGTTTGCATCGTCGCGAATTGTTATTCGCTAATCGATATCATCGTCTTCTCGTTATAACAATTTCTCTTTGTTTGTTTTCTTTTAGTCATTTTGTTTGGATTTATTCCGCATATGGTTCGTTTCCCGTCTCTTTCAAAATCTAGTATACCTACACATACTATACACGGTGTATAATACACAAAAGCTATATGCGGAAATGGAGATGAAGATGAAGATGCGGACAAGTTCTGCAGAGCGAATCTGCAGAAACCCTCGCCTTATTCCTCTTCTTAGTGCGGTCATTCGTCTTCGTTTAAGTCACTTCACAGACTTTACCCCACTATACGCGACTTATTTCCTTTCTCTTTGTCTCTCTCTCTTTTTCTCTTCTTCTTACCCTCATGGTCTCGCTTTCGACCCAAAAACTAAACGCCATCCCCATCTCTCTCTTTCTCTCTCTACGGTTTTAATCAAAATGTCGCTCAAGCTGGATATGAACCTGAAACCTTATTCTTATTCCCATTATTCTTCTTCTTTCTCTTCTCGCTTCCCAATTTTTTAGTACTTTCATTAGCATCCGTCGGAGCCTCCTTCATACGACCATTCGATTCTCGTAATTTCCAAATTCAACTTCAATATGATGAAAAAGAAGATAAATTACCAGACATGTCAAATCGCAGATGGAAATTGTCATCAACGGTTTTACTTCTATAAATTACTTTCGACTTGTCATTCATTGATTTTGCATTCGAAGGATCTTTGGATCTCAGGATTTTGGCACTTAGTTAGAGACATACAGACGTTGGATAGTAAAATGTACCTAAATGAGTCAGAAAAATATATAATTTAACATTCGCATTGCGTATACAGGTGTACCTGGTAAGAGGAATGAGATATACTACAACTGCTGCCCAGAGCCTTACATAGACATAACATTCGTCGTAATAATAAGGAGACGGACCCTGTACTACTTCTTCAATCTAATCGTGCCCTGCGTTCTGATCGCCAGCATGGCCGTTCTCGGCTTCACCCTGCCTCCCGACTCCGGCGAGAAACTTTCTCTGGGTAAATATACGGAAATCATCATATACTCATCACCGTCATTCACTTTCCGATTATTCATTAAAACAACGAGAAATAAACTATCATAAGTCCGCGATGTAACAATATTTTCAACATTCTATAATCCTATTCTATTTTCAACAGGAGTCACCATTCTGCTGTCTCTAACCGTCTTCCTCAATATGGTTGCGGAAACTATGCCCGCCACTTCCGACGCTGTCCCCTTGTTAGGTACGTAAATCTTCAGAGAGACATAAAATATCATCAATTCTTTGCGTATGAATGAGTAAAAAAACATGCTCAGACACGATCAGACACGTTTAGATGTGATTAGACAGGTTCAAACACAGTCAGACACGGACAGACAGAATCGGAGAATATCATACACGCTCACAAATATCATCAATTTTGCGCATATGAATGAAAAACACACGCTCAGACATGCTCGGGCACGTTCAGACACGTTCAGATGCGATCAGACAGGTTCAAACATACTCAGACACAATCAGACGCTATCAGACACGCTGGAGACTAACTATGCGATTGATTTCTTTATAGGAACGTACTTCAATTGCATAATGTTTATGGTAGCCAGTAGCGTCGTCAGTACAATTCTCATACTCAACTATCATCACCGGAACTCGGACACCCACGAGATGTCCGAATGGGTAATGTACCACGAAAATACTTACAATCTTATTCTTATTCCTCATCAGTATATTGTGGTTTCCGAAAATGTCCTATGTTTCTTCTTCATAAGTATAACTCCATTGCGCCTTGCAGTTCAATGTCGCAGTTGGAAAAATTAAACATAGTCCAAAATCAATTAGTTTCATCACCAAAGTTCATTTTGCATCATTATAATCATCTCACTTGAAAAACGGTTGCTGCACGAATTCAGGCACACCGTGGGTACGATTCGACTTATCTATGACCAAGATTCGAAGGAATACTAATTGTCACTAATCGAACGAGGGAAATTGGAAAATTTAATTTTCAGGCTGAGTTATTTGCAAATAAGTGGAAAACAAATGTTCGATTTTCGGAAAATTGGCCATATCTTGTATAATATGAGAAAGTGAATCGGACCTACGGTGTGTCTCAATTCGTGCAACGACTGATTTTTCGTGAGATGATTATAATGATGTTAAATGAACTCTGGTAAAGAAATAAATTGATTTTGGACCACGTTTCACTTTTACAACCGCGACATACTGCTTTCCTGCAACTTTAGTATCGATCTCGGGTATAAGCAAGCCTGCTGTGAAATTGCCGGGAATATCATTCGGGACTCCAAGTCTGAGTATTTCTAAGGCGATTAAACGTTAACGGTCGACTTTATCTTTTCATGCCAAGGTGAGAGTGGTCTTCCTCTATTGGCTCCCATGCGTATTGAGAATGTCGCGTCCGGCCGACAAGGAAGAAAAAGAGACCCAAAAGTCCCAGAAGCCGTCTCCAGTTATGGGATCTAGTAAGGCCTACGGGGACCTGGAGCTGCACCAGAGAAGCAGCAAGTCTTTACTTGCCAACGTATTGGATTTGGAAGACAACGCTTTGGCGTCGCACAACAATCTTTTGAACAACGTTTACAGCACGCCTGGCCCTCATCATCCGGGACATCCTGGACACATGGGGGGTGCCTTGGGGTCTATGGGATCTATGGGGTCCATGGGGTCCATGGGACACGGGCATAGCCATGGACACGTTCACACTACTCCACATCATCATCATCATCACGCACATGCTCCACCGCCGAGCTCTACTCCTCATCATCAACACGCCACTCCGTATCCAAGTGGCGCTGCTGCCGCAGGACACCATCATCAACATCCTCAGGATTCCGGACCTCCTCAAGTTGAAACTATTCTTCAGAGCGCTTGTTTCTGCGCGAGATACGAGCTCATTCTCATTCTCAAGGAAATGAAGGTGATATTGTCATTTTTTCAAATCTCATTTCTGGTTTATTATTCAATTTCTGATCATCGGTTGCTTTCCAATTTCAAAGATTTCAGAGAATTCGTAATTCTTTCGCTTTTCGTTGCTCATTATTCATTTGAAATTCTTTCATTTTTTAATCCCAACGTTTTTCACATTTTGGTGATTTGATGAAGATTTTAGAAAATTCTTAACTTTGTAATTTTTCATTCGTTGTTTCCCCATTGGTATCTCGTTTATTGATGGAATTCTCGAAAGATTCGTAACTTTATTCATTTGTGATTTCACAATTATTTGATTTTTTATTCGTTACTATTTTTTTTTTGTTAATTTTATGGAGATTGCATCGAATTCGCAAATTTTTCATTTGTCTTCCCGAATTTTCAATTTCACTACGGTTACTTCTTTGAGCTATTTCATTTTCATTCATTCGAAAATTCGTAACTGTTTTATCCTTCAATCTTTACTATTTCATTTCTAGTTTATCTTATCGTGATTCCATCGAATTCATAACTTTTCTATTTCTATTCATCTTAATTTTTAACTGTTTAATTTATTTCTCTTTGATCCTATAAATATTTCAGACGATTACTAACTTTCTCATTTGTTTCTCGTTCAATGAATGAAGATTCCGAAGAAATTCGTAACTCTCTCGTCTTTAAGTCGTTACTTTTTCACTCGTTTCTCGCCAGTTTGATGAAGATTCAAGAAAGATTCGTAACTTTTCCATTCGTTGCTAATTAAATTACTTACTTGAGGTTTCAGACGATTCGTAACGTTTTACTTTGACGTTGTAACGGCGAGATACTTTAGACATTCTTTTGATCCCCACGAAATGTTTGTTATCACAAATAGGTTTAGCGAGGGAGCGGGTAGTGTAAGAAAGACGCGTTCGGTAGATAGATAGATAGATAGATAGTTAGATAGACGGATAGATAGATAGATGAATAGAAAAATGTGTCGTTGGGTCAGGGCGAGGCTCGAGGTAGATCAGCTTCCTCAGCAAAGCTAACAATAAACTGCTAATCGCAACAGAATATATACCTAGAAAGAAATGTACGGGGATAGGTAGCATTGAGGAGGATTAGGGGTGGTTCGGATCAGCGAACAGCGAGATTGCCATTGACAAAGAGATTTTTATTCCAGACAACGTCAGCTCGGGTTACATTATGCCAAGCCAAACACCACTCGCAAGTCATATCCACGGATACACATGTACATGATATCAATATTGTATGTAGTACGTCAATAAGCCGCGGTATGCGATTCATCGCGATTTGCGCGAGAATTCGGTTCTGTCCAATTTCTTTGGATCTTGTTGTTCTTTTTCCCCGATTTCTCATGCTGTCGAAAGACAAGAGGGAATTCATTGGAATCACACAGAAAAAAAGTTAACCTGAGTTCTTCCACAATCTCTATGTTTTTTTACGTCTAATGGGGATTTGTCTCCGATCGTTTTTCAGATTGCGATATCGAGTTTCTTTGATTGACAATATGACTTTAATGACGAATTCACTGATTTGAGTTATTATCGTTACGTCAACTACATTCGGCCAATAAAATGCAACTCAGAGTTGCTATAATTGTTTTATTTATTGAGGAAAGAAAATTTGCAAACATTTCTTTCTCACCGATTAAACATCGCTAATGGATCGACGAATCTTTACTGATTTTTGTTTCCTCTGTTTTTGGATGATATCAGAGACAGCTCGAACCCATTTGAATTAATTTTCGAATCAGGCGATCTAGTAGTTTTCAAATTCGGTGCATCCTTCTCTTTTTGCTTCCGGACTCGTATTCCTATTCAAACTCAATAATCCCTTTTATTTCGTCTCCGTGATCACGATGATCCAGCTGAAATAGGCGGATATTTTTAATTGAAAATTAACATACTCGTTACGTCTTTTGAAATGCAGACTAACAAGAAAATGCAAAAGTCACTGATTTATAAACTCCAAAATATATTCGCTGTATGTATAATTATTATACAAGATATTTGCATTTTTCACCCCTTCGGTTCGCCATGCTGTCGATTAATTGACAAATTAATTATACAACCCTGAAGATTCATTGCAATTTTTAGCTAAATCCAAATTGTGATATTGGACGAAAAAATTATTCATCCGTGTTTTTTCTGAAAATGGCACGTACAGAGTGAAAAAAACAAACAACAATTAATATTATCATTGCATTGAAAAGCTCACCAAAAACCGGAATGTTTCGTTCCACGACTTCTTTTATGTGACCCGTATAGTATACATGCATATTGTTCACGATATGCCGAATTGAACAAAACGGTGCGTTTCCGAAACGGTTGGTTTTAAAAATCTGAAAAAAAATCACAAAATCTTTTTTCGATCACGATTTACGACCAACTGGTATAAAACTATATATCGAGGAAAACTATCCAAGAGGTTCAAGGGTAAAAATTAGCTTTATTGTCAGTTGACAACGACTGCCCCGCACATACATACCTATCATACATGTTTTGAGAAAAAGTTAATTTTCTGAAACCTCGGAGTCGCTGCATTTTACCCCCTTGACCAATATTATTGCTGGGATGTATCACGGGTAATCGATATCTAATATCTTATTTCAACTTATACGTGCCCAGGTAATAACGGATCAGCTAAAGAACGACGATATCGAGAAGAAGGTGAGCAACGATTGGAAATTCGCCGCGATGGTTATAGACAGGATGTGCCTAATAATATTCACCCTGTTCACCATAATCGCCACGATCACCGTCCTATTTTCTGCCCCTCACATTATCGTCACGTGATTCGTATTTTCGTCACGGTATTATTATTATGATTATTATTGTTGTTGTTGTTGTTGTTGTTGTTGTTGTTGTTGTTGTTGTTGTTATTGTTATCATTATTATTATTCTTATTATTATTACACGTCGTCGTCGTTGTCGTCGTCGCCACCGCCGCATCGGTTTTCGTCGCTCAATTTAATGCGATCTTGTCGCTGCAGCTGGTGTAAACGTCGCGAAATATCAAATAACAAACAAAAGGACAACAATAACAATATTATTATTAACAATAACAACAACAACAACAATAATAACAACAGCAACAACAAAATAACGTACATAAGTCGAACTGCAGCGATCTATAGGTCAATCAATACATTATTATATAGTATAAGGAATAATAATAATAATTATAATTATATTTATAATAACCATAATATTAATAATATTGTTGTCATTTTTTTACGATTTGATTTTGTTTTTTAGCTTCCGTGATTTTTTCTATGTTATATCGGTGATGTACTATTGCTTTTCCGTATTTTGTATATTTTGTAAAAAAAAATTGTTATTATTGTTATTATTGGTGTTGTTGTGGTGGAGAAGAGAAAAAAAAGATGAAGGAACAAATTTTTGCAAGGGATGATGAGACGAACCCTACATACCTATGTATATGTATTATAAATACATAGACGTGACAAGAGAAGTAGGAGAAACAGCAAAAGACAATTGTCGAGAAAACAGGATGAAATATATAAAAGACAATTCATAAATGACTAATTGAATAAATAAATAAAGAAATGAATAAATAAATAAATATCTAAATAAATAAAGCATGTATATATATAGACGGGAGATGGCGAAGAATGAAGATTCGCAGAGGTTATGTTGAATAATCGAATACATACACACACACCCAATTTAAACGACTATTGGAGAGAAAAAATTAATATGACAGACAAAAAGAGTTTGAGAAATAACGAGCGTTAATAAATTTACGACGAAAAAAAAACACGATTTTAATCGTAGAATTTCGCATCGAAATCTTTAGCAATACATACAATACGTACACACAATATACCTATGTGGTATACGTAACGTACGCGTGTTGAAAAACAGAGGAAAAAGTGGATAAATTAAAAAATGAAAAAAGTCCTCATACTTCTGCGAAAGAGATATGGTATGCCTATACGCGTATGTATAAAGGATGTATAAGAATAATTTAATCATATATATTGAAATGTATTATAAGAGAGGGAAAAGCAGAAGAGGAAGAAACAATTCGTTTGGCGATAAGTGTCGCGGCCGCGGCGATATGCGATCATGAATCGCACGCGGTCGAAAGAGCCAGAGGATGCTTGAAACATCGATATTCGATGTTTCAATCGATAAAATAAACTTATTAAAATAATTAAACAAATAAATAAATGAATAAATAAATAATTGAATGAATAAATAAATAAATGAATAAAATAAATGTTGGATCTTTGATTGATTGGTTGGTTGGTCGGTTGGTTCGTTGATTTGTTATGGTTCGTTACATATAGAGTGTGTGTTGATATATATACAGAATAATATGGTATTATACATATATGTATATCGCCGTATTGATGTAAATACATACACATTGAAATGCAGAAAGGAAAGGCGAAGAGAGTGAAACGAGAGTCGATAACTAAGTTATTACCTACATCAAGTATTATTATCATCATTCTCATTATCTTTGTTATTATTATTATTATTACTATTATTATTATTGTTATTCATATCATTATTATACAGGGTGGTCCATTTTAATCGCCCCAGGCAAATATCTCGGAAACTATGAAAGATACAAAAAAAAGTTAAATACAAAACTTGAAGGGTTTTGAGGGGGAAAGATGATGACGATATGTGTTGACTGGTGGGTTCTGCTACTTCCGAGATTTCGCTAGTAACTTCGGATTTTAGATAGGGAACACATATTTTCGATATGAGCAGTTAGCGGCGAGAACAAAGACCAATTCAAATACGAAAAGCAAAAAAAATTTGATTGATAAAAAAAAAAAAAATTTGTTTTTTTTTTTCAATTTTTTTTTTCAATTTTACTTTATTTTTTTTCCTCCAATCCAAATTTGTCATTTTCTGTCAATCAAGCTGATAACGGACCTGGAGACAAATTTGAAAATGTGAGAACAACAATATCATTTCATGAATCACAACTTTTTTTTTTATTTTGTCAACCCACCCAATATTGTTTTCAATCTCGGGTCTGTAAGGGATTCACCGTTTCGACTGCAAGGAAATTCTCCTGCGAGTGTGAGGTGTAACTTTCGTGTCGAAGTGTATTGGGACGTTTCAACAATAACCATAGAAGAATATCTGGATTGCACTAAATAACTTGTGATCCATGAAATGATATTGTTGTTCTCACGTTTTGAAATTTGTCTCCAGGTCCGCTATCAGCTTGATTGACAGAAAATGACAAATTTGGATTGGAGGAAAAAAAATAAAGTAAAATTGAAAAAAAAAAAAATTAAAAAAATAAAATAAAATAAAAATGAGAAAATTGTTTTTTTTTTATCGAATCAAATTTTTTTTGCTTTTCGTATTTGAATTGGTCTTTGTTCTCGCCGCTAACTGCTCATATTGAAAATATGTGTTCCCTATCTAAAATCCGAAGTTACTAGCGAAATCTCGGAAGTAGTAGATGCCACAAGTCAACACATATCGTCATCATCTTTCCCCCTCGAAACCCTTCAAGTTTTGTATTTAACTTTTTTTTGTATCTTTTATAGTTTCCGAGATATTTGCCTGGGGCGATTAAAATGGACCACCCTGTATGATATATCAATCCACTATCCACGCAAGGTACTTTAATGATTGTTATGTACGTATATAGTATATAATATTGTACACGAAGGATGCGATTTTATCAATTATATAACATGAATAATATTAGTTAAAATGATAATAATAATAATAATAATAATGTTGAAAACAATAATAATAATAACAATAGCTACAACAACAACAACTGCAACAACAACAATAATAATAATAATCACAGTGATGAAATTAAAAAAATCAAAGTGAAAGAGGGAAGGATAATAAGAGCGAATGACAGAAACAAAGAAAGAAAGAGAAAAGGAGAAGTAGATGAAGGATATAAAAAAAAAAAAAAAAAAAAAAAAAAAAACGCACACACAAACACAAAAACAAACAAACAAACACACACACACACAGACACACACTCGCGTATTCAAACGTATAATGAATTGAAAATGACGAGAAAAGAAAACAACAAAGAAACAACAACAAAAAAACAGCAAAAAACTACTGACTAAACTTGAACTATTACCACGTAATATATATAACATACATACATACATGTATAATATACGTATGAATAAATAAATATTTAAATAAAATAAATGAATAATAATAATAATATTAATAATTATATTAACATTAATAATAATAACAATAATAATAATAATAATAATAACGATGTATTATACTCTCAACACAATGAACTGCCAAGGTGATTCAAATGCCAGTGAATTTTATTATCCGTATATCACTATACTTATATAATTAATATAAATTATCCATTATACACACATGTATAGTTAAGTGATAATTCACCTTTAAAAGGAACAACAAGTTATACGTCCGTATCTACATATATGTGTACATACATGCGTATGTGTACGTAGAGGCGTAAGTATAATTACATATTATATGCATCGTATACTAACCTACTGCGAAAAGACGTGCGCGATGTTGATTGTTTTTTTGTTTTTAATTATATGAAATTCCTCGAAGCCTAGGATTTAATTGATTTTGTAACGAAAAGGCCAAATTTTCTGTTTCTATTACTTTTTATAGTTATTCGTTTTTTTCATGTTTATATACCTAGTAAAATGAGTCAATATGAATAAATCTGTATCGCCAAGCTACACGATAAACACGCATAAATGTGAAATAGCAGGTTATTAAGGCGATGCTTTACTCGATTTTTACCGACACTTTGGATTTTCGCGAATATCTCCGAAATGGTGGTACCGAATGGATTTTCCTTTGGGGACCCGACGATTGAAGACTAATGGGTTCGATTCATCACGTAAAATCGAAGTAAATCGAAATTTTTTTTTTCTTTGAAAATTTCGGAATGTGCGTGGTCCGCGTATGTCGACTAATATCACAGCCTACGCGTCACTGATGCAAAAAAGCGTTTAAGACTGCAATTCTATGGGAAATGTAAAACGCGTCCATCCCAAAACATCTTTGTTTCACGCGATAATGAGGTCTTAATCTCGATTCTCGTAATTAGTGATAATTTGCGATCGTAAATAGCTAGGGAACCATAATACTTCAGGGTCTCCGCGATACCCGAGAGATGGAGCGTAGCGCGGGGCTCGCTATCAGCCTGCTGTGAGCTCACGGTCAGCCTAGTGTCAGCCCCGCGTTGCGCTCCATCTCTCGGGTATCGCGGAGACCCTCAAGTATTATGGTTCCCTAGCTATTTACGATCGCAAATTGTCACTAATTACGAGAATCGAGATTAAGACCTCATTATCGCCTGAAACAAAGATGTTTCAGGATGGACGCGTTCTACACTTCCCATAGAATTGCAGTCTTAAACGCTTTTTTGCATCAGTGACGCGTAGGCTGTGATATTAGTCGACATACGCGGACCACCCACATTCCGAAATTTCCGAAGAAAAAAAAAATTTCGATTTACTTCGATTTTACGTGATGAATCGAACCCATTGGTCTTCAATCGTTGGATCCCCAAAGGAAAATCCATTCGGTACCACCGTTACGGAGATATTTGCCAAAATCCAAAATGTCGGTAAAAATCGAGTAAAGCATCGCCTTAAACGATAATATTTTGTCAAATTTGTAAGAAAATGATTTTTTCTCACGTTTGTTTAGTTGGTTTTTTTCTTCTTTTATTATCATTTCATCTTCAAACAAACGTCCGCACGTCTCGAACGTGGACGGAGTATAACTTGTTGTCTGCAGCAGCCTTTAAGGGGGGAAAAGAAAAAAACGCGAAAAAAACAACAAGAAAAAAAATCAAAACGAACAAAAAAATTAATGAAATAAAAAGTATTAAAAAAAAATGACAAGCTGAAAAATAAACCGAGATTAAAACGATTTTATTATACAGTAGTATATTGTATACTTATATTATATATAAAAAAAAAAAAACGAATGGAAAATTACAGAAAGAAAGAAATAAGGTTGGAAAGATGGACAGAATAAAAAAATTAATAAAATTAAACTATAAAAAATGTTACTAATAACATTTTCGAGATCTGCGCAGGTTATCGCGGTAGGTAGACATACACAAAATACAAAAATACACACAGACAGATGATGACGCTCACCGTAATCGTATGTATATTTAGGTATTACTATCCATGAATTACAACATGTATTATGTGTATGGGGCTATAATCGACATCCACTATTATCAAGCCTT
The DNA here is from genome assembly GCA_963989295.1 of Ametastegia equiseti. Classification (NCBI taxonomy): domain Eukaryota; kingdom Metazoa; phylum Arthropoda; class Insecta; order Hymenoptera; family Tenthredinidae; genus Ametastegia; species Ametastegia equiseti. The sequence continues at coordinate 15,098,334 of OZ022395.1, forward strand.
CATAGACCTCATCGTCTCTCCGAGTGGACCCATGTTTTTTGTTTTTTTCGAGTCATTTATACCTAGCTCTGGAATATTATCTCTCGAATTCAAAACAAAAGAAATGTGGAACCAACTCATTCAATTGGAGTTGTGAATTTCGTTAATTCTACAAAATCAGCGAATATACTGAAAAATCCAGTCGATGACGTAGAACACCCCAGCAGTTTCAAGAATGTGGAGACTATAATTATTTTCACACATTCTTATTTTCCCCTGGTCGGATATTTCACTCGTGAAAATGCTGCAAGAACGATTTTTATCCTTTCGTCGATGCTGTGAAAATTTTTCAAAATTTTCAAGGTTTGAAATACTTAATTGCAAAGATATTGGCATACCTTCATACCATTCACAAAATGTTCAGAGAAGCCGTTTCTCTGCAGCCTTTTTCTTCGATGTGATATTCAATTAGCTGAAGCAAAAAATAAAAATAAAATAAAATAAAATAAAATAAAAACAAGAAAAGAAAATGAAAAAATGATTTTTTCCACGTTTCTGGAAATGAGGATCAGATCTACGTCATCCACCAAATCCTTGCAAATTTTTTCAGGTTTTACAAAACTGTCCGAATTCCGAAAAGGATACGTACCACAACTCACAAATGATTGGTTCAAATCATTTGGAAAAAAAATGCTGAAAATCGGATCAAATCGGAGAAGACGGGGGGTCAATTTTGACGCTAGACGAATCGACGTCAATAATAGTCCGATATATTTCCAGCTAAATATGTCCCCTGTAACGATCGTATATTATTGTATACCTAAGCATACGTGCAAAAAATAGGGGTGAATCAGAATTCGTACGACGTATTTTACACTAGGTTTCGAAGTTCCCTTGGCCATTTTATTTCATTTGACTTGTTTTTTCATTGCGAAATCACTTTTTCAAATTCACTCTCTCTTAAGAAACAAAAAAAGAACGAAAAATCAATAACAAATGGGCAAAAGCAATTGATCAACGTGAGAAAATAGAAAGAAAAAAATCAAACAAATATTCATTTCGAAAAATTTATCCGAATTCTGATGGAACTTGGAAAACTGACAAAACGGAAAATAAAAAAAAAAGATGTCCAAATTCGATTACGATCGTTTTCACAAACTGCACCGGTCAAGGGAATTTGAATCCTGATGTTGATGGTAATGCCAGACAAAAGGCAGAAGGCAATGAAAAGAGAATCCACGAGTGGAATCTCAATTAAAAAAATTGAAGACAAAGTAAAAAAAAATCGGCCATGGGAATTTCGATTCAAAATTCGACAAAGATTCAGGAACCTGTAAAAATTCTTTCTGAATTCGGAATCACCCTGTCAATAATATACAGCTTCATTACAATTCCATCGATTCGTACATCATTGAAAGATTTAAACGCGATTAAAATTGGAGGAAAAAACTAGAGAAGAGAATAAGTGAAAAGGGAGAAAGATATAAAACTGGAAACTGGAAACAGCAATCTTAATAACCTACAAAGACGACGACGATGTACAACAAAGAACTGGTGAATAGCTGGGGGTAAAGACTCGCGAGTCACATACTTCGATACGATGTAAGAGCTGGCAAATAATAATAACAATAATAATTGTTGTAATATAAATAGTAGTAATACTGATAATAATACTCCTGTACTAAACGAAAAAAAAAACATCAATAACAACAACAACATCAACAGCGACAACAAAAACAATAATGTCAATAATGATTCTGCTAATGATAAGGATAATCCTAGAAAAAACAGCGATCATGATAAGAGAATGAGAAACACATACCTACAATATATGGGGGTGAAAATTTGGACGATCAATTGATCCATTTTTGTCTGTCTTTTTTTTTCTTCTCGACTTACACGTATTTGCTAATTCAGGTAATCCTAACCATTCCTCTATACCTTTATGTATATAAATGAACATAAAAAAAACGTGCATCAAGCAAATTAAAAAAAAATCCAGTTGTTATATCATGAATATGAATTTTGAAAAAATTGGCAAGAAAAACACGGCTTTCCAAGTCTTGTTATTATCATCATTATTGTTATTGTTGTTATTACTGTTGTCATGGTTATGATATTAAGAAACATACGGGGTGAATTCGTATCGTCCGTACACTAAGAGTAGAGTTGAGGTGGCCATGCACATATTGCAGGCATAGAAAACTGCTAAAACAACTGCCGCGAGCGTACGGACGATAGGAATTCACCCTGTATATAAAGAGATAAATAAAGAAATGCATAAATTGAATAACAGAAGAAAAATATTAACGGATTTTTTTGGCCATCGGCATATACATTATACATATTACATATATGAAACTATACTATAGTATATAAACGACGCGACAACCAATCACGTTATCTTTTAAATAATAATATATACATACATATGCGTAAAAAATTAAATTACTAATAATAATAATAATAATAATAATAATAATAATAATAGTAATAATCATATACGACGTTGTTGATAATGTTATAAATTAATATGATGATATTAAACGTAGCGCAGTAATACGTACTAATGTATTATCAAAATAATCTTATTTCCGATCGATTATATACTATAATACTAATAAAATTAATAATAATAATTAAATAAAAAAGAATAATAATAATAACTAATACTAATATACAAGAATAATAATAATAATATTTATTGAATTGAAATTATTGAATGAATACTATTATTATCGAATCGTATATTGAATTGAATGATAAAAAAATAAATTAATTAATTAAACGATTTCGCAGTCGCTTCGACATCGACGATTACGAAGGGAGACAAAGACGACTAGAACGACGACGACCACGACTCGGATTAACGCAATTATTGATTATAATAATGAGATTATTATACTATTATACGTATACAAGAGAAAATGAGAATAAATAAATGAATAAAAACTCAATATTATTATCATCAATAATGCGACGATAAAATTTGAATTGGCGAATCGATTATTATTATATAATACAGGAGATATATTCCTATAATCGATTTATATAGTATATACATATATACTATATCTATATTGTTGCCTAGATAGATAATAACGTTTTACGCACGCGCATTATATTATATTATATAATTATAATTATTATATAATGTGACATACCTCGCGATCTACGTACACCATGTATATCGCGCGAATATTTAAAAAAAAAAACCAAAAAAAGCGAAGAGAAGAAAAAAAAATGAAAAGACGCGATGAGAAGATGAATACAGGAAAATGGTACGTACAGTCGAACCCCCATACAAATGAAGATTTACGCCGCCACGCTTCTGCTCCCCACTTCGCTGTCGACTCGGGCATGCGCAGTTGTAGGCTAATGGTCTGAGCTCAGATTGAAACCTTTCTGCGCATGCGTCAGGTCCAAGCAGTGGGGTAGCTCGGGGTATGGAGAGGAGCAAATAGTAGCTTATATACGAGTACGAGGTTTGACTGTGCATATCTGCTGTATACGGAATATATTTCCCCTGTTCGACTGCACTCGATTGAAAACATACCAACCTATAAATCACAAGTATATTTACACATACTGTTATATCACGTGTTATACAGAATAATAAGAATAGTGGGGAATAGTACAATCAGTCACTGATAATGAAAAACTTGGAAATGAACAAAATAACAATTGCTCGTGGATGTGCCAAAATAAGAACACGAAATGCCAAAAATTACACACATATACACATGTATACATGTATATGTATATTGTTTGTATATTAGACTAAATACAAAGCGAATAGAATATTATATATAAAAGAAATTGAATTGAAATTGAATAAAAAGAATTATTATAGTGATAATAATACTGAATATAAAGAAAATGCTACCCGAACGCTCAAAAGAAACTTTATAACAAAAATATATAATCGGAAAGCATTTTATTATATTATATTATATTATATTATATTATATTATAATTATTACGTAAATATATGAATAAATATATACATGGAGGCACATACGGATAAGTTTATAAAATGGGATATTTGATGGTGATCTTGTGCAGTCGAGCAGTCGTAATCGGGGAAGAAGGAAAAACAGAAAAACAATAAATGAATAAGACGTTGTGTGTAACTGCTGAATAATCGAAAGGGGGCGCGAGAGCGGTGCGTTAATTATTATTATAATCGTTCGTTCGTTTATTTTATCGTGAGTTTAAAGCTGTTATACTTTCGTAGTAAGGAATTAAAAAAATCTTTAACATAAATACAATAAAATATAGGTGGAAGAAAACAGATCTAGCTCGGGAAAATGGGACTCGCGATGTATAAGGAAAAGAGAGAGAAAGAGAGAGCGACAACGAAAGAGAATGTACGTATCAAAGATAATTTCGAAAATTCATTCTATTCGTCGTATTTAAAAATTTGGTTCATTCTGAACACCTACGTCTTCATATAATACATACCTAGATGTGAAGTAGACATAATACGAAATATGGAATAAAACAATGAAAATCATAATTTGTCAGAAAAACGGAAAAATAAATAAAGGAAAAGCTATAACACACTAAACATACGTGATATACTATACAGAAAAAAGATTAATCATCCAATGAATGATAATGAAATGAACTGATTTTTCAAATTATTGTATAGATTTTCATTTGGATTATTTTTGTTGCTATCACGGGGAAAAGCGTATTATGATCGTCGTCGCAAGCTTGAAAGTGCCAAAAACAAATATACATATAAATGAAAGAAAAAACTAAACAAAACAACAAACAATTCTTTAGCTGTATCGCGCGCATGTTGTATTGAAATCACACACACATACATGAATAGATACATATGTACATATAAACACACACGTGATACGTACTATTATACAACATGATTGTCGGACACAATTTTTTACGTACAAAATGTTTTCGCTGATATAAATATATGCATACATATATATGTATATATATTTACATATGTATAGGTATATGTATGTATATAGACGCCTAATATACGTACAGTAGGTATACTGTTTGTCATTGTATCCGCTCCGTGAAAGTTGTTGGAGGGGAGGCGTGGAGCTGAGTGTCATTTGAACACGTAATCTTATGGGAATGCAGGCCAGTGACGCTGACGGCAGCCGCATCAACTATAGTTTTACTCCATAAGATTTAACATGGAAAACAGTCCAAAATGGGGGCAGCACCGAACTTTCACGGAGCGGATATCTATAGCGACCGATTATTCTACTTTTCTATGCTATAAGTGAATGAAATCGAATCGAATTGAATTGAATTGAATTACGTATATTATATTCGGGAATGAAGAATTTCACATTTTTTCACCCATTTCTTCAATCGGATCCAAATATGCCGTGTACTAAACATTTTGAAAAAAATAGTGCTCTGACTCACGAATTAATAACAATATACATAATATATTCTCCGCTATAGGTTCTCTATGATTAACTAATCGTTTCGTTGATCCGTTCGCGTGTTGGTCATTTTCATTATTGTTATTTGAATATCAGGATTGAAGAAAAAAATAAAAATAAAAATCGAGATGAGGAACAACGTACATAATTGTCTACGCAAACGTGATCCTTTTAATGATACCTATGATGTCAAGTGGTGTAAGTATGTTTGTGAAATTTCTACTGATTGATTGATTGATTGATTGATTGATTGATTGATTGACAGATTTATTGGATTCCTTGCCAAATTATATAGGTATACCTATATGTATATAAATATATGTATACATACACAACAATTCTATTTGCCAAAGCCGAAAGGATTTAAAACACAAGGAGAAAAATAATAATATCTTATATATTATATAGGTATTGATAAAGATAATTTTTACCGCCAATTATTTGATACACATACTTATAGATATTATACGCCAAGATCTCTTATTATATGTATGCATAGTACACACGAGATGTCGTAGAAACCTCCCCGCGTTTTAATTTCTAATTTAATATTTGAATGAAAAAGAACAAAGAAATCGAAAGAAAATAAAACAACAACAAAAAATACAAAAACCAGCAAGAAACACTGTACAACTAATTCGTTTGTATTTTAATAACTATTAACATGTTATTATATACACATATACATATACCTATATTGCGTATTATAATTATATTAGCGCCAGCTCACTCGCGTATCTCGTAATAATAATAATAATAATAATAATAATAATAATAATAATAATAATAATAATGAATAAATAAATAACTAAATAAAGTCTCTCTCTAAACTCATATACTATAAATTATTATTATCAAATAAAACGCGATTGGTCTTAATAAATCTATAATATATACATACATATAATCGAATTGTTAGATTGCTAATAATAATGTAATAATAATGATGATAAAGATGGGACGGTTAAAAACATGTGAGGATACTAACTATGCGAGATAAGAAAAGAAAAAAAAATGGATGGGAAAAAAGAGAACTAATAAAACATATTATGCTAAAAAAAAAAAAAATAAAAAAAAAATACTAATAATAATAATAATCTATACATATTTAAACTATGAAATACTAATTAACACGTATATACTTGATATATACCTATGTAATACTCTATACTATTATGAACCTAATGAAATTTGAAGCTAAATAAAAAAATGAATAAATAAAAAATATCAATAACAATATTAATAATCGATCCATGAATGTTAAACAAAATGAGAAAGAGAGGAGAATTAAAACAAAACAAAAAAGTTTAAAAAAAAATGAATACTATAGTCTATAATCGATTTAGAGAAATCTGTAGTTGACGATGATGTTACCCTTTGAAACGGTATCATATGAAAATTAGAAATGGTTTAGCTAGGTAGTATATACATACGTATATAGAAGTTTAGATAATCTATTATTAAATTAGTATCTAGTCAAACTTTATCGAGATCACTTTCTCTCTAAACCTATATAAAGCTAAACTATAATAGAATATAAAAGAACAACAAAGAAAAAAAAAACACACACACACAAAATATCTTAAGAATGATGACTAAATGAATAAAGAAAAGCAGAGAAAAATAATTCAATAATAACAATAAATAGTAAATGATGAAAATTTCAAAGAAAAAATAAAAATAAAAAAGCCGATTCTAATAATCGAACTCTTCCATATTAGAAAAAATTTGAAGAAAAAAAAACGAGGTTTCTTATACATAACTAAGTACCATATACATATATATACTATAATTATACGAGCCCTTCCCTCTCCCTATCCCTATTATATTATTATTATTATATTGTTATACTTTTAAAACGAGATACACTCAAAGAAAAATTCGTGAAACAAAATGGAAAATAAACAGCAAATTTAAAATATGAATAATACAACCAAAAAAAAACTGTAACCCACTTCCACCTCTTCAAACTTTTGTGCTTATAGCTCTCAGAATAAGGCAATCAAATATTACTCGGTATTATAATTATTATCATGACTATTCAGATATCACCTCGATCAATGAAAAATTTAACAACAAAACAAGAATGAACTAAAATGAATAAATAACTCTGTGTATAATGACAAAATTTGATGTATAGAGTAAAAAACGAAAAAAAATAATAATAATCAGAAATTGAGACTTATTCTTTTTACATTGACAGAAAAAATTTATTAAAAAATCAACAAATAAATGAATGAATAAATAAATGTTGAGTTGTATATAATATATAATAATATGTGTTAAATCAAATGGCTAATTAACTTGATCGAGAAGGTAAATAGAAGAAAAGTTGAGAACAGAAAATGAAAAAGTTTAAGAGGTGGAAGACATGGTGAACGGTTTATTTATGTAAATTCTCATATACATGTATACATCAATATTGATCTGTACCCCGCAATCATTGGAAAACGAAAACACACACATACACACACGCACACAAATGCACACACACACGCGCACACACACACACACACACATACATACGCACGGAAAAAACGTCTATCATAATGATAATTATATAAATAAAATACGAAAAAATTTGAAAACTATATTATACATATTGTACCGCAATGATTTTTAATTAATTGTCAAGGTACGATGACAATGGTGATTGATAATGAGACGATGACGATGATGACGGCCTGGTTTAATAATAATAGTAAATTCATATTGAAGAAGATAAAATGAAGAATAAAATAAATCAATAAATAAATAAATGAATGATAATAATAATAATGAAATGATTTGTTGTAAAAATGATAAACAAAAGAAAAAAAAGGAAAATAAAAATAATAATAATATTCAAATAAAATATATACGCCAGGCTGTGCATGGTCACGAGCGTTTTCCGTAAATAATAATAATGATTATTACATTATATTATATACATACTATATATTATATTAAATTGAAAAAAAATGAATATATAAATAAAATGAAATGAGATGAGATCCGAGGTTAGGGAAGAAAGATATGAAAAAGGCGAAAAAATTGAAAAAAAAATTCAAAAAACTACATAAAAACTGAAAAAAAAAAACGTTGATCGATTACATTATATGATGAAATCCCTGTTAAGTGGTGAACTAATGATAGTCACCATATTGTAATTATTATTATCATTATTACGTTATTATGAAATGTTGAAATAAACGAAAAAGAAAAGAAACACATAATATATTATTGTCTCTTATTTATATGAAGTACTCATAAAATACAATTTCCCAACTAAAAGCCAGTGTTCCAAAAATCATCAATAAATAACTAGGCGAAACGCTCATCTAAAAATTTCAGACTTTCTTTAGTATACGGAAATTCACCTGCAGGTGAAATATTTTTTCAAAAATCTTTGCTTCCGGGCCTTTGTATAGGAAGTTTTCTGATTCTGAAGCTTTGTATAGAAACATATATGTTCTTGTGATTATCAAAACGGAAATACGAACGTCTGAAGATTGTCCGGTGTGGATTGCTTTCTAATATGAAGACTCGAATGACTACCTAACAGCTTGATATTAGGCTGTACGGCTCTGGATTACTTTTTGGGGCTTATAGTCAAGTACCAAAATCCTACTTGACTAGAAAATCGATGTCCCATGCGCAGAAAAGTGTCCCGAATGAGCGGGAATCAAAAAAACTTTCAAAGCATCGAAACAATAATTAGAAGTGAAAAATTTGGAATCCGCGTAAAAATATCACGATCAGTTCGATTTTCTGAACCGTTTTTCTTCATCCGACGAAATGAGCCCGTGTGTCGTTTAGATTACTATAAGCTCATCAGAGCGCGCGTTCACAATTTCAAAAAAATGTCTTCTTTGCCATAGTCAGGCGTCGGGAAGTCCGCCGAAAGATCCAAATCAGAAGGTCGAAAGTGCAGCCGGATGGTTCTTTCGACAGTTTTTTACCCCAGAAGTACGAAATGTAACATTATAGCTAACAAGAACACGCCAGCCCCATAGATATAATACCCTGACGAAGGGTGGCTGATTACCCTTGGATCGCGTTTTCATCCTACCATTTCCGTAATGCGGCTCTTTCTAAAAGTATAAAAATAATCGCCAACGCAGAATTTTGTGCCGCAAACAACGGGCTCGCGCTCATCATTGTAGCTTTATCGGTTCGTCTAGAAAAAGTTGGTCAAATGTGAGTAGTCAAAGTCCGTTTCGGTTACTCTGATCAACTCGAACTCCTAGGATTGCATTTGACAGCGTTGGCGATCGGATCGCTAAATGCACAGGAGAAGTCATGGCTATTCCGAATGAATTATAGGCAAAGCGTATAGAAACGTGGTAGTGATCCTCAAGAAACTCGCTCGTTCCTGGTTTTTCTGTTTCCGGAATATGGAATACAGTAGACGTTGTCGTAACTCAACTATCCCCCCCCCCCCCCCCCCCCCCCATTCCCCCACACTCGCATTGAGACGCATGCGCACTGCCTCCTCTGCACGTACTTCCGCGCATGCGTAGTGTGAGATAAGGCGATTTTTAGGTTATATTCCCCTGTGTTGGGTGATACTTGACTATATTTCGAGTGAAGAGAGAGACGATGAAAGAGGCTTCCAAGTCACGGGGATTGGTTACCATGGTAACGAGTTAGGAAATTGAGACCATCAAGTTATAGTGGATTGAGTTAAGGAAGCGTCTACGGTAAAATTGAGGAAAAAACAAAATAATAAGGTATAAATTACGGCGGAGTTCATCTTTTATTTCATCTAAATCAATCCGTAAATAGCAGATCTACATGTGCGTTATAGGTACTAATCTAATTCAATTCTTAATATAATCTTACATATGATTATCGCGATATACAGACACATGTATTACATATTAATTGTAGTATTCTGTATTACATGTATGAACTTGAATTTATAATTAAATAATGGGTAACCGACTGAAGAAAACAATCTGACCGCGTTTTGAACGACATTACTTATCTATAATACATAATATGTTTCTATGTAATTACGTGTATTATTTATGTACCTACATGTTGTATTTTATATTATCATATATCAAACCAACGATGAGTGAGCCTTATTACCTTCGATTAATTTATCCCCAAAGTATAATTAGTTTTTAAATTTATTTATTCATTTAATCATTTATTAGTCATTTTTCGTCGTTTCATTTCAACTACGCTATCGTAAATTATCATTATCTAAATACACCTATATAGTTTATCTTGAGTATTTGTGTATCCACTTGTGTATTTGTCATGTCGTATGGATTCGGATCTATGGACATTGCTGGGTTATTTTCTTTATTTTTATTTTTTTCAATATGATTATTTTTAGTATCAACTTTGATCATATTTTTTTTTTTCTTATCTAATAGACGAAGACGTAATTATTTCTATAATCGATTATAATTATCTAGCCCCTCGATGTTTGACACAATCATTTTCTTTTTCGCACAATATATCCATTGATCATCCCTCTTTATAATTATACATCGATCTCTATGCGTTATAATTAATATTCGTATCAAGTTAGGGCGTACCTAATTATCGGTACTTTTATAGGGAAGACTCAATAATGGGTTAGACAGGTAAAAATCCTCAATCTTTGATGAAAAAATAAATTGAAGAATTTAAAAACATAACCAACACAAGACTTCAAACACACAACAACAAAAGAAAAAAAAAAATTCTACCTGTCGCCAGCCGGCAGTACAACGTATTTACGTTTATGAATTACGTAATGTATCTAGCTATGTACTATTCAATAGCACATAAAGCAAATGATAGCAAAATTTGAAGAAAAAAAAAAGAAACGAAAAATAATGGTTCATAAATAAATAAAAAAGATTCTATAATTAAATTATTTTTAATTATTAAAATTAATGTAAAAAATTTTGGTAAAATAATAACTTAATCTTTCTCAAAAATGATTATTAAATGTATATTAAATAAGTTTTTAATTAAATTATATTGCTATAATTTATATTCTTTCAACTTACTTTCCCCGATAAATCTCTATTATACGATCTTGATCGACGTACTCGAATATGTGTGGCGCGTCCATAAGTATTCCTATTGTACCGGCAGTCGTGACTACAAAGAATATATACAACTGGAGACGATCGATCACCATTGCTACGTATTTCCAATCCTCTCGAGTCTGAAATCAAAGAGGTTCACGATTTTGGTACGATAATAGGAATTTTCTACCTCCGAATTTGCCTTAGAATCGATGAACTTGTCCGTAAATTACCAAATCAAATTGAAAAAAAAACATAAAGAATTAACAGCAGAACCCCATACATAAAAAAATACAAAAAAAAAAAAAATATATACGGTCTCTTGGCTTCAATAAGATCAGAAGGTCGCACAATGCCCCTCGTGACCTTGTAACATTGCGTGACTGCATTCATTCCGAAATTTTGAGTATATGAATAACCTTGAATCATTATTCAAAAGGCTTTTCACACGATTCGTAAAAATAAAACTCAATTCAAAGGCTGAAAGACACTTTGACAACCCTGCAGTCTTTAATTTCACCAGCCCCTTTCCGACTCGACTGAAAAGCGTCCTTTTCAACAAAAAGCGAATAAAAATAAAATCCTTTACCTGTATGTAAAGATCCTCGTTCCTCAAGTGCTCGGCAATGAATTCGACAGCTTCGGTAGCCTTGCTCGCCTCGGGACTGAGCAAAACAGAATCAGAGCTTTCGGATCCCCTTCTATCCCCGAGTCCATCGCCTCCACCAGCAGCAGTGGTACTAGCAGTTGTGGTGTGATGTACCTTTCGATTAATCTTGCAATTGGGATGATGAAGATCGGACAATTCCATCACCTCCATTTTGGGCTTGGCCAACCCGGCTGGAAGGTGTTTTGGCAGTTCAGTGGGGCTACCTGAATACGTGGAAGCCGGTAGAGTGACATTTGGTATTTCCATCATCCACCTGAGCCTCGTTTTCTTTGGTCTTCTCATGAGAAGAATGGTGGGAAGATACTTGAGGAATATCTTGCGGATGAGTTGCGGCATTCTGTGCGTTCTCGGGCCCCGGAAATTCCAGTTTATTATAATAACTGTGACCAATATACTGACCGTGTTCATGATGAACGTGAACAACAGGTACTTGGCTATCAACGGAAGCACGAGTGATGTAGGTGGCAGGATTTTGCTAACAAGTAAAAGGAACACGACCAGTGACAGAAGAATGCTTATGCCCAGGGTGACTTTCTCACCTGCTTCGGCTGGAAGGTAAAACACCAGGACGCATAGGAAGGAGATGAGGACAGTGGGTAGGATCAAGTTGACCGTATAAAACAATGTCTTTCTCCGGATTATTATGTAGAATGTGATGTCAGTCTCCGTGGGAAACTCCCCGTGGTATATGTTCAGGTATGCAGGAACGCTGATAATGTCCCACGTTCCGCTCTTCCAGTAGTCTGACAGGTCCACGAAATTTTTATCGTTGTACAGTGCAAGGGATACTTGGTCACCGTTGAACGTCCATGATCCAAATTTCATGATGCAGGTCTGCTGGTCGAACGGGAAATACGTAACGTCAATCGTACACGAACTTTGGTAGATCGCTGGTGGCACCCAGAGCACCTCGCCAGTCGGATAGATCAACACATTGCTCTTGTATCGCACCTCGTAGTTACCGTCAGCACTGGAAATTCGAGATTCAAGTGTTTAGAGGTGAAGAGGTCACTGACTCTCAGGACTAATTCCACCTACTTGTTGAACAGCACTATGTCTGGCTTCCACACTTTGTCCGGTGGCAGACGCAACACTCCGATTCCACCGTAGTCTGCCTCATCCCACTGCAGCTGGTAATCTGTCCAGACGAATCTCAGCCAGACGTTCGATTTCATTATCTGGTTCTTTTCGTTCTGCAATGATTTAGAATTAGAAACCGATTACTAGAGCCTGGACACACTGAAAGAGTTTTCACCAGATGCTGGACAGTATAGGGGATTGACAGTATAGTACCCATCGAAATGGTACCAACAACTGAACAAGCATGCATTTCCTATTGCAGCTATCCAGCTAGTGATTCCATTAGACAAGTGTATGGACAAGCATGGAGACAGGTGCATTTCTCATAGCAATCGAGCCACTGGTACTTCCACATTATCTAATGCTTTGAAAGAGTTTTGAGACACGCCTAGTAAAATTTCAAGCAGATTATCAATAAGGTGTATGTGTCGTACCACATTGATGAGCTGAACGAAGGCGAGGCCGAATCTGACGTCGACTTTTTGCGTCATGTTTTGCACTGGCCGTATGAGTTTGTTGTAGCCGCGGAACAAGTCGCGAACGAGGCGCTCTTCATCTTCGGAGCAAAATCCTGTTAAGAGATAATGTGTCGCAGTTAGTTTGATGAGGTAGCTGATAGAGTGAACCACAATGGGACGGGGTCGGTGATGACTTACCAACGCAGAACAAATACGCGATTAATAAAAACCGCATAAACTTTAAACAACAGTACATTTTGCTCGGGCGTGGATGGAAATCCCGCACACGGTTCTTGGCCGAGCTGGGGCGCAGCTCTGCGCCGCTTGCTAATCAATATAGTGACTCCTCGGTGAAGAGGGAGTTTCCTCGAGTCATACCGACGAATTTAACACAGGAAATTCCGAAAACGGTGATAAACTACGTCGTGCGATCGTTCTAGCTTTGGAGACATGATTTTTCTAGCGATTATGAATCACGAGATCAAACCCCACTATCACCCTTCCCTGCATGTAGCTAACGTGAATCAAAATCAAACTCCCATAGGGCGCTGCCGAGTGTTCCTGAAACCTTCAAAGGGCGGTGATGTTCCGTCTACCTTTTAGCTCTTGGACAAAGTATGGTTAGGTCGGTAAAGACAAACGGTAATGAAAGGAAAAAAAAATTGTTTCCGGTGGATATTGAAACTATCATAATCGTATGAAAAACCGTGCGAAAGTTTCTTCAGCAGAAATTTCAAGGCTCTTATGGTTTTTGAATTAAACTCACTCGAAGCTTTGACCAATCGCAGTTCGGTTTCAACCCAACGGTCGAAGCTAGTGGCGAGTCATGATTGGTCCGAACTTTGAATGGCCGCAATTCGAAAACTATAAGTAACCCGAAAATTTCGCAAGAACAGTTTCGTCTCGGTTTTTTCTGAGGAATATAATCCCGATGAATGGAAACACAAAGAAAGTGTATTAGATGAATTGCTACAGTTGGATTCTATCTTCTACGTATATTTCGTTGACGTCAGCCGCTGTTTGGCGCTCGAAGCGACTCAGTGATTGGTCTGAATTTGAAATCGTTGTAATTTGAAAACTAGAAGTCGTACGAGAACATCGCTGGGACAATTTCGTCTCGGTTTTTGACGAGGAATAGGATCCTGACAAAAAGAAACAGAAAAAATATATATTGTACGAACTGTTACGTCTAGTTTCGTAGACATTCTCATTTCAATCGATATTCTCGAAGGACTGGGTGGTTCTACGTCGACCACGTAGTCCAGGGGTGGAAATGATCGCTCTGGCGGCGTGAGGGTGAATTTCAGCATCCCCTCAGCGATCGGCCACCCTTTATACATTCGTGTATAGCTAGAGACTGAGCAAATCGCGGCGTTACGGTGTTGGATACAAGCGGAGCGGTGGAGGAACCGATAGAGAGTCGAGTGTTGTGTGCCTTAAACTATAGTGACCGGGGGAAACGGTGTGAATTGTTTTAATCAATTATTACCAAGGTAATAATAACCGGAATGAGTTTCGGCCTTTAGTCAGTGATACCAAAACTCCGCTAACTCCATTTTACACCTAAGATTCAACGCTTATACATTCCCAAAGTGTGTACTGCTGGATCGATTACATTTCTCTCGCAGCAAGGCATGCTGCGCCTTTATCACAACCAAGCTCGACGTCGTGGTATTTTTCATTTTCATTTTATTTTCTTCTTATTCTCTTCTCAATTTTATTCATATATTCTTCTCTTATTCTTATTCTTATTCTTCTTCTTCTTCTTCTGCTACTTCTTCTTAATCTTCCTACTCTTTTCATATGTATATAATATACGTATATCAATTCCAAATCTTTGATCCTTTTTTTGCCACTTCTTTATGTCGTCATATATATCGGCATACACATATATAATATCATATATATATATATTCACGCCTCGCTGTACATTTCATCCATAAAATAGGGAAAAAATGTTGTTCTTTTGGTTTTTTTTTTAATCCTTCGTTCGTCAACCGGAACTCGAGAGAAAACTGGGTGGTCGTGGGCAATATCATATTGATATATCAACTCGGCACACGGCACACGAAGCACGTCAATGCGGTGCGACCGGAATTAATGCGATAGCGCAGAAAATTTGCCTATATACGATCACGTACCGAATAAATTGTTAGCCAATTTTTATTCATCTTTTCTCATTATCTATGTATTCTCGTTGGACAATTTCAACGAAAATTTCAAAGTGCAGATGATCAGTCGATGAAAGAAATCTGATATTTGGTGATCTATGACATGTTATACCTAAATACATACAAGAAATAACGTGAAATAATTGATATTACAATATTACTACGTGTGTTCATGGATATTGATCAAATTTGCGTTCATTGTTGTATAATTTTCGATGTTTGATTTCATTTCATTTTCCTTCTTTCCTTTAGTTCGGGATGATGATATTTCGACTACGTATGAATCTATACATGTGTGTATGTACCTGACCCTGCGGTATATTATGTACTCGTACCTATGGATGTATCGCAGTATACCTACCGGAGGTACGCTGTACTCAACGGTGTCTAAAAATCTTTGTTATACTTGATTCAGCGATCAAAGTCAAAGTCAAGCCCCTCGGCAACGTCCACTTTGCGGTTTTGCTTTGTCGGTATGGTATATACAACCGATGATAGACACACGTATTATACATATACACATATACAGTTATGTCCCTATTATACGTGCTCCTACCTTCGAACAGTCGAATGCACACGAGTTTGTGTCATCCCGTGCCCGTACCTTCCTACCTTAGTACCTATTACTACCTTCCTATAACTTACTACCTTACTACCTATTCCCTTATAGTCCAGTCCGTCTGTCTCTCGCGCGAAGCCTTTGACGACTCAAGCCAACCATGCCGCAGCTGTTGCCAATTAATAATGCATTCGCATACGTATGTATGTGTATTACATATACGTATACATACATATGTGTATATATATGTGGATTGTATAAATATCCACACATACACACTTACACGCGATGAATCATCCCCCGATCAGTTTTTAATTTTTTTTTCTTTTTTTTTTTGTCAGTGTTGCTTATTGTTAGTAATTTCTTCTTTTTTTGTGTTTTTCGTGTGTACATTTAAATTTTGTCTCTTTTTTTTTTGCCCTTTCTTTCCTCTCTCTCTCTCTTTCTCTTTGCATCCTATGGGCAACTGAAAATGTGCCGATTGTATCTGTTGGTGCCAGTGACCCCCTATTGATTCCACGCTCAGCAGAGCACAGGGCAGACCCCTCGCCCTCTTCCTCTTTCCATCCCCTCTTTCTCTTTCTCTTTCTCTTTCCCCTCTCTCTCTCTCTCTCTCTCTCTTTCTATCTCACTCTTTCTCACCCTAGAAAGAGGCAACCGCGTACTCGCCGCCTCCGCCACCGCGGACAGGCGCTTTTCTACCCTTCCTTCCATTTATACATACGTATATACATATATACATACATGCATATCGTATACATAGGTAGCTATATTCTATATGTACATGGTATGTGTATATATATATATGAATATGTATACATACCTATGTGTATACAGTTTGTCGGCATGCTAGCGCGCGGTATATACAGAACCACTTGGGAGTGAAATTTATTCGAGATACGTACCTGCGCGAGAAGACAGTGGTGGTCGTCTTTGTCTTGGTTTCATATTTCGCCTCTTTCTCTTCATTATTTATTTATTTATTTATTTATTCATTTTGTATTTTTTTGTTGTCTTTAGTTTTGTCTTTATTTTTCGAGATTTCTTTCAGGGAGAAACAAACTTCATCATTTACATTATTAGCGCAATATCAAAGCTTGACTTATATCGCATGAATATTGTTATAAATGATGTTGAAGCTAGCAGCCAAAATTAGCAGCCCAACGATTCTTAGTTATTGAAAATGAGGTAGGAAAATTCCAAAAAATTCTGAATTCCGTTATGTTTCATGGAAAGTGAATGAATTTGATTAAAAAAGTCATAAATCTGTACTGCATCATCCTATTTGGAAGACGATTAGTTCGATTGGGTGGTAACTCTGGTTGCTAGCTTCAGCTTCATATATTATAGACTGCAGAGGTTTGCCAGGGATGAAGAATTACATGTGTAGCTGCGGGGTTGATCAGTCCTCGAATTTTCTTGTGTCAGAATATTCGTATGTATGTATGTATTGTTAGGTATGTGTGTGTGTATAAAAAATTCATCGCACATAATTTTATAGCAAATGATCCGGATATTTGTGAGAAATGTTGTTCTCTTCTCCAATTCGACAATCAATATAGAAAATCTAAAATCTCACGACTCACCTATAGAAAAACTGAATGAATGAGAAACAAATACAGATAAATTGAAGAGAAAGAAATATATGTACACGTATTCGAATTCATAAAAAACTATACATCAAAATGTACGAAGAATTGAACTTATTATGTGTAGACATGAAGTGATTGATCCAACTATCGAGGAAGTCAAATAATCCGTAATTGATTGTTATAGACGATTTTTATGTTGATTTGCCGATCGAAAGTGAGATATATGTATAAAAAAAAAAAAAAACGGGAGAAGACTAGTTATTGAAACGCAAAAGATTGTAGTAGGGTTAAAAAAAACTGTATATTCTACAAAAATACGTGTAGACGATAAAGTTTCGAATTCCCAAAAAATACTGCATATGAGAGAAATGATGCTGTGTATTCACGAGTACATTTTCACGTAAGATTGTACGTGTACAGTGATATGAGTTATACTGTATCTATGTGCATGCATGTACTACACTTGCTGGTATGTACATATGCGCATACATACATATGGATATGCATACGAATATACCTGCCTATTTTTAAGGGACAATCGAGGGGGCCAGGTATAATCGATATAGGAGTATTTATATCTCGAGAAGCCGGAGGTACATACACACACACATATATACTTACGTATGTACATACATATATACGTGTACCGACATATGTAGCTGGTTGAAAAAATAAGAGAATGTCAGAATGTCAGAATATACATTCATACTTGGATGGGGCATTTCATGCCAATTCAGTTTCTCAAAACATTAATGTCTATGGAGAATTCCACGCCAAACCGACCAACTGAAAACGGTCACCCTCTCCGATTTGGATGATGCCTTTTTCAATTGAAGTTTTACCTTTAAAGATCACTAATGTTTTTTTTTTCTTATTCGGTCTCCAATGATGATTTTTGAGTTGATGATTTTTTTTGGTTCTAATACCGGGCGCCATGATGGATTCCAATGATTCATATTTTCTGGGTTTATTCTCAGACCAGTACGAATAACATTTTCGGACTGAAAAACAACTGGGCCTATAGTATATGTTCCATTTTTTCGCTCATCCAAATTGGAGGGGGTGAGTATGTCCAGTTGGCTAGTTTGGCATGGAATGCCCGCGTTCGTATATAAAAACAAAATTTCGCAGAATCCGGTTACCTACACAAATACGATCATTCAATTATTTTCGAAAATTCGTAAAATTCATTCATTTTTGAATAGCAAAATCAGCATGGAATGCCCCATACGGACTATAGTCTTATATGTGGCACTTATTTTTTCGGATCTTATATACTTTTTTTGCCACGTATCTATGTATGCATCTATATACCACCCTGGCACCCTTAATAACAAATTGCCGGGGGGTCTAGACATGGGGCTGTAGTCACAACCCTCTTCTCTCTCTCTCTCTCTCTCTCTCTCTCTCTCTCTCTCTCTCTCTCTCTCTCTCTCTCTCTCTCTCTCTCTCTATTTCTCTCTGCGTCACGATCTGCTTAGGTCACGAGGATATGACAATAACAGCCTATACTGCACCCGCACGATCAATTTAATTCTATGTACATACATTAGGACATATACATACATAATTTATGTACAAAATGTATATCGTTACTTATACAGTTCGTCGCACTCTCTCAGCTCTCTATCTCTCACTCTTTTTCTGTCTTTCTCTATTTCTACTATATACGTATTAATTTACTGTGCGTGACTCACTTGTCGCCGTGGTCAGTCAGCAATTCATAGGACAGCACAGCACACCAAATCCCCTCGTCTACCACGTGCACAACTATATCAATTTCGTATGCATCCCTCGTAGTTCCTAAATAGACGTATATCGGTATATCGATCCGGATTTCAATTCTATATTGTATGCAGGCCAATTGCTAGATTCCAAAATTGTTACTCTGTTCATTTTTCATCGTTTTTGATTCCTTGATTCACGTTTTTTTTTTTCTCAAAATCGATGTGATGTATGTATAGTTGAATATAATAAAAGAACTAATACAGAAAAATTAAAATTATTTACTTCAGAATACGAAAAACGAAAAATAGAATATGTTGTGCATACGAATTCTTACATTTTTGATTTGATGTTCGATATACCTATATATATATATATATATTAGGGTGGATCGAAAAAAAAAAATTTTCTCGGCTACCCTCAAAAATCAAAGATATCGCTGGAATAAAGGTCTCCGTGAAAGGATTCGATTTTTTGAATTTTTTTAGGGGGCGCGCGGGACGTTCAAAAGTGCCATTTTTAGCGTCAAAATTACGTTATCACTGATTAACGGAAACAGATTCATCCGAAAATTCTGATTTTTTGATATAAGGTGCCCAGGTATCTACTCTTTCGAACCCATATTCACGGACCACTACCAATTGTTTTATATCTTCG
Source organism: Ametastegia equiseti (assembly GCA_963989295.1). Taxonomy (NCBI): domain Eukaryota; kingdom Metazoa; phylum Arthropoda; class Insecta; order Hymenoptera; family Tenthredinidae; genus Ametastegia; species Ametastegia equiseti. The sequence goes on from OZ022395.1 coordinate 15,118,671, forward strand.
AAAAAAAATTTTGAAAATCAATATTTTCTATTTTTCAGGTAATTATCGTTGAATTTTGATTTTTCTCCTTCTAAAACGTTTTTGAATTTCTTCCATCATTTTTTTCTTGTAAAACTTTTATCAGTATCGCTTACAATGCAAAAATCGCTGAAAAATAAATGTTATTTCGAAATATATCCGAAATATCAAAATTTTATTTTTCAGCAATTTTCAGCAATTTTTGCATTGTAAGCGATACTGATAGATAGTTTCACAAGAAAAAAACGATGAAAGAAATAAAGAAACGGTTTAGGAGGAAAATAATCAAAATTTAACGATAATTACTCGAAAAATAGTAAAAATATTGATTTTCAAAATTTGTTTTCGAAGATATAAAACAATTGGTAGTGGTCCGTGAATATGGGTTCGAAAGAGTAGATACCTGGGCACCTTATATCAAAAAATCAGAATTTTCGGATGAATCTGTTTCCGTTAATCAGTGATAACGTAATTTTGACGCTAAAAATGGCACTTTTGAACGTCCCGCGCGCCCCCTAAAAAAATTCAAAAAATCGAATCCTTCCACGGAGACCTTTATTCCAGCGATATCTTTGATTTTTGAGGATAGCCGAGAAAATTTTTTTTTTCGATCCACCCTAATATATATATATGTATGTACATAAATACTATATGCGCGTCTATACTTTCGCGAAAATAATTCTACACGGATTTCTACGAATTTACAGAAGAATTAACAAATTTCGGTTAGATTTCTGTGAGAAATTATGATTTTAATGCCTATTTATAAACTATACGATATAACCGACGGAGATCTACTAATATAGGTATAATGATAATCAATGAAAAACTACTCGTGTCTACCACTCTTACATGAATAACTACAAAATTATCTCATTTTCCTAAAAATTCGTAGAATTTTGTGAACAAGGGTAGAAATATTCACCAGGCTGTGTACTCAATCTTTCTATATCTATATTCCTTAGGGTGGTCCTTATTTGGGGTTGGGACGAATTTCGACCGTAACGCCCCCCAGATCAGCTCCAAATAATTCGAAAGAAATGTCCAAAAAGTTTCAGCCCTCTATCCTAAAAATTGCCATAACCAGGGAGGGGGGGAGGGGGGGCGATTTTCCTGTTTAAAATACACGTGTTTTTCCATTTTTTAAAGATCTGCGTTTTAGCGCGTCTTAAAGTCTTTTTGAAAATCTTTTCAAAATATATCCAGATGGTTGAATCGAATTTTTTATTCAACCGGCACAGCTGTATGGGTCATTCCATTGAAGAAAATGGGGAAAAGAAATGTTTCTCTCTCTATCACTGGCGTTTCTGGTACCCAAATTCTATATCCAGATGGATAAATCAAACTTCTGATTAAAACGTGACAGCTATATGGGTCATTCTAGAAAAAAAAGAGTTTTTACTCTCTCCATGGTTGCTGGAACCTTTTTGTAGAAATTACAGTTTGGCATTGTGAATATTGATCATGAGATGGAAAATTTCGATTTTGAATGAGAAAAATTTTGGATTATCCATCTGGATACAGAATTTGGGTACCAGAATCGCATTCGTGAGTAATCGAGAACAAAATAAATATTTTTCTTCTAATGGAATGACCCATAGAACTGTGACGGTGCAATAAAAAATTCGATTTATCCATCTGGATATAGAATATGAGTACCGGGAACGCATTCGTAAGGGATCGGGGTTTTGAGAAGAGTTAAAGACGTTCTGAAACGCAGATCTTTGAAAAATAGAAAAACACGTTTATTTTAAACGAAAAAATCACCCCCCCCCCCCCTCCTCTAGTAATGGCAATTTTTTAAGATAGAGGGCTGACACTTTTTGGACATTTCTTTTGAATTATTTGGAGGTGATCTGGGGGGCGTTACGGTCAAAATTCGTCCCAACCCCAAATAAGGACCACCCTAACACCCTAATATTCCTACACATGGTGACTCGATAGAAGAGATAGAGAAGTGCAGATAGAAATACGTAGGAAACAGAATAAGTTTTTAATTTTATGATCTCAAATGAATGATGATTGGTGTTATTTTAAGGATGGAAGCCAAACCGATAGACGCGGTTGAGTCGCGGCGATGACCAGTCTGATTTTGGAGAACGCAGACTTGAACCGACTGTTCCCAAAATGTCGGCCTAGGGGCGGTCAACCCCCGCGATCGGGGGGCTCGACGCCGAGTCATCCGCATGACCATCCTGCAGGGCATAAAGAGGACTCGAGATCAGGATCTGCGACAGCAGCAGCAGCAGCATCGTCATCGTCATCAGCAGCGGGAGCGGCGAACGGTGGGAAGAGCAGCAACGCTGCGGCAGCAGCGGCTGCAAAAATCGCAACAATCGCGACTATCGCGACTATCACCACCATCGCTAATTCCGTCGATATCAAAAACGAAAATAACAACAATAACAACCATAACAACAACATCAACAATACCAACAACAATAACTACAGCAAGAACAATATCAACAACAATCATTTCATCGACGAAGATATCGCAGACATGATCGACCTCGAACGCGACACCACCGACAGGCAAGTTCCACTTTTTCACCACATTTTTACTATCGAGTAATAAAGTATTCCGTCTTTTTCACATGAAAAACACTTCCCATTGAAATAACATTTCTATATCGCTGATTAAGAAGAAGGAATCGAAGTAAACAACGCCCTTCGATTTCGAAATTTCGAAAGAAGGTTTTACAGATTTCTTTATCGACAGTCGTGATCTCTGCAACTTTTTTTCCGATCTTTCGAAATCAGAGAACGTCAGGCGCTTTGTTCACTTTGTTTTTGTCACTGATATCAATTTCGCATCAATCGAACTCATTTTCGCCGAGAAACAAGGCTTGAAAGATGTCAAGTGGAGAAATCGTGTTTTGTTTATATTTCCCTTGAACACGTTTTGCAATTGGTCTGTCTCTGAGTATTTCAAACAATGGAGATCCGATTTTTTGAGAGAGATTTGTGTCATCAACGTTTTTCAATTTAATTTCGAACACTTTTAACCCAATTATCACATCCCGTTTGACAAATTATTCAAAAATTCCAGTAATTTTACTCACACATATCTTTTAAATTTGGTAGATCTTTTTTCTCGCGATTCAATGGATTTCTCTCAGGATGTATGACGTTTTTGGATATTTTGCTGATATTCCATCGGTTACACCGGAATCTAATGATAGTTTGTCTTAAATATTGTCAATTTATTCCACAAAATTTTGCTAATTTACACTCTTCATCTCTCTCTTCTGCATTTCACACAATATAAATAAATTTCTCTCGAATTTCGAAACTGTATGCATGGCTGTGAGACCCGAAATCCTCTAGAATTCTGTGTACACAGATTTGTTTAATCATCGTTAACTTCACCGATCGTAAAATTAATAAAACGAAATGAGGAAAGCATTTTCCATCGCGAAGTTTCAATTACTATCCCACTACCTGTGTAAGATACTTATACACATGTGCGTATATATGCAATCGAACCGCATGGGCGTCGCGGTGCTAACGACGACGCGACGTCGACGTCGCTCGTCTTCAAAGTCCGCGAAACATCAAACAGCTTCTAATTTCCATACACTCCATCTATCGTCTACCGTCTATTATGCGTACGTCATACTCTTTTTATTATTAAGTCTTCCAATCTTTCGCGCACAGACCATTAATTACGAACCCGTGTGTATAGCAATCATAGTATATCTATATCTGGATTATATTCATGCATCGGAATGAGGATCTATTCACGGACGTCAAATTTGCGTGTGCAGAATTAATTAGCCTCATTATTGTTATTCACGTCATCGCTGTTTCATCTTGAAGATAAAATTGACTCATACGCTACGAGCCATTCCATATAATATCCCGATCAAGATCCGGCCGCGATTTCTCAGATCTGCTCCATAGTTTTTTATACAAACGTATACACACTTGTGACAAAAGGTTGACTCAATTTCATTGTGTCTTTTGCTACCCGCTGTACATAACATTTGATTCTTCGAATTGAAAAAAAAAAAAATAGAATACGAAAAACTTGATACAAATGAAGTGCTAATGATATTCCTATTATTTCTTGCCTTTCCTCTTCGATTCCATTTTTTCTTAAACAACATTGGTTTTCTTTCATTATCTCGAATTTGAATTGATTCTCTGTGAGTTTTTCTGTGATTAGAATTGATTTCATCAGAATATCCAATGTATTTGTATACTAATTTTGTGTGTGTTCAAAGTCCTTCTCCTTCTCCTTCTCCCTCCCCCTCTCCCTCCCCTAAAAAAAATGTATGTATTTAACGCAATGTGTCTAATTAAGAGGTCAAAGTTGCCTTCCTATTTAGGTGTAGAAAGCAAGCGAATGGGAGAAAAAAATCAGGTTCGCTGTCTCGCAGGACGTCGAGCAGTATCGTCGTAGGTGGTTTTCCATCTGCAACTTCTACCGGAGGAGTAGGAGGAGGTGGAGGAGGTGGAGGTGGAGGGGTTGGAGTGGCGGTAGCCCCATCATCAGGTGCAGAGCCCCAGCTACAGCTTCCGGTGACTACGGCTAAGCTCCCCTCGTCAAGCTCGTCATCCTCTGCTTCCGGACGTAGCGAAGATGCTCCGAGCTGCAATTACGTCAGTCTCACCGGAAGCGAACATCAGGCACAGTCTCAGGACCCGCTTGACGATAGCGGGCCCGAGGAAAGCCCCGTTTACATTCTCACATCCGCTAAAGGCGATCGAAGCTATAAACTTCGCGACTCCAGGTGATCTACTTCTTTATCCTTTATTTTTTCGATTTGGTACCATTTTTTTTTTCTCTCTCTCCCTCTCTCTCTCTCTCTCTCTCTTCCTATAAGCGTAAAGCTTCAAAGAATGTCATAATACCACTGACAATATACTAATTTTTTCCTTTTTTTTTTTTAATACGGTGGGATAAGGAACAGTAGTATAAGAGCAGTTTAGTTTATGTTGAATAAATATTTGTATTTTTTTTTCTTTTTCTCTTTTGAATTGTAAATATGACCGTAGTTTACATGTGTAATATTTCATAGCGAATGATACAAGTATATAGTTGGCGTCTGCGGCAATTAGACCGTGTAATAAAACAGTTTATGGAAATATTGGCGCTAGACGGAGTGAGCGAGAGAGAGAGAGAGAGACAGAAAGAAAAAGATACTGCTGCCGCTGCTACTGCCGGCGTTGCAGGCTTGGCATTATTATTCTACGCGGGTTTATAATGCCGTTGAAATGCCACGTTCGCAAGATGCTCGCGCGCGCTCGTTCGCTCCTCTTTCCGACTACTATACATATATACTATATATGTATAAAACTCTCGAAAATACCACCGCAATAAATCCTACTGCCTGTTTGCCAAATTTTACTTTATGCTAAAAGCTTTTTTTATTCATATATGCAGCAGATGAACGCGTCGCGAATACGAAAACGAGAAAAAAAAAAGGAAATGTGTCAAATGTTGCGTATATCGATGAACAGAATCGTTCTAAGGTTCGATATCGAACAGGATTTTAAAAATTCCCGCGTATTTTCAAACTCCGCGAATACCGCGCAGTGGCCTCTGGGCACGAGGCGAGCTGAAGTAATCGATAGATCGATTAATCGATTAGGAGCGATTTATCTGACATGGATTTAGTTCGAGTCGCCCCTCTCTCAAGAAATTCGAATTCAATGGTCGACCCAAAATCCGAATAATAATATGCATATTTCCAGATTTTATACGGCAAAGAGACAATAAGAAAACATACAAGACCTTTTATATCACTTCCAATAGCGGATAGAATCGAGGCTTGCCACTCGTATCTGCAATATTTCGACATCCATCGGTCCCGTAATTTCATTATTAACCTCAAAGAGGCAGAAGCAGCAGTAGATGGATCGAGAGGCGTAGCAGTCGTTTTATAACAAACACAATCAATTTCGGCATCGTTTATTAGTTGTTCTTTTCAACTATTTATTTTTATTTTATTCTATTTCCTTATTATTTATATACGCAATAAAGAATTACATGTATATGCGATCTCGAGCCTCGGACGAAATAATCGCCGTCTCTTCCAGTAGCTTGGTTAGCAATAATAAGGTAGCCAAAACATCTTACATCCCTATATTCGTCATTTTACAAGCTGATCGATATTTCTGACATACCATACCCCCGAATTAACCATATAGCAAACCGTCAATCAACCGGTGAACCCTAAAACCTAACCTAAGATACAAACTCTTCTTCTATTGATTAGAAACAGATCTACCCACCCAATAGAAGAATCTTTCATCTCTTCCTTACTTAATCTTCCATTGATTCCAATCATTGTTATTATTATTATGATGATGATGATGATTATTATTGTTTTTATCAAACCAAAATTATTACATCAAAACAATCTTTCCTCTTCTGTTTTGTCTTCGTTGTTGAGAATTTGTTATGAAATTCTTATTATTATTAACAGAAAAATGAAGACATGTCACGATTACCTAATAAATCCTGAAATTGTTGACCAATGTAATGGCTGATTGATTGACTGATTGATTCATTTATTGATTGATTTAATTTGTATATTATTTTATGCACAGAATCATCGAAATCGCAGGAGGGAGAGAAGTGTTTTCGCAAAGTCGAGGCAAAGTTGCGGCTCGAAAGCCAAGATTTTTAGCAGCCTCAAATTCTCTCTCGATTGACGACTGTCAGACGGATAACAAAATCAGCGTTAAAAAGAACAACAAATCACCCAACAGACAAAGCGTCTGGGAGTTGCGTAGCAGGTATGCCATATGTTGTCTGGTTAGCGATCGAATCTAGCTGATACTAATATTGGAAAGTTGTTTAGTTTCTTGATGAAAGAATTACAATTTGAAATATCGTGAACTTTGCAAAGAGCAAAAAGCATCTTGATTGCTCGAATCCTCCAAAGATTACTGAATTTCTTCGAAATCTATTGAACGAGAATGTAAAACTGAAGGAAAACGCTTTGATAAATCAGATCCTTCAAAAGTTACTCTACTTCTTGTGAAAATTATAAACCAGAACATCAAACTTCTCAGAAAACAATTTATTTGTAATTGTAACGCTGGAATCGTACGAATACTTCGAATGTTAATCAACTTCTTTCAAAATCGACACACAGAAATCAAATGCAACTGGAATGACTTTTATCGAAACAGCTTCAATTGATATCCCTAGAATCCTTCAGAAGTTAGTTATATTTTCGGGAAAATCAACAAATGAGAACTTCGAACGTAATGGAAAATGTTTCAATCGCTGCCAATTTTCATTAAAATCATTACAATTCTTTAAAAGTCGTAAAAATCTTTTAAATCTAGTAAACAAAGATATGAAACCTGACGTAAATACTTCAGTTACTTCTTACTCTAACAAAATGCTTCAATTAATCACATCTTGAATATTTTTACTCGAAAGCTTTAAACGTTTCTTAACGTCTCTACCATCTGCAAAACCGGGACATCAAATGTGAGAACGAATGCTTTAATTGTTGAAATCTTTATTGAAATCATTGAATCTTTGAAAAGTTTTTGAATTTCTTTCAAAATTCATAAATCTGAATGTTGCACGTAAGAAAAACGCTTTGATTGCTTAAATCCTTAGAAACAAATTCAATTTGTCTGGAAATTAACAAGTGCACACGCTTGAACTATTCTTTAAACTCTAGATGTGGAGAGGCAAGGAGGCAGAGAACAAACCGGGAGGTAACAGAGACAGTATTTTCGTCAGAAGTACATTCGGTACGTCGTAACGCAGGAAAGTCGATACTGGACTACGATTCGCCGAAGAGTAACAGAGGCGGAGGAGGCGGGGGTGGAAATAATCGCATAATAAACTATGACTCGATACTGAACAGCAATAACGTAGAGTACAATACGCCCAAGAGTATTACGGACTTGAACTATGGACTGCCTAAAAATTGCGTAGTGGATTATCAGTCGAATCACACAACCCCTGCTCGTAGCATGGCCATTGTCAGCGACGGGGAAGTAGTGGTATTCGATGATATAGACGACAATTGGCAAGGTCTTAGACTCGACCTCGGTCCTGCTAATGAATCCCAAACTAACGCCGAGGCTCTCGACACGGAAATCGAAGACTCGCAAAGGGGCAGGATGCATCCTGAACCCCCTGGATCTAGCGTAGGCAGTACTCCCAGTCCTGCATATCATCGCAACACCTCAGACTTCTTCAAGGTATTATTGGGAAGTTTTTTTTTGTCAAAGGAATTTGAAAATTAGGGAGTCGATGTTCGAGGCTTTTTCATTTTGAGATCACTATTCTTTATTTATCGTTTGGAGGCGATCATAATTTGGAAAACGTAAAGAATAAAATTAATATCAATTTATCTCAACTTGGAAATTGGAGAAAGTTTCATAATGTCTTAAAGTGTGAATTGTTTTGAATTTTGAATGATTTTTTATTTCATTCATTGTGAATCGATGATGATTCAGAAATCGGAGAGAATATTCCATTTTTTTGTATCTCACTTCAATATTGTTTATTTTCAGGCAATTCTAACTTCGAAACTAAAAAGAATATTCAAGTATTTGGGACGAGATTTAATAATCATTCTTCGTTTTTTCCAGTTGAAAATGATTGAGTTTACGTTTTTAGGGGTCTTTTCAGGTGGTTACACCGGCCAGTGATTGCGAAGAAGACTCGCCACCTCCCGAACGTAATCACAAAGTAGCCAGAGTCATCGGTGAGCTGCCTATAGCACAGTATTCTGGTAGCCCTCGGCGATACGGGGTCAGAGAGAACTCTAGACTACCTACTCTCCTCTCTTCACCTTCGATGTATGCTCCGCCCAGGCCAGGATTCCCGCAGAGAATTTTACCTACAACGCCGAACCAAAAAGAGGTGAAATCACTGCATTTAGGAAAATATTTTAAACCAGGAACGCATTGCTATTTGAAAATGAAATGAAAAATCATTTCGAATTTACTGTAAATGCAAAAAATTTGTCTGCTTTATGTATTGATCTATCAAAACAGAGTTTTAGACTCGTTTCCTTATCCTGAAAATATACTGAAAAACGAACGAAAATCTTGAAACCTTTAGTTCAGAATCTATTTCACTTCTCTTTTTTCATTTCCATACGTTTTTACAGAAGGAGGAAAAGTCTGTAGAAATAACGGACAACAAACCTGTGGTAGATTTGGTGCCATCTGGAATTGAGGAGCCTCAGTCTTGTCCGACTCCTCCTCCGCCGGAAGGAGATGACGGGGAAGAAGAGGAGGAGGATGACGACTGTTTAAAGTCCTCTGTACTTCCGAATGAAAATTTATCTAGTCTCGTTTCACCTGGGGGCAGCACTTTCGACTATTTATACGAATTTTCAGAGACGAGAAAAGTCTTGGAAGAATTCTTTAAGTGCCCTCCGCCCACCGAAGAAAAAGAGAATAATATCGACTCCTCCCCGTTTCAAGTGCGTCTCATTTCTAAATTGATTTGTCATGCAAGAATTAAAACTTCGGCGGGATTGTACAAATGTAAAACCTAAATTAATTTTGCAGGATCTCGATTACGAGCTCCGGAGGCAGGCCGGCAGCGCATATGTTGGTCAAAGACTGGCTAGTGGTCCTCCCACTCTTGAAGAAGTTATGATACATGAATCGCCCAAAAAGCAAAGATCAGACTTTCCGCACACGGTATTGAAACCAATTTTCGATTACTCTTGTAGTCTATGAGTTCGAAGTCAATTTCTGAATTTTAAGACAGAACAAAAAGTGAAATTATTTCAACGAAGTAGGATTATCAAAAATAATGTGAACTTTCATTCGAAAGTACAGTAAAAAAGCTTCCCAAAGAAATTTGTGGAACATTGTTATGTCTCGAATGTCGTAATATTATTCAAATCTTGTGTAAAATTCTGATTTTCAGAAAATTGCACGTGTGAATATTCTTAAAAATTTTCAGATCGGTTTTTGTCGGCGATTATTTGCGAATAAGAAATTTACGTGCATCCTTGATCAAATTTTCATACTTCTTACACTATTTGATAAAATCGATAGTCTTGGAGCTATGGGCAATTATCTAAAAACTGGATAACCCGACGAAAAAAAATGCTAGAAATATTCCACAAAGACTTCCAAAAGGCTTGTTTTCTCTGCTCTGAAACACTTCTCGAAATTTCTTTCTGTGACCTTTATTCGTCGAGATATTGCACTTTTTCTTCTACTTTGATAACCTCAATTACACAAATTATAAATACGCAAACGACCAACTTCCCTGTCTCAAACAACTAAAATAAACCTAAAAAATATTTCACTCAACCAGACCGTGGAGCATGAAAACAACTTCTTGGATCTTTCCGTGGGGACAGGCAGCAGCGAAGACCTTGGAGAGACGGAAGTTGGTCTGCAAGTTGGTCATTCACGGAATTTTACTCTGAGTCCAGAGACGACAGACTGCGATAGTAACTGCGGAGATTTAGACAGCGAGATGTCTCTTATGATGATGGACAACGAGCTGATGCCGGCAAGCGGTTTATTGGGCTCAGTCGGTGATCTCGGCAACAATTCAGACTCCCTTAGAATATACACAAGCATGCCTGTGCTGGAGGACGGGTTGTCCAGTGGCCATGCCAGCGACACGGACAATAACAACCCGACTGTGATGCTGATGAAGCGGCAAATAAACGAAATTGAAAGAGAAATAATACAGAGGACCAGGAACGACATGATGGGATCTGAGAACGATTCGGTTTCCAAAGACGTTAGCCTCAACGTAACAAAGGACATTCTGCACTCGCTAAAAGCCACTTCCCCGGATTTATTCGTCACTAGCAAAGACAGGAAGGATATTTCATACGAAAATAACGAACTCGAGTTGGACGGGCTTGACCCACTCGGAACTCCTCCACCTCCTGCTCCACAGGGCAGGCAAAGCGCGAATCTCGAAACTGGCGGGGAAGTTGAAGCCGCTATCAAAGATATTAGGATGGCACTTCAAAGGACCAAGACTCTGCCCGTTAAATCACCGTCTGAAGATGCTCCGGAGCCTAGCGTCAGCCCCATTTGGATACCTAGGTAGGTTTTGCTGCCTGGATCAAAAAGACGAGGCGTTCTAAAGGAACAGAGATCTGATTCTCGTATCGTGATTCAAAGATCCTGTCCTAATTCCGAGGATTTCCATACATTTGCATCTAATTCCAATGAGATTCAATCGAATTCCACAATGTTTTATACGTTTTTATCGAATTTTAATGATATTTTATAAGATTTTATAACTTTTGGAACGCCTTGTAGTTAGGGAATTGATTTTAGTTGCAATAAGTTCGTCTAACTAAGAGGTAGTATGTTGGACGGCAGGCGGAGAGCCTGCGGGGAGAGCAACAGCGAAGATTCAGAAGCTGCGAGACGAGGAGGAGAAGATGGAGACGCCGAAGTCGAAGAGGCGGTAGACGAGGAAGAGGCAGACACAGATCTTGAGACTGATAGACTTCTTGGACAACAGAGGACCGACGATCAAGGCTTTTACGACGATAAGGTAAATAAGAATATTTCCAACTTTCGGTCGCGTTTTTAGAAAAACTAACAAAACTAGGTAAAGTATTCTCTCGTTCAACTTGATAGGGTATAACTTTAATGTGAACTACTCAATGCTTGAAATGCAAAGTGTGAAGAGAGGAAAAAAGCGCAGGATTAAACGAGGAAACTGAGTCAATGTATGTTGCAAATTTCTTGAATCGAGCTACAATATGATCTAGAAGTTTGCGATTAATTTGCTAATTTTAAAGACAGAACAAGATATTCGATGTATCGAAGAAAGGAATCGTAGAACGGGATTTCGGAAAGTATTTCAAAGCAGAGAAAACAAGCTTTTCAATGCTCTTTCTACTATTCTTATTATTATCACTATTTTAACAATTACAATTCGAAAACTACTGAGTTTACCAAAAAGTGTCGGAAGTCATGGAGATTCTGAGTCTTGATCTCCGATTTATGTTGATTGCTTCATAACTTTTTGGAGAAATCATGAAAATTGAATTGTTTTGAGTTATCAATCTTTCATACCTGTGTCTGATTTCTTCAGAAATTATAGAGAAATTGTTATTTTTGCAAAAAGTGATCTGAACGGAAAAAACTCATCTGGAAATTCCTAAAAATACTCGTGCATCTGGAATAAAGGAGTGGAACATTTCAACTTTTTACACTTTTTGATACAAATTAAAAACAGAATTATCATAAGATCGACACAGAAATTGTGAAAATATTTTCTTTGCAAAAAATACTTTTGAAACCTCGTTTGCTTTTTGAAATTTTGTTCTGTGGTCTTTACTGCCACGAAATTCGCGAACTGATCTCAAACTTATAGACGGTGGACTGTACTAGTCATTATTACATAACAAAGACTGGCTATAACGAAGCATGCGATAAATTTAGCGAGGGAGTCCAGTTGAGATTGAATATTTGTGGACAAACGAAAGAAGGAAGTTTAGATTTTGACTGGACTCAACTCACAAGGGGGTGATGAAAATATTCGTTCTCTTTTGGATAAATTGTTTTGGATAACGGTAAATGGGGGGGATTATTCAAGGATTGGGATATGATTATTTCTGATTATTTCTGAATAAAGTATGTGCTAATGGTGTATGTGTGCTACTAATGGTGTCTTGGTGTTACACGCAGGGGTGGCGGAAGCCTAAGACTAGGACAATGTTGCCACCAATGAGTACAAAAATCTCCACTCCTAAACAGACACCGCCGAAAACGTTGAGCGTCGCTCCTTTAGAGACTTTGGCCACCTCCTCCTCAGAACCACTGCCCTCGACCTCTGTCTCTGTATCTCCTCCTCCTCCTACCCAGTCGGGTTCCGCCACCCAATCGCCACCTGGTGATCGCGAAGCGACAAGTCCCACGCAACCCGCGTCGAGCCCCCAGAAGACCCCAGCCAAAAACTCTCCCTCGCCCCCTCACAGCCTCAAGGAATCAAGCGGCAAGGTGAAAAAGGTGCTTCCTTCGTCACAAGATTACATTGTCTATCTTTGCTTCTTCCTGCTCATAGATAGTTTGATTGATCGATTGATTCATGAATGTGAACAAGGCGCAGCTTATTTATCGACAATAATGATTGACGCACGACTAGTTGACGTATATTCAATCACATTGCTCTTGGAAAGTTAGTTTCCACATTAAATCAACAATCAGCTCAAATCGTTTTTGCCCAAAGGTCAATTACTCCTAAGTTTAGTGTATATCAGATATCGAAATTTTATGATTTCCTAAGGATTCACATCGTTTTAGGGATTTTAGAAAATTCCAGAGATTGCTAATAACAGGGTGGCCACAGACCTGTAAATCCTGGAAATCTCATGGAATTTCAAATCGTCTAATGGAAAACCCGGAGATTTCATGGAATTTCAATCTTCAACGCAGAATAAAAAAAAATAGAAGTAAAAATTAGTTTTTAAAATTGAATTTTTTAATCGGATGTTGATATTTGTTGACCGAACTTTATTATAATCCTGATTGTTGAATTTTACTTGAAGGTAACAATTTTTTTAAATTTTAATTTAATGTCATAGAAAAGCCGCGTTTTAGGTCCTGGAAAATCTGGAAATCTCATGGAATTTTATTCCTCAACATTTGTGGCCACCCTGAATGATTGAAAAAAAAAAATTTCTATCATTTTTATTACCATACATTTGATTGTCAACCAAGAGTTTGAGCTGGTCGGTTAATATCCTCTTCGATTAACGTCTCTGAAATGCTTGCCGAAGCAGTAAACATATTTTTGGGATTCGCACGCTGTATTTGGTTTTTATTAACATACATTAACAAACAATATGAGATCAGTAGTGAATATATTTGCGCGTTTATGCATGCTGTACAATTACTTTTGGAAAAATTCTCATTATTCTATGCTTAGATGAGAAAATCGATTACTCGGCCCCCAGGGTTTTTGTTGATAGAAAGCTAAACGAGTGATCAGTTAGTCTAAAAATTATCACACCATGCATGAAAATTCATTGTTTTATTATTAATCGATCAACAGATTTATAGAGTCCAGGGAAAATACAATATGCACAGTTTTCATACTATTTTCAGTTTCTATTGTCTTGTGTATTGAATTAATAGTACACTATCTTAATTACACCTGCCTAAATACAGGGGAGATCGCATGGCTATGATGTCTTCACAGCTTTGGGGTGTCAAGACTTTTCAATGGGCAAGCATGCTAAAGATTTTACTTCGATGAATAATCGAATCAATTGATTAAGAATATAGATAATCATGCGATTTTAATCGAAGCACAAATTCCAACAGTCCAAGATATTTCTTGAACGTTTTGTTCAATTTTCAGGATAAAGACGGGAAGAAGAAAAGCAGAAACAAAGAAGGTATATCATCAAGCATTACATTTAATTATTACCTTGTGGTACATATTACTGCACAAAGTTAAATCAATAGGATCTCTTTTACTACCGACATTAATCGTCAAAGCTCTTTTTAACTCGTTGATAAGCCCCTATATATCATTTCTTCTCGCACGAGTCTCTACGCAATTCTACCTTCGCCTTTCAATTAATATAATAAAACCCGGCGGTACTACCCAGCATGTCGTCGTTTAAGTTATCTATGTTTAACCAAGTATTTTACTGTTTACTAACAACTTTTCAAATCTTATTCTTCCCCAACGCCGACTACTTCGGGGATACTCGTGTTCTACGGTCACGTCGTCACGCTAACGACAAGTAAGTCTAATACCAACGAGTTTGGATTCGATCGCGAGATACTCGGTGAACAGCCGTTAAATCTTAAACTAACAAAATCTATCAGGAGTAAAAATCTTTTATCGATATACAGTTCTTTCTATCATTTGCATGGATCTTTCATCTTTGGTGGTGGTAGTTTCAAAAGATGAGGAGATCGGTAACGACGAATCCCGATCACAAAATTAGGCTGATTCGTTGCTGCGCAGAGTATCTAGCGACTTTTGGCAACTTAGTGAGCCGAGACGGCGGTAGTAATGGAGAATCTAAATGGTGTGTCGCTATGACAATTACAGCTTTGCTCGCCGATCCGTCAGTCCTTATCGAAGGAGTACTGTTCCGTGCGAGGTACCTTGGCTCTACGCAGTTGGTATGCGAAGGGCAGCCGACAAAGTCGACCAGAATGTGCCAGGCGGAGGAAGCCGTTTCTAGGATAAAGGTATGTTATTTATTCCTGTGCGTATATACTATATATATCGAATCTGAATCTTAAGAAGAAAAAGAAGTACTAATTACAATCGAACCAACTTGTTGATTAACAGTCTGGTTTCCTGGATTACTCTCATAATTATCTAACCATCAAATTATTGAATTTCAAGATAATCTATGTATACATAGTCGCATGCACTAAATCAATGTCTCCACATCGTGTATAATTCAGGGTGTCCACAGGTCATGGAAATATTTTCTAAATTCTTGAATTCCTCTCAATTTTAGAATTCTTCCCATTTGTTCAATGATTATCTGCATTTCAAGGACTAGTTGAAATGGTAACATCCATACCATTTAATAAATCTTCCAAAAATAGGTGAAAAAATCATTTGATTGAAAGACAAAAAAAACGCTATTCTTTCTTTGGAAATATGCCTCGAAAATTCTCAAGAAGGCCCGGGTAATTTTTCAATCGAAGCTTTGTAGGGACCCTGCAATTAGTCAACTATATCATTAATACGAATCAACTCATTCTCGTCAATCGATCGATCATCAGGAAAATATATGTGTAACTAAATCAATCATTGTATAGACAGTATCACTGAGAGCATATAATACGACGGCGCCTATTTTTACGCCACCATATATTTAATGTACATTTTATATTACCTACCACTTGTTTATTATTATTATTATTATTATTATTATTATTATTATTATTATCATTATTATTATTATTATGATTAATCTAAATAATTGTCAGATGGCCATTGTGTTAAGAGGCCTGGATGTTTCAGTGTAGCGCCCCCCTTCCTCACATCACCAACACCACCACCCGACCACCGAACACTGTCATCTTCTCAATGTAACTTTTGACGTGTCTGTCTGTCTGTCTGTCTGTCTGTGTTTGTATAAGAACAAAAAAAAAAAACAAAAAAAAAGTTATTATCTTTCTAATATCTATCTATCCATCTATCTGTCTATCACTTATTTTGTATATCGCCTCGACTGTGTTTCTTGGTAGTGAAATTTGTTGACAATTATTTAATGTATATATATATATATATTAACGATGCGCAATGTAATATAATGTGTGTGTTCGTATAGCTGCTGCACATAATGTTTTCATGCCTAATCTATGGACGGAGCTTTTATTTAGTTGTTTGAACCTTGCGACGCAAGAATCTCTTGGATACGACTAGCTTTTGCTGTTTTTTTTTTTTGTGTTGTCGATTGAAGAAAAAAGTGTATGTATCAGAGATGCTTTTCTTCTACTAGAAGCTGTGAAAAAAGATTTATGAGTTCTTTTTGTTTCGTATGCCTATTATGCCTGCTTATCGATCGTCTCTCTTTCTCTCTCTCTCACTTTCTCTCTTTCTTCTTTTCTCTCTTTTTCTCTTTGCCTGACTGTCCTGTAGTTAGGATCGAAGTTAAAAAGTGGTATTTACTATTTATCCTCGCCCAAGCTTGCTTTCCAATTCCTTATTACATACCCAGTAAGCCTCTAGCTGAACTCGTGCCACAGATTAAATCAGATAGCCAATGCTAAGGCGTGCGACTTGCGTAATGCTCCGTCTTTGTCTTTCCCTCTCATTCTCTCTCTCTTCTCTCTTTCTAGTTCTCTCTCAATCTCTCATTCTCTCTCTCTCTCTCTTTCTCTCTCTATACCTCTACAACTATCTCTCTCTGTTATTCACCTACTTTTGCTGTCTGCTGATAACAATTGTTCAATTTCGAAGAAAGTTAGTAATCTCAGTAATTACCCTCTCTCATTTCTTCTATTCAATAAAAAAAAAAAAAGAAGTGATTTTTCGACTTGGTCGAAATACCGAAGCACAGGGAATTGAGAGAACAGAATAAGAGCGAAATGATAAGGAGAGACTTGAGGGGGTGTGGAGGCGATGTTATTATGTTCTTGACTTTGGGAAAAGCTTCGTTTATTGAAAATCGCAGCACCTTAACTTGTGTCTATATATTTGCAATGAGATAATGATTTCTGGAGCTTTGGCTCTTTGTCTTGTTCTGTGGTGGTGACGTGGCGCAATGTGACTAGCAGAGCCTTTGTTTGTTTGTTTGTTTGGCGCGTGCGTTACGGAGAAGGACGCTACCGTTTCGATGCAGATGCCGATGCAGGCTACGCTGGTAAACTATGGCGGGCAACATGCCTATGGCCGATGCAGTGTTGCCTCCCAAGGAAGCCTTGACGAAGACGAATGCGACTCTAGCGAAGAACTTATAGGGAGTACCTCGGTCGGTGCTGGACAATCTGAGTCTATCAATGTCGGGGCTCAGTCCCAGCTGGCCCCTATCTCAGGCCCGTTGGGCCCCACAACCGTTTTCAGACTACAGTTTCTTGGGTCGGTGGAGGTGGAAGAGGAAGGGGGACGGAAACGGCGCAAACGTCTCAAGAAACACATGGTCGAGGAGGCAGTAACTAAGATAAAGGTCCGCCTGCCCTTAGACCCGAAGTTCCCTCCTTCTTTCTTTAGAGTTTCTTCTTTTATACTGTTTTTTCCATTTAACTTTTCAGTTAGCCAACCTGGTACGGATTTTTACTTCGTTTACACACTCGACGATCGATCTTGCGTCAGTAATCATCCACCATTTAATATATCTCTCCATTTTTCACTCGATTACACTACAAACACCCGGAAATCATACATCGTTATACTTTACAAACAGCGTTATACCAGGGTCAACCACTTCTGGACGAGTACCTTGCTACGTTCACTAATTTCTTTAGATTTCAGACAGCAAATGCCAGAGTGGTTGATACCGGGTGATATTTTATACCTGATTTCATTCATTTTTTACCATCTATCTCGTTATCAAGTTCGGTTTATCTTTAGATCCGTTATGCACGCCTGATATTTTTCGATCTGTTTATTAAGTATGTATGTCCAACAGCTAACTACAACATCATAAATAACTATGCAATTTTACTTTTACTTTAACACGCTGCTCTGTGCCCTGTAGGCGTTGGTGAGTATAAAAGCTCTGCTATGCAAATCTACGGTCGATTGATAACAATTTCTAAAACGTAAACGATTTCTGTTTTTTCCTGGTAAAGGCGCCGGATGGAGAAACTCAGCCGAGCACAGAAGTGGACCTTTTCATATCGACGGAGAAAATAATGGTTCTGAACACGGACCTGAAAGAAATTATGATGGACCATGCGCTGAGAACGATATCCTACATCGCGGACATAGGCGATCTAGTAGTTCTGATGGCGCGAAGAAGGTTTGTCCCACACGAAATGGAGGAGGCGCCAAAAATCAACCGGACACCGAAAATGATCTGCCACGTGTTCGAGAGCGAAGAGGCTCAGTTCATCGCCCAAAGTATAGGCCAAGCCTTCCAGGTTGCTTACATGGAATTTCTAAAGGCAAATGGAATTGAGGACCACAGTTTTGTCAAGGAAATGGACTATCAGGAGGTGCTCAACTCTCAGGAGATATTCGGAGACGAATTGCAAATGTTTGCCAAGAAAGAAATGCAGAAAGAGGTAATTTCCAGCTAGAAATAGAATTTCACACTCTGGACCCCTCCACTTAATCCACTGATCGAATTCTTTCAGGTCGTCGTTCCTAAAGCAAAGGGTGAAATTCTCGGAGTAGTGATAGTCGAGTCGGGTTGGGGCTCAATGCTGCCCACTGTGGTGATAGCAAACTTGGCACCAGCCGGCGCGGCGGCTCGTTGCGGGCAGCTGAACATAGGAGATCAGATAATAGCAATCAATGGAGTGTCACTTGTCGGGTTGCCACTGTCAACGTGTCAGACTTACATTAAGAATTCCAAGAACCAAACAGTCGTCAAGCTGACCGTAGTCCCTTGCGCACCAGTCGTTGAAGTCAAAATCAAAAGACCAGACACTAAATATCAGCTTGGATTCAGCGTACAGAATGGAGTAATTTGTAGTCTACTCAGAGGCGGAATAGCCGAAAGAGGAGGAGTCAGAGTCGGGCATAGAATCATCGAGATTAACAACCAGAGTGTAGTCGCAGTTCCGCACGAAAAGATAGTCAATCTATTGGCAACGTCAGTGGGCGAGGTGAGATGATGAAAGAATTTTATACGTAATTTGTGCCTTTCTTTGTCCTTCAGCAAGGAGGACTTGGGTGAAATTTGGAAAAAAACGATATCGAAGAAATCTGAGCGATAATTCGATTCAAAAATATTGAAACCATACATGTTTGTTTATTATCTGAATTTCGTTGAAGGGAATTATCGATCAGATATTTTTTGTTCAGTAATTTTCGAGAAATAGAAGAATCTGCATCGTCCAAATTTTGGGGAAGTAATTTCCTCTTGAAGAGGAATTGTTGGTACATTTATCTTATCTTTTCGCAGATTCTAATGAAGACGATGCCCACTTCGATGTTTCGGCTGTTAACTGGCCAGGAGTCCCCCGTGTACATATAAATTTTCTCTAAATCCAAACGCCTGGCCAGAGTGACATCATGTAACAGACTGATGTCACGTAAAACAGACAATACATCCGCTCCGCCATCCGTTATCGTTTAATAATCGGTACCTTTACCTTCTACCTTCTACCTTTTACCTTTTACCTTTAACTTTAGATTTAAAGCTAATATGGCTCCGATTGAATCTGATTTAGGTTTTCCTGCTTTGCGGGGAGAGAAATTATCCTCCTTTTCCCGCGGCTTCGCTTATTATCGATAACGACTATCAAACTATGTATCTAGCTAGTGTCCCACATACCTGCCCGCCCGACGAACGTAAATAAAAACTTAATAATAATATTAATAATATTAATAATAATAACTGATATTCACTCGAGCGTAATAATTTATATAATAATAAGAAATCAACAAACAAACAAACAAACAAAAGATGAAATAACATATATAAATACTATAAAAGTATAGTATGAATATATACGTTTTATCGATATCAGCGAATCTGTATCTCGTGGCAATTTATTGTACTTGATATGTTAACATCAATCATCGTACTTGATATGTTAACATTAACATTTATGTATCAGATTATTATTTGCCCAACAAATTGCTACGGGTTTACATATTTATTCATGTACGATTTATTATGCGCCAAGAAAAGAGAAGACGAATATACATATACTATATATGCAGAGGGATGCAAAATGCACATCATTATAAATAGCACAAAGGTCTGTACCGCGCGATGATTTGTAGAGAGAGCGGTGGACTAAAACTGTATATTAAACGAGAAAAAAAGAAATAAAATATTAAATGCTAGGGGGAAGGGGGGAGGGGGGAATGTTGAGGTTTCCAGACAAAAATTGAGAATATAAATACCAAACAAAAACTAATACTAATACTAATACTACTACTACTACTACTATTGCTACTATTATTATTACTACTACTACTATTGATTAAAATTTGTCTCTGCTTTTCGGAGATTATGAATGACGATGAGATATCGATACTCTAATCTTCTTCTAACTACATTCCCGTTCGTTTTGATCTAGTTCGGAATTTCTTATTCAACTTCTAATCATCATCAAAACGACAAGAATAAAACACAAACTCTACACGCTTACCTAATTTTTTGCTTGCTCGACTCGTATCTATTTTAAATTAATTTTTCCATTAAAGAAGAAAAAAAAAATATATATATATGAACAAGAGAAATCTCGTCGACGATGATATTCTTCTAATAATATGTATTTAAAAATTCAATTTTATAAAGTAACGTAGCGTCCGACGAGACAGAGAGAAAGAGAGAAAGAAAAACAGAGAGAAAGAGAGTGAGCAAGAGAGAGAGAGTTTTCGTATGTAATTGTTTAGAAGAGCTGTTATTATCAATCAATTTCGATAACCAAGGAATTACCAAAACTAGCATAATACTAGGTTCGTCGTTGTTGTCGATGAAACACCATCATAACAAGATTCGCAATCGACTAGAAATAACAACCCTTCTATATTCGACTTTCTCAGCAATAACTTGATTAGAATTTTAAAATGAGACAATGACGGAGACAAATCTTGTATCTTGTTACTTTGGCGGGGAGGGGACGAATAGACATTGACAATAGGCTTGATCGGTATTATTACGTAATTTCTATTAAATTTATAGACGATTGTTTTTAATCAATATAATGTATGTACCTAACGACAAAGGCTGGAAAAATTTAATCTTTGTAATAACGGTGCGTATTTGTTATTCTATATTATTGTATATGATATAAAAGAAAAATAAGAAAAGGGTAAGGGATATGTAATAGACGTCGAAAGGGAATTACAGTAGGGACATGCATCTATAGAAAAAAACATTGAGGCGTGGAATGATGCGTGTGCTCTTCTACATAGGTACCCACGTAACTGATATTGCTATATTCAAGTTTTATCTACCTATTTTTCCTTCTCATTTTCTCTTTTCTTTTTTTTTTTTACCTTCGGTCATCACATTTACAATTCTTATTACAGGAGGACCTATAAGGAATTATAAGCCTTCAATATAAGTATAAATCGATAACAAGATTCTTGACTTTAACGTGTGTACCAAGCGATTATATTGAGAATAATATCGATACAAAATTCATCGTTGTGTAATAAAATGATCGATAACAAATAGAGAACAAGAAATTTGATTTCGGGTATTAGGAATTGGTATTTTACAAATGAATTTCGATCCGGATGATATCCCTCCTTTTTAGAAAAAGTAATTTATCGGTATAGAGTTCGAAAACAAGTCGGGATATATTTTATGGGATCAAACATAAGAAAACGACGACGACGACGACGACGACGCCAATTACAATGGTACATAAAGAAAAAGAAAGAGAGAGAAAAAGAGAGAAAGACAGAGAGAGAGAGTTGGGTGGCTGAAGAAAATAAAATAAAATAAAAAAAAAAACAAGACAAAAAAATTGTATCTAGTCATTAACTCTAAGAATAATAAATTATGTAACTAAAAAATAATATAATAAATACTCAGCCATCGCGAGCCAACCTGACTGATCGTATCTAGCCACTTTTTCTAATAAATAAATAAATGAATAAAAACAACAAAAAAAAAACAAAGCATGTACGCGATCGATCGATGATGATTATTCATAATAAATACACAAGTAAAATACAACGGTCACACAAGTATAAAGCTCTCGCCTCCGCCTACGACAAGAAATGATTTAATAGATAAATAATAGTAAAAAACTAAAAGATAAATAAAGAAATTAGATAAATATGAAATGAAGAGGAAGAGAAAGATGTATTTAATTAGTATCGAAGAACAGGCGTTTATGGTCTTGTTTTTTTCTATTATTATTATTAGTATAATAATGTATATTGTTTATGAAAAAACACTGTAAACGTTGTAATCATCGATCCTGCAATTGATGTATAATAATAATAGTGAATGTTTTTTTTTCAAAAGCATTCACCTTAGGATAAACGCCTATTTTTCAGTATTGTTAGATATTCAATATTACAAGTTGAACCATCGCTGGTACAGAGATCTTAGATTATAATTTCTTAATATCAATAAGTCACACAAAGCAGTAAATTTTTAAACAGTCTCGAATCGTAGTCTGCGATCTGAAGCTATAGTAAGAGATAAATAACTATCTGCGCAACCGCAACGAGACTAAAAGTTTCGCAGAGACAGATGATCAAGATACTTGGCGAGGGATCAACGAAGCTTTAGCTCAATTGTAATGGGGTTGAAATATATAGAGAAAGTGAAAGAGAGAAGAAAAAAAATGAGAAAAAGGAAAAAAATAAATAAAAATAGTAAAAGAGGAGAAATATAAAAAATAGATAAAAGTCTATGGAATGGAAGAAAAAAGCCAGAGTGAAAGAAAGAACATAATTGAACCTAACAAAACGCCCACCTCATCAAGAAAAAGAAAAATACAAAAATACAAAAAAATATATGTATAAATAATAATTATAACTACCTACCTACCTACCTACCTAACTACCTACCTATCTTATACATACATACCTAGGAGCTTACGCCGTAGCTTAATCACAAGTCATGATATTGTATACCGCACTACAAAATATATACATATATCGTCATGACTACTCTCTATCAATGTTTGTGAGTGTATTATATAAGTTAAAGAAATAACTATTATTTAAGTAAGTGAGCTATTGAATGTGTATATGGTTATTATTATACTATACTAGTCCATACAAAGATAATACAATAAACTGTAATTTTGAATTCAAATATTCAAGATTTTTGTTTTCACCGTTATTTATTCAATTATTTCGTATTTTCTCATTTCTATTTTGCATACATACATTACATACATACATACGTACACATACGTTTATGCTTATTGTGTTAGACTTGTGTAACTATAAACAAGCCTTGTTCGTTTCTATAATTCCCTAATCTCCAATCCAATTATCAACTTGAAAGAAGCAATGAGAATCCAAAGAATGCATAAAAATTTGTTTAAACAATCTATTTTATTATTATCAATATCATTATTATTATTATAATTATTATTATTACACAGTAGTTACAATAATAGTTACCATAATAGCACTATGACGAAGAGTGTGTCCTCTGTTTCTGTATTTGCAACTCAATCCATATCTGTAGCTTTATTCACACTATCTATTAATTCATTCATTATTATTTATAATATCCTGTTCTTCCTCTTTGTTTCTTTTTTTTTTCTTCGATTTACCAGGTAAGTAGACTACGATTGTAATTCCCCCCAATGGAAATGAAATCTTAGAAAAAATCCAGACCAGCTCAGTTTCTTGTACAATTGCGTAATTCGATTCATATTCTTCATTTATTTGTTGAACTATGTATTTTTTATAAATATAGTACATTTTCGTATGCAATTAATTTTCATTGTTAATTAAATAATGCGGTGATATATCCGCTACTATTTATTTATTTGTATATATAATATAGCGTAGTGTTCTATCTTCTCGCGGCTTATACATATGTCTACTGCATACTAATTGGTTGCCCAGAAATTATCACTTCTATATTTATAACAAATAGGTAATATAATGGTAATAATAGTAGATTCCAAAGTTGGTTAATTTATTTTAGTTTTTGGCTAATATCCGAAAGGCAGTTATCCATTTATTCAATTATTTATTTATTTATTTATTCATTCGTGTAATTATGTACAATATTTCGTTGTACTTAACGATACAAGAGATCTAATATTTGTAGTGATTGCATAAACCCTATAATTGTGTTCGTGTGTGTATGTATATTTGATCATTTTGAAGAAAGCGATTGGCGCCGTCAAGCCAAGAATTGAATAGTCTCTTTTAATTAATATAATAATACAATATTTGCCAAGCGGAGCCATTCAGTATACAGCAGATTCACCGTTTACCTAAAAACTGGTATCACATATGAAGAGTTGATCGAGTGTTTCAATTTTTCAATTATTTATTCATTTAATTATTAAAATTTATTTTGTTCTGTTTATTTTTTCAGAGAGAGAGAGAAAGAGAGAGAGAGGAGAATAGATAGAAAAAAACAAATCATAAAATATCAGTCCGACGTACATACATACATACATACTGTTAAAAATAGGTAACCGACGACAATGATGAAAATTGTTCCGTTATTGATACATACGACGAGTGATGCACTTTTGAAAAGTTATATTTGATAATACCAATTAGCATCTATCACCTCGCCAAAGCGCAAAAATCTAATTACAAAATCCCCAAAAACAGGAGTAAAAAAAAATAAAGAAGAAAGCTTTACGAAGCGGAGAGGAACTTATTTCGATAATACAATGAATTCTTCTATGCAGTTGAGATACTTTCATCTTTCTTTCTTTCATTCTTTCTTTCTAAAAAATGCATACTCCGATTATAATTTTACTAACAGAGAAAAAAAAAGAAGAAAAGAAAACTTCCGTTCATTTATTTATTAATTCATTAATTTATTTATTATCAAATAGCAAAATTTTTTCATTCATTCATATTTTCTTTTTCCGACACAGGTGCCTACAAGGGGCGCAGCTGGGCTAGCAGAACAATATGCCAGCGACTAAGGAGTAGTACGTGTCGCACCGCGATGAACCGAAATTGTGGAGAGGCGTGCTGTTTCTTTTATCGGTTATTTCGTTCAGCATTTCTTCAATAACCAGGTGAAGGTGAGTACAATTGTGAATAAGAAAATAGGAACAGGGTGGGATGGGCGAGTGGGTTTGGTAAAAAATATTGCCTTTGGCTAGAAACTTTCTTTCATTTTTTCCTTTCTTTCTTTCTTTCTTTCTTTCTTTCTCCCTTTCTTTCTTTCTTTCTTAGGAGAAAAGGTATACGGGAGAGGATCAAGTAGGTAGGGTAAGGTAAGGTGAGTTAACGAAAGGGCAAAGAAGAAAATAAGGTAGGCATCATCGTCGTCATCATCTCATTAATCACAATAAGTAATTGAGATCATCAGTTGTCCATTGCGTATCTGCGCGTCCATTCTTTGGCATTGCGTATCGCTTCACCTTCGTTAACCTTCCATAATTCGGCGACGTCATTTGCCAATGGATCGTCAGGATTTGGCGCGCTCAATAACGCCTGTATTGATAACAATACTGTCCTTATCTGCAACGCCGGACTCCATTTATCCTTCAATATATCCAGGCAAATTCTACCCAATCTAAAAAAAAAAAAAAAACAAGAATCACGTTCGTTATCGTCATCATATTTTCGTCGCCGTTCGAAGATCAAAAGTCACGAATACCAGCGGCGCATCGTCTGAATCGAGTTGCATTCTCTTTTAGATACAGCAAATTATGGCGAGCGGGATATAATGATGTATAATTACCTGTCGATATTGGGATGATATATTTTAGTAATAAATCTAACTTTAGGTGCGGACATGGGGTAGTCCTCGGGTAAGAATAATTCGAGTTTAAAAAGGCCGCCTTCGAAAGGAGAATCTTCGGGGCCGGTAACAATGACGTGAAAATATCTTGCGTTGGCATCGTCAGGTACAGCGCTGATCCCTGGCACCGGTTCCTGCATCAATCTCTGGGTCTCTTTTATTATACGGCGTGGCAGGGCCGCCATTATTTATCTATTAACAAAAAAAATGAAGAAACTAGGCTGTAGAATACGCATACATATATGTATATAACCTATAAAAGACATAAAGAAACCTGGATCTTACGATAATCGGGAATGATAAAAATCAACGATAATAACAATAACCCGGGTCTCTGAATTACTAAAAAAAAAAAGAACAAAGAGCGCTAAGTTCTTTCGATCTGGAATGTGTGGAGAGATCGGCGCGATGAGAAACGGTGTAAAGTCGGAGGTGAAAATACGGGACCTGTCAACCTCCGTTATACCCATTCGTCCGAGAATTATGGGTAACACGTAGATAAAGCGGAGTAAACAAAAGAATAATTGGATATTATTGAGCCGGGGCGATAAGCTGGTCGTGAACGAAGGTACACGATAGTGGAACGTACGGTTTTGATGGGTAGAAATATGCCCGCGTTAGCCCGCGTAGGTCAGGATAGGCGAGGTACGTGTTTGTCCGTCGGTTTCAGAAATCAGACTTTAGCGTTTAGAGTTTCGGACTTTCGGTCGAACGGGAAGCACTGCAGGCGTACTCTTACTCTGTAGGTTGTTTGTTTGATAAGCAAGCCACTGAGTTTCTTGCCGCGGCGGGTTGTAGTTGGTTAGTCGGTTGGTTGGTTGCTTGGTTAGTTTGTCGTATGGTTTATGCCAGCAGCCAGCCGCCTCCTCCAGCACCGGGTTCGTCGTTCGCCAGCTCACCGCTTCACGGTCAAAAACAAAGTATCTCAGTGTCGAACGAACGGTTCGTGACTTCTGTGGCGGCGATCGCGAGGAGAGAGAGAAAGAGAGAGAGAGAGAGAGAAAGAAAGGAGGAGTGTTTTAATAACCGTTCCGGAGCTCAGAGATTCTGGTATTTAACTCTCGTCTCCCCGTTATTCTCTGTCTCGGTACTACGAGCTTATCAGTTTACTGAAAATCACGTACTTTGTAAACCCAGTATACGAGGCCAGTTACTACGCTCGTTGATTTATTATTGTTACTAATTTAATTTTGTTTAAACACACTTCGATTATTCTCCTCTCTCTACTCAAATGTCGCTGCTTCGTCTTCCTCCTCCTTCTCTTCTTCCTTTTCTTCTTCTTCTACAACTCCAGCTTTTTCTCTCCTTCTCTCAGTTCTCCGGTTCACAGCCAGACACCAAAGTGTGCTTTATGCATAAGCTTACTCCTCATTCAATTTACATCCCATAGGTGACGCCACCCGACGCATAAAAGCAAGAACGTTTCATAAACCGCCGAAATCAACTGATATTTTATTTTTCGAACACGTTTATACATTTACAATGTAAAAACAATATTTCATTATGTTGTTTGATCGGTTTTTTCTTACGTTCTTCTAAATAAAACCTCAATCCGATATCTTGTCTATTCATTCATCACTTATGCGACGCTAAAAGCTAATGAAGCGCGATATAACTATACTGTACACCCAGAATCTGTCTCGGTCGGTAAAGCAGCTAGACCGGTGTTTCAAAAGAAATCGCGTATTCTAATGTTTATTTTTTTACGGTGAATTTATTTTCGTAGGATGTCCTGTCTACTTTTCCACCAAAACTGATATATCTCAATCAATCTGCCTCTATCTTTCGTCAACTGTGCAGTATAAGCATATGTGAAATTTGTCGGTAAGGTAGAGTGACGTTTGAAAGAGAAAAAAAAGAAGACGGCTGACGGCCTAGTCTGCCGCTGTCATTGTCAAAAGTCAAATGCATAGAGGCGAAACGTCATGTCTATTGTGAGAATATCGTTCAGACAAACGTTACACCGTCGGATATAAATGCGAATCTATTTATCCGTCTGTCAGATCGTCACTCATGATTGTACTTTATTATCAGGTACGTGTTACATACGCAAATACACGCGTATGCGTCTATGTTGCAGACTGTCTATTGTTTACAAATAGCAGTCCGCACGTTATTGCTTATCTCTTTGCATATCGCTGCTTGTTTATTCGTCGTAACATTCATATCACATGCATAGATTACTATCCGCCACTTTATCGCTTTGTAATTAAATGACCAACGTTTTTTTTGTGTCGTCAAAACAATTGATATAATCGAGGCTATCTCTCAAACTTAGAAAAACCTAACCTAATCTTACCTAACCTTAAAGGTATTCCGTTTGTTTATTTCGTCTGGATTTTATTTAAATTCTGCATTTTCATTCCTAAGGGTTGAAATATGGCCGATGTCCGGCTCTTGATTCAAGAAGAGGGGCGAACCGCTCGTAACTTAGTCGCCTTCAACGTCCCTGTCGTCTCAAATAGCGGCGATAAAGTGACTCGTAAACCTCCAAGCATTCCTAAAATATCTCAGCCAACTCCGACCAAAAGATGCGCAAAACCTGCAACCAGGGTTCGGTCTGCTTCCACCGGAAGAGACAAGAAATCCGGTTAGTTTATTATTCATTATTTTTATGTATTACATTCGTATTGAATTAACATTGAGTTTTGTGAAAACCCTAACGAGATATCAACAAGTGTTTCACGCAGATATCGTAGGGTTTTGAAAAAGGATAGCGTTATTGGATTTTTCTCAGAGTCTTTTGGTCTTATTAATCAAAGTGGATTCATGAATTACCCAAACGCCTGGACTCTGAGAAGAATTCAATGGCACTATCTTTCACCCTATTCTAAAACCTACAACTTCTGCCCAGAAGATTCTTTTATGAATAGAAAAATTCTATGAATAAATAACACAGCAGACAAAAGATCGTCAGTTATAGCTTTTTCAATTTCAATTTTGATCTAGAACTACAAGCCAGATACTGGGCCTTTTTATTCGGCAACCTGCAGCGAGCGGTGGATGGAATATACCAGACGTGCGAGGAGGACGAGAGCATATCGGAGTGCAAGGAGGTGATATTAGTCCTCGAGAATTATACCAGAGATTTTCACAACCTGATAGAATGGTTCAAAGTGAAATGGGCGTACGAAAGCACTCAGCCTCCTCTCAGACGGGTGCCGCTCGCTTGGGAGGTCAGAAAAACTTCGCCAGGTAGAGCCTGGGGCTCATCGAGTACCCAGAAGTCAGTGAGTCCTATTCCAAGAATTAGTCCAACCGGATCTACTTGCAAAAGTCCCACTGATCAAACGATCCTAGAAAATCCGGTTGTACTTAAAGATGTGAACAAGATTATCACAGCTGGGAAAAATCTCGTTGAAAAAAGCAGCCCGGATTCATCTCCTCATTGCAACAAGGGTAAACCCGTTTGCTCCAAAGTTACAACTTCGAAAACTCTTCCTAGGCGAGGAGAACCCAAAGGCAGCACCAAATCTTGTTCGGCTAGCGAGTCGAAAAGTCGGACAGAAATTTTGGAGGATAATGTTGAGGATAAGCTCGGCGATGATGTAGCTCACTCTGTAAGTAATAATAGGGATAGTTCAGAGCCAGGAAACAGTGGGGAGAGGATTGCAGCTGTGAAAATCGGTCAGAAGGAAGCTAAGGATTTGTCGACAAGCAAACCAGACACTCAAGAGGAAAAAATGAACAGCAAAAACAAAGCCTTAACCAAATCTAACAAGCCAGTAAGACCAGCCTACTCAACTGTGTCCAGGATGAGACCCTCGACTGCTTCCGTGACGCCAAACTTGACTGAAACACCTAAAATAGTTAGAAGCAAGACTTCTTTGTGCATGAAATCTTCCAATGTATCTCGTGCCAGACCTGGCACCTCGGTCATCGTCAGGAAAAGACTGCAGCCTGCTTCGACGACCAGTGTAAGTCGCCCGTACTCGAATTTGTACTGGAAATTCTGTCCCAAGAGGATGGGTCGATTAGTAATTCTTGGAATTTGGTATAGACCTTGTCTTCAAGTCCTTGAAATCATTTGAAATCATTTCGAAACTTTGGAAATCATGTTTAATCCATGGAATCATTCGAAATCCTCAGAATCTGCATAAATGTTTTATTGCCCTCTAGATATTTTAACACCATTTGAAATTCATGAAACCATAAAGATTTTTGAAATTACTCAATTTTCTTGAAATCTCGCAACTCATGAATTCAATAAAAGTCTTGATAATACTTTGAAATTGTTTAAAATTTTTCAAACCATTTAAATCTTTTGAAATGATGTGAAATCTTTTGCTATTGTTAACATTATTTAACTGATTAGATCCTAATCTTTTGCAGGAATTCGTCCGAGGTGATCAAACGAAGGATTTGAGCGGTTCCGTCGAAGTATTGATCAAGCAAGGATCCTTAGCCAAGGCAAAAGACGAGAGTGACGGTTGGCAGACTGTGCGAAGTCGATACAGGCGTGGAAGCACGCACAATTTAAACATGGCAACTCGGTTCCATAAGCCGAGTACTGCGATGTCTCTCCCAGCCTTGTCGATCGAAAGTCCTGTAGAAAAGAGCAAAAAGAACTGCTGCGTAACTCCCGATGGCGTGCAACGCCCCAAGAAGAGATCTAAGAACATAATAAACGAGGTTGAGAGGATCGGCAAGGGAGGAGACAGGAGATTAAACTCGAATAAATCCCGCGAGGGAATCGGTGGCGAAACTAAAAACAACGGCAAGCATTCCGAGAGCGACAATGAGAGCAATTCCACATCTGTGATCGCAGCTATTTTCAAAAACGAGGCTGAACTGCTAGAGAGAAGAATACAGCAGTTTGTCGAAGCCCAGGCAGAAAGAGAACGAGTTATTTTGGAAGAGGAGCAAAAGAGAGAAGAGGCCGACTCTCAAAGATCTCAGCAACTTTCTGATGAAGAAGCTTCTCTCCAAAGACAAATCCAGGAACTTGAATCTACGGAAATCGACGTCGATACAGAAACTGATGAAACTGACGGCGAAACTGTTTTGGAAACTGAAGGAGACGAGCCTTTGGAGGAGCTGAACGATTCAACGGATGATATCAGCCTCGAGGATCGGTAATTCTGCACCATTTTGCTTATTTTTTTTGCCACTCCCAGATGTTGAAATCATACAATTCTGCATTTTAAAAGGTACGAAAATATGCTGGAGGGAATGTCCTGGGCGGAAAGAGTCGACACGCTTGCTCAGCTGCAGGCTTTAGTGGCGCGGCATCCTGGGAGGGCTTTGGAACTGCATCAAAAGCTTTCTTCTCCATCAAGGAAAAGATCGTTGCCTGAAACGCTGCGTCGTTATCAGGCAAAGCAGGCGTGTGCGCAGAGAAAAAGGCAGATACTGTTGATGGAAAAGTCTCAGAGACTCAGAGAGCTGTTGAACAAAGTCGAGGACGTCAAAAGCGCGAAGAACCAACTCATTGAGGATAAGAGAATCAGGATGGAGACCAAACTCAAGAGAGCTGAGGAAAATAGAACTCAGCATTTACTCGAAATCGTCAGAAAGGCTCACGACGAGGATTCGAAACTCAAGGAAATCGCTTTTATCAATGAACTTGAAGCTCAAAACAAACGACACGACTTTATGGCTCTTTGCCAAGAGCAAGAAGAAAGACTTCAGGTAGTTGAGCGCGAGATTTTAGAAGAACTACGTTTCGAGGACAAAATTCCGAACATTTTCTCTTACATTCACCATTTTTTATTTCAAAAGTCATAGAAAAATGAAAAAATACAGAAAAAGTTTCATGTCCAAAAACTTGGAATTGAAAGTCACCGGTGAATTTTTGCCCTACTCAGATCAGAAACGAGAACTTTGAGATGATTCGAAATTGAAATAAATTTGTTCATTGATTTTTAGGGGATTCAAGAGGAACGGCAACGTCGTCAGGAAGAAAAGGCAGCTAAAGAAGCAGCCGCAGAGGAACGTAGAAGAGCGTTAGAGGTCGAAAGACAATTGAGAATTCAACGGATGAGACAAATGCGTCGCGAGCGTGAAGAGCGGGTGGGAAAAATGCAATTGGAAAGAGAAAAGGAGCGGCAGGTGAGATCGAAGAAATCGAACAATGACAAAACTCCAAATCCAGCTTAATAAGAAACTTTTCAAAGCTTTTCGTGAAATATTTTTACAATTTTTTTTGGTCCCGAAGTTATGAAACTTCTTGTGGAAAAAATTGCGTGTTTAGAAAAGTGTACATAACTCAATAGTCTATTGATTTCATCAAAAACGTGAGAAGTAAAAAGTTCGAATCTTCCATTTTCATATTGAAGAAAGTTAAACAACTTCATGGAAAAAAATGGTAAAAATATATGACGAAGAGTTTTGAAAAGCCACTTTTCCCTGCTTTAAGTTTGTGTGGTCAATTTCCTTACTGCGATCATTTCTCATCGAAATATCGCGTTTTTTGTTCCTCTTTGAAAATATGCAAATCAATTTGGATCTATAATCTGTGAAATTAAATCTCAGGAACTGGCGAGAGAGAAGGCAAGAGATCGAGAAGAGAGGCTGTCCGCTCTGCATGCAGCCCAGCTAGCTAATCAAGAAGAATTGCAAAAGAAGATTGCTCACAAACAACAAGAGTCTGCGAGAAGACACGGGGAAAATATCGAGCACATTCGACAGAGGGCCGTCGAGTCTTCGATCCTCAGATGCGAAGAGGTTCCTCCGACTCTCAAGTCTTACCCTGCGCCAAAGCAATGCTCGTTGTGCGTCGCTGTGGTAAGAAGTTTTGCGATAAATAATACTCGTTTAATTTCATTCGGGACAAGTTTTTTTACACTTTTTGAACCCAGGACTCCGACAGAAATGATATTTGATTACAATTTCTATGATATCCTTTACAAAATTTCATCTAAAGTAGGAATTATCTTGTTTTTTTTTCAGATAATAAATGAAGTGCAGCTATTGAGTCACCTAAAGAGCAAAGGTCACTTAGAAGCGGTTCGAAAGATGCACGACGGTAGAGAGCCGCCCAGAGACGAAATGCAGAGATTTAACATAGCGCAGATAAGAGATATCCCGATATTGTCATTGAGCAACAATAACTCAATGGACAACAAAGCGGCGAAGGAAAAGCAGAAGGCTTTGAAAAGAAGATGTAGAAAAATGAAACAGAGAATGGCGGCGAGAGGTCAGGAGTGGGAAGAGGCCCAGAATAACGAACCGGCGGCAAATCAACCCGCAGTTGAATCTGCGAATAAAGCAAAATTCAGGAGGAATCTCAAGGAATTAGATAGGCTTTGCAACAATCATGGAAAAACTCAATGGCCTAGCGTCGCTGTAGCCGGACTAGAGCGATGCGTCGGCGAAATATCAAGGGCTTTTAATAAATATGTGAGTTTTATGAATTAATATCATTATTATTATTATTGTTTGAATTATTTTACAGTAAGAACAAAACTGGACATGTCTCTTCCCATTTATATATTTATTTATTTGAATTTTTTTGCCTCGATTGAACTGATTGCATAGTTTATTATTTGATATTTCAGTGCGCTTTGGACCAGGATGCGTTCAACTCGCTGAGCGGCTTTGCAACTTTGACAAATCTTCTCAATTTGGGATTGAATGTACAAAACACGACGCATTACCTGCCTAACAAGTGAGTGATGAATTTAATCCGAATTGAATTCTATTGAATTGAATTTATATTTTATTTCATTTCATGACGATGATATTTATTGATTGTCAATTATAGTGAATGTGAATAGCCGAATATTGTTATTGAATATTATTTCTAATATTCCTAATATTTTGTTTGTTTTGTCTGAATGCAGAAGCATCGTGTCAATTTGTAAAATCTACAAAGCAGCTGTACACAAACATTTGGGTAACGTGGAAAGCGTTTTACTCGGCAACAAGATACTCGTTATTCTAGATCTACTTCTCCAGCGACTAGAGGTAAGAATTCCAAATAAATTTGATACACTAGGTATTTGTGAAGTTATTGTCAATGTTTTTTTTAAATTTATTCAGTTATTTTCATTAGATACAGAATTTATATTTCAAACTGTATCCGGTGCGTCGCGATTTATTCCTGCAAATTAGTTTCAAGGGAACTCAAAATGTCTGGTTTTCCCGAAATTTCGTTCAACGATCTCGAAATTGAAAACCAGGAACTACGGCTACGAGCCGGATTGCATGTGTGCGTGCGACACTGGTATATATAGATATATCAGTTGCGTGCTCGGAAGGACGCAATTGCATCTATCATTTCGCATCCAATATTCGGTCTCATTTTGCCATTTCGGCACTAATCCGTCTCGGAGGTGTATCAAAATATTGCTGGGATCGGCAGGAAGTGGCGGCTGGTCCGAATGAGGGTGTATTTTGTGCTGGAAACTAATCATAGTTAAAAGCAAGTGCTTCTATCTGTGTGTCTTACATGTGTGAGTAACAGCTGACTTTGCAGCGTCGCGGAAATAAATATAATAAAAATTGGTTTGGTCGTTTTTTGGCCCTAGCTGACCAGCGCGAACTTCCTAACATTTCAATGATCATTCAGAAAAATTTTGGAGCTGATCCGTAGTCTTACGAACAAATGAGACCGAATATCGTGAAGCGTTGCTGGAATCAACGAAAACCCGCGTCCCGCCGGTAAAGAAATCATGTGCTCAAAACTCCTTAAGAGGCTTTGGAAAATCATTGAAATTACCGATCAACGTATCTAGAATCTGAAATTCAAATATTTCATCAATTTACGTACAGAAATATTAATAAATGGATGAATAAAAGTAAGATTAGAAGAAAATAACTGAACAAGTTTGCAGCTCATCTCGTTGATAACGCCGATCTTATCCGAAACGTTTTTTTTCTCTCGTCATTGTTTTTGTATTTTTTATCAATGGTACGTTTGACTGCTTTTTCAATTTTTAATTGATTATTTTACTCATTTTTTTTCTTATTGAAGAAAAATTATATCCCTTCTTTTCAAAATGATCCGGTATACCGTCGATATCGATATCGTATAAACGTCTCGTCTTCTTTCTCATATTATTGAAAAATATAAGTAGAAAAACGGATAAAAAGGAGTTGTCGCTAGTTTTTTTTTTTTGTTTCTTTTTTCTTATCCTTCGGTTTTCAGCTCTTGTAAACTAATACTTATTGCGTTTACTGAATAATACAAAGAGAGAAGCCAATTTCTCGCTTTGAGATACGACAGTGTCTAAACTTACCGACCGAAATAACATTGAAGTATGCTTATTCTATCGGTAAGGTCGGAAACTGTTCACATCTCCTGAGCCGCTCGCATTTCCTAATTAGGAAGTTGGTCGTATTTTTTTAATTTTCCAGTCAACACCTTTTGTGAAATAACGAGTCGTATACACGCTATTTGGAATTCTCACATACACCCGACAGTCGAGTGATCGGGATCTCTCCACAAAATATAAATAGTAAATTTCAAAATTCAAATATCCCGCTGCCATTATCCACGTAGGTGCGCGTTATACAAAGATAAACGCTCTTTCTAGTAACCGACTAGTCCGCCAGATGGCGCAATCAGATTTTCCGATCGCGTTTTGTCAAATTCAAACATATCAATGAATATTCATGAATATCGAACACTCTCGAAATTCAATTTCTATCCACACATCACGTAACATCATTATTATTATCATCATCATCAGTATTATTGTTATGAGTAATAAGGCGAAAAATATATGCGTATAGTAAATGTCTTTTGCTTTTTCTATACATGTTCTGTACATAAGTGTATTCAATACGTATATATATTAGGGTGGCCCTTAATATGGGTGAAAAAAAAAATTGATCGCGCCGCCCTCCAAAACAGTTCCAAATATTAAAAAAAAAATCCACGCAAAGTCCCAGCTATGTCCGTTAAGAAGAAGGCGTGCCTGTAAGCATGAACTTAAATTTAAATATCAATTTTTCTTCATGATTGGATAAATTTTGATTTTTTTAAACTTGTTCATGTGTCAATTTTTTTTCAACTTTCCGAAACTATTGTATATTGGTATTCAATATACAAATTAAATAATAAGGTCCTCCATACTAGATTACTATGTATCTCAGTACGCAAGGGATATTTCTAACAAAATTGAAAAAAAAAACAATTCTGGCCAATCTGGAAGTTCGATGTGAATGGTTTATCGTAAATTTATATCCTTCGTACTTGATAGATTTCTCTGATAAGATGCGAATTTAAAGTTTGATTTTGATGGGAATCAAAACGTTCGACGGCAGCTAAATCGAACTATTGTTCCAAAATAATGGGATGGTAGAACTGAACGCTCGTCAAATTTAGTATGGAGGACCTTATTATTTGGTTCATATATTGAATACCAATGTACAATAGTTTCGGAAAGTTGAAAAAAAAAATTGACACATGAACTAGTTTAAAAAAATCAAAATTTATCCAATCATGAAGAAAAATTGATATTTAAATTCAAGTTCATGCTTACAGGCACGTCTTCTTCTTAACGGACATAGCTGGGGCTTCGTGTAGATTTTTTTTTTATTATTTGGAACCACTTTGGAGGGCGGCGCGATCAATTTTTTTTTTTACCCATATTAAGGGCCACCCTAATATATATACAATATACATCTGATTGCGAGTGTCTTAAAAAGGGCGTGAGCGACGAAAAATGCGATTTAAATAGCAAAAGGGCGTATAATTGATTTGTATTCTCGCCGTTCGATAGGAAAAGAGTTGAAACGAAAAAACTCGCTGCTTTTTTTCTCCGAGACGGAAATTTATTGGCAGAAAGGCGTAAGTGCCGAAAATCTATCTTTTCCGGAATGTCTGTTTTACCGGAAGATGAACGTTTTTGGGCACAAAAACACGTTTATGATGAGAAAAGTTAATTGTCCGTTAGAACATGAATATTTGACGGATACGCCCATCTGGAATTAGCGGGAGTGATTTTTTCAATAAAGTTTATTCCAAAATGGTGTATCCACGAAAATTTCTCGCTATTCAACATCATTAACTCCAGTTGAATTATGCAAAAAAAAAAAAAGAATTGCACAAGGGCGTCAAAGTGTTTCTTGGGCACTGTTCCCATTAGTCACAAGATATATATATAATACGTAATACGCATACGTGGTATTGATGTATATAATATATCTATGGGTAGAGTTCAGCGATGTGTCGAGCTACTTATAATTTATGTGTGAAATTCGTTACGCGCGCCGTGTTGGTCGAGTGATTGACCGCGACACGACACGGACGGGAACGCAACGCAGGGCAGAGCAAAGATTATAAAATAATAATAAGAAGGATTAGCCTAGCGCAAGGCGTTCTCGGTTTTTATTTCGGTCTTTCGGCCCTTCGCGGTCACTCAGTTCGCCGTAAATCGAAGAACCCAGGCAGCAGACAGGCTCTGATCTCACTCGATGCTCGATGACCGCACACGCAACTCTATACCCGGCTTAAAGCCCGAGTTTATAATAAGAGACTCACGAACTCTTTTTCTCTCTCTGATGCTTTGCTATCCACCTTCATTTCTCTTTATAGTATATCGGTTATTATTATCATCGTTATAACTATTCGTTGATTTTTCTTTCTACTGATTCTCATTTTTACTTACAATTATAGTTGACGAATGAACCTACCCCTTAAGTTTTTGTATTTCCAAATGGTATATGTATATTTTTTCTCTTATCTTCTCCATTCTGTTTACAAACATTTATCATTTTGATTGATTTTGTGTGGAAAATTATACTTGCCTATTTCTCTTTTCTGAAAAATGGCTGGATGGCAAAAATTTGGGACCCTAACGGTTTATAACACATGTATCGTCGTATTAATTTACGCCTGGAATTGAAACGGAAAACGATAAACTAATTGATCGAAGATTGTGAAAAGTCGGGGGCACCTCTGTTTAATTATTATTTTTTCACGCATGTGTATTTACCTATCATCAATCCAATTTACGTAGAAACTGAAATTCCACACAGGAAAGAAATAATCTAGTGAACAATATAACAGAACAGAAAAGGGTCTAAAAGAAAGAGAATAAAAAAAAAAAAGTCACGAAGAAAGTCGAAAAAGATTGATTGAGGAGTAACTAATAAGTTAAAGAGATAAGTTTCTATAAAATTAATGATTTGAATTATAAATCTCAAGAAAATTAGTACGTAATATAAATTTAACGAATGATTTCATTTTATTATTATTATTTTACATGGCGACGTGGTGAACACAAGTATATGTGTATATAATAAGTAAATGTACAGGTATATAATACATGAAATACGGTTTTCCGCATACCGCGTGAAAGAAGATAAGGCGCATGTCTTTTTTTTTTTGCCTGTCATACTGTCGACTTTGTCAACCCTGTCAAAATAAGGATTATATACCATATATATACGTGGATTTAGGAGCGATTTCATCAGACGATTCTTCCCACTTTTCTTTTTTCTCTCTCCCTGCAGTCTTTTCTTTCTCCTTTTTTGGATATTTTTCTTCTTTTTTCTTCTTCTTGTTTTCACCTTTCTTTCTCGTCACACGCCCCACGATCACGTGTCATTTCTATTATTATATGCATGCATTTATAGGTAGTCCGCAGGCATTTTCCCCTAATTTTTATTATACAGGGTGATTCACGAGAAACTCCGAGAATTATGGGAGGAGCCTGATTGTCGAATGAGCCCACCCCTTTAACCAATCAAACGAATAGCAGGTAATAACAACAGGAACTATGTGAGCATAACATTGGAGCCAAGATACGTCATAATCGACTCGATATTTCTATTGAACAAGAGGCCAGTTAAGCTGAACAATATTTACATTCAAAGTAGAATCTATTACTAGCAGACCTGGTTCTGATGATTATCTCCTACTCTGTACCTTGATTCTACCATGATGCTCAGGGCTCACACAGTTCCTATCTTCATTACTAGTCCAGTTAATGAAGACACAAAAAGAGGCTTTCGCTACGAAAGGTCAAGGACAGTTCTAATTTGGTAGGTTCGTACAGTTTGGTGTTCAGCATGGCATGCACCACGAATGCTCCAGTGCGAAAGGTGGATCATATCGAGTTTGCGCATGCGCCAACTCTGTTCGTTGTTCATCATTCAGAAATGAGGCACTTCACGCATTCTACACGAGCCTCGAGACTAACACTTTGCAAGCAGGTCTTACGAATTATCTCTGATTTGGTGCCGTAGCTGTCACCGGCGCCGAATGAAAGATGTTTAATTGTTTTCAGATTTTCGGACTCTCAATTGTTTTATTGGTCGAGATACTCCCACACTCTAATAAATTAAAAAAATGTTTCGAATGTAAATATCGTTTGGTCTAACTGGCCTCTTGTTCAATAGAAACATCGAGTCGATTATGTATCTTGATTCCAATGTTATGCCACTATGCACAGTTCCTGTAGCAATTACCTGCTATTCGTTTGATTGGTTAAAGGGGTGGGCTCATTCGACAATCAAGCTCCTCCCATTCTCGGAGTTTATTGTGACTCACCCTGTATATAGATAAGATCGTGAACTGTACATAGTACACGGGGTTACGTCACTGTCGACGCTGATCCCCCTTAAGAGAGTATCCCTCTGCCTCCTGGTATCCTCCCTCACTGGTTGATTCCCTCTTCTCTTTTTCCTCCTTCCTCCTTCATCTCTCGTTCTCTCGGTCTCTTGCTCTCACCCTTCGTCAGAGAGTCGCTAGCGCTCGGCATCGCGCGGTCCCGCAAATGCATTAGCGGCGAGAGAGCTTTTAGTGACGTCACGAACACCACACGAACGTATAAAATAGACATCTATACATCTATACATACATACATGTATACAAGGTATACATATAGACATAATAACAGTGGGAGAGAAAGAGATAAGAAATGAAGGAGGAAAGAAGAGAAAAGGGAAAATGGAAAAGAGAAGAAAAAGAAACAGACCCGTGTATGCTAAGTGTATTTTGAATTCGGTCAACTTCCACGCGCCTAATAGACCTGAGAGTTATATATGTATTGAGATTTCAAATGTCGTTAAAGTCAGTTTCGGGAATTAGTAGATATTCAATGTGATTAAGATTCGACCAAATTTCGATAATTTTTACCAACATTTTCTACATTCTATAAAAATTCCAGTTACTTGAGCGAAATACAGCGAGCTTTCTGACAAAGAAACCGAAATTCGAAAAGAAAGTAGGAAAAAATACACTAATAAATAGAAAAGTTCATATCAATCGAGAACACCAGAACTAATATTGGGATGGGGGTCAGAATTTTGAAAGATTGAACTTCGGTGACTGTTGAAAAAAAACAAAAAAACTGGCTGTTCTAGATTTTGGGTGTTTCGTACGCAATGGTCTTTTGATTTCATCGTATTCTATATCCCGCTCATTGCTATTGTTCGAATTAACGCACGTTTCCATGAATAACCTTTCGTAAAAATCGTTTTTTCTACTTAGTAATCCATCGGTAATAACAATTCTGGAATTAGACTTTGTCGATGTATCGGTATTCGTATTAAAAAAAAAAAGAAAAAAATCAAAATTTCAGCCCTTCCTTGTATTTTGACCCCAATCCTATAGTCTTTTATATTGTACGTATGTACCTTCACGTAAATGGTATACTTATATTCTATACGAGGATCACCGACGATCAGTTTTACCAATTTGAATGAGGGTAGTGGACGGTTGATAAATTTTAGCCCCTTATTTGCGAAAACGCGGATATCCGAGAAGATACCGCGAGTTGTGGAGGAAAGTTTCGCGACCCCTCATTCTTTCTGGTTAACGTTGATTTGGCTATAAACTAAACTGCGGTACTATTCTACATATGTCTATACGTATGTATATACATCGGTCAGGATCTATATACGTGGACACGCGTGGTTCTACTGGTATTTTTTTTAATATATTTTTTTTTTTTCATCCAATAATATATCCTGTGTAAGAAAAAGCCAGGGAGAGGATTCGAGGCGACCAGCCAGTCAATTCCCCATATACATACGTACAATATACATGCATACGGCTGTTAAACTGGATTATAAAAATCGTTCGATTTGGGCCATTAGGCAAAAAGACGAATCGCCTATTGCTTACGCGAGACCGGAAGAAACTAACCCCGAACTGGAACTTGGACTGGGACTGGCAATGGGTTGGGGTTACAAACAGGACTTAGAATGAAACTGAGACATTTTTCACGTTTCTACTCCGTTCCTGCATGCTGCTGTTGCTGCATTTTTCCTATTCCCATTCCCATTCCCATTTAGAGTTTCAATTTTCCGGAATCTAATTCCCTTCCCCGTTTTTCTCGTTAATGGAGGAATCGACCAGAATTCCGGAAGGGGCAGTTTTTCATTTTCTAAATGGCCAAATAACGTCCAATCAAAAAAGGGATACTAAAAATTTCAGATTACATGGTAAGAAACGTTTAAAAAAAAAAAAAAAAAAAACAGTTTCAAATCTTCTGTGATACAAGTTCATGCGCAAGAAATCTTTCGCAGAATCTTTCCTTCGTAGGGCCGCGAAAGGTTCCTGTGAATGAACTTTCATTGCAGAAAATTCTAATCTTCTTTCAAAACATATCCTACCATAATCTGAAATTCTTGGTATCCGCTTTTTGATTGGACGTTTTACGGCCATTTTTTAAAAATCAATAACTACTTTCTACCAAAATTTCAGTAGAGTCCTCCCTAACTTAAACCTTTCATCACATCTCCAATTATAATATCGTATGGATATCTTTTTCCTTCCCCGCGGAAAATCTCTGTTTTCATTCCTTTCCCATCCAGTCCCATTTCTATTCTTTGCTTTTTTTTCATCGAAGAACCACAGTTTTCAATAATAATTAATCATGCCTACTATTCATAATGATATCATCGAGGCAATACATATTTAATGATCATGACAATTATTCG
Organism: Ametastegia equiseti; assembly: GCA_963989295.1. Taxonomy (NCBI): domain Eukaryota; kingdom Metazoa; phylum Arthropoda; class Insecta; order Hymenoptera; family Tenthredinidae; genus Ametastegia; species Ametastegia equiseti. The sequence continues at coordinate 15,160,493 of OZ022395.1, forward strand.
TACATTTTTGGAATTCTTTTTTCACTATTATCTATTTTCCGTATAATTTTTCACATTTTGTTCCTGTTTTTCAGAATATTGATCTCGTTTTTGGTCTTTTCTTCGCCTCATAATTTTAATATATTACAGATTTTTCATAATTTTTGTTATTTTTATTTTTTTTATCGTAATCTTTTTGAGCAGTAATTTTTTCCAGGAGATTTCAGTTCCTTATTGAACCATCCGAATTTTCTTGAGGTCGCATTATTTTTCCAAGGATTTGCTATTTTTAATGAAATCTTCAAAGTTTGTGCGTACCTAATTTATTTTTTTGCGCTTTCGTTTCTCCCGAAGGAATTCTAATTTCTGACCATCAATTTGTAACAAAATGTCTGTTGTGTGTACCGTGTGATCTGTTCAATATCGTTGAAAATCTATCAATATTTCTACTCTTTTTATTTCAAGGCGGCAACGGGTTGTGACAATCACTCAAGTCACCCAAATCACCAAGAATCAAACAACAACACGACCGGAAGTGGGGCCGTGGCAACTGCCGCGATGCAACTTCTGTCAACCCTCTTTGTCCACGAGGTGGTGAACGCCCTACCGGATAAGCCTCTTCTGAACAGTCGACTTCAAGAAATCGTTGGGTGAGTGGAACCAAAAATTTCATGATCCGTCTCCATTGTTTCTCTCTTTTCAAAGTTGAAACAGAACTTGATATCCTCAACGATATTTCTTTCTATTCGGATGTTCGATTTTCCGATCGAAGATTAGTGATATCGATTTTCATCTTTTCTTCATTGAATTTTGCATTTCGGATATAATTTTTGCCAATTTTTTCACCAGATCTCGATAAATTCTGACTCCTTCTTTCCGTCTATCGATTAAGTTATATGTTTCGATATTTTCTTACGCGCATCTTGTTTGCATTTTTTTCTATTAATTACATATATCCGTGCGGAAATTGTTAGGTATACTGAATGATTTTTATTTATACCGATTATCAAGGGGAGCAGTATGTCGCGGTTGGAAAAATTGAACATCATCCAAAGTCGACTTGTTTCATCACCAAAGTTCATTTTGCATCATTATAATCATCTCACTTAAAAACGGTTGCTGCCCAAATTCAGGCACACCGTAGGTCCGATTCGACTTATCTATGACCAAGATTCGGAGGAAGACAGGCTGTCACTAATTTAACGAGGGAAATTAGGAAATTTAATTTCTAGGCTGAGTTATTTGCAAATAAGTGGAAAAGAAATGTTCGTTTTTCGGAAAATTGGCCATGTCTTGTATGATAATTTTTTAAATTCAATTTCCCTCGTTCAATTTATGACGGCGCATCTTCCGACCAATTCGGATCCTGAGAAAGTGAAATCGGACCTACGGTGTGCCTCAATTCGTACAGCGACTGATTTTTAGTGAGATGATTATTATGATGTAAAATGAACTTTGGTGAAGAAATAAATTCATTTTGGGCCACGTTTCATTTTACAATCGCGTCATACTGGTCCCCTTAAGTAGAAGAAAAAAAAAACAAAAAAGAAAAAGACCCACAGACAGACCGACATCTTTCTAAAAACCTATTATTTTTCGGATACCAGAGGGTCAAAACCGTAAAGATTTGTTAAAATCTAGAAAAGTCATTCTCGAACTAAACCAATTCTTTTCTTACGACACCAAAGCCCCAAAGGTGATGAAGGGTAGAAAGGAATCACAGAAGTGATAATTAAAACAAACAAAAACTTGATTAGAAGTATCCATTTTTGTTGCTGTTGTGTCATTAAGATACCTATACCCTTTTTATTCCCTCGTCCTCTTGATATCTACATATAGATATATATTGGGGCAATATGGGAGCGTGAAACGTCGGGGGGTAGAGCTACGTGTGTGGTAGGAAAAGGAATTTGAGTATATCAGAAAATAGTAAGGGAGTAAAGTTCGAAATTTGAAACTGAAAAGCTTGAGCGAAAGGAGCTTCGCGGAGCACAAGAGATAGACAGACAGACAGGCAGGCAGATGAGACACAAGAGGCGAGACAAGACGCAATCTGTTTTCTCTAGCACATCGGGTAGAATAGCCTGGTATATGTATACCTAAATATGCGCTATTCGCTTGCGAGTGGGGTATATAAAAAGAATATTCGAGTCCATCCACCTGGATCAACTTCCTCCCTTACTACTTATATATATACTTGTGTGCATTAGCTTGGGAATTCTTCTTTTTCTTCTTCTTCTTCTTCTTCCTCGTTCCGGACCTCCCAAAAGTCAAGCCTTTAGTTTAGCTATTAATATACATATAATGTCTATCGCGGGACATTCCATGTGGCTGCAACCAGCCAAAAAATGACTGCAGATCGAAGAATAATTTTCTACAAATCATTACGTACAATACTTTCATCAAGTCTTACCGACCCCGTAGCGTGAAATTCTGAGACTTGTGTACCGGATTGCACGCGCTTAAAATTCATTTTTCTCATTTCATTTTATTTTATCTTTGAATTGATGGATATCAAAGAAATGGTTAATTAATACAGGTGACGAACATTCTTCATTTCGATCAAATCTGTTCTGATTTTCAAATTTGTCCGGATAATACAAATACATTTAAGCAGTCAAACGCTAATTTGATATAGGAACAGGGAAAGAACGAAACCAAGAATCCATCGATATTTGCATCCTCTATTTATTTTCACAATTTATTATGTTTGAAGCTGAGATTTTTTGTGAAAAATTAAATCAGATGGAAACTAGCCGTTTCAAATAGAATTTTCATCATTTTTGAACGGCCCGTTTCTCCATAATATGTATGATTTTTCCACAAATCTCTTGGTTTTAACCTCTTTGAAATATGAGTGAAGAAAGAATATTAATGATAATAAAAATAATAATAATAAACACATGTATATTCTTTCCCTGAAAAAAGCGAATGGTTTTTTTTTCTCGTGCGTTTTTGATTCTGTAATTTTCCAAATTTACTATGAAAGAAAAGAAAAAAAAACACAATATTCTCTAAATAGTAATCTATACCGCAAAATCTATCTGTGTAGAGATTATCTACACACACTCATACATGTATACCTGTTAGGGGGCGAATCGTCATTCTATATAAGGGCTATGCCTACACAAGCGGTTCTATATAGCTATAGGTATAGCGGGGGAATAACGGATTATGATTAATTTCCTTGCCCCCAAAGTGAGAAAAAAAGAATAACATGAGAGAGAAAAAAATAGAATAAAAAATCTATATAGTCACGGCTTTTACTCACTGCGCCGGCTGTTACGTTATAATCTATACCTATAATACGTATAGTACATGTATGAATATCTATGTATCTATGTATATATGTAAGACCTCGATCTTTTTCTTATTTTATTTCATTTTATTTCATTTTTCTTTCTTCCTTATAATTTCTCAAATATTTATTAACAATTTTTTCTCCTCTCTTTCTCTCGCTTTTTTCTCAAAAAAATTCTTATTCATGCGTAAAGTATAACTGTAGATCTGTATATCGTGTATGAAGTATTCCACGCGAAAAAAGAACCGGCATTTTGAATTGCAAAAAGAAGAAAAAAAGAAAAAAAAAAAACAACAAAAATCAAGATTAGTCAGTTCTTGGTGATGGAATTGATAAAATACCCTATCTACACACGTATGTATGTATATAATATATTTGTGTATGTATGTATGTATAGCAGTTGTATTTAGCTTGATCATGCGTGAGTTCATAAAATAACAGATGTGCACACCTCTCGTATAGGCTAGAGCTAGAGCTTTGCTCGCCTCTTCATAGTCGTATATTGTCTGGGCGATAGACAGATAGGCGCGGCTGTATGTTCGCTATAGTGATAGTATACGTGTATTATATAGGTATGAGTATGATACGTATATCTATGTACGTATAGGTATAGGTATATACTATATACGATCGGCAAGATAAACGCTGCGAGTGTGAAAGCGATTCGATACCGAAATACGGTCGCGTCATCAGGTGACAGTGATCTATGATTATACTATACGAGGTGGTCTATGCTTCAAGTAGGTATGTATATGTGTCTAATCCTTATACCTACGTGTATGTACCATGTACGTCGTTCGCACATATACAGAAATTTACACGTTTTACTAGGGTCATTTGAAAAAAGTTGACCAAATTTGACCAAGGAACATATATATTTTTTTTTCCTTGCAAAATCAATTCCGTTTCTAAACATTTATACAATGATATAAGAAAACATGTCTTTGGATCCATACAAAAGCCACGGACAAGCAATTTTAACTTTTCATCACCTTTGGTGATATTAGAAAAATATTGATTTAGTAGGACAAGTGACTTTTGTTATTTGAACAAATTTTCACAGTTTTGTGAAACACAGTTTGCGAACAAATGTCTGTCTGTTTGTCAGTCTGTCTGGCGTTAGGCGGACAAACTCACCTAATGATCTGAGCAATGGCTCGATGAAAAAATTGAATTTTACCGGAGATCAAGAGCGAATGATGGACATGAAAAATTACCGTATCCCGTTCAATTTGAATGATCGCTTCTATCGGAAAAAATCAACTTTCAATTCTGTTACTTCATTTTCTTCGAGTAGATTGAGGTACTGGGTGTAAGTGAAACCGTGGGGATTGAGGTATAACACAAAAATATATAGGTGATTTCGAATAGATCTACGTATATGAAGGTATATATGGGTGAATTCGAGAAAATTGAGGTACATGCAATGATGTATGGGTGAATTCAAGTTTATGCTGTTGAAGTATATTCATTGGGCGAGAGAAAAGTTACAGGTAATCCGAAACTGTAGGTTGAAACGAGCATATGCCCACCAGGTAAAGTCTTCCACGAATTACTATTACTAATACGAATAAAACGATGCAATAAAAGAAGAGTTCACGACGAACACGAAACCAGTTCACATAAAATTGAAATCAATTTGAAGGAATAATTCGACCACAGCTCATATAGTATGCCGAGCAATGAAAAATTAGTCTGTAATGTGATGAAAAGTATCGTGAAAAAAAACTGGTTTTTTCCGCCTTGTTTTTTTTTTTTTTTCTCTTGTCAGAAATGACAGAAGTTTGCCGTGTTCAATACAGTCGTGATTCTAACTTCAACAAGCAAACACGTTGGTAAATCCAAGAATGATTTCAAATTTTTATTACGAAGTGATAAGGAAGTATTGGTGCCGTGACAAAAACTACTTTCCTCGATCAATTCGGAAAATTTCATTAGACAAGATTCTGCACGAATACGTTGGTCTGTCTGAAATGAATTCGTCGAGTGCTTCCGAAAATTGCCAGTCGGAAAAATTTGAAACGTGCGACAATTAGATTACAGCTTACAGTTTCCAGTCATGCCTTGAGCTTGAGTAGCTCGAATTCTTTTAGTCTTGTATGGGAGAAACTTGCGAAATTAAATTTCTAGGTTTTCGAAGTCTGCAGTACTCGAGGAAAATTTCGTTCTGATGTTTTTCCTAATCGTGAGCTGCGTTCTATGCAAACAAACATCGAAAACCCGTCGTTCAAAAAGTAGGTCCTGATTAATTTCTCCCACAAATGTTTCGAAAAATTCTTGTACAGAATATTACGCAAATTTTCTTATACCCTGGAATAAAATATGGACATGAATTTCAGTGTGAATTGAAATTTTCTTACATTTAAATATTTATTGATTCTCCGTGATTTTCTCGTTAAACAAATTAGCGTCGGAAAATTGCGACCCGGACGAAATTCCCTCCTCTGCAGAAACGGAAAAACGTAATGATTTTGAAAAATCTTTGGCGAATTGCAAAAAAGAGAAAGGGAAAGAGCATAGAGTGAAAGGGCGCTTTTTGTTCCCCTTATTTTTTATCTTTTTTTCGTTTGGTTCTGACAACGTCGACGTCGAGATCGACGGGGGTATAAGGTAGCGATCATCAAGGCTTAAGAGCCAATCACTGCGAGATAATTGGCGCGAGGCTAGATTGAGGTGCGGATGGAAAAATCACTCGACAAACACTTTCCGCGTTAATCCCGTTAAAGTAAGACGTCGAGAAGGGGTCCTCATGCCGCCCCCCCCTCGGATCCAAACCCTTGGGCGTCGCGACGCCGTACAACCTGCAGACCCAGGGATATAATGTATGGAGCATTCCGTGCCAATCTGCCATTCTAAAATAAATGAGGTCGTAAAAATTTTTGAAAATTCATATCCCCGTGTCAAATAAGATAATTTTCCGAGATTTCGACACCCTTTTTCTTCCAGATCGCGGTACATTCTATTATTTCGTCTAATATAGGAATTAGGGAGGGATTCGTTGCGAAGATACGATCCTTCTTTTCCCAGCGACTGTGAAACTATTTTTTCGAAAAATTACTGCGTCTTCGAACCGGCTGAGTATTCTTCAATTTTGGAACAAAATTTGGTCTTCGCGTCTTGATCATGAGAACAAAAGGCTCAGCCAATAGCGCGCGGCCCTTTTTTTCAAGCAAAATCAGTTAATATCTCGTGATCCGGAACAGGAACCGTATCGAAACTTTGGCAAATTATCATCGTATTTGTGCGAACGGATTTTTCGGTCCCAATTTTCATGTCCATTCATTTTTTTTTTTTTGCTCTAGTGGCATGAAATGCCCCATACATCTATGTACGTCTGTACATGTATGTATGAAATAACAATAATGATAATAACAATAATGATAATAACAAATTGATTTCGCTTTTCAGCAGCTCCTCCCTCGCTTCCTTCTATCGCGGTTGTGTTTTAATCATCGGTAGGATCAGTCCGAGTAATTGCTGAATTACGTCAGACTGTTTGCAGTCACCGTGCCGTGGGGTGTCGTAGCTGCTTTCGAATTACTTATGCATGTATAATATATATATAATACATATATATCCATAAAGATCAGGCACTTCAATTTCCGCGGAGAAAGACAGAAAATTATCAGGAACATAATTCTAGTACAATGAAGTATATGCCTAGATATAAAAGTACAGAAAGAAATTCGTATAGAGATAAAAAATTTACGAAATTTTCCTTGTTAATTGTCTGGTATTCTGTTTTGTTTTATTTGTTTTTTATCAATCAATCAATCATAGGTGCAGTTGTACATTTTTTCATTCCATTAATCAATTTCTCATTTGTTCATAAATTTTTTTCATTTCATTGAATAAAATAGAAGACGCATACAATTTATCGAGGAGGAATTTCAAAATTTTAGATTAAATTCGAAATGTAAAATCGCGTTACAGTACAAACATTTGAATTTTTATTTCTTATAACTTTTTACACTGCAGCTTGAAAGCGATTTATGAAATATTAGTGCTGGTTGGTTCGTTCGGCAGTTACCATACCTATTCGTAATTTTTATTTCCTTGGATTATCCGTCATTCTGCATTTTACCGCAAGAAAATAGAAAAAAAAAAAAGAAATCACAGCTGACTTCTGACAGAAGAAAAACTCCCAAATTTTAGATAAAATACTAATTTTTGATTCCAAAGAAACCATCTGCTTAAGGCATCACTTAATTTTTATTGCAAAAATTCGTTTTTTTTAGGATTTTGGATAATTGCGCGATTATACATATACGTACGTGTCTCTGCAAGTAGTGAAATCCGTTCGCCTATGAGACAAAATTGCATGTACGGATATGACGTCGCGTGAAAAAAAAGTGAATGAAAAAAATAAAAATAAATAAAAAATAGATTCACATGAGAAGGCCAGTAGGTAATTGGGGGGATGATTTTAAGATGGACGATCGGTTGGTCGGCTGTGAAGGATAAAGAAATATAAGAAAAAGAAATGATAAAAGGAGAGAAAGAGGATTGGGACGGAGGAGGAGAAAAAAATAAAGAAAAAGAAAAAAGAGAGAAAAAAAAAATACCATAGTGGGAAAAGGAAAGGAAAAACACGAGGGGGTGAATGAGCGCGGCGGTCGAGACTTGAGCCTCCCGAACGCGGGGTAGGTAATCTGCTAATGGACTCTGCAAGCCTTCTCGCCCCTCGCTTTTATCTCCCTCTCTCTCTCTCTCTCTCTCTTTCTCTCGACTACCCTACGCGGCTACGCCGGCCACCCTGCAACCCTCTTTACGCGCGGGACGGTGCTATACATAGATATACGTGTACAGCATAGCCGTATCCGTCTACCTACCTACCTACCCACCTACCTACCTACATACGTCTGCAAGTATCTACAGTTTAGACCTTATACTTACTCACGGGCACCGCCTGGCTCGCTCGCGTACTCACCACCTACCCTATCTTCATACCAACCCCCGGATATATTTTTATTTCAGCGTACGTCTTCCTTCTCCTTTTACGTTCCACCCCCTCGCCTTTCCAAAATACTCGAAAGCGTGCGGGTCGCGCATGTAAAACATATACGTACATATACATACAGGGTGTCCCAGAATTAAATGCTTAAAATGATAGGGGAAATAATAGAGGGGGTCGAGCTGAGTAAATTAACCTGAAGAACATGTGGCCTTCGAAGTCGCGTTCGCGAGATACGAGCGGCTAAAAAAAATTGCATCAAACGCCAGCATATAGGCAACCGAGTATACAGGAACAAGTGGTTATCAGTCTTGTTGATAAGAGTGCTCGAATGCTGATGCGGAACGTAACGCTTGAAATTTACAACTTCTAAACAAAAACAGCTTGATATTGAATATTTGATCAACACAAGAACGAGGATAAGAATTATGATCACTGCTTACTGTGTACTCGGTTGCCTTCACGCTGGCGGTTAGCGTGATTTTTTATTTCGCAAACGCGATTTCGGAGAATCGGAGACCACATGTTCCTAAGGTTAATTTACTTAGTTCGACCCCCTCCATTACCCCTATTATTTTACGCATTTAGTTCTGAGACACCCTGTATATGTAATATGCATGTATTGCCGCGATGATGAATGTAATATATTCACGGATTTTCAATTTCAATCGTTTATTCCTCTGGATTTTTTTTTTAAATTTTTTTGCGTTTTTTTTTTTTTTATATTCAGAGCCTTTGCCGATATGAGAACAGCATCGGTCCAGTCTGAAAAGTTAATGGTTTACATTCCGATGAATCCTCGTACGTTTTCAATTACACGAATGCATCGTTTAGCCGATGAACAGGTTTTTCGGAAATACCTAAGGTACAGAAAAAGTGTCCTAATTACTGACACTGTCCCAGTTATTGACATTTTTTAATGATTCATTTTTATCCGGGAGCATTCAAATTATCGAAAAATTAATTCATGTTCTCTGAGTCTCTAGCAACTGATTTCTGTTATGGAAATATTCATAAATCTTATATCATCAATTTCAAATTTAGAAAAATATAGGTAATAAGTGTCAGTAATTGGGACACTTACCTTACTACGTTTCGCCGATAAACTCTTGCCGAATGATCTTGAGAATGGCAAGATGAGAATGTAGCTGATATTCACAGGGGTTCGCACGCTAGTAATAGGCATGAAATATATATTGCCATGTACCGTTTGATTCGAGCGCTCGCTTATATGTAATACATATACCTGGAGAAGAAGATTCGACTTTTACTTTCCATCTTTGAGATGAATTTTTTGCCTTTTCTTATTTCACCCAAATGAAAAATCTTTCTCAATTTCTCGAATTTATATCAAGGAGAAGAATAATTTGTGAAATTTAAGTCTTGCAATTCTCAACTATACGCTGATCTCGCAGAATCACAAAAAAATGGCAGAAGAACTGAAAAAAAAAAATGCAAAACGAAGAATTTTGATCAATTATACAGGGAATTTCTGAGGAAAGTAGCCATCCTTACTATAGGCAACCCAAAAGACGACCCCAGATTGAGTCTACGCCTTTGGCTGCTACAAAACTGGAATGGGGGATCCGTGAGAGTGGACTAGCAGACGGCTCTCTGTCAAACGTCGCGGTTAAAAGTCAGGTTAGGAAGACAATAACATCGGCACCGATATTAGAGAATGAAATGTAAACCGACAAGTGAGTGAGTTGTGAGTTGATTTCGCGAACGCGAATCGGATAATTATCTGTGAAAAAATTACTGTCAAGTAAACAGTTGATTCGGGATATCAACTTCGTGTTGTCAAGAAGCAGTTCATTTGTGTATTTGGTAAATTGACTTCGGTAAATAAATTTGAGCAGGTAGGTGAACGAACATTTATTTACAAAATAATTAGAAACGGGCAAGTACTCGTTCACCGTCGTATCGTTGATTATTTTGCAGAGTTTAGATTTGATGCAGGCTTCGTTGGGAGGCAGGCTTTGATGCGAGGCAGGCTTTGAGGCGAGGCAAGCTTCGAGGCGAGGCAGGATCGAATACGACGCAGGCTTCGTTGCGAGGCAGGCTTCGTTGCGAGGCAGGCCTCGCCTCAAAGCTTGCCTCGCATCGGAGCCTGGCTTGCAACGAAGCCTGCCTCGTATTTGATCCTGGCTCGCCTCGGAGCCTGCCTCGTCCCAAAGCTTCCTTTGCATCGAAGCCTGCCTTGTATTTGATCCTGGCTCGCCTCAGAGCCTGCCTCGCATCGAAGCCTGCCTCGTATTTGATCCTGGCTCGCCTCGGAGCCTGCCTCGTCCCAAAGCCTCCCTTGCATCGAAGCCTGCCTCGTATTTGATCCTGGCTCGCCTCGGAGCCTGCCTCACATCGAAGCCTGGCTTGCAACGAAGCCTGCCTCGTATTCAATCCTGGCTCGCCTCGGAGCCTGCCTCGTCCCAAAGCCTCCCTTGCATCGAAGCCTGCCTCGTATTTGATCCTGGCTCGCCTCAGAGCCTGCCTCGCATCGAAGCCTGGCTTGCAACAAAGCCTGCCTCGTATTCAATCCTGGCTCGCCTCGGAGCCTGCCTCGTCCCAAAGCCTCCCTTGCATCGAAGCCTGCCTCGTATTTGATCCTGGCTCGCCTCAGAGCCTGCCTCGCATCGAAGCCTGGCTTGCAACAAAGCCTGCCTCGTATTCAATCCTGGCTCGCCTCGGAGCCTGCCTCGTCCCAAAGCCTCCCTTGCATCGAAGCCTGCCTCGTATTTGATCCTGGCTCGCCTCGGAGCCTGCCTCACATCGAAGCCTGGCTTGCAACGAAGCCTGTCTCGTATTTGATCCTGGCTCGCCTCAGAGCCTGCCTCGTCCCAAAGCCTCCCTTGCATCGAAGCCTGCCTCGTATTTGATCCTGCCTCGCATCGAAGCCTGCCTCGTATTTGATCCTGGCTCGCCTCGAAGCTTGCCTCGCCTCAAAGCCTGCCTCGCATCGAAGCCTGCCTCGCATCGAAGCCTGCCTCCCAACGAAGCCTGCATCAAATCTAAACTCTGCAAAATAATCAACGATACGACGGTGAACGAGTACTTGCCCGTTTCTAATTATTTTGTAAATAAATGTTCGTTCACCTACCTGCTCAAATTTATTTACCGAAGTCAATTTACCAAATACACAAATGAGCTGCTTCTTGACAACACGAAGTTGATATCCCGAATCAACTGTTTACTTTACGGTAATTTTTTCACAGATAATTATCCGATTCAGGTTCGCGAAATCAACTCACAACTCACTCACTTGTCGGTTTACATTTCATTCTCTAATATCGGTGCCGATGTTATTGTCTTCCTAACCTGACTTTTAACCGCGACGTTTGATAGAGAGCCGTCTGCTAGTCCACTCTCACGGATCCCCCATTCCAGTTTTGTAGCAGCCAAAGGCGTAGACTCAATCTGGGGTCGTCTTTTGGGTTGCCTATAGTAAGGATGGCTACTTTCCTCAGAAATTCCCTGTATATCAGGGATTCTGTTATAATCGTGAAATTTTGTGCGAAGAATTGCTTAGAAAATTCTTTTGTATAATTGTAGCGGTAGGTGAATCGACAATCAATTATCTGTAAAAGAGTGGAAACAAAAATTTTTAATGAAGAAAAATTACTTCTTCGACGATTTAAAAAGTAGTTTGAACCAGAGTGGATTACTCACAAGTATTATATACGTGTTGCGATTGAAAATCGTTTTTATCCACCACTTGACTGATCACTGCTACAGCGGCAGGATTTACTAGGACTGGGTGCCCCGCGGGGTCGAGGGTTCGAAAAATACGTAGAAAATCCAGAGGGGAGCGATGACGCGTGATTGTTAATTCGAAATTAAAAAATCGTTAACCGTATCCGACGCATGCATACCTATACTACACAAAGGTATAGTATGAGAGGCGTTTCGTACCAAGTTATCCAGCTTGTGACCCCCTCGCCATTTTAAATTCGTTTTATATTAGTATACTTGTTTCATACGATAATTCTTGCCTCGAGAACCAGGTAAATATTTTTTTAAATTATTTTTTCTCTTGTTTTCGAAACCGTTCCTATTTTTTCGATATCGAAATCACGCTAGATCTTATTGCTTCGTTAGCGTGGAAATTCGAAGAAGTGCGGATCTTATACCTTCCCGTCCGTCTGTCTGTCTGTACCTGAACTCAGGGTCGGAACAATCTAATGAATCTGCTTTGAATTTTCATATTTATGTATGATTTAGTGATGCCCTGACGGGGAATCGAAACTTTGATTCTAGCCACAAAATCAAGGGTAGCCTTTCGATGGTCAATAGTGGAAAACTAGAAATTTGTTAACAACGGTCTCAACGATTTAGATCGAAATTCATATCTGATTGGCGTTTTGCGACGTCAACAAGACGGCAAATGCGTTTTACCCGGGAAAATTCATCCGAGGGTAGTTTATCCGATGACTGATCCTTTGCATTATTATTTCTATACAGTCTAAGAAACGGGTCTAATAATTTGCTCCAAAAATCACATCTGGATACCGGTTTTTAAAATACTCAATATCATCTCAGGCTTTTTCCGAAGGAAATTCAACCGAGGGATTTTTGATAAAGACTGTTTGGAAACTAGAAATTTATCGGAAACTGCTCTAATAATTGCGTAAAAAGTAGAACAAACGCGAGACCCACTTAATTCTTTACCGTCAGAAAATGTTCGTTATGGTATAGCAATGTCCCCTCAAAAAAATCATCAAAATCCACCTTGGCGCCCGTGTTTGTTTAAAAAAAAAGATCACAACTAAAAGAAACGTTCTAGTAAAATTGGAACAAAATGAGGAGTGATCTTTATGGGTGAAATCATTTAAAAAATCGCCATTCAAATCGGATGGGGGTAAGTGTTTCCAGTTGGTTAGTTTGCCTTGGAATTTCCTGTACATAGTACGAGATACAGACGTATATTTCTTCTAGATTTTAGGCACATCGCGAGTGTAGAACATAAAGTAGGTATCGTATACACGCGTGTATCCCTACGACACGACGACGACCGCACCTATAACTAACAACCTACTAGTTCAGTTCAAAGGGCAGATGCTCCTCAAAACATCAGCTGGCCTCCCGGGGGAGGCTTCAAAGTCCTGATCATCATCATGCCCGGTGTACGAGCTAGCTATATACCCAGCTAGTTGACCAGTGATTCATTCTGCCAACAGTTGCGACTGCTCGGTTCAAAAACTTCCTATCACCTTTAGGAGATTCTAATAGGGATCTAAGGAATTTGATTTCTTTTTTCCCGCATACAGGAAAACCCATAAGAAAATATTTACAGATTTATCAAATTTTGTGAAAAAGGGGTGAGCTGAAAATTTTATCGCACTTTTGTTTTACACCAAAATACGTTCGGTAAATATTTATAACCTTCGGGTATTAAGCAGGCAAAAATCTCACATTCCCTAACCTCCGCGGGACACTCAGAAATTTCAGAAATGATTTCGGGCCTATATATTTGGAAAGAGTTCGTTTTCGCGCGTGAATTGCACCGTTGATAGTCGATCATATTCATTTCTAAACTTCCTGACTTCTGGACTTTCGGATCTTTTAGCTTCTTGCAATCCGATGTTTCGCATTTTTGTCAAGTTTTGAATTCATGGTGGTGACAGACCAGGAAAACCGGAAATAGTCAGGAGATTCTGATAGTCGGCAAAAGTCAGGGAACTTCATAGACTTGAAGGGATTTTTCTTTCAGTTAGTATTTTTTTGTTATTTTACAGTGTCTTTTTTTTCTATATAGTTCCATTGATCAAAATGAAGGTAGACAATTTTGTACTTCTCGTTCACCGGAAGTTCTCGATATTATTCGGATTTGGTGGAATTAAAGGAGGCAAGAATGCATTTTCTGGGGGAAATAGACGTCAAGAAGAAATCAGGGAATTTCATTTCAGCTAAATTGTCGGCAACATGGAATTCTAACGTTTCTCGAAACTCAAAATCTTTCGAAATAAACTCGGAATCTTGAACCTTCGGTACCTTTACTATTTGGAAGTTTGATCCAAATTCCAGAATGTCCCGTACGTATGCATAATACCCATAGACTACCTTGAGGTATACCGTTAATTCAATGTATATGGATATCTTTAGGTACCTATACGTATACAGGAATAGATTGCGAATAGTAGCGAGGAAGGGACTTCGTTCTCGTCGTCGTAGTCGTCGAATTGGTAATGTATTATAATCCAAAAGTCTATAACACCCATAGCGGCTCAGGATATTGCTACTCCTGGGCCGCTGACGCGTAATGCATTTGCGCAGGGATTTCGGGACAGGGCGAGGCGATTCGGGGTGACTGCGTTCACCAGGGCTTAGGGGTGGCTAGAAACGCCTCACGAGCCCAACCAAAACCCGGAGGCCCCATATACCTACTCGACTGTCGCGATTTACCCGTCATGCTTGAATATGCAAAAAGGATCTGAATCCTGAAATGAAAACCGAAAAACACGTACATGTGAACGAGAACCAAAAATCAAACAAAAATTGAATAAATTAATGAAATTTTACTTTCAAAATTGACTAATTTTCATTCGCGACGTTCTGATCTGTCGCTAACTACGTGGGAATGAAATAGCCGAAAGGCAAGTGCAGCGGCACGGTAGGCATTCGGTAGGTACGCGAAGTGGCATAAAGTTGACACCCTATGCTGGATTTTCTCTTCTGCTCATCGCGGTGAGAAGAATCACACCCGTTTTCATTCCGCTCGATTTCGCCTCGTGCCGGTGCTGCTGCGTTTATATGGCTCATTGTCAGACTTTAGTTTTCGTTATATCATTATCCTGATCAAGTACTTATCGATTCGGCGGTCACCTAGACCAGAATGATGAATTCTGATGAGTTGGGATAGAAAAAAAAATAACAATAGTCACAAAATTAAGAATTTCGTGAAAAAAGACTGTTTTGGTTTTGTATACTTATGAACATTTGAGATTTTTATCGCCAATCTCAATACTGGTGAAATCTTATAGAATCCTATTGGATTTCACGAGTTTGATGGAATTTTTTATAAGGTATCAAACGGTTGGATAGAGATTCCATGATTTGTCACACAAGATCATCGAAAATCATAACGTTTTATAGAATCTTATGAAAATTGTGAGTCTAGGTACTGATTTTCCGACACTCTATATGATGGATTATCAGAAGTTTGACGAATCGTCATAAATTTTCAAGATTCTCGAAATGTATAGATATTACGTAAAACTTTTTGGGATTCGATGGATCGTCGTATGGAACTTGAAGACTTCGTCCATCGAAATTGAAACAATTTTTAAGGAATATCGATTACCGTATCTAGGCGTGAGAAAATGTGCCAAGTTCCAGATTCTTTCAAGTGATACTCGGACAGAGAGAAATAATCAACCGTCATTTGAGGTGAAAAATTCGCTAACTTCGTAAACAATACTTGGAATTGAGATAGGATTCTGGGGTTTTGGATACATGGCTTTTTTCATCTATTCCGAGTCATTCCAGCCCATCGAAGAGACGAAATTCAAATTTGACTTTATTGAGGACTATCCTAATGTTATACATGGTGTCGTATAGTATGTATCGTATTATTTTACTGATAATGATCAACGGTCAAAGTTCCGAATTGATTTTAGACAATCTCGAGTTTTCAAAAACGGTGGAGCTCAAAATTTTCTGATCTCAAAAGGTTTGTCTGCAGACAAGTCAAAGATCCGATAGCTCACAACTCAGGAATTCTAAGAATCCGACTATTTAAAAGGAGACCATTTGAAGTCGTGAAATAAACGGTATTGCATGCGCTGATTTCAAATTTCGGAATTTTTAACTTCCCGTCGAGCCGATGATATTGAAATTCGGAATTTTAACCATTCCGGAACCTTTTAAGTTCGCAATTCCGATTTGGCCCCATATCATCGACAGGCTGGATGCTACGAAACGTGATAATAGTTAGCGTGAAAGTGACACTGTGCGTCAGCATCAGCAAAAGTACGTATAGTAGCAGTTGGTTGGGTACCTACCTATAGGTACTATACAGTACACAATGAAACGCGTCACTGAAAGTGACTGGAAGTGACTACGAGAGAATAATAAGTACTGATGCCAAGGATTTTGGGAGTCGAATGGGGGGGGGGGGGGGGGGGGGGGGGGTGGATGGATAGATGGATATAGATGGGTGAAGGGCCCAAGGGTGTAAAGTGAAGCTGTATACTCGTGTGCCGTATGGATGTCTATAGTGCAGGGAATCGAGCCACGTTGTGGCACTTGAACAACGACCATTTTATCAATGCGTCTCGCTACTACCCACCAACCCAGACCCAAACCCAAACTCAAACTCAAACTCAAACCCAACGCAACGTAACGCGATATTATCGATTGTTCGCATATCTCTATGTCTATATATGCGTGTGTAAGTGTGTATTTTGCCGTTGCTACTCCTGCTGCTGCTGTGTCTAGAGAGACGGGCGGACAGGCACACTTGTTACAATATTTACAGAGTCGTACCTACCCCTGCCCGAGGG
Source organism: Ametastegia equiseti (assembly GCA_963989295.1). Taxonomy (NCBI): domain Eukaryota; kingdom Metazoa; phylum Arthropoda; class Insecta; order Hymenoptera; family Tenthredinidae; genus Ametastegia; species Ametastegia equiseti. Next base: position 15,177,222 of record OZ022395.1, read on the forward strand.
GGTTTCCTCTATCCTAAAACTCACGGTCCCCCGAACCCCCCCGTTTGGATCCGGACAACGCCAAACCCTGCCGGTGACAAGTGTCTCGTGTGTCTCCCTTCGGGCCTCCCTTCCTTTTTCCATTGACATTTTCACACACAGATTTTTTTTCTTTCCTTTTTGCAGTGTATGAGACAATCACTTTTTCTCATTGATTCCTCTTCACTTTATTCATGTTTTTTTATATTCTTCTTAAGTTTTTGCATAACGTGAAGGATTTTCGTTCAAAAACCCGGATTTTGTATCTCTTTTTTTTTTTGGCATTTGCTTTCAGAAACGGTCTGACAGTGTCGCAAGTAATTTCCCGCAGTATCTATTGCAGTTTTCAGTTTTTTGCGCACAGACAGAATATTTCATCGGAATATCAATTTCGAAGAAAATCGATGAACTTGCTTCCGATGAATCTTGCATTCTCCAAAATCGGTCTAAATGGTGTAAACTGCTTTCGGATGAATTCATCCTGGAGAATCTAGTAGTCTATCTTGGTTATTTTGCCAAATAGTTCCTGCGTGTTAATTAACATCGAAATTGTTAGACCCGTTTGCGAAAATGTCAAATCTTCAAACAATTTTTGCCAAACTATACCTTCGATCGAATTTCCTGCAAGAAAAGCCTGAGACGATATTCAATATTTTGTCACACAGCATCGAGATGTATTTTTGAAGCAAATTGTTAGACCCATTTCTGAGACTGTATAGGAATAATTAAAAAGGATCAATCATCGGTAAACTTATACCCTCGGATGAATTTTCCCGGGTAAAACGCCTGTGCCGTCTTGTTGAAGTCGCAAAACGCCAATCAGATATGAATTCCGATCTAAATCATTCAGATTCTTGTTGTAAAACGTCCAGTTTTCCACTATTGACCATCGAAAGACTACCCTTGATTTTGGGGCTAGAATCAAAGTTTGACTATTGGGGAAACCAAATACTTTTCTCCAAACCAAGAAATTACGTTTTCATCAACTAAATTCCTGCTTCTAGGCGGAATGCACAACCGATTGCTACGACAAATTTTCTTGTTTGGAAATATTTAGTCGATCGAACAAATTATTTCTCTCACAATCAGTGCATCGCAACACTTTCTATGCCCTATCAATAGAAGATAAAGTGAAGGTTGAAACTCGAATTTGAATTCGTCGCACTTCACTTTTTCATACATATATCAGGGTTGTTACGCAAACTGGAAAACCTGGAAACCTGGAATAGTCAGGGAATCCAATCTGTCCTAGAATTCTTAAGGAAAAGTCAGAGAATTTTGTGAATATTCTGGACATTTATTACTTTTTATTTTTTTAAAGTCGAATTTCAGTTCAACTTGGTATTTTTGCGATATGAGAAATTATCAGCCTCAGAGCTTACACTGAGAAAAAAGATCGGGGACAAAGGGAATAAGACTATCTTATAGTCGAATTAAACCAACATTATAGTTCCTTATACGATATTATTGTATTGAAGACTAAAAATGCAGTTATCCTGACTGAAAGATATCCCTAATTCCTGAGGGAACTATTTGCATAGTGAAGATGACCATATTTTTTCTCGGTGTACGGTAATCTGATTTTTTTTCCGAAAAGGGTTTCTTACCGAAAAATAAAAATATTTTCTGTGCGAGTATGTATTATTATTATAATAATTTTTTTTTCATATGAATGTGCATACTTCATATAATTTGCATACATTTTTTTCTCACTTTTTACTACAAGTAGACATGGTACCCAGCTTGCAAATGGAACTGTTTTTAACGTGCTCCTCAAAAATGAACCTGGAATATCAGAATTTAATCTTTGGAAAACCTAAAAAAGTCAGTGAATTTGATGGCGACAAAAACGTAACAACCCTGTTAATATATATTTATTATCCTTGCAAATTCGACTGTGAGTAAAAGAAAAAAAGGAAAGAAAAAAAGAAAGAAAAATTAGAAGAACTGAACCTGCAACGTGGAAGTATGCGGGTACGTATATATCGTATGCTTACCACCGGATGGGGATCTTTACGCACGTTCGACTCGGGTAGCATCATCGCCTCGAGATTGCGATCTATCATTGAATGTTTGCGGGGGGCTGTCCTGGGCTGGGCTGAGTTTGGCTTGGGGTACAAATAATACATTGAATTTATTTATCGTCCCTATAACCCACCGTTACGTACGCATACTGAACCTATACTGTATATAGTATACACCAAACCGTACCTAGTCTTGGGGAATAAGGGCTGCACGCCCGGACTGGCAATCACTACCCCCGCCCGTCAGCCATTAGCTAACCATATGATTATTTCATAGTATTCCATACTGGGGTGCATATCTTTGCGTCGCCCCTTCTTTCCATCCCTTTCCCTCCCTCCCCCCTCCCTCTCTCTCTCTCTCTCTCTCTCGTTCTATCTGTCAATCGGAATAAAAACAGCACTACGGGTATATTAATTAACAAGTGAATCGAATGAAGCTGATAATTGTACGAGAGCGTTGTATGGGGTATTCTTTGTCAATCGAGATATATTTTTCCGCCAACCTCTCGAATATTTTTCATAATCTTTTTTGGTTGATTGAATTGCCGAAGAAAACCTGGTTTGATTTTTGCAGATTTTTAAATCCAACTGTTCCGGAGATTGATCTTTCTTTCGTATTTACCATGTCGGTGAATCTTGTAGATCGCACAAACTATCCAATCCAAGTTTGCTGTAAAAACTGGAATTTCTGATGCGCTGACTTCTTCAGATTTTCCAATACCGAATTTTATTCTTACGGTCCCTTTCACGTTCGGACGTGTGTAGTTTCAATTTTTTTTTTCCTCAATTTTTACAATATTTTTCACTTTTTTTGTCACTAACAATCAACTTTGTCATTATGTATCTCTCAAGCGACTCAGTAGGGCTATAAAGATCGTGGTATGCTTGTTAGATTCGAGGGGAAATTCTGCGATACGGCAATTTTTAGAATGCCCGATTTCGTGAAAATTACGGAAATGGCATTATTGATACCATTTTGATCGAGGCTTTCCACTTTTCCGACACTAGCTTTCAACTTCGCCTTTTTCTCCCAAGCCACTCAATCAAGCTACAAAAATCGCCGTGTGCTTGTTTTCAATTGTTTCACTGAAAAAATCATTACTTTTGCATTTCTTCGAATTTTTGGCTAAGATTTCATCATTACATTTCATTACTTCAGTTACAGTTACAGTAACGGAAAATCGCATTTTCATTCGGATTCGATCAAGCTTAATCGATCAAAACTTCAGTTACATGATATCATTGTGATTTGTTCGAGATACCATAATCCAAGAAAAAAAATGATACCACAGTTCATGGTTCATGGCCTTCCATGAAGTATAATTATTCTCTAGATCGTGAATGAGGGTTTTCTCGATTGATGAAATACACCATTCTATGCCTTGATATGAGACTTTGAATAATTTTTCGATTCATTCAGAACTGCTGTTTCTGATCGGAAGTTCGGGTTCGGGTCATTTAGACCCCTAGTAAGCGACTTATCGGGTTAAAGTATTCCGATTTGCAACCTTTATTCATTCTTTGCTATTCCTAATAACTTTTTGTTTTCTTGATAATTAGTTACATATCACGATCCGTGTGTATAATATATAGGTATAGATATCTTGCGTTTCTATGTATGTACTTATTACTTGAGTATAGCTGCTGTGCGGTTAACCCCTCGCCCATGGAATTGAACCTGGAGATGAGTGATTACAGTTGATCGGTTGGCTGCTGCCGCTACTGCACTTCACCCTCGCAGAAAAAATATTACATATTCATGTTATTATACGGTTTGCACAGGGGCCCCATATGTATATAATATATATGTATGTATGTAAACCCAATGCCTAATCTTCTATACTAGGCTAACTACACACAATGAAACTCTCCCCTGGTTAGCAAGTATACTAGTGGCAAGGCTTATTGCTATCCGCACATATAACTATCATATACATAGACTCTAACTGGATGCCATGGAGTACCAAAAATATCATTCGGACACGCGTAATCTCGACGGGGCGACGCGGTGCATTCTATTAACGAATTTATTATTTCATCCAATATATTAATGTTGGATATATGTATTCGAGAGATTAGGGATATAAACAGTATATATGTACGTATAGGTTTTAGACACTGAGCAGACATGAGTTATTTTTATACAATCGTATATATCGGGGTTTCAAAAAATTCCTGACTCCACTCCATGCCACGGCATGATTTTTGATTTAGACTCAGAATTTTTTTCTAGAGAATAGTAGGTATTGAAAGCTATGCCTGGATTCAGTTTCTGAATTTTCTGTTCACCTTATTCTTCATGGTGTGTGCAGGTTTCATACTTGAATCGCTTGTCGACAAGCGTTAATTTTTTCTATAAAAAATGGCACGATATTTGAGGCGAAATTTGGAATAGAACATTACCATTTGCTATACACATAAAATTGTAATGAAACTTCCCAGTAAAACATTGTTTTATTCTGACTTCATTAAGGGGGGCTGCACTCCAAAATTGACCCGAGTCAATATTGGTCGTAGAAAGCTGTCGATTTATATTCTGGTTACATTTTTCGATAGAAATGACCATCTGAAATGGCAAATTGATTTGATCATTTTTTAGTCGTTTTCCAAATTCTGAATTTTGAAAAAATGAAGATATCGAAAATCCAATCCGATTGATTGTTTGAAACCATCTCCTGAACTTGTGCAAAAATCGGCAACTCTCAATCTTCAAAATTGTAGTAATCAACCTAATCACTCTCTACGACCGATATTGACTAGGGTCAATTTTGGAGTGCAGCCCCCCCTTGAACCCGTTAAAATCACAACTTGAAAAAAAAAGTATACTCTGGATTCAAGCGGTCGATTTGAATTTCGCCGATGTATTTTTTTTTTTTTAATTCGAAGTTTCTACGTTCTTACGTATGTATATACATACATATTCAATTTTTGGACTGGTATTGTCGAACAAGGGAGAACCGATATCACCATCCTCCAAACAATGGATGGAAAGAAAAAACAACAGAAAAAAAGCCAATCATTTTGGGAAAAACTAAACCTTCCATTTTTTTGAGGAGATATTTGTAGACCAACTTTACTTTCTCTGCATCGGAAATTCCCAAAAAGAATAATAATAATAAAGAAAAAGAGAGAGAGGCAAATGGAGGTCGAATATGCTCCGTCCTAATTTAGTGTCTAGGTATATATGATATATACATATAACAAACTGTTCATCTACCGTTGAAAGTTTATAGGTTGTACATATACCTATATATCTATAGGTATAATGCTTATGTGTCGGGGCTTTCGCGTCTGATCGTTACGAGTGAGAATTTTACGTCGCGAGCCTTTTAGTGTAAAAGTGGTTGTCGTGGGAGATGTTGAGGGTTGGGGTGTGTTATGGAAAATGTATAGAAAAAGAGAGAAAAAAAAAAAACAGGGAGAGAAAGACAGAGAGAAGCGCATTTTAAGAGTCAAAAAGCAAAAGAAAAAGAAAAAAAATTCAACGTATCGATACCACGTGACTGTATAGCAGTATATATAGAGAGCGTCGAATTTAGTTGCCTACTACTATACGTAGAGTAGAACCCCGCAGTAGTTGTGAATGAGAAGTATAATAGGGGTAGGGGAAGTGAGGAGAGGCTAAAAGGGTTGAAACAAAAACTGGCACGCGACAGAACTTTTCTATTAACGCCGTGGCGCCCCACCCGGAATATACATGTATATATATATATGGTCGTATAGAGGAGGCCAAAGGGTGTCAGTCACGGGAGTAACACGTATACGGAAAAGACCCTTTTCCCGCACACATTTGCCCATCAACTAACGTCGCTGTACTGTCGTCTATATGGGGTAGGGTGGCTGCTACTGTATATTCTTAGTCCTGCGCCTATACCTTAATAGGAGACTCTCTATGCTGCAATAGTGAAACGAAACGGGGCTATACGCTATATGCTTGCATCAATAGCTTGGTCCAAGAGCTATATATGTATGTGTATACGCCTAAGCGCGTAGCTAGTTATGATTAGACGCGACAGTTGGCCTCCACCAATACCCGAATAGTTCACCTATCCAGCGGCGGGTTGGGCGCCACAGATTTTTTTTTTCTCCCCTTCCATCCGATATATGTACGCGCACGAGCCACCCTTATTTTTCTTTTCCCCTATATCAATTTATACACATACCTACATACGGATATACACGTATGTAGGTACTTTTTGATGTGCACTTGCTTTTTAGAGTCAATTTTTTGTTTTTGTTTTTCTTTTCTTGTATGTATGTACGTTCCAAAAAATGTAAAGGACAAGTTGGATCTAAGGGGTCGCATATTACGTCGCTGAAGGTTCGGAAAATCGGGTTTTCTAAAATTATATGGATTTAAAACCCCGTCCATGTTTTTACACGGAAAATTGTTACACTTGGCGATTTTTTTTTTTTTTTGGTAACACCGATGCTTGAAAAGTATTATTTTCGAGGCTTGTGTAGCGTGCGTAGAATGCCTTATTTCTGAATAATGAAAAAGTTCAGAGTTGGCGCATGCGCACATTCGATATGCTCTATTTTTTACTCTAGACCGTAATAATGAGGCGCTTGCGCACTTCGAAATAGCTCAATTTTACGCACTGACAGTAATGCCATTCAGCGCGGGCGACGTATAACCTCGATAATTATTTCGTGCGTTTGCTTCTCTTAAATAAAACTTTCCAAGCAGGTGTTGAAAAAAAACAAAAAAAATCGTGTGGGGCACGTGCGGAAAGGCGATATCCATCTCGTACGAAATATCAACACTCGCCTTCGGCTTGTGCTTCTAATTTCGTACAATATATACTATTTTTTGCCAAATCGTGTGCAAGATATTTTGAGAACGGCTGGACCGATCTGAATCCAGTTATCTTCAGAGCATTAGTATTTCTGTTCATCATGGCCCTGATTTATGTGAAATTTGTCCTTATTTAAGTTTCGACAAGATTTGGGCGCAGTTCGTTGTGCATACGATTAACGATTTTGGATGTACTTGTATACATGTGTTATGTGTATTGACTTGTACGGCGAAACTTGATGCAAATCGCGTATTGTCTCTCTCATCGATAATCCCACGATCTGGTACACTCTACTCAAGCTCGAATGCAGGGGTCTAGGCAAGTGGGAATAGAGAGAGTTTCGTGGGGTTCGGTAATGCGTACTGACAGCCTAGCTCTTCACCCTCTCTTCGAGTCTGGGGCATACCTAGCTACAGAAAATAAAGAATAGAAAATGGGAAATGGAAAATAGAAAATAAAAAGTCCAGGATTCGTATATATGAGGATGATTGGGAAAGATATCGCGTCAGATTCAGTCGGGAAGAAGAGAAAATGGCAAAAATTAGACCGGCGTTAACAATCAGAGATACACGAATCTTTATTCGAAACAAAAAATCATTAGCAAAAGAGAAAAACCGGATGAAATTTTCGGAAACTTCGTACATTGAATTGGCGAAAAGAAAATTAGGGATCATTTTAGAAAATTTGGTACGTAAAATTGACCGAAAAAAAGAAGAAATTTATACATCGATTTGGTAAATGTTGTGCATGAAATTGGTTTGAAAAACATTTCAGCTCATTGTGGCAATCTTACAATTAGTCATACATTAAATTGGCAGAACAGCCTTCAAAATCATTGTGTCGAACTTCATGTACCTGAAATTGAGAAGAAAAATATTCCACATCGTCTTTGCAAAGTTGGTATATAAAATAGGTGAACAGAAAAAAAATATGACTCATCATTTTGGCAAATTAAAAATTGTGTACATAAAATTGGCAACGCAAAGTCAAGATCATTCTGTAAAACTTCATGCCTACGAGTAAAATTGGAGTAACAAAACAAATCCCGAAAGATCCATTTTTTCAAATTTCGTGCATGAAATTCGCGAAAAAAAAAAGAACCAAGCGTGTCCGGGATGGTTTTGGAAAATCTTTACGTCAGATTAACGAACTATAAAGACATTCTGCAGGATCATTTTGGCAAACTTCTTACGTAAGAATAGCAAAGACAAAAATGTTCTGGATAATTTTGGCAAAGTTTGTATGTGAAATTGGCATAATAAATAATTCTAGATAATGTGAAGTTATCAATTTTGGATATTTGCCGCAGATATTTGGTAGCCGGTGGTTTGGTTGAGAGGGTTTCGCGCCACAGTCGTTTGCTGGTTGAAAATGACGTTTTGCAAGACCAGGACAACGAGGCGCCGCTTATGGTGGCGTCGTTCGAGTTGTTGTCTCGAGTTTGCTGCCACCTGAACAGAACGAGCGTTGTTCAGGATCGCGATAACACCCAGGGTGGTGCGGAGGTCGTAACGACGAGTGCTGCTGCTGGCGAACAAACCTCAGCTAGAAATCATCTACTGGGTAGTTTGGCCGCTACGGAAGGCGCCGGTTCCGTTGGCGTACTTTATGCTGCCCTCGTTCTTCCCGGACACAATCTTCAGAAAAGCTCATCCTCTCCTACTCCAAACCAAACTACCCTGTCTTCCGCCTCCAGGAACATCGCTTTTCAGGCTCTCACACTTCTCAGGTACTTCGCCGAGATGGATCTTCCCAGATTTCAGGTATGTTTCTTTTTTCACTTTTATCGTTATTTTATCTTTTTTTTTTCATGCAACTCTCGAGCTTTTGCTGGGATTTTTTGTTGCTGGGTAATTTTGCCTTTTGTTGGTTTCTGCTTTTTTTATGTTTTGAATAGAATTAAGTTAGTAAATAATCTCGAAATTTATTTGTTGACAATATATTCCATCGTTTGCCATATAAATATCATGATATTCATGTATTACAATTATGCGAAATTTTATACAAAATTCTGAAATTAGGGATAAATGGTATGGGAATTCTGTCGAAATTGTGCAAAAATTATTTCAATTGATTCATTCATTCAGTTTTTGGTTCAATCTGTTGTAAAAATTGATTTCGAAATCGTTCAATGTTCTTTTCTATCGTATAATGTGAGGGTATTGAAATTTTTGGAAAGATCGCGAGTCCTTCGAAATCTCATAGAATCTAATTAGGATGTTTTACGATTTTTCTTCCCTTGCATTTCAATTGCCGAAAAAATTGATGAAATATATCGAAATCGTTTGAATTTTTCCGAAGCCATTCAATATCATTTGCATTAGACATTTTTTAAATCTATCTCACAAACAGAACTTTCTTGAAATTTTAAAAGAAATCTTAGAAATTATTTTAGAAATGTTTCCTTGAAAAATCCAACGAATACGTGTGTTGTGGAATCAATTTCTGATGTCCATCGCATTGATCAAAAGATCATGATAGTGAGGAAAAAGATACAGAATTTTACAAAATCTCGTGAAATTCATAAAGTCCCTACATATTTCGAGATCTTACAAACTCAGTTCATTCAAGTTCTGTGAATGATATTCTCTCGGATATTCTTCAAAATAGTTGAATTATTCAAAATCATGTAAAATCTTAGCGAGCTTCAAATCTTTCCTAAAACTTTCGTTGAAATCGTCGCGAACTTCTTTTTCTCATCCAACGAAATCATATAAAACTAACTCGGAATATTTGAGAGAGAAAAAAGGATCAGAAAATCTTGGAAATTTTCGAAAAATTGCAACACTACTATAGGAAAAACTCTCTAATGATTGATAAAACTTGTACAATAATTTCGAAGAAATTGAGTGAAAAAATGTGGAAACGGTGAAAATTGTCCAATAATATTGTAAAATCTCAGGAAATTTTGGAGTCCATGCTTTTCTGGATTTGAATATTTCCTAGGGAAAAAAAAAACCGCGATGGTGTCTCGTCATCGAAACACATCGAATGACCCGATGCGCGATGGAAAGAAGCATGGATTTCCGTGGTGGGCACAGGTTCTCGGTGCCCCGGGGTATCCCGTTACTTATACTTGCTTACTTACTTAGTTGGGGTTTGGTATAACGGCGCGGTCCCCCATTAGGCGTATCAAATGATATAGAGATATCACTCGGCGGGTGGTTCACGTTTAGTTTCATATACCTATAGAGACAGACAGACGTGCAGCAGCGAACGGCGCTATTCTATTCTATCCTATCCTGGCCTAGGCCTAGGCCTCTTCTCACATGTTCTGCCTGTCTAGTTGCCTGTCCAGCGTCGAGCGTCGAGAAAACCCCCAGGGTAACGAACCCCTGGAGTTTCTATGCGGTGATCAAACCGCGAATTGAATCCTTGGTCTGCTGTATATATCCGTCCCGCCCCACATTACTGTTGCTCGCTGCTTGATGCTCGATGCTCGAAGGCCGTGTGTGGTTTCTCTCTACGGGCCCCTGCCAGGGCCCCACGGGAGATCACTCGATTATCCCTCTCTGCCCCTTGAGAGCCCTAGACCCGGCATTTGGCGAAAAACTAACGCCCAAATCGAGTCACGGGGCTTATTATCAATTCTCTTTGCTTTCCCACGCGAAACAAACCTCCTTATTGTTCGATTGCGGTTGTGAATTATACGGCTCTATCATTGCCTCACCTTTTCCCATTATATATAAGCTCAGCGAGAAAAAAAAAGATACTTTTCATATACCTACGTTGATTTCTTATCAATTTTTTTTTCGCCAGTTAACGATATACTTAGAAAAAATTTTTTGTTTTGTGTTAAACACGACTTTTTCCTATGGTACGAAAATTTTCGACTCTTCAGACAAAGCCACATATGATTATCAATAATACGTACTTTGGTTCACCCGAAATGAATGAGCCTGAAGTTTTGGAAAACGGCGAGAAAAAAAAAATATTTACTTCATGACAGGGTTGAAACAAGCCGCTACTGAAACTTGGTCAAATACAATTTTTTTCCGGTTTTTTTCAACCATTTAAAATATTTCAATCCAAAATCTGTTCCTACAATGTTTAGATATTGGTAGTATAGGTATGTGTTTTGAAAATAAATATTATAATAAAAAAATGTGCATACGATTTCACCGCAGAAGGTTAATATTTTTTCTAATCAGTTAATGTTTAGCTGCCAAGTATAAACAATACGGGGCGTTTAAAGTATAAACTAGTCGCAAATTTTGGCACTGGTACATTTCGTGTTCAGCTCTCGAACAGGACGGACGTGATTTGAAATCGTGCGAAATACCTGAGATATTGAATGATCGTTCAGTCTATCAGATTCGTTCATTAGTATGATGTCTTTTGAAAAAATCTCTTGCTTTTTAAATACGCGCGTCGCGATCCGAGTACAAAATTTTATTTTTACGATACATTCAATTCCTTTCAAATTTTGAATGTCACTAAACGGTTTTTGGTTTCTTTGTTTTATCAATCGATTGATAGTTCGCGAATTTCTTGATGCCGAATCATTTGGTCTGCATAGTTACGGTTTGTTCGAGAATTTCAAATTCTATTCCTTGAATCATTTCTTATCCTCAATTCTTCACATTTTTGAATTCTGTCAATATTTAGCTGTCTTAATAATACAACAGAAAGAAGAATCAACAGAGTGGCAAGATTTGGAATTATCAACAAATGATTTTCATGATCAAATTTTACGCTGTAAAAAAATAGTGGTGCTAAAATCGGCGAACTTGGACCAATATCGACCAATGATAGTGATTAGGTGGAAAAATCAACACCAATTGATGTGACAAAATTTTCTATCGTGTTCAAAAAACTTTAAATGGTGTTGAATCGACTCTCAATCGTATTATCAAGTAGTACACATCGCAAAATTTTGTCCAGTGTACTGATTATATTCGATTCATATTGCTGTTATACGAAATTCAGAATTTGGCTAAACGTCTTGTGTTCTTCAATATTTTTGTTCTCGGTTTATTCTCATCGATCGATTCGTCGATCCAGGAATTTCTTGGTGCCGAATCAACTAGTCTACAATTTCGGCTGATCGCTAGTCATCTGATATCACGTCTGTCACGAGATACCCAGAGTGAATCGAAACACGACGCTGACAGCAGGCTGATATTATCCGAGCTTTTCTCTGTTCTCGGATACTTTGCCGTCAACAATCGAGACAACCAGGTAAGTACGAAACAAAAATAAATAAATATGTCAAACATCTTCGATTTTCTCCAATTCTGAATTCTCTCTTTCAAAAAGAACGGGAAAAAAACTCGAATTTTAATACCCGAAACTTGGGTTATTCGGTAAAAAAAAAAGAACAACACAAGAATCCTTCCTTTCAGAACGAAAAAACCTATTCTCCAATTTTGAATTCTTGCTTTCCGAAACAACAACGAAAAAGGAGAACATTCCAGTTTGTCAAATTTTCAAACTCTTCTCCATCGAAACAGAGGCCAGTAAATTTCGAATTCTTAGATGTTTTTGAATCTGTTTTTTTGTTTTCGATCAAAATCTCGAACTATTGTTTTCAAAAACAACAAAACAACAAACAGAACATTCTAATATTATACTTGAATGTCGAAAGCTCCCTTCGAGAAACTGGAAGCGAATATCAAATTTTTAAATCACAATGGATTTTTTCTTCTTCCAGTTTTTAACACATTTTGAATTCTCGCTTTTGAGAACATGAAAAAGAAAAATACAAAATTAATAGATTCCAACTTTTCAATCTTTCAAGTTTCGCTTTCGATGACGAAGAAAAGCGGATCTCCATTTCTCGAATGCGAAAATCTCCTTTTCAGAATCGAAAATAAAATAGTAAAATTTCGCATGTCTCGAAGTTTTTGGAATCTTTGTCTTCTAATAATCTCAAATTTTGAGGTGTACCGTTAAAAAGAAAAAAAAAACAAAAAAAAAACAAAAAAAAAAACCAGAGCAATTCGACAGAGAGCTTTGATTTCACTTTTGACGTCAAATGACCGACGAAAAATGTGTAAAGTATTAGATACATGTATAACGGGAGAGGGAATGAAAAAGATAGGTAGGTATAGGCCTGCTGCCGTGCCGTGGCGTGGCGTTTCGTGGCGCCGCGTGTTTCAAATTCCACGACTGGAGGAGGAGGTCGATTGCGCGTCTGAAAGGCTCAGTAAGCGAGGGGCGCAGGTATTTCTTGCGTTATCAGTGAAACTACTACCTGCGCAACCCGCTTGCTCCGTTACACTGAAATACCAATACACATCTAACTCGCAGCTATGGCGATTGCATTTTTATACACTCAAGTCCTAAGCGGTAGACTCGTTAAGATACGGCTTAGGCGCCAGCTAATACTCACCCGTCCATCATCGTGCAGACACACCGACTTCTTAGGCTTTCCGAAATCTCCTCCTCCTTTTATTCTTCTACTTTTTTATTCTTTATTTTTCGAAATTTACCGATAAGCTTACGAGGTCAAATCGCTGGGCAAACCAACTCCCTTTTTTGTACCCCAATTTTAATCATTTTTCTGTTTCGATTATTCGAAACTTGATTCAACTTTTGCACAGTCGATGTTCTACCGAACTTTTCCTTATAACTGAATCGTATGAAGATATCGTAGTGAAATTTGTGCCATTTTCAGCAAAAAACAGTCAATAAATTTTTACGAATTGTCCAAATTCTAGTGAAATCGTTTGAAAAATTTTTCATATATTTTTGCTCATCGCAGGTTTTATCAAGATAATCTAGGAATTTATTCAGTTTTAGTAAAACAGGTGATGTGAAGTGTTAGTATTTCGGAAAAATTCTGATAAAAAATTTCCAAATTAATGGGCTTCCTCGGTGAAACGAGACACAAATTGTTAGAATTTCGAACACGGTTCATGTAAATTAGTGAAATTTGTAAAATTCCATTAAAATCATGGCGATAAATCATAGCAATATGAGAAATTCCAGCAAAATTTGTTCGAATAGTTGAAGTCTATAGCACAGGGTTCTAAAATTTTTGAAAATTTGTGTAGTTTTGGAGTAGCGACTAGACCCACGGTGTATGCGATTGGTAATTCAGTACATATTATAGTAAACAGAGAAGAGTATAGTATACCCGCTGGTATAGTATGTCCGAGTATAGATTCGTAGTAGGTAGTAAGTTTCAGGATGAATCGCGTTGTGTTTGTCTTTATGAAAAATCTCGTCTATATGCAAAGCTCTGCCGGGTTATATTGCGATACACGCGTCAAGGAGGCTTATATCATCTCGAGGGATGCAAAAAAAGAGCTTCTTGTGCAAGTATACATATACATATACATATGGGTATGTATTCACGTATATGTATAAATATATATTGTACATAGATGTATCCGGGGGATTTGTTAATTAATAGAAAACAATTCACCGTATATACATCATATATATTCTGTAAAAAAGGTAGAGTCAATATGAAACAATTGTTGTGGTTCAGTCAAAATTCAGTATGTACCACTCGATGCGGGCACGCGAATTCCTCACTATATATGTAAACTTAGCCCCTGAAGAGTGTTGATTCAACTATAGCTAATCTCGAATATAGTGTCAAATTAACCAACTAACCTCAAACGCTGTCGAATTGATAAGCTAGTGGGGGTAAAAATACATATCAAAAAATGCAATTTACCAACAGCCAAAAATGCGAATCATAAAATAAGGATATACATATGCTGAATAAAATGATTGTAATCGTAATGTCACCCGCTGATTGCTAGACATGCTTGAAAGATGTTTGTCATTCCCGCCACGAATGAATTTTGTCATAATTGAAGTTAATGCTCGTTCATTGAGCAAAAAAAATTCGTTGAATCAGGCAAATGTGCGTTCACGAGCGTGCAAATAAATATTGAGTTTCTTCAAGACTTACGTTAAGGATATATTGAATTCTTTTCTGAAAGAACAATCCTTTGGTTGATTCAAATCATATTTTCATCACTCTAACCTCAAAATCGCAGCTTCGTCGCGATTTCCCGGCTTTCGTAATGAAAAATATTGATCGTTTCTCATACGTAAAGGCTTTTTGGCTCAACTCGTTACAGCACTCACCTTCGGCTCGTGCCGTAAACCTCTCGTTTCGCCAAAAAAGCCTTTCCGTAGTCGTGACGAAATGTAGGGTAATTCCGGGAGAGATGGGCCACTGGGAGAGATGGCCGACCGTCTAGATCTCAATAAATACTCGACGGATGTCAGCAATTAAATTCTCAGTTGTTATTCGTAACCCAAATTTCAAATTTTCATCCAGAAAAAATGCGAAAAGATGTTGTGGTTTGAGATACCACCCTTTTATTGGTACGACTATGAATATTGATGCTGTCATAATTTCTCGCTTTGCTTACGTCGCGATTCCGATTGACAATCAATAACAAACGTGAAGTAAGAACAAAGGCATATTGGAACCGATAGTTTGAAGCTATGTTCATGCAATTTCGGCTCCAGGAACAAGTACCTAGCTGGCAGCAGACAGAAAAACGCAATAATCTGATACCCCGGGGCATCTAACCCATACCCTACGGGTTAGATGGCCGATGCGAATAGGTTCATATTTTATCATATCATTACTAAATGTCGTACTTTTAAATTATTATAAACATATTGCATGATAGCTTAGGGTTCATATAAAGATTCTATGCGGAATAGAACTTTTCCTTATGTAAACTAATAACTTTTCATACCGTCTTTCGCTTAAGTGGTTCAACTCTCCCGGAATTACCCTACTATTCTTGTAACACCTGCTTGAAAAGTGTTATTTTTGAGGCTTGAGTAGCGTGAGTAAAGTGACTTATTTCTGAACAATGAGAAAATACAGAGTTGGCGCATGCGCATATTCGATATATTCTATTTTACGCTCTAGAGTGTAATGCGGCGCATGCGCACTTCGAAATAGCTCAATTTTACGCACTGACAGTAATGCCATCCGGCGCGGGCGACCTACAACCTCGATAATTATTTCATGCGTTTGCTTCTTTGAAATAAAACTTGCCAAGCAGAAGTTACAAAACATATCGTATTTGGCACGTGCTAAAAGGCGATATCCGTCTCGTACGAAATATCAACACTCGCTTTCGGCTCGTGCTTCCAACTTCGTACTCGACGGAAATTGTCTACTTTTCGCACTAGCCACACAATATACTATTGTTACAGAGATGCAATATTTATTTGACCACCCGTGAACGCAAATTTGTTTGATTCAACGCCTTTTTTTCCTCAGTAGTTAGATGAGCAGTTTTCGACGAGCTATTATACTAAATTTTGATGTATTTTTTCTTATACTTTTACAATTCATATACTCATACACATTATACTTGAAGTTATGTAGAGCAACAAACTACATATATCGTATCTATAATAAATCGAGGGAATAACTCGCGCCGTGCGGAACACCGAGAGACGAAAGAAATATATGGTGAAGAATCCGTTATATGCCGACTTGTTAGACACAACACACTCAGTCGAGTGCAGTTCTGCAGCAGTTAAAGAAAGAGAAGGAGACGAAGTAGACGAAGAAGTATAGAAGTATGGGGAGGACCCATCTTGCAGCATCGATAGAAGAGCAAAAGTAGTAAAAGCGATATATTTATATCCGTACTACTTACTACTACGGTTCCCTTCTTATTTTTATTTTTTTCTCCATTTTTTTTCTTCTCCTTTTCGTTTCAGTCTATTTTTTTTCTTCTTCGTTTTTCTATTTCTCACCAGTCGTGTATACATGTATACTTGTCTCTGGAGTAGGTTGTACATAGATAGGAGTGTTTTTCGCCCTGCATTCATCTACATATACACGAGAGTCAGTGTTTAGCTTCGTATGTCTTCTTCTTCTTCTTCTTCTTCTTCTTCTTCTTCTTCTTCTTCTTCTACTTTTTTTTTCTCATTCTCTCGTTATTCCTTTCGGATGACGTCGGCGCCAAGCAGTTAGAAACACGTTGAGTGCGCCGTTGACGGGGTGCATTAATCTCTCACTTACATACTTTTTCACTTATTTATGCGTATATGCATGCCTTCCCTATTTATATATATTATATATATACACAACATCACTATGTTGTCCAATGCGCTACTTATGTATATAAAACTCAAAATCTGTCACATGCACATTATGTACATGCCTTTCATTCGTGTTACACGCAAAGGTACATAGGGGAGACCGAGGCAAAGTGGGAAAGATCAATTTTTATTTTCTTTTTTTTTTTTTTTTTTCTAGTTCTTGACGAAAAAAGATTTTCGTTGTAAAACTATAGACATTCCAAAAGTTGAAATTTTCTTATGAAAAAGTCTTCAGCGGAGAAAAAAACACATTTTCTATCAAATTCCCATGACGTACGAAAAATTTTTAATCGCATGAAGTGTAATAATGCAGTTGGTCGAAAAATGGAAGAATCATCTTGCGAAATTTTTTTGGGAGGAATAATCTTTGATATTGAGTTGATATTATAGTCGATAAAAATTATAATCGATAAAAATTCGGAATTTTCATCTTTCGCAGCCTTTGAAACTCGGAATTTCAATCCCTCCCCATACACACAGAATACGATATACTTTTGTCCGGAGTTCATTCCCACGACGCCAAACCATATTCAAAGGTACATTCGTGCATGTATGTACAATACATACATAGATATATGCTTGCCTGTATGAGTTGAGGTGAAAGAGCTACGTTTGTGATGATCAGGTGCACTTCCCCACCTGCACTCGCAAACTTGAGGAGCATACGGGGATGTTAGACACTTGTTGTTGTGAGCCTCGATGCGCTTCACACAGGTGTTCGTCTTACTTTGAATATTTGTTCCCTTTCTTGTCATTTTCTTTTTTTTTCTGTAATTTTTTTTTTTTGTCTTTCGTTCTCTCTTTTTCTCCCATCTCTTTAGAAACTTGTAGTTTGACCTGTGGATGTAAGTACGTTCATGTACTACATGGTCGCTTTCTAGTTTCCGTCAGCTACTATACATACCATCAGCTACACCTGACCAATCGGAACTTCAAACTACGGGTTGTTCCCACGTTTTATAATTATTTCCTCCAATTATTCATTATACGTATAACTTTTCTTGTTCTTGTTGTTGTCGTTGTCGTTGTTGTTATTCTCATTATTACCATTTTTGATTATCGTTAATTCTTGAAGAAATTTCTCTGGTTTTTTTAGATTTTTTCTTTTTTTGTTTTCTCAAAAATTAACAGAACGTTGAATAAATGTCAACGAAATTCGTAGATTTTGCTTCAATTCGGAAATGAATTGGAGTGTCTCAGCGTCTGTTTCTATTCATCCATTTGCTGTTTTTTTTTTGCTTTTGAGAATTGACAATAATTTATGAATGTCAACGACATCCTAAGAAATTCGTTGCTCTTGCTTTCTCAAGTTCGAACAAAAAATCAATAACCTCCAACGAAATGACGAGACTTGGTTCCACATTGAAATGACAAATTGAAAATTTTCTACCGAATCTATGGGCTTCGATTTTACTTAAATAAACATGAAAAAAATAAAAATAAATTCACGAAGAAACTTTCGAGGAATTAATTTCTCTGCAAGTTCTGTTTTTCCAGTTTCCAAATTGAATAAAAATTGAAGAATTTCAACGTAATTTGTCGAATTCTTCTTCTAATCCTTTGGAAACTCGTACTTACACCTTGTGAAATTCTCTTAAGAAAATGTTAAAAAAAAAAATATATATATATATATATCTGAAAATGGTGGGTGAATTCTCCGGTCGGCGGTGTATATCTTGTTGCAGATCGTTCTTCAATCGGGTGGTGCGGGTTCGAGCGTTTTGCAGCAGCTGTGCTCCTTGCCTTTCCCGTTCTACGGTGATCCACGTTTATCGTCATTCACTTTGCCAACATTGCTGGCAGCTACCCATAGCAATCCAGAAGCCACCGCTGTTTTGTCCTGCGAATTATCCTACCAGGTAGCTATTTACATGTATAATCGATTACTTTACAGTATGGATGAATCTTTGCACGTATGGGGCATTTCATGTCACTTCTGCAACCACTCGAACAATTACAAATGTGATTGTAAATTTTTTATTATTTTATTGTTTTGTTTCAAAACTCGCTTTTCTGAATAAGATACAAGGTGTCTAGCGGTCCTGGAAGTCCTGAAAATATCCTGAAATTAATAACCTCCTGGAAAAGTCTTCGAATATTCAATGTCTCCGGAAACTATATTTTTATGCATGAACAGTACGATGTTGATATTCGCAATTTCGACGACTCAACAGCTTTGCTGTGCTCGGTGGCATTCTAGGTATTCATAACTTTCGACCGTGGTTCGGGAGTGTTCATCATAATATCATTAAACACATGATATCATTGTGAACTTATAATCAGAGATTTTGGTTAAAAACTGCCTCTTCCCATTGATATTCGGCACCGAAAATTATCCGGCAAAATAATCCTTTGATCCTGAGAAAGTCCCGAAAATATCCTGGAATTCTGAAGATAAAATGTACTAGACACCTTGAAGATAATAACTTGCCGAAGATTCAAAATAATATATGGAATGCCTCATATCGGTACATTATCTAACTATTTACATTTGAATTCTACAGAAATGTTATTTTTTTTCTATTTTCTAAACACCAAAAATTGAACAAAACTAAAACAATAACCAAAAATCAAAAATCAAAAATAGCTACTCGAGGAATACGGCAGCTCCGATGAGGGGAAGCAAAATCCATTGGTTCGCCTACTGCAGAGGGATGAATAATTTCGTCGATAATTTCTTTACGTACATATATTTATAAATATATAGTTATACACGCATATTAACGATAGGATTTGACTGATATTGTATAGATAACGTGTCATATAGATAACTACATGTATACGTAGTTATTTGAAATATTATTGCCTAAATCATGAATTAATCGAATAATTAATTGATTTCATGAAATAATTAACTAAAATAATCCTTGCTGCAGGACTTCAGGATTAGTATACAGCTAATATACACTATAATAGTCGTATATACATATAGGAATTTATTTATTCATTCGTTTCCAATTTTTTGTTTGTTTTCTTCTCGTTTAATTTGTTTTTGTTTTTGTTTTACTCACTTGTCGTTATTTTTTCTTTTTCTTTTTAGGCATACTTATTGATTAATACATACATATGTGTATGTTCACTTCTAGGTACTTAATTATCAATATTATTATTATTATTATTCACATTGTGATTACTTATACATGTATTTATCAAAGGTGCTGAAACTTTACATATACAGTGAGAATCTGGTCAAACTTTCCACTCAGTCACAGCCGCCTCGGTACACTCTGAGATTTTCGTCTGTTTTCGCAGGCTGGCCATCCCCGGTTTTTGGTTTGAGCTACAGCTGATGATAGATAGCCATCAAATACGGACGCCCATGCTATCAAATAACCGCGTCAACGGTGACAGTTTAGGTTATGATTGGTGCTCTTCCCCAATTTTTCACGCACCCACCCATGACAGTCTAGGTTATGATTGTTTCTTCAGTAAGCAGCCGATTGATTCTTACTTCGTTAGGAAAATTAATTAATTAACGTTATCTGATAGCCTGTTAAGGATTTTCTGCGCGTTGGAAGTTAAACAAAAAGCTTGAAATCCTGATAATTATTCGGAATTCCGAATTTCCAGTCTAACATAACCTCAACTGTCACCGTTGACGCGGTTATTAGATAGCATGGGCGTCCGTGTTTGATGGCTATCTATCATCAGCTGTAGCTCAAACCAAAAACCGGGGATGTCCAGCCTGCGAAAACAGACGAAAATCTCGGAGTGTGCCGAGGAGGCTGTGACTGAGTGGAAAGTTTGACCAGATTCTCACTGTATATATGGGGCTGTCCGCGTCAATCCACCGAGCTTCCATCCAGCACCATCTTCGATTCGCCCCGTCATTTTTTATATTGTTGTCCTTGGTCTGAAACATTATTTTGAATTTTTTTGAATTTTTCCGACCAAGCTTTTTTGCGTCATGATTTTTTATAACTCAAAAAGAAGGACCATTTTCGAAAATCTGAAAATATTCACAAAAATCGTCTGTCCGATGTAAAACAGTTTCCGGCTAGTGAGAATGTGGAACGCATTCTTGTTATATTTTTTTTTTGAATTTTCAAAATTAACAAAAATGAAATAAAATTAAAAAATGCCTTAAAAGAGACACACCTCAAAAAAAAAAAAAAAAAAATAGTGTATTATTAGGCATGCTCGTAAACAAACTGTTTTCAGGCGAGGATGATATTTTCAGTATGAGCCAAAGGCAAGCCGACGGCGAATACTGAAAAATCATCCGAGCCAAAAAGCAGTTTACGAGCATGCCACATACCTATGGAGTAGAAGGAGACATATCTTCCTATATACGCCGTTGTCGTGGCGTGGTCAAAAATTGCCACGTTATAGGTGGCGCTGTTAGCAGCCGGGAACCGCCAAATACACTGATATATATCTATATATATCGATAGATGTATAGATATAATCAGTGTATTTGGCGGTTCCAAGCTGCTAACAGCGCCACCTATAACGTGAACCACATTTCGTTCTGAAGATTTGTCTCCTTCTACTCCATGCATATACCATATTTTTGCGGTATTTGTATGACAAAACACAAAATTCAGAAGTTTGTAGGTTAGAACTACCGCGCATGCGTCGATCAAAACTGCCCTGAAAAGACTTTATACGGCAGTATAGAGATGCGCACTTCGAACTGCGCATCAAAACTGCGTTATGAAGTCTTTTCATGGCAGTTCTGAGATCAGCTGCACAAAGTGCCACTTTACCGACCAAAACAGTCTCCAAAAAGCCACTTTTTCATACCAATGCCGTGAAAAAAAACTTTGTAAGCAATAAACGAGAGGAAAATATGAATATCTATCTGGAGATTATGTTCCACATTATTTTATGTCTCCCAAACCACGGTTCGCGTCCGCAGCGGATTTTTTTAATTTTTTTAATTTTTTTCCAATTTTGAAAATACGAAAAAAAATGTAACAAGAATGCATTCCACGTTCTCACTAGCGGGAAACTGTTTTACATCGGACAGACGATTTTTGTGAATTTTTTCAGATTTAAAAAAATGGTCCTTTTTTTTGGGTTATAAAAAATCATAACTCAAAAAAGCTTCGTCGGCAAAATTTGAAAAAATCCAAAAAAATGTTCTAGACCAAGGACAACAATATAAAAAATCACGGGGCGAATCGAAGATGGTGCGGCTTGGAGGCTAGGTGGATTGACGTGGACAGCCCCATATATACATCGTTCCATCCGCAAGATATTATCTCATATATTCTATTCTTCTATTATTTCGGAATTGTTTTTTATTTTCATTACTTTATTTTCTTTACATACCTAAATATATTGTGTAAATACTTACGGTATCTATAGTGGAAATTTGAAATAATACTTAAAATATAATAACTGAAGAGAAAAATTGAAGAGAAAGAGAAAAAAAAAAATTACCAAAATTAAATAACGAACAATTTTTTGATATACATATATATAGGTATATACATATACGATATACGATTCTCGATTTATCCGCATGTGCCAGATATATATATCTCGCTGTGTGTTTACTGATATTATTATGGAATCTTATTATTATTAAACGTGGATTGAATAATTAATTAATACGATAACAAATGTGCAACGCAATATGCAGCTGTGTGTATTATAAATAATAGTGTCTTTCGAGCTGGCCTTTCGGTGTTTTTCTATTATACATATGAGGGTTTCTTCGTCAAACGGGCCACCCGTTTGATCCGAGGTCTCCGAAAATTCTGTAAAAATTTCTACACGTTATTGGGGATGAGAAAAAAATTTTGGGAATTTTTTCAGATTTTTTAGTCACTGCATTCCAAAAATCATTTTTTTCAATCATTTTCACTTAGCGTGAGAAATAAACGCCGGAGCGAAAAATTGTTGAGATGAAATTTGTATGTCTTTGTCTCAGCTTTTCGGTAAAATCGGAAGGAAAAAAATTCCGACCGATTTGAACCCCCTTTTCCCCAAAAAACGTTTGAAAATGTGCTTTTCTGAAATTTGGACAGTTTTTTTTATTCTTGAAAAAAATGTCGAAAAAGGGTATTCATAAGAGAGTTTTGGAGAAAAAAATTTGGAGTGGAGACTTTGATACTCTCCCAGAAAAAAATCATCGAATAGATTTTATTCAATTCCGAAAATTCATAACATCTATGTAATAATTTTTTTCTGGGAGAGCATTCAAGTCTCCACTCCAAATTTTTTTTTCCATAACTCTCTCATGAATACCCTTTTTCGACATTTTTTTCAAGAAAAAAAAACTGTCCAAATTTAGGAAAAGCACATTTTCAAACGTTTTTTTTTGGGAAAAGGGGGTTCAAATTGGTCGGAATTTTTTTTCTTCCAATTCTACCAAAAAGCTGAGAAAAAGACATACAAATTTCATCTCAACAATTTGTCGCTCCGGCGTTTATTTCTCACGCTACGTGAAAATGATTGAAAAAAATGATTTTTGGAATGCAATGACCAAAAAATCTGGAAAAATTCCCAAAATTTGTTCTCATCCCCAATAACGTGTAGAAACTTTTACAGAATTTTCGGAGACCTCGGATTAAACGGGTGGCCCGTTTGACGAAGAAATCCTCATATACATACTTATAGTATATATACGTATATAGTATAATATGAAAAGTGAATTCTTACTACAGATTATTTACTTAATATAGAACAATTAACAACCGAACATACGTACGGGGTGTTCTATACTAAATGCCCCCCATCTCAGATTTCTATAAAGAAAAACTACGTATTTTGGGAAGAATATGATATCTCAGATCGAAGTTGCATGCATGCGATTCGAAAGCGGACCAAAGTTGGTGAAATTCTTTATTGAGACGTTGATTATTCATGGCGCCAAATTTGTAGCGTATTGTACCAGCTGGAACGTTTTTGTCAATGGAATTTGACCTTTTCGCTCACGTACTTACGGAAGTGGCCGTTTCGCTTCGGTCACGGGTTTGGCATTTTGAGTTGGATTTGCAAACGCCTCCGAAGCCAAACAGAAAGATAACGATAAGCTCGAGCTGGAATTGTGGCGAGATTGTGAAAAAATCGATTCTTCCATTTTTCGCACAATCGCAAAGAACCTGCGACGGCAAAATTCAAAACGAAATATCAACATTAACCTATACAACATCGTATAAATTTCTCTGTCTCCATTTTATTTTCTTAATTCTTTTTATTTCGCCTGATATATATCTGAGGTGGGTATTTAAGATGGGGCACCCAAGTACGTCGTCGTGTGCAGTTCGGGTATAGTGATCGATAACGAAGTGCAGCGATTTCTAATTTGAAATATCCTTCTTATTTATTATTATTTTTTTTCATTGTTGTTTTTGTGTATTTTTCTTACTGCAGACTGTGAACTTTACTATTAATGTAATAGACTGCAGATATACTCACATACCTACTGTACATATGTACACTTGGGGTCTTGGATTCTGAGACGGCTAGAATATTGGACAAGTCAGTTATGTTGGCAACACAAAATAGACCTACAGCGCCAGTCGGCCAAGCGCGAAGCAAACTCAATCTCACTAAACATAACACAACCCATGATCGTCGAACCTAACCTAAGAATACCGCGGGGGAAATAACTGGTTGGATTGACGTGTAAATCAGTTTTTACATAATTGTAATTCATAATAAATTAATGAATGAATACATACTTGAGTAGGGGTTTAATACTGATTTAATCGAAAAAATGACTGTCACACAAGTAATCTCAATAGCTTAAGATTACTTGTTCCCTCTCGAAGAACAAAAACGGGCGAAAGTTTATTTCCAACGAAACGAACGAGTTTGGGTAGAACGTTCACGGAAAATGTGTGATTCTAAAAGTTAAAAAAAAAAAAATCAGGAAGAAAGTCGGAAGGGATGAAGACAGAAATTGGAACCTGAAATATTACGGTAAGATTATTTTATTAATACAATTTAATTAGGTTCTGCAAGTGACACTATGCCTGAAAAACGAGATTCTTTGTGGATTTTTTACTCCGTTTGCAGGGAAACAGCTAACGCAGATACATCCACCGCAGCCTGTCGAGGATGATAAACATTATAACTTTGGAGCGATGGGAACGCATGGATTCGATGGGAGGCGAGGCAGGATTCGATGCGAAGCAGGATTCGATGCAAGGCAGGCTTTGATGAAAAGTCTTTCTCGCCTCAAAGCCTGCGTCGCCTCCAGGCCTACGTCGCCTCAAAGTCTACGTCGCACCTAAAAGTCTTTCTCGCCTCGAAGCCTACGTCGCCTCAAAGTCTACGTCGTACCTAAAGTCTTTCTCGCCTTGAAGCCTGTGTCGCCTCGAAGCCTGCGTCACACTCAAAAGTCTTCCTCGCCTCCAAGTCTGCGTCGCCTGCAAGCCTGCCTCGCCTCCAAGCCTACGTCGCCTCAAAGCCTGCGTCGCCTCAAAGTCTACGTCGCACCTAAAGTCTGTCTCGCCTTGAAGCCTGCGTCGCACCCAAAAGTCTTCCTCGCCTTCAAGTCTGCGTCGCCTCCAAGCCTGCCTCGCCTCCAAGCCTACGTCGCCTCAAAGCCTGCGTCGCCTCAAAGTCTACGTCGCACCTAAAGTCTGTCTCGCCTTGAAGCCTGCGTCGCACCCAAAAGTCTTCCTCGCCTTCAAGTCTGCGTCGCCTCCAAGCCTGCCTCGCCTCCAAGCCTACGTCGCCTCAAAGCCTGCGTCGCCTCAAAGTCTACGTCGCACCTAAAGTCTGTCTCGCCTTGAAGCCTGCGTCGCACCCAAAAGTCTTCCTCGCCTTCAAGTCTGCGTCGCCTCCAAGCCTGCCTCGCCTCCAAGCCTACGTCGCCTAGAAGCCTGCGTCGTCTCTAAGTCTACCTAGCACCTAAAAGTCTTTCTCGCCTCGAAGCTTGCGTCGCCTCGAAGCCTGCGTTGCACCCAAAAGTCTTCCTCGCCTCGAAGCCTACGTCGTCTCTAAGTCTACGTAGCACATAAAAGTCTTTCTGGCCTCGAAGCCTACGTCGCCTCAAAGTCTACGTCGCACCTAAAGTCTGTCTCGCCTTGAAGCCTGCGTCGCACCCAAAAGTCTTCCTCGCCTTCAAGTCTGCGTCGCCTCCAAGCCTGCCTCGCCTCCAAGCCTACGTCGCCTGGAAGCCTGCGTCGTCTCTAAGTCTACGTAGCACCTAAAAGTCTTTCTCGCCTCGAAGCTTGCGTCGCCTCAAAGCCTGCGACGCACCCAAAAGTCTTTCTCTTTCGAGGCGAGACAGACTTTCAGGTGCGACGTAGACTTTGAGGCGACGTAGGCTTCAAGGCGAGACAGACTTTTAGGTGCGACGTAGACTTTGAGGCGACGTAGGCTTCAAGGCGAGATAGACTTTAGGTGCGACGTAGACTTTGAGGCGACGCAGGCTTTGAGGCGACGTAGGCTTGGAGGCGAGGCAGGCTTGGAGGCGACGCAGACTTGGAGGCGAGGAAGACTTTTGAGTGTGACGCAGGCTTCGAGGCGACACAGGCTTCAAGGCGAGAAAGACTTTAGGTACGACGTAGACTTTGAGGCGACGTAGGCTTCGAGGCGAGAAAGACTTTTAGGTGCGACGTAGACTTTGAGGCGACGTAGGCCTGGAGGCGACGCAGGCTTCGAGGCGAGAAAGACTTTTCATCAAAGCCTGCCTTGCATCGAATCCTGCTTCGCATCGAATCCTGCCTCGCCTCCCATCGAATCCATGCGTTCCCATCGCTCCAAAGTTACAATGTTTATCATCCTCGACAGGCTGCGGTGGATGCATCTGCGTTAGCTGTTTCCCTGCAAACGGAGTAAAAAATCCACAAAGAATCTTGTTTTTCAGGCATAGTGTC